>OY986439.1:109317269-109922269 GCA_963920525.1 Dichetophora obliterata | reverse complement strand
ACAAACAGCACACTCCCCTAAATTTATGCTCACCAGTGTATGAAACTCCTCAAAGCGTACAAACTGATGAAGTCCTTATAGAAACGTGGAAAAGCAAAAGCATGCATGGGACGCATCGCAACTTATTGGAGCAAGAACACATTCATCGATCACTTTCAAATCTATGGCTAACGAGAGGGCAGTTGTTTGCGGAAACTGAAGGGTTTTTGGTTTCAATCCAGGACAGAGTTGTAGCCACTAAGAACTACAGGAAGACAATACTTAAAGAAAATATGGCAAGCGATTCCTGCGGACGCTGCCAAGCTACATCGGAGACGATTGAACACATTTTAGGTGGGTGTACAAGCTAAGCTGCGCATGACTATACAGCACGACACAACCAAATTTCCAAAATCGTCCATTTGAGGCTGGCCATAGGTCTAAGGTTGGCAGCAGACAGAGAACCCTACTATCGGTACAATCCCCCTGCAGTCTTAGAAAACAGTGAGTTTAAATTGTACTGGGATAGGTCAATAATAACAACCAAACTATTAGAGCTAACAGACCGGATATAGTCGTGTTTGATAAAAGGGCTAACAATATCACAATATACGATGTTGGCATCCCTCTGACCCATAACCTCCAGTCGACATATAGCACGAAAATAGGAAAATACACTGAACTGGCACACGAGATGAAAACTATGAACCGTGCCGAATGCGTCAACATTGTTCCAATAGTAATCTCGCAACTGGTGTGATCACAAAGGCTCTTGTTATGCAGCTGGAAAAAGAAAAATTGAGTACAGAATTAGAAAAAATGCAAAAGGCCGTTATCTTGAGCACGTGTAACTTAGTCCGGCGTTTCTTATAAAATCCGTAGCAGAAAAGCTAAAAAGAAAAAAACACAAAAAAAAACAAACAACACAACAACAATAATTCAACAGAGCCTCATCCCTTGGCTAAGCCCGGGATAGGTAATTTCCAGCCTCGTCGAGGTTGAGAAGTATTGAAACTCAAATAATAATAATAATTACTATTATATAATAAATAAAAATAATATCATATACTTATCTCTAATATTATATATTAATTTATTTACAGAATACATTCAGACCTTACTAAAGCAAAATACGTTAAAGAAGTACAGAAAGCTTTTAAAATGACAAAGGAGCAGTATTTTAAAAATAAATGCATTAAAAGTAACAAAAAAGCATAAAAAAATTTTATAACATATCTTAATGAACTGCTAAAAAAATTAATAAATTAAAATGTCTTTGTTTTTTTTTTAAATTATCCTTAAATATTTAGTATTTATAATCTTTTTTACTGACATAATTTTTCTATTATCTTTAATATAAGAGGTCTTCAATTTCAGAGGAATGTAAGAATTCTTCGATTTTTGAGTAATAAAAGAATTCTTTAACTACAAACTAACATAAGAACTCTTCAATTACCGAGTAATATAAGAACTTTTCAATTACCGAGTAATATAAGAATTCTTAATTTCAGAGGAATGTAAGAATTCTTTAATCATTGCGTGACATTAGAACTCTTCCATTACCGAGTAGTAAAATAATTCTTCTGTTACTGCGTTATGCAACGAGGGATATATTAATTTTCCTGATACATGCGCGTGTTAAAATTCATCGATGCAGGTAATGCATAGCCATGCAAGTTATAGATTACCACTTCGTTTACCTTGTCGCTCACTTTCCTTCTGGGAATTTATTGAAAACTAAACAAACAAATTTTTTTAAATAACCGTTTTACAAATAAAATGAGAAACTTATTTTTTCTCAGCTCATTTTCTCGTTCTTAAGCATAGCACTATGTTTGTTTGCGTGAAATTCCGCTGACAACATTCATTTATTTGTTGCGTGAAAATTCTGACACATATTTTGTTCCGTTTGCAACGTTTCTCAGAGAGACTCAAAGAGTGAGTTGGAAAATGTCATGATATGTCTCTTTTCACTTCAAAATAAATAGGCAGTACAATTAAATTGTCGTGAAAAAATGTTGCTCAGAAACATGTTGCGATAATTTCACGCAGCGGAACAGAGTACTGCTCTGACGAAAATTTTGTGAAAATTTCCATACTTGTTACGCAGATGTCATATTTTGTATAGAGATTTGAGTGGAATTTCACATGAAACTGAATCGAGTACTATGCTTAACTGCAAAAATGTTTGTTTAGGTATAGGCTTAAATAGCTAACATTTAAAGTTGTCGAATTTTTGTCCGTTTTTTTCAATAATACAGGACTTTACCACTATCGAAACGAAATGTTTGCCACAGTTCACGAAGAATTTTTCAGTTTAATTTTCCATTATGTTTGAATTAAAAAAAGTTAGTATATTTAGTTTTGATCTCTTATAACTTCTTTGTTTTAAAACTTATGAAATAAACTTTTTTGGAAATAAAAGTAAGAAATTTAACGGTGTTATATGAATCAATCTTATATGAAAATAAAAAAATGTAAGGGGCGGTAAATTGGGCTAACTGGGCTTTACTAGTCGAATATGACTTCGGAAGTCAAAATGGTCTGCAGAGGAAATGTAGTACAGTCGCAACTCTCTATAACGAATTCCAAGAGACTGGACATTTACTTTGCTATAAAGAAAATTCGCTATATAGAAAAGAAAAACAATTTTGTTCCTTTTAACATTTTTTATTTGAAGTAGTCAGTTATTTTGGTTTGAAGTACATTTTTCCACTTTTCTTCTTAAATATAATTTTCTTATACATTAAGAGAACCAAACACAGTATTTGGTACGTTGGTTTGCATTTTCAAATAGGTGCGGAAACCTTCAACTGATGAAGAAAGTTGTCCATATATGGGTAACGGTTTAGTAATATCGGCAGATTCTTCTTCGTATTCATCTGAATCTGTTAAAAGAGAAATAATAATGTACATCAGAAAATTATTAGCCACGGATTTTCTTTATTATTAAAGGCCTGTTTCCAGCTCTTAAGTAAAGCAAATTTTTCATATAAAAAACTGATAAGTAATCAAAAAGAAATTTTCTTTTTTCAAAATTACTTAGAAGTGAATCCAGCTCTTAAGAAAATTTTTTTTATTTTTACTACTTTTTTTCAATGAAAATCAGGCACGGAAACACTGTGACTGAAAAGAAATATATGCTCGAGGCATTGTTTCTTTAAGTAAAGTTGTGAAAGTATCTTTGCAGATATATTTATTTTTATTTTTCTTAGCTATAGTTTGATGATTGTTTACCAAAATGATGATATAAATGCATGTAAGGTAGAGGTAACGCAGAGTTTATGCAATCCATGCAAAAGAAAATATTTAGCAAACTCAAAAAATTCATACGGAAAAACATCTTTAAAATCGTTTAAATTGAATGTTTAAGCCTTCATATAAATGCCTGAAAAAAATCTTTGTTTCGTAAACTAAAATTAGTCCAGCGTAACGGAAATTAGATTCGGTTAATAAGATACCATATTCCAAGTTATGGTAAAAGTAATGCGACTTTGGTCAGTAGCCTAGGCTGCCAATGCAACAACAAAGAAGATAATATAAAGAAGTAATTACATCCTCAAAATAGTGTACTTTCATTCCCTAGTCTACTTAACATGCATATTCTCGGGGTAGAAACGAATACTTCTTTTCGTCTGAATTATTCTGATAATATTATAGAATGCTAACCCATTTCATAAATGCACCAAAATTGAGATTTCAAAAAGGAAAACTCTGATTTAGGCTCCTGGAAAGAGCCATGATCACTGTTTTTAGGAAATCGCGAGCTACCTATATATAATAATCTAGAACTTTTATGTTAGGTAAATACTGTAGACATCTGTGGATTATTTCAGTTAATAAGAAATCTTTTCCTCCGGTTGTTAAATAAGCCCTTTTTTAACTTAATGGAGTCTCCACATGAGGTACATACTGTCGTTAAATAATTACATTGTATTGTAATTGCAATAATAATGAATTGTGGCCGTTGCGACGATATAATGCGACATAATGAAAAAAACACTTACCCACTTTTTAGCACTCTCCTCGTCCTAGCCAGGTTTCGATTGAGTACGCTAGGTAAGCATTTTTAAGCAATTTAGGGGAACTTTACAACTACAAAAATAAACAACCTACTGGTTTTTCTTAACCACACTGGACTAAGTGTCATTTAATTCTTCTGGTGTGTTACACACTTAAACTTACAGGTAGTTGGGGGTTATAGTAGCAAAATAGAACAATAGAGCTAATTAGATATCGCTGATCGTTAGTATCACCATCAGAGAGAGAACATTTTGAGTGCATTTAAATGACGTTTAGAGTGTCACGTCAATATACGAGATACGAATATGCGCTTTGCATTAAAGTTAACCCAGATTATTTGAATAGCCTGCATGTAAAAGGCTACGTGAATACATGTACCAATCGCTGCAGATAAAAATGCTATAGCGTAAGGTTGCAGACAGAGTGAAAGCCGATTCAGGCAGGCAGGCAGATAGTCGCAGGCAAACTGTGTGAACAAGCGAGATAAAAGTCAGCTTGGCTTTAATTCCCTCTCGTTTCTTCGCAGGTTACTGCCTGCGCCTCTCTGCCTGCCTGTCCGAATCGGTGTTTACTCTGCGGGCAGCCTTAGGTTGCAAACAGAGTAAAACCAAGGCATAAACCAGGCAGGCGCAGGCAGTGCACTGCGAAGAAACGAGATAGAAATAACTTTTTTTCGCTTGTTCACATAGTTTTCCTGCGCCAGCCTGCCTCCCTGCCTGCCTGTTTTGGCGTTTAATTTGCGGGCAGCCTAAGAGCATTCGTGATAACGAACGTTTACGACACAAGAATGCACAACGAAGCAAGATATTAGTAGCATTCGCAAGCAAATTCATGCTTTTACGTTCATTCGCTCCATGAAAAAAACATTAACTGCAGCACTCAAAGTAAAGAGAAAACGCTAACGAGAATATATCGTACGTATTTACTGCATTTTCGTTTCGTGGCTGGCGGATTAACGGAAAGCGTCTGAACGTGTTGAAAAAAAATTACGTCACTCTAAGGAATTGCAGCTTTCATGTTATTTGCTGTGCGCCATTTGAAGTAGCTATTTGTAGCGGATATTTTATTAAGTATTAAATAGAAATGGGTACGCAAAAACTAACTAAATGGAAACAAACAGGAACAACAACAAAGAGGAACGCGTTGCTAGAGAACGGCAGGGAGGTGTAAAAGTATATATATATTGAGTTGCAGACACTCGAGTTCCAAGCGAAGCATCCGAATGTCTTCATTGTCTGAATGCTGCCTTCGTATTCATTCGCAAACCGTTGTTTACGAGCTTGAGCCGTATGAATTCATTCATTTTTGTGTGCAACTGTAGCTGATGGCGATTGTTATTCGAATGGCAAACATTATGAATTTTCTCATTCGAATCTCCGATCACCATTCAAATAAACCAAAAAAATCAGCTAACGGCTCGACAGCCTTTTTTTGAAAAACCATTCTGCCAAAATAAAAATAAATTATTTATTTTTGTGAGATGTCAAATTTACTTTTATACTACTTTTTTCTACTTACGAAATATATTCAAATATTTCATAAGTAATTACTTGAGAGCTGGATAGAGGCCTTAAGGCTTCTCATGTAAGCATGTAACTGACCCGTAAACATTGTAAACCTTGTGAACTTACATGCGCGTAAACTATCTGTCAAAATTTGTATGGGCGTGAGTTTACATCATTTCCGAGCCTATTTTGTAGTGTAAACTAGCATGTTAATCTACGTGTGTGAATGAGAGTTGTCTTTGGCGCTAATCATTACATATTTAAAGTAGTTGAAGTAAATATGAACACGTTTTATTTATTTTTCTATTTTAATCAAGGTTTTTAAAAGGTTAAAAATTTAAAAAAGTCATAATGTTGTCGCAGCAGCAGCCGCCATTTTGTCGACATTTACGCTATTTACACTTTATCGCTCATCAAAAGTTTAAATGCTATACATGTTTACATGTTTACTTGCTTAGATGAGAACCTTATTGTTTATATACCTGACATATGTGGTGCTCCCAAACTGTCTTGAACACTTTCGAGGATGTCTTCGTCGGAAGGGTTGTCTGTGGTAATGATATCACAGTCAACATTGATGTAGTCTTTAAATGTTTCATTAATAATATCAACTGTTTTAAATGAAGACTCCAAATACGCGAAGTAGGATAGTGGTAGATAGTCTTCTTTATGCCAAGCTATACTGTTGTTCGTTGTGGTGCCAACTTTCACAAATCCGGCTTTTCTAAAACAGCTTCAAATTCTCCGTGGCCCAATGCTTCAGCGAATTGTTTTGCTTTTTCTCTCAGTATTGGTCCAAACAGAGGAAGATTTCTACCACGTGCGGCGAATACGCATTTCAGAATTGCTTCGTCAATATGTTTTATTTTTTAACGTGTTTACATTACTTGTATTTGAGACTTTATCCCTACAGCCCGACAGCGCAGTCGCTATTTATAATACCTGGTAATTTTATCATGATAGCGACTGCAATAAATGTGTGTAGCTATAGGGAAATTCCTTATATAGAGATCATAATACACTCAAAGTACAACCAAAACACAGTGTTCATATAATTGCTTCGCAGTAAAGAAAACTTCGTTATATAGGAGTTCGTTATAGAGAGTTTCGAATACGACATACGATTTTCTAAGTTCGGACATTTTATACTAAAGTTCTGAAAAAATACCAATTTGGCTGTTTTTTCGGTGGTCCAAAAAAGTTTTTGTTTTTGGAATCCTCTCGAGGTAAGCTTTCATACAGGGGGTGGTTTTTTCAAAGTTATTTTATTTTGTATGCAGACCGACCCAATCTAATATATACATTCGAAAAATGTAAGCAAAAAAATTTCGAAAGCGACCAACTAGACTACACCCTTAAGGTGGCATTGTTCGTTTGAAAAAAAAACAATGGACTCAATTTCAAACATTGTGAGAAGAATACATAGACTTGAAAGTTTTTTTACGTAAATCGTACAAAAAAAATATAGAAAAATTTTTGTTTTTAATGCATCTTTTTCTCACTAAGTGGCGCCGAAAAAAGGAGTCCTTTTCAGGCGGGGTCAAGATATTTAGGTCCTAATTTATCGGAAACAAAAAATCAAAATTAATTTTAGTAAGTTTTTTTGTCGCTGCAACTTATATAAGAATTTTTAAGATACATCTTAATCCTAGGATGTGCGACTGCCTAGGAGGCGGTAAGTAAACCAGAATCATGGCCAGCTGTCCCTACGATTTTCGTCCATCTAGATGTCCTATTACAAGCTGCTATTGTAAGGCACTACATCTGTGTGTGTGAGTGTAATGTTTGTTAGGGGGTTTCTTAAAGGCGTGAGAGGGCTAGGATGCCTTAAAATGTAAAAATACTTTTTTATGGCACAAGTTAACTTTTGACTGATTTATATGTTTTTTAAACACAAATTTACAAAAACTAAAAATGAGGGAACGATCCTTGAACTGTTGTGCTGGATTTATAACTATTCAGCAGCGTATCCATGGCACTAACAAACTTTCTGCGTAGTGTCGTGTTCAAGGCATATGAATTTTTGTATTTTTTATACGACAAGAAAGTTTTACGCCTCTTTTTGCCGTTCTGATCATTACTCGACTCGTAGTATTTCCGTTATATAATTCAGGGTAATGCAGTTGTTTATCTTATTGTAGGGTTTCTAATCATTACTTTGTAATTTTATACTGTTTGTTTAAAAAAATAATTTTATCACACATTCATTTCTTCTCAATTTATGAAATTAAAAAGATATTTTTGGAGAACAAAAACTGATTCAAAAAAAGGAAGATTTATTATTGTACGGATTTATTATTTACTCGTACACTAAATTTGGTGACCACGCTTATTGAAGATGCCGTTCGTGTTACGCTACAACGAGTCTGCATCGGGAGATATTTTGCAACAAGCAACTACATATCATAATGTACCTCCGTTCGAAACCGTTGCTGGAGCACCTACTCAGGAAACGCCACTTCACGGAAGTCGTCCTCAAACAGCACCAGAAATTTATGCAGCATGCATCGCTAAATTACAACCATTTTGGCGTGAAGAACCTGTTACATGGTTTCTACAAGTTGAATCAAGTTTTAACTTAGCCGGGATCGTCCAAGATTCAACTAAATTTGAATATCTCTTAAGTCATATCGATCCTGCTATACTCTTCGTTGTCAAAGATATAATCAAAAGTCCTCCGGATAATTACAAATAATCAACAATTAAGTCGAAAGTTATAAAGCACTTCGCGCAGTCGGATGAAGGACAACTTTAAAAGCTACTAGATGGGTAAGAGCTGGGTGATCAAAAACCGTCGCATCTGATGCATCGCATGAAATCTCTGGCTGGAACTAAGGTTAGTACAGATATTTTACGTACACTTTTTCTGGAACGTCTCTCTGAAAAAATAAAATGCTGTTACGGATACCTCTGACCTTGAGAAATTAGCCTGTCCTCCAGACAAAATATGTGAACAATTTTCACCATCATCTGCTCAATATGTTGCTGAGGTAAATCCTATTCCTCAACAATCCGACTCTTCCAATATCATTTTAAACAAAATAGACGATATCATAACTCGCATCGATGCACTAGAAAGTCGCGCGCGTTCTGCTGTTAAGGTATACCCATCACGAGACCGTTCTCAGTCTTCCAGAGATCGTTCTCAACGTTTCAGAGATCGCTCACGTCATCGCATAGCTTCTGGACTTTGTTGGTATCACTGGCGTTTTTCCAACAAAACAGATATTTCTGTTTTTCCTTGCAATTCTTCTAATCGCCCTACCAAACTGGTACTTTACGTCGCAAACAACACAGAAATACCAACATTCGGCGATAAGTTGTTGAACTTGATTTAGGACTTCGTCGTTGTTTTAGATGGAAATTTATTTTGGCAAAAGTGTCACGAGCTAACATTGGAGCAGACTTTCTTCGATTCTTTGATCTGCTACCAGATCTCACCAACAAAAAACTTGTTGATGGCACTACCTTGCTTACTTCATCAGCACACACTTGTCATGAACCTTTGATTAGAATTAAGACATTAGCTGGAGATACCGAGTATCATATTCTTTTAAAACAGTTTCCTGAACTCTTTACACAGAATAACTCAACGTTTGTCTGCAAGCATCAGGTTTTACATCACATAACAACATAAGGTAATGCAGTTAAGGCTCGTCCAAGAAGACTAGATCCACAAAAACTAGCCACAGCGAAAAATGAATTTCAATATCTCTTGGACAAGGGTATTATTCGGCCCAGCAAGAGCAATTGGGCAAATCCTCTGCACATGGTTCCAAAGGCCGATGTATCTTGGAGACCGTATAGGGATTTAAATAAAATCACCCTTCCTGATAAATACCCCATCCCATACCTTACCGATTTAACGTTGGCAATGGCAGGAGCTAAAATTTTTTCAAAATTTGATTTGATAAAAGCCTACTACCAGATCCCAATCGCTACAGAAGATATTCCTAAAACAACTGTAATTACTCTTTTCGGTTTATTCGAGTTCCTAAGAATGCCGTTTGGATTATGCAATGTGGCACAAACCTTTCAACGCTTCATGGACGAAGTTATAAGAGGTCTTGAGTTTGTCCTTGTATACTTAGATGATATTTTGGTTTTTTCCAAGTCATCCGAAGAACATCTTCAGCACTTACGTCTGTTTTTTGATAGATTCAAAAGCTATGGAATTGTAATGAATTTTTACTTCCATGTATTGATCGCTTTAGCTGTTGGCCTAAGGCCTTCCCTATCTCTGACAATAAATCAGAGACAATTTGTAAAACTTTTTTACTGGATGGGTTTGCAGATTTGGTTGCCCTGATGTTTTAATGGCGTACCGTCATTTCGCCCAATGTCATTTCGCCCAAAAAGGAAAATGACATATCGCCCATAAAAATTCAATGTTAGTTGTTATTGTGTAAAAAAATCGAGATTTTGGGCGTTATAACATAATTTTTTGGGCAATATGACATTTTACCAAGCCAACAACGGCCCATGACACACCCCCCTAAAAAATGACATACTACCCAAATATATGGACACATTTGTAAAAGAAATATAGGAAAATTTTCTATGTAATTTGTAAATAATTCATATTTATTTCACATCGTTGGTTAAATAAAATAACAAAACGTCCTTCTTCATAGGGTTATTACAAAAAACAAAAACAATAAACGTGCAACTAAACTCAAAAAAGTTCAACAAAAAAAAACAATAAACTTGCAACGTTTTTATGCAAAAAAAAATTCCTCTTATAGAATATAATAATTACAATTTATACGAACAGTTTCGTTACGAAACTTGAATAGTTTCGCAGATTCTTTCCCTACAATACGGGCATTTTTTAGTGCTTGCACCGTTTTCTGCTAAAGCCCGCGCCTGTAGTAGCATCCAGCATGAATTACACATTTTCAAATGCTTGCATGGTAGCACCAAGATATTTGGTGGAACATCGTGGCATATAACGCACAATGCAGTTGGAATATTGCTGCTTGTGTTAAATGCAGCGTCGCCATCCTCACTGGATTTATCTTTCGAATCATAAGCTGGAGGCTCCTCAAAGATATCCCCGTTAGGTTCCATTTCGGTACAGATGTAATTCTTAGGGAAGACCAATCTGTTTATGTATGCATATATTGTGATTTTGCCCTTT
Source organism: Dichetophora obliterata (assembly GCA_963920525.1). Lineage (NCBI taxonomy): Eukaryota > Metazoa > Arthropoda > Insecta > Diptera > Sciomyzidae > Dichetophora > Dichetophora obliterata. Next base: position 109,911,622 of record OY986439.1, on the reverse strand, counting down.
TCTAAATCGTCAATGGCATTCAAAATTTTTGCATCCTTGTCTCTACTGGTCTTCCGTTTTTTGGTTCCTCCAAAAGAACCGCCACTTTCGGTGAGGAGAGTAAAATTCCGGCTCTTTTCAAATTCTTCTTTGCTAATCGCAAAAACAAATTTAAAAAAGTTGCCGTTAGGAAGTATCAACCGTCCTAAAGCCCCATTGTATGCTTCAACCGACGAAGTTGTCCTCAAGGGCTCCTTGTAAACACAGATGTTTTCAGGTCCAATCTGGTAAAAGAATAATTAGAGTACGGCTAAATATGGAATACAAAAATATAACAATTACCTTTTGTAGCCATTGCTTCTTAAAATACCGAAGGAGTCAGCAAAACTATCATTTTTAACACAAATGACATCGCTTTCAATTTTTTTAAAAACATCTAGTATGGCATAAGCTGGCAAAAGTGGAAGTGCAAGTAATTTGTGGTAACACAAAGAAAGTTCTTTATTGCCGCGTATAAGTGGCATAAGCGATTTAAAATTTATTGTTATTTTGCGCCGGATAGCCTGGCAAAGTTGTTAAGGATTTCCGGAGAGCCGTCTCGTAGTCCAACATAAACGATTGTGCGTTAAACTTAAATATGGAGTCATTAATGTAGTTTAACATATGTGTGTAACATTTTGCAGATTTGTTACTTGTTAAAATGAAAAATAGTGGGAATATCTGAAACAAAGTATAGATTAATTATTGTCATCATGGGCACCTGTACTATAAATAACAAAAGTGAATTACCTGATATTCCAAGTATTGAATGTAAATCTCCTTTGCCCTGCGCTGATATTGTCATTAATGCCTTGCACTATTGCTTCCCAAGCAAATATGCAGTAAGCAAACTCCGGCTCCGAAATACAGGCTTTGAAAAAGGGACGTGGTTGCTTCTTCTGCCTACTTAACCCATAATTTGCCCAAATAGATTCGATCTGGAATGCCTCTATAGCTTCCAGAGGTGTTTTTGGGGATTTTAAAAAAGTAGGCGATGCAAGTCTCTCCAGAGTTCTTTGTACCCGAGAGTAAACCAATTTTTGAGTACCTTCAAGATTCCTGCACAAAAAATTGTAATTAAAAGACAATTAATTTATTTGACTCAATACTGTTGAGATTCGCTGCGAGGGGGGATTGGTCGCGCTCGTGGCGGCCGCGCGTCCCGCGCGTTTCGCAACGCGGCCACCGTGTGGTGTCACCACCACCGTAAGATTACTTACCTTTCGCATTCGCTTCGATATGCTTTTCTTGTGTTAGCCAATGTACTGGTATCATTCCGCAACGTTGTCGAGCTCATTCGGCTTTTATATTTTCCAAGGATTTCAATTCCTGGTACGTATCTTCCTGACTAGGGTGCTCGGAATGCACACTGTTTTTACAACTTCTTACACAAATTTTATTTTCCAACATTTCGACGCGTGCCTTACAACTGTTCTTATAACATGTATAAAATTTTTTTTGTTTATAAAGCGATTTTTTCTTGTACAATTGTTTTTCGTCGATTAACTATAATAATAATGAGTCATGTCGCTTCCCGGCAACAAATTCGAAACGTTCACCTTCCATCATCACGCTCTAATTACTTTCGCACTGTTTCAATAGCTACACGACAATGACAGAAACGACTCAGGAATGCACCAAACATTACCTCTTTAAACAAAAGCCCCGTAAATTTACAGTTTAAAATTACAAGCACCCTACTTCATTGGGTTGGTCATTCCTTTTCACACCATAGGTTGGTAGCACATGCATACAACGCAGGGCCTCTGAGGTGTTCCAAACATAATGACAAACCAGCATGTAGCACCATTATATGATGTAGGGTGCTATTACTGCTATTCCGTTGTGGTAATATTTGAACAAAGTAATTCTTTTCGTAAATGACATATCGCCCAAAAAAACTGTACGTCAATGTTTTTGGGCGATATGTCATTTTAGTTTGGGTCTTATGACATTGCTTTTGGGCGGTATGTCATTTCAGTAATTAGGGTTTTGGGTGAAATGACATATTTGGGCGATATGTCACTTTCGTTTTTGGGCGGAATGACATTGGGCAAAATGACGGTACGCCGTTTTAATTTCAGACCGAGGAGGCCAATTTTTATCCAGCGCAGTTAGAGAGCTTACCGAATGTCTTGGCATTGTTCATCGTGTTACAACAGCTTTTCATCCGCAATCGAATGGAATTATTGAGAAGTTCCACAAAACTGCTTACTCTTAAAAGAGTAGCAACTGAGCATCTGGTCCATAGTACTGATACCTGCTTTGTTTTTGTTGTAATCCAGAAATTTATGAGGCTTGCTTTTCCGAAAGGTTAGTCTTCTTCATTCTCTAGATTTTTAGAAGGAAAAAACCTGTCCTCAGTGAGCTGCTGCCGATCTGTCAGCAGCCTAAAAAATTGAGAACAATATTAAGCTCTTCCAACACTTCGTCACTTATTCCCGACATTTCAAATATTATTTGCAATAAAAAAATAAATATATAATGTGACCACATGCACACGAGAGCATTACACATATAGCGTAAAAAAGTCGTCGAACGTGATCAATTGTGTTTGAACATATTTGGTTTAGTAGCTTACAGACATTTCCCATACATTTAACGGACGGGTCTAGTGAGGCCCAGTCACTTACATTCTTATTATAAAAACAGATTAGTTTGTTCTACGAAAGTAACGCAAATTCTTTTTAGTTTGTTTTGTTACGTCTAGAAAACATTAGCGGTAGTTGGCATAAAATATTTTGGCACTCAGAGCCAAGAAAAAAATTGACGACTTGTGAAAATCACAACGGGCCTCGAAAAGTCCAGTCGCACATCCTAGGGTTAAGAAGAAAAAGTGCGTAAAAACTTCTTTCATTCAAACATGACGACCTTGGTGTGCATATGCATATGGTATTAATATACGATGCGTATTTTTCAGGAAGTGAACAACATCTGTCAACGAGTTTCCTTCTTCGTTCTGTCTCTTCAGTAACTCCATGAACATTTGCTTATCGCTCATTAGTCTTTCTTGTTCCAAGTCTTTATATAAGTTTATTACAGTGTCGACATCTTCGCAATTTCCTACAGCAAATCGCTGTAACAGTTAAAAAAAATCGCCGAGTTGTTTTCAAAGCGACTTTTAAGCGACACTATTAATTGGTCAATTAAATGAAGATCAATCAATTGCTGAGTTGAACTGAAGTAATTTATGGTTGGTGAAAGAGACCTTTAAAAATGTTTGCAACAAATATGATGAGTTTCAATTTTATTGAAAGCATTTCATGGGAAAGCATAGAAGGCAAATACCCACCCACAGAATTAAATGTGGGTATAACTACCCACCGTACCCAAATTATTTGCCGAACCTGACGACTGCATGTGATTTCTTGCAAGGAGTTTTCGTATTTGAATGCATCAGACTTGCTTAGCGAACCTATATTTCTAACATCTGTAGCTAAATGCGTATATTTAACATCTATTTATTTAAAAGAAACGAGTTCGTCGTAAATTCGCATTATTTAAAAAAAAGAGTCCATCTCGAATCGAAAAAAAAGTCCGATTCGTATCTGAAGTCCATTCCGAGTCCCAGACGAGACCGAAAAGTGAAAAAGCAAGTCGCGTTTTTTAGAAAGATTTCATACGAAAAGGGATCAGTTTCGGTTATACGAAGTACCAAGTCCATCTCGAATTGAAAAAAGTTAGGATGAACATACGCGTGGCTTAAGCTAATATCTATCATTCTTGCTTTATACCCATTACAGTGTTAGTAAGAAACGGTCAATAATAAAATTAAAAAATATGGAAAATTCGATCAAAAAGTTCACACAGAAAAAAGCGTAGCAACAAAAAATAAAAATAGATAATTTAAAATCCATTTTACATTCAATAAAAAAATCGTTTTTTTAAAACTGGTGTAACACATTAATTATTAAAAGTACAAAATTTTTGTTTAACAAAATTTAGGTTTCGGCTTAGCAAAGTTCAGGAAATCTTTTAAAATTTGTGATTTTTATATAAAAAAAAAATGTCTAAAGAAATAATGTGGTTCAAAAAGAGTCCGATGAAATCCTTGACGTGCGATAAGAACATTATGCATGATAATGTCATCGACAGTGAATGTCAAACTGAAGAAGGACCAAGCTGCGCTCAAAGTGATTTAAGTATTCTTGCTAAATGCTTAGAATTGATGCAAGATATTGGAACTGACGATGGTTTTGAGCTACAGGGATTTCCAAATGTTTTAAGTGTGCAAAAATTGTTGCTGCAACAAGCACATCACTCTCTTATACAGTACACACCCTCAGAAGCAAAAGAATCATGTAGTCAAACGCAGAATTTGGAAAAGCCGATAATGTTTAAAAACCATCATCTTATCAACTTAAAGAGTTTAAAAAGACCATACACGGCTGAAGAATGTGATTTTGTCATCAAATACTGGCATTCGCACTTCCCCGCCTCTAAGTTAAAGCAATTTTATTTTAACAAAAATCCAAATATAAGTAAAAACGTTCTATTAGAAGCTACTCTGGGTTTAATGGCTGATAGCGAATTTCTCAGCTGTGACCGCGTAGACATGAAGTGGACCTGCTTTCTCGAAGGAGCACTAGCTCAAGCAACATCGGAGTATCACAATGAGCCCATAGAAAGTATTAAGAACTTGCTGCATGATTTTAACTACACACGCGTTAACGCCATTGAGCAAAATAAGACCATCATTGCAACTACTGAGAGTCATCAGGTGTTGTTGGAGAATTCCATTTGTCGGATGAGACGTTTGGCTCGAAGAGTTGCTCTCATCTTAAAAATTCCACAGAGACAATGTTTGTCTGCACTCAAGAAAAACACATCCATTGTGGAATTGCCTAAATTACCCAAGACTATTTTACAGAAATCTTATCTAATCTACTTCAAAGGAATGAGAATATGTATATCTCCAATACCAGGTAATCCTAATCTAATACAAGTCGTTGAGAGCAACTCCAAAAAAATCAACAATAAATCTGCTGTAGTCTTAGCCATGGAGCTTCTATTGCATGCCGGTCCTGAAGAACTTCAAATTCTTCATATGCGCGATTTAGACTCTTTTTTTGAGTTTACGCGTCCAAATTCATCTGCGTATATTGCAATGTAATTATAACTTCCAATAATTGTGAGCTTTTTCATTTTTGTTTTTTAATCATATTTGTAACTATTTCAATTAATACAAAATATCAACTATTTAAAACTAAATTTACAGTAATGTAATCTTAATTTGCATTTCATTATTTAAATAAACTCTTATAGCCTTAATACTAATGAAAAAATCTTATATTAAGTTGTAATTTATTTAAAATTTTTAAGTCAGATTGATAAAAATGTCTTTTTTATTTCATAAAAGTTAAAAATAATTATTAGTTGTGCAGTTTGTTGTGTACAGAAAAAAGCTTCCTCTTAGTGGCTACAAAGTCTGGCAATAACTGAATAAATAGATGTTTAATTAACACTAAAAATAAGCTTAAAATTGAATTTTTAGAGTATATTTGAACAGCGCACATCCGGTACAGAGCAGCTGGAGGAACGTGGCAAGAATTGTATGTGATTCCAGGTGGCATTGAATCTGCAAGTATTACAAGAAAAAAAAAATCAATTTTTTTTGTCAGTAATATAATTAATTTTATAAAACAAACAATATTAAATTAATAAACTATGTTATAACTTGATTTGACAAAAATTTAAAAAAAAAACCAATTATATATTAAGTTATCGCAATATTTGTAACACCCTATTCCATAAGTAGTGCTTAGCGGTGACCATTATAACCTCTTACAGGTTTATCTAAAATCATTCAAATAAAAAAAAATTTTATTTTAATGGTTAATCTAGTGCCTGACCGAAGCTTTTTTTTTAAAGCAAACAATATAGCGGCCTCTGATAATTTGTTTCCGGATTTTCAAGAAAAAAAGCAACAGTTATTTTTTTATAAAAAATAGAAGGTTTTAAAAAGAAAAAATCCTTCAACCAGGCACTAGTTTTTGTGCTTGAAAATTATAACAAGGTCCATATTCAAGCTCGCAACTGCGTGGAAAGGCTTAATGGAGTTTTAAAAAAGTCTTTACGTGCTTGTCGCATGAGCGCGGGATTTTAGTTTCCCCATTATATTCTGGCGTTATAATCAATGCCTGCTTGACGTTGCACAATTTCAGACTAATTCATAAGCAAACCATTCTGCACGTAAATGGGTCTGATATTTCAATCATGCATGAGGAAGCTATCGACGAAGATATTCCAAATGTCTTAAATCAAGGACGAAGAGCTCGCGAATCTATTGTAAGGAACTATTTCAATTAAACAAGCAAAATAAAACAACAAATTTATAGCAAAACAAAATAATTCATTAATTCGTTTAAAATAAAAATAGGTATAAAAAAAAATTAAACACAATATGTACATTCATGAGCTCTGCCATTTCACTACACCTCTTCTCCTCCTGCTTATTCATCAGCTCCTTCACTTCCTCAAAAGCACTTGAGAAAGAGGAAGTGGCGGTCCGTGCTGCTTTTGTTGTGTTTGCCACTTCTGTCACTTCTTTACCAGGCGTCGCCAAAAGTACCTCCAGTGTTTCCTGCACTTTCATATCATAATTATTCTCCTAAATTTCAAAAATTGTAATTAAAAATAACTTAACTTTTTAAATAAAAACATAAATTACCTCCTGGAATCCCGACTCTATGGTTCCACCATCGCCACCAACAAGAGCAGCTGGAAAGAACTCCAGCAACTCCTTGTCCATCCCTTCTAGCGGCAACGGACCTTCGGTGGCAGGATGATTCCCGGTGGCTTGGTTGAATCTATTAACCGCGGCTTGCTGCTTCTTGACAGTAGATTTCCAGTCTGCCCAACACTGTAAAAAGAAATATATAACGGTTATGATGAATTCAAACACATACAGTGTATATATATATGTATTATACACACTATATACCCGCCAGTATTGAGAGTAACCAATTGCTACTGTATCGCTAGCTACTTCACTAAATCATTTACTCACTAGTTACTTTATTGACCCAAGGTAGTGCAGCAACGGGTCAATTCAATGAACTGAATGCTCACACTGCTCAAAGCGGATTCCCTGACATATTCAATTCAATATTGACTTCTGGCGCAAATTAAAATAAATTGAATTAAGGAAAAAAAGAACGGATATGACAAAGAAAAGCAGTAAACTTGATCGTTTTCGAGTAAGTTTGCTTTGAATTTGACAATTTGCTTTAAAAATTTTAAATTTTTGTTGATTTCGTGTATATTTCGTGTATATTTCGTGAATTTTTGTGAAAGAACAGCTGTAAATGTAATTGTGACAAAAAAAAAAGGAATAATAAGGCCAAAAAGTGAAGTAAAAATAAAATTTAAGCAGATACAAATAAAAATTTAAACGACATTAAATAAATAAACCATCAATAAATTGGAATAAATAATAGCAGACATGCCAATGGTGCACTGTTGCTATAAATCATAAACTTAATTTTTTTTGTTGAGTCATCTGACATAGAAACTGTGAACTTTATAATTTTATTTGTGGGCAATTTTTTTTTCGATTCAAAACATTCAATATAAAATATATAATATAAAAAAAACCATATAAAATACAACAAACTTATCAAGTAAAATTGAATTTAAAATTTCTGAAAATGTCTCAATCTAAAAGTCCACCAAAAAAAAATTTATCGTATGTCATCTTCGTTTAAATCAGAGTCTTCGCGTAAGTATATGAGTAATACTAATTAAAATATTTATGTAACATATATGAATTATTGATTATCTTTTATAGCCCACCGAACTGTAATTGCAAAATTTTAGAAAATAAAATTGATGACATGAAAGGTATGCGTTTAAAAAATGTATTAGTTTTCGCTTATCATTTATGTTTGAATCTTATTCTCAGCCAATATGCAATGACAATTTGGAGTGCTTCAAGGTATAGTAATTTAATTCATTTGTATATTACCAACAAACAAAATCAAACAAAAAGAAAAACAAATTAAATTTGGTTCTATTCTTTTTAAGACCAACTTAAAATTGCAGTGGAAGCACTGGCTGAGCAAAAAGTCTTAATGTCTCAACTTTTACGGCAGCATATTCAAGACCTACCACTTCAAGCATTATTCCCACTAACTACAGAAAAAAAACTAAGCGACATAAATGAACAGATTACACAAGACAACAGAGATATATATGCAAGTTTATTATTACTATTACATTAATTAAAGCCAACTATATTTCTCTAATCTTCATAGATCAAGGCTATGAAAACATTGTTGCAACCAGAAGGAGTAGAAAGAAACCTGCGTAAATTACTTGCAACAGAAATCACAGTAGCTTACAACGTAGATGGAGTCCACGGAAAAAAACGCCTAAAAAGTTTGGAAAATTTCTACAGTGCCCTAATGGGTAAGAACACAGGAATGTTTGAGATTTGATTTGATTGACTTTTAACCATTGCAAATACAAAACACAAATCAGTTTCAATCAAAAATTAAACCAATTTATTTTTGCAATGTGTTTGCTTATATGTTATTTCTAAATACACTGACTAAAATCTACGCTCATCTATTTCAAATTAAAGTTTAAATTTATAAATCTTATTTCAGACTCAATTCCGTTTAAGGAAAACAATTCACCCGAAAATCAGCTACGCAAGGCAATGCAGTTGCAGAAAAAACGATTTTTCAAAACAAAATCCACAACAAAACAAGCGACTGATGATAGTTTAAATTCTATTTAAGTCCTCTTGCTTTTGCAGTTTTACTCTTCAAAAACTATTATATACTTACTAAACTTTAAACTTTAACTGTATTTAATTTACTTTTTTAACACCTTTGGTTTTTTTCCACTAAATTTGTTTTAATTTTGTCTAACTCAATTTTAAGGAATGTTTATATATCCAAGTAAACAACTTTGTAAATTATAATATTTTTAGCGTTTCTTAATATAAAATGAAAATATTTGGTTTCTAAAACAAAAATTAAAGTACGGAATTAGTTAGTTAATAAGTACTATTGAAGGAAGTGGTAACAAAGTACTGGCAATATAGCTATATCGTTGGACTAGTTAAATAGTTGGTACCGACGCACTAGTAAAGTACTTAGTTCTAAAGCACTAGTGAAGTAGCTAGGGAACGGCAGTTGAAAAGCACTAGAGAAGTAGTTGGCCTCAACGTACTAGTGAAATAGTTTGCTCCAACTCACTAGTGAAGTTGTTAGTCCTAAAGCACTAGTGAAGTGGCTGGGGAATGGTAGTTGGAAAGGTGGCAATTAACCCCTCCCTATGACATCTCCACATAAAATTCGCCAGTTGAATGCATAGAAAGTAGATTGAAGTGGAACTAGTGGTGGTAGCCTAGGGACTAGTGAAATAACTAGTATAGCACTAGTGCCAAAAACTGCTGGGATATAATATATATAATATAAATATACTGTTTTTCATTTGCTGAATACAACTTCATATAAATAAATAAAAAAATGAACGAACCTTTTTCCACTGGTCACTCGTCTTACATGCTGGCCCGCTTGCATAAAGCTCTGCCGCCACTGTTTCCCAAACAGCCTGTGCCGATTTGCCGCTATTTGGTCCACCAAACTGCCTCATAGCCACATTTCTGTGGCCACGTAAAATTTCCAAAAGCTTTTGCTTTTGGCCTTTGGAAATTTTACCAGTACGTACTTTCTTCTGTAAATAATATGTTTTAATAATTATAATTTGCACACAATAGTATAATTTTTCAACCTTACCTCACTCATGTTTGTTTTTGCGCCAAATATCACTTCACTTTCTGTTGAACATATAATAACGAAAACTTTAACGAAAATTATAACGAAAATGAATACCACCACACTTATAGAAACACCGCCGTTCGTTACACCACTAAATTCGTTATATCGTTCGTTATAATGCGTAACGAAAGTTATAGAAACGGGCTACTGATATCACTGCTATCCAAGAAATGCGATGGAAGGGATGGGGCTGCTTTCGGTGCACCCTGTAATTGATATGCACCCTCAACGTCCTGCGATTTATACCTGTGAACGAACAGCCTACTATAATCCGCGTCAAGGCAAAATTTTTTAACATAAGCCTTATATATGCGCACGCTCCAACAGAAGACAAGGATAATGAGACCAAAGAAGCTTTCTACGAGCGCTGCCCCCGTCACGACGTAAAAATCGTGCTTGGTGACTTCATAAAGGAAATTATATTTACAGCCCTATTCTGGCAAATTAACAAATTGTTAACCAGTATTTTGAATATTTCTATGTGTTTGTTGTTTTCAATACAAAATTTAAAGCTCAAAAAACAAAATTTGTTAATGAAATTGTCAATAACTGAAAAGCAGTTGACAATTTTTATCAAAATTTTTTATTTTTGAGCTTCAGATTTTATTTTGAAATAAAAAAATTACAAAAAACATATAGAAATATTCAAAAAACTGGTTAAAAATTTGTTAATTTGCCAGAATAGGGCTGTTATAGTCTAATAGTCGAAAAGTTCAGCCTTCACGGCAGCACCTCTGATAACGTGATCAGGCTGATTGACTTCGCCGCAGCACAAATCAAGGTTGTAAGTAGCACTACATTCAATCATCTCAACATTCAGAAGGACACGAAGATTTCCCCTGATAAAAAAACCAGAAACCAAATTGATCACGTTTTTTTCGACGGAAAGCAAACATTGTCTTGGATCACTATCTTGTTGCAGTCAAGATACGTACACGTCTGTGAGCAGCTAAGAATGCACGCAACCCTAAACAAAAAAAGCTAGACGTCGACCAGCTGCAATCAAAACGGGCAGCCGAAGCTTTCGCCACTCGACTTTCACTCCTGCTTCAAAGCACTCCACCAATCGATGATATATGCGCGAAGTGGACACACATTCCCCACTCGATGCGTGCGGCTGCTGAAGAGGTGATTGGAACCTTCACCCTCGTCGAAACCAGTGGTACGATCAGGACTGTCATGACACCACTGCAGAAAAATACGCCGCCTACAAAGCCACGCTGCAGTCGGTTGTAACGCGCGCTGCTAAGGAGCGTTACAAAGAGAAGAGGAGAGAAGAAAGACATTTGCAGGCGGAAAAAAGAGGCAGAAAAGCGCGAGCATGAGAAGATTGAGATGTATGGCGGCAAGAATGATTCCCGAAACTTTTTCGAAAAGAAAAGAAAAGAGGCCTCGCCGATGGTTTTAAAGCCGGGGCTTCTTACAAGGATAAAAACGAAAATCTTGTCACAGATATCCAAAGTACACTGACGTTATGGAGGGAACACTTTTCTTCTAAATAGTGAAGCCGACAAAAACCCGCCAATAGAGGTATTTCGTAAACCTCAATTACGAATGACAGGGTCAAGGTCGTAAAATCTTCTTTTACGACCGGCCCTGATAAAATTCCAAGCTTTATTTTAAAGCAATGTGCCTGTGTACTCCTCTAGCCAACATTTTTAATATTTCCTTGCATAGTGGTTATTTTCCTGTTATATGGAATGATTCTTATATTATACTCCTTCATAAATCTGGCTCCAAGATAAATGTTTCTAACTATCGAGGAATTGCAAAATTAAGTGCAATCCCTAAGTTATTTAAAAAAATCATAACTGATCAATTAACCCACTCCGTGTCTTCCACCATTCTGTCTATCAACATGGTTTTCTGAAGGGTAAGTCCACTACAACAAACCTCTTAGAGTTTACTACGTGTGTTATAAATGGTTTTACTTTGGGACTGCAGACTGATGTTATTTATACGGACCTTAACAAAGCTTTCGACAGTGTTAATCATAATCTTCTTTTGAAGAAACTCCAACTTATTGGGTTTCCTATCACATTATTAAATTGGATAAATTCGTATTTATCTAGACGTACTCAAAAGGTTTTATATAAGAATTCTCTTTCAAAAAGTATTTCGGTCACTTCTGGCGTTCCTCAGGGCAGTCATCTTGGACCGGTTTTGTTTTTACTATTCATTAATGATCTTCCTTCGGTAATAAAACACTGTAACGTCTTAATGTACGCTGACGACGTGAAACTTTTTCTTTCTTACAAATCACCCGAAGAACGACATCTTTTACAATCTGATCTAAATAGACTTGTGGACTGGTGTAGCTTAAATATATTAAATCTCAACTTAAAAAAATGTAAGCAAATGACATTCTCGCGAAGATCTGCTAATAACATAAATTACACTATAAATAACACTAACTTACAGTCAAACCTAAATCAGAGCGGAAGCGTTTTTTATCTGTCAAAACTTTCTCATGCCCATACGATTTATATGAAGCAAACCATAATAACGCGGCGGCAACGCTCAGCGGTTGGAAAATCCAATTTTGACAGAGCGTTAGAAAGTAAAGTTGGCTGCAGAAAACGAAGAAATTGGAATTTCTGCGAAAAATTTGTCATTCATCACTATGCCCGCATTCAGCGGAGTCAACAGCTGACAACTGTTGTGTTAAAATTGTCAGAATTGGCCGCTTTCTCAATGTCCGGTTAAGCACTAATCAGAACTTTAACCAGCAGTTAGCAAAAAAGCCCTTTCTCAATGTTCGGTTAAGGTTGAACTGTCAGTTAAGTGCTGATTAAGTTAACGGCAAGTTGTGGTTTCGGTTAGCGCCATTTTAGGGTAAATGATTTCGAAGATGCTGTCAAACTTTAAAATTTAAGATGGTGGATAGAGTTGCCACCTAGATTTTTTTATTTTTGCGAATTCTTGTAATTTTGAAATTCTGACAACAGATTTAATTTCGAATATAATGTCACAGTTTTAAAATTTAAGATGGAGGTTAGGGCTGCTACCTAAATTTTTACCACAGTATTGCCACCTAATAATATGTCTTTTTAAGAGTTTTAAACGTCATTCATCAGTGTTAAGGTGTCGCTGATTTCGAATCTAAGGTCAGAATTTTAAAATTATTTTATTATTTTTAGATTCTGACAACGGATTCGGATTCAGCGACCCATTTTTAGTGTACAAAATTTTTTTTGCCAGCCCCGAATTCATAAAACTACAAAAAATTAGGGTGGTAACCCTATCCACCATCTTGAATTTTAAAATTCTGACCTTAGATTCGAAATCAGCGACACGTTAACACTGATGAATGACGTTTAAAACTCTTAAAAAGACATATTATTAGGTAACAATACTGTGGTAAAAATTAAGGTGGCAACCCTAACCTCCATCTTAAATTTTAAAACTGTGACATTATATTCGAAATTAAATCCGTTGTCAGAATTTCAAAATTACAAGAATTCGCAAAAAAATAACCAGGTGGCAACTCTATCCGCCATCTTAAATTTAAAGTTTGACAGCATCTTCGAAATCATTTACCCTAAAATGGCGCTAACCGAAAACACAACTTGCTGTTAACTTAATCAGCACTTAACTGACAGTTCAACCTTAACCGAACATTGAGAAAGGGCTTTTTGCTAACTGCTGGTTAAATTTCTGATTAGTGCTTAGCCGGACATTGAGAAAGCGGCCCTAAGAGTAACAACATATTAGGAAAAAAACATCGCTCACTAAGGTATCGCCACCATAACAGCTCACAAGTGTTGACTCCGCTGAATGCAGCTTATATGCCAAACACTTTTTGACAACATCTGACATAAGGCCGCCGCTCTTATTTAGGGATAAAAATTCAGCTTTAGCGGAAAGCGGCTGGCAACGCACCGCTTAACGCTCTTATTTAGGTTTCACAGTTAGAAATAGCTTTCAGTTTTCTCGATATTGGTGTTATTACGGATTCAAAACTTCGCTTCAATCTCCACGTTAATATGGTGATAAATAAGGCAAGAGGAGTCCTTGGTTTCATTAAAAGATGGGCTAAAGAATTCAGTGATCCCTTTACTACTAAATTATTATATACCTCTCTCGTAAGGCCAATTCTTGAATATGCATCAGTTATATGGAACCCACAATATAATGTCTACATCGATGCCATGAAATCCGTTCAAAAACAGTTTTTACTTTTTGCTTTACGTCATAGTCGTTGGAACCCAATATTATGCTTCCATCGTATGAAATACGCCTTTAACATTATTTTACTACCTTCCCTGAGAAGCAGAAGAATGATGCTTAATGTCATGTTTCTATATAAATTACTTCGTGGCGAGATTAATTCGGAATATCTCATCTCAGCTCTAAATTTTAACATCCCAAGGAGAGGAACTAGACATTTTCTGTTTTTCAAGTTGAGTCAGTGCAGTTCTAATTACGCTCTTCATGAACCTTTACGATGTATGTGCAGTGATTTCAATGATAACTTCAACATGATTAATTTTTCTGTTTCGGTAGATGTCTTAAAACGTAAAATTATATTTCATTTAAATAATTAAATCAATTTTACTTCATCCCATTATACCTAACGCACTTTTATAACAATGTCATATCGGTAATTGAGATTGTTCTCTTTTTTCTTTTTGTCTCGATATTATGTTTTATAAAGTAAGCACCATCAAATATGAATCGTTTTTAAAACTTACTTTTTAATTATTCAATATTTTAATTTTTAATCGAATTGGGATTTACGTGCTCACGTGGTTTCCTGATTTGAAATTAGACTGAACTCACACTATCACCTGGATTGGTGTGCCAGAGTATATCTCTTTTCCACACAAGTTTATGCCTGCGTTGGCCCAAATGCCTATCCAACTAATTGGGATTTTGATTTGGCGGGTATGAAATTTATCTCATTTCCACGTAGGTCCTTGGGTTGGGCAATGGCCGCAAACTAGTTAAAATGAGTTTGGTGTTTTGGATTGTTTGTGAAATCAGGATTGTTTTCGGGTACCTTAAATTGATAATTACTATTATTTAATTCGATGTTGCTTATTAATATAGAATCAAGTTTATTTAAATACGCGTTTTATATATATTCAATTTTTAAATTCTGCTGAAAAGGCAATTAATGTGCTTAGTGGAAAATCCTAATTGCCAATAGGGGGTATGTTTAGTACGTAGGTGCATTCTGTCTGTCCCGGCTGATTCGGGCAGGATCTAGAATGTAAATCGTGCATGCATATAGGACGGGTATACGTATCTTTGAAAGATTTCATACCTCCGGGCGAATCCAAGAAAAAAAACAAAAAAAAAATAAAAAAGGTTCCGCTGCCCGACCATGAAGAAGTTCTGTCAGCTATAGATTAACAAATATAAAGCCGCTGGAGCTGATGGCTTACCTGCTGAACTGTTGAAGAATGAAAGTGAAGCTCTATTTAAATGCATGCACGAGCTTCTATACAGAATATGGTTGAAAGAATGCATTTCGAACGATTCGAACCTCAGTGTGCTTGTCCCAATCATCAAGAAAGGCGATCTCACTATTTGTGCCAATTACAGTGGGATAAGTCTTCTAAATATCACATATAAGGTCCTGTCGAGCGTTTTATGTGAAAGATTGAAGCCCATTGCAAACCAACTGATTGTACAGTACCCCGCCATTGAATTATGAACGCTGCATAAATTCAGAATTTATTTCTTGTTTTATTTAAATCAACATGAAAACACTAAAAAAAATTTTTTAATGAAAATATTTTATTTAAGATATCTTCTTATAGTAATAGTTAAAAACAAATGCAAAAAATAAATGTTTAGTCAGCCCGCCTTTATTAAAATTAACATAACGGGGAATGCTGCTAATGCAATTTTTTATTATTTTCTTCAAATCTTCATCATTTGTCCAAATGTAATCAATGTTTTGGTGAAGTGCTTGTAGTGTCGTGTTCTTACGAGCATATGCCTTCGATTTAAGAAGCACCCAACAGTTTTCAATAGGGTTAAGGTCCGGCTAATTACCTGCCCAGGAAAAAATAGAAATATTGCTGTTGTTAAGGAAGTTTGTGGTTTTTCTGGAAGTATGGCAAGGGGCTCCATCTTGCATAAAGGTGTTGCCATCTGCAGGACAATTTAAGCCTTCTATGTAAGGCAAAAGAAAATTTTGTATAACGTTCATATATTCCTCGCTGTTCATTTGTTCATTGTCCCTTCTACAAAATACTTTGGACCCAGACCTTCATCGCTTATACAGCTCCAAATCACTAAAAAAGATGGATGCTTCATTTTTTTGTCACACTGTTCGAAGAACCGTTCATTTGGTTTCCGCCGCACAAATTTCACTGATATGGTTTCAGCTTCCAGCCGACACTCGTCACTACACTCACAGAACTAAACCCATTGCCGCAACCGAAAAATTGCCCTACTAACTTTGTCGATTGTCGGCAATTTTCTAAATGCAATTGCCACAATCGCCAATTTCCCAATTGAGAAAATTGCGTCATTCCGTTGTGAGAACGGAACTGCAGACAAGCTTTTGAGCCATTCGGTTGTGCACAACGAACTGCTTATCGCGCTTACCAGATGTCAGTTATATGAACCGAGTCTTTCCCATCGTTTCGACTTACGAGTGTGAAAAATAAACGATGAAAATAAACATGCTTTGTTGATGCTAATTTTGCAAATTTGCATATTTTTAAGAAGAAATAAATTAGATTTATTTCAACTGCACAAGTTTTATTTATTAAAAATTGAATCACTTCACTTTGAACACTTAACCAACCACTTGCAGCGAGAATACCGACCGAACCATAAACAAAGGCGCGACGAGCAACATAGCGAGTGTAAAAATCAAACGACGAAAACAAGGATTGTTTTGTTGTTGTTTTTTATTGTACATTTGCAGTTATTAAGGAAGAAATTAATTTAATAAATACAGACTGCACAAGTTATATATATTATATATTAGATAAAATATATTTTTTAATTAATTCCTTTACCTAAAAACACTTCAACAACTTGCAACGAGAACACACACTAGAAATCAACCGAATACTGAACAAAAGAGGAACGAGTAACACAGCGAGCGTGAAAAAAGCGACAGTTGTGGCAACGAGTATATATCTATAAGAGTTTTCACTCGTCGCTCGTTATTTTTTACTCGCCGATATTAGCCATCCATCGACAGGATAGGGTATTTTGATGGGACATTTATTTTATACCCCTTCAAAAGTGCGAGTTTGCTTACATTTTGTTTTCTATATTTTTTGATCATTTTGGCTGCGTGCACAAGGGAGCAAAAAGATTGGTATTTTTTAATATGCTTGCCTGTTTCTTCTTATTTGGATATCTGAAGAAATATTGCAAATTTTATGAATGAAAATAATATTTTACAGCTTCTTATTTGCATGTGCATGGTTGCCGAGTTTATTTTGTTTCCAGCTGGACATTTTTGTTGTGATTTTGTTGTAGCTATATTTTGTTTGCTGCTGCAGACAAGGATTTTTAGATATTTCATTAGTTGAATAAAAAGACAGAATTCTGATTCGGCTAATGAAATAATTATTGGATAATAAAAAAATGTAGCAATAAAATAGAATTGGTCTAGCAGTATTTAATAAATTTAAAATAAAACAAAGAAATATTGTAGATTTAATTAATGAGAATAAAATTTATATTTGATACAAATTTAACAGGTTATTATATATATATATGTGTGTTTTTTTTTCTTCCATCTTCTTTAGTTTGTTTCTAGCTGGACATTTTCCTTGCAGCAATATTTTGTTTGCTACTTTGGACACACAATCATAATTTTTAAATACTTCATTACACCAATAAAAAGATGAAATTCTGATGATTCGGCTAATGAAATAATTATCAGTTAGGACTTGAAAAAATTTTTTTAACAAAAATGCTTTTAATAAATAAAATTAACTTGAATTAACAAAATACAAACACCAAATTTCTTCAAAATCAAAGAAGAATTAATTGTATAAAGATATGCTCCGGTAAACGTTTCTATATATTCCTGCCACCGCCTTACTGCCATATATGAATTTTCATGCTAATCGGAAAAAAAATTTTGTTTTCACCATTTTGAGTATAGTTGCCGAGCGTATCTCTGAGCGTATAAACTAAATTAAAAAATTTTAGTCTAATACAACTAAAACCGTCCAAAATATAGCATTTTTGTTGATTTGTAGACGGTAAAAGAGAGTGTGGCAAAATATTTTTCTCTTAAACCATCTAGAACTCAAAACAAATCGAGTGCCAAAATTTGAGCTTAATTTACTTTATACCTATCGTTTTAATATTTTAACTGTATTAAAATGTAGAACAATATATATTTACGAATTTCGTAATCATTTTTTTTACTAACACTTCTTACAAATTTTACAAAATTAAATAGTTTTTAATGCTTGTATTAAAATGTATTCCAAGATTTCTAACCATGAAGGTAGTATATTATTTTAAAAAAATTAAGAAAAATAAAAATTAATACAATATATGTATACTGTCCCACTTTAACGTCCCACTTTTTCAACGTTTTTCGAAAAGTTTCCGGGACACGTTGATTTCTGATTCTACTCTTAAAAACATGAATTTTGGTATATAACACTTTAATATTAACTAACGGTCGCGCAATCGGCTTGAAGTCATTTTGGCTAAAAATTATATTTTCGAAAAAACAAGAAATTTCTTCTTCAGTATTTTTCATATCACTATGAAACTAATGAAACAATTTTTATCAATTTATACTTATTTAAAAGCTTAAAAAAATTTCCATCTTATGCTATAAGAAACATTGCATTTTGTTCTGTACATTTATTTAAAAAACTCTGCAAAGTGAAATTTTGATTAAATTTTTTTCGAAAATTTGATAACTTCAACTCACATTAAACCGCTTTACAAGAGCATAAGGAAGAAGTTTTTGATTATGTAAATTTCGTATTTTGAGGAATTTTACTGCAAAAATTTTGATGTATTATTCAAAGATATATGATATGGTATTTTTTCGAAAAAGCAACACAACTGCACAGTAAATTTTTTCTAAAATAAATTAAATTTGATTTTTGCTAAACGTAGCAACATAAGTAGGTATGTAAAAGATATATGTATATGGTATTTAATTGCAAGACATTCAACTTAATTTTTGTAATATGCAATTATTTAAATGACCATTTATATGGTCACAAGGAATAATGACTAAACTCATAGTCAATAAAATGAATATTATGAATTTAATGAATATTTGAATTAAAAATATATGAACCGTTACAAACGAAATATGTGCAGACATAATTGATACTCTTACTTACTACTTAGTTGGCGCTACAACCGTATGTCGGTCTTGGCCTCATCTAAGAATTTGCGCCAGCCATTTCTGTCTTTTGCTTGCTGGCGCCAGTTGGAAATTCCAAGCTTCGTCAGGTTGTCCTCTACTTGGTCTTTCCAACGAAGATGCGGTCGTCCTCTTCTGCGTTGACCGCCGCTGGGTACCGAATCGAATGTTTTCTTCACTGGAGCATCGTCTTTCATGCGCTGAACATGACCAAGCCAGCGAAGCCGCTCGATTTTAATGCGCTTGACTATGTCGATGTCAGCGTACAGCTCATACAGTTCATCATTCCACCGTATTCGGTACTCGCAATTGATACTCTATTATGGTTAAAAAGCTTTTTCCTTCATCCTTCCAAGGAATGGCAATAAAGAAAATGGCGTATCGCTTTTTTACGATAGCTTGAGTTTAGTCATTTTTCCTTGTGACTACGGATTTTATGCTATTAATCTGATATTGATCATTCTCCGAAACAACAACAATCTAACAAAAGCACGGATCTTAATGCGCTTGTATTTTAAGTAGGGATTTGGATATTTGTGCTTTTATAAAAAATTTTAAAAATTTTCTATCAATTGTGAACGGCCTTTTTGATATAATTTGCTACAGTTGTTGTAAAACGTGAAATTCACAGCCAATTGATGAAAAGCAAAATTATTTTAATTTGGAAATTTCGCTTAACTCAATTTCATGTAGAAAAAATTCTTTAAGCACAATTATTTGGTTTTTTATTCGCTTATCTTCCATATCAGTTTTTTTCGCCTTTACTTTTTTTTATAATCAGCAGTCAGTTTGCAATTTAGTATTGCAATGTATAGTAAATTTTAGCTATGGATTTTAGTGTTGTATATATGCAATAGCGTAGTAAATGTATTTCTTTTTATTTTCTTTGTGTAGAGTAAATATATATTTTACCATTTTGCAAATGATATGGTGCAAGACCATTTGCACTGGGTTGTGAATAGCCCTAGTATGTTATCAGTATTACGATTCACTGTTTTGTATTCTAATGTTATTTGTTTGTTGTTATACAGCTTTTCTGCTATGAGTTGGCCTTTGACACCTTCGCTGGCTTAACTATACTATACAGTTTTTCAATATTTTTTCTTGCAAGGAACTTATTAAGTTGCATCCTGGAGTACGAATGAAAATTTTTTAGAAATAAATAAAATTTTAAAAATGTAACAATTTTAAATGATCCATCAGAAAGAATCATATGACTTCTAAATATGGTAAATAATACATGGACAATGGACAGCAAAATTATGTCATCCAAGTAATTGGACATTACAATAAAAATCATCCTGACAACAGAAAACGTACAATACTTCGTAACTTAAACTAATGTCGTATAATTTTGTTTATTATGGTTATTTACATAAATTCTTATGTAGCTACGTTTAATAAAAATCAAATTTAATTTATTTTAGAAAAAATTTACTGTGCAGTTGTGTTGCTTTTTCGAAAAAATACCATATCATATATCTTTGAATAATACATCAAAATTTTTGCAGTAAAATTCCTCAAAATACGAAATTTACATAATCAAAAACTTCTTCCTTATGCTCTTGTAAAGCGGGGTAATGTGAGTTGAAGTTATCAAATTTTCGAAAAAAATTTAATCAAAATTTCACTTTGCAGAGTTTTTTAAATAAATGTACAGAACAAAATGCAATGTTTCTTATAGCATAAGATGGAAATTTTTTTAAGCTTTTAAATAAGTATAAATTGATAAAAATTGTTTCATTAGTTTCATAGTGATATGAAAAATACTGAAGAAGAAATTTCTTGTTTTTTCGAAAATATAATTTTTAGCCAAAATGACTTCAAGCCGATTGCGCGACCGTTAGTTAATATTAAAGTGTTATATACCAAAATTCATGTTTTTAAGAGTAGAATCAGAAATCAACGTGTCCCGGAAACTTTTCGAAAAACGTTGAAAAAGTGGGACGTTAAAGTGGGACAGTATACATATATTGTATTAATTTTTATTTTTCTTAATTTTTTTAAAATAATATACTACCTTCATGGTTAGAAATCTTGGAATACATTTTAATACAAGCATTAAAAACTATTTAATTTTGTAAAATTTGTAAGAAGTGTTATGCCTATGTTATGGTGGCGGTCACGGGCACGTCACGGCCATGAATTGTTGTTGTTTCAATGTAAATGGGAAATTTGAGAGAGTGAGCGAGGGAACAAATTTTGACCACCATGGTCACCAAATGATTCGGCTGTCCATACCAAATCACGGGATCAAAGCAGTGTTGCGTCGTAAAATTATTCAATATATTTGTGCTTTGGTATTAAAATAGTGCACTTTAAGTACGAAATGTGTGAAAGAAGTAATAAAACCTGCTTAATAGCAACACTTATCGATTGATAAAGTACTAAAAGTTTACTAGTTTTCTGGGATCATATGACCATGAGCATAACATACATTGGTCACTAAGCTCATCAAACGAAAAAAGAGCGTAAAAAAGGACGTGATCTGGGATCATATGACCGCCACCATAACACCGCCATTAGTAAAAAAAATGATTACGAAATTCGTAAATATATATTGTTCTACATTTTAATACAGTTAAAATATTAAAACGATAGGTATAAAGTAAATTAAGCTCAAATTTTGGCACTCGATTTGTTTTGAGTTCTAGATGGTTTAAGAGAAAAATATTTTGCCACACTCTCTTTTACCGTCTACAAATCAACAAAAATGCTATATTTTGGACGGTTTTAGTTGTATTAGACTAAAATTTTTTAATTTAGTTTATACGCTCAGAGATACGCTCGGCAACTATACTCAAAATGGTGAAAACAAAATTTTTTTTCCGATTAGCATGAAAATTCATATATGGCAGTAAGGCGGTGGCAGGAATATATAGAAACGTTTACCGGAGCATATCTTTATACAATTAATTCTTCTTTGATTTTGAAGAAATTTGGTGTTTGTATTTTGTTAATTCAAGTTAATTTTATTTATTAAAAGCATTTTTGTTAAAAAAATTTTTTCAAGTCCTAACTGATAATTATTTCATTAGCCGAATCATCAGAATTTCATCTTTTTATTGGTGTAATGAAGTATTTAAAAATTATGATTGTGTGTCCAAAGTAGCAAACAAAATATTGCTGCAAGGAAAATGTCCAGCTAGAAACAAACTAAAGAAGATGGAAGAAAAAAAAACACACATATATATATATAATAACCTGTTAAATTTGTATCAAATATAAATTTTATTCTCATTAATTAAATCTACAATATTTCTTTGTTTTATTTTAAATTTATTAAATACTGCTAGACCAATTCTATTTTATTGCTACATTTTTTTATTATCCAATAATTATTTCATTAGCCGAATCAGAATTCTGTCTTTTTATTCAACTAATGAAATATCTAAAAATCCTTGTCTGCAGCAGCAAACAAAATATAGCTACAACAAAATCACAACAAAAATGTCCAGCTGGAAACAAAATAAACTCGGCAACCATGCACATGCAAATAAGAAGCTGTAAAATATTATTTTCATTCATAAAATTTGCAATATTTCTTCAGATATCCAAATAAGAAGAAACAGGCAAGCATATTAAAAAATACCAATCTTTTTGCTCCCTTGTGCACGCAGCCAAAATGATCAAAAAATATAGAAAACAAAATGTAAGCAAACTCGCACTTTTGAAGGGGTATAAAATAAATGTCCCATCAAAATACCCTATCCTGTCGATGGATGGCTAATATCGGCGAGTAAAAAATAACGAGCGACGAGTGAAAACTCTTATAGATATATACTCGTTGGTTGTGGTTAAGATGACCACATGTAAGTTATTTTTATTGACTATTCGTCTGTTGCAATTGACTTTGGTGGCGGTGCAACTGAATATTGAAACATCGTTGCAATTCGGTGGTAACGCAAGAAAAATTCTATTGACAGAATTAACAATGCGGATATTTCAACTACTCCTTTTATCCGTAAATCTGTAATTGTACTGGTCAGTTGTTTTGGATAAATTGAGATTGCTTAGACGGGAAGTAAGTTGAAATGACAAATTCCATTCAGTTCTTGCAACTTAAGCATACATATTGAATGTTAACCGAATTGTTATTTAGGCATGAAGTTACAATAATAAAATAAGCATTTACGTCAGCCGAAAGTTGATTATGCTTATTTAACTACAGTTAAATAAACAGAGTTTTAATTGAAACAAACACTTTATGAGTACCCCACTTAAAATGTATATACTATAACCTAACGCCAACAAATTATTTTTGTGAGTGTAAAAATAACCTATCAAGATATGAAAAATACATTATTGATATGCAGCAAGTAAAAGTTAGAGAACTCAGGTATGTGAAGTATCATTACTACCCACCTTCTTTCAGGCTAAACGTTAATAACCAGGAGGACTACTGGAAGAAGTTGTGTATTAATGATGCTTCATAAACCTGAGTTCCCTAACTTTTACTTGCTGCGTATCAGTAAGGTATTTTTTCATATCTTCATAGGTTATTTTTAGTGACGAGTGTCGGCTGGAAGCTGTAACCAAATTAGTGAAATTTGTTCGCCGGAAACCAAATGAACGGTTCTCCGAAAAGTGTGACAAAAACCAAGTGAAGCATCCATCTTTTTTAATGAGTTGGAGCTGTATAAGCGATGATGGTCCGGGTCCAAATTATTTTGTGGAAGGGACATTGAACAGCGAACAATACATGGACGTTATAAAAAATGTTCTTTTGCCTTACATGGAAGGCTTAAATTGTCCAGCAGATGGCAACACCTTTATGCAAGATAGAGCCCCTTGCCATACTTCCAGAAAAACCACAAACTTCCTTAACAACAGCAATATTTCCATTTTACCCTGGGCTCGTACTATACCCATGCTCGTAAAAACACACTACAAGCACTTCGCCAAAACATTGAAGATATTTGGACAAATGATGAAGATTTGAAGAAAATACTAAAAAATTGTAATAGCAGCATTCCCAGTAGAATAAGGAATGTAAATTTAAATAAAGGCGGGCTGACTAAACATTAATTTTTTGAATTTGTTTTTACATATTACTATAAGAAGATATCTATATATATAAAAATCAAATGCGTATGCGTTAGTCTCGCTAAAACTCGGAAACGGCTCGGCCGATTTTAATAATTTTTTTGCGTTTTGTTCAATTCATATCAGGAAATGTTTAGATAAAAAAATTTTGCCACACCCCCTTTTACCGCCTACAAATCAATTAGCTTTTGTATAAAAATTTTATATTTTTTATGGGAAGTATTCGAATAGCTTTGGAGTTATCAGCCGCACAGCCTCGGAATTCGGTATTCGACCACAATTTGCACGTAGCGCTTCACTGATAACATTTAATGGGAGTTGTACAAGGGGGCGTGGCACCTCCCATACAACCCAAGTTTGCGATATCGAATAACTTTGGAGTTATAGGCCCCACAGCCTCAGAATTCGGTATTCGACCACAGTTTACAAGTTCCGTTTCACTTATAAAATTGTATTGTGTTGAACAAGGGGGCGTAGCACCTCTCATACAACCCAAATTTAAGAAATTGAATAGCTATTGAGTTAAAGATGTCACTGCCATGGAATTCAGTTTTCGACCACAATTTACTTATTCAGTTTTACTGATAACATTTTAGGAGCGTTGGAAAAGGGGGCGTGGCACTTCCCATACAACCCAAACTTGCGATATCAAATTGCTTTGTAGTTATAAGCCGCACAGCCCCGGAATTTGGTATCCGACCACAATTTACACATGCAGTTTCACTGATAACATTTTATGGGCTTTGGAAAAAAAGGAGTGGCACCTCCCACACAACCCAAATTTTCGATATCGAAAAGCTTTCGAGTTATAAGCCGCACAGCCTCGGAATTCAGTATTCGAACTCAATTTACTCATGCAGTTTTACTGATAACACCGTATGACGTTTCACAAGGGGGCGTGGCATCTACCATACAACCTAAATTAGAGAAATTCAACAGCTTTTGAGTTATTGGTCGCACTGCCATGGAATTCAGTATTTTACCACAATTTACATATGCAGTTTTACTGATAACATTTTATTGGCGTTTGGCAATAGGGACGCAACAAGGTTAAGCAAGGATTCGAGGACTCAGTTTTAAGATTTCAATATTGTGAAATTATCAAGGTAAGTTCAACAGATTTGAGTTACTGCGAAAACAATTCCGTGTCGTTTTTATGTGTTTATTACAACGCCAAAGAGAGGACGAGCTAACATAGGTCGTCGAAGTAAGTCAAATGTGTGGCGGATACTTCACGTACAAACCCTCATAATCGCTTATTTTAGAGCTACAATCATCAAAGAGGTGTTTTTCGGATACGGAAAGTGTTTACAGGTTCGGGGATTGCTTTGGCTTTATCTATTTTGCTATATCTTGAACATTAGAACAAGATGTTAGAACTCATGAAACAGTTTTTAATGCCATATTACTTAAAAAAACTATATTTATTGACCATGAAAGTTGGTTCATAATTAATACTTCTTTAAAATATACACTCGACGAAACTGAGTAATAAAATCAGACTTGCATTGATAAGCCAACAAAGAAAGGGGAGAACAACGTCTACAGGGTCAGCTAGTGTGAAATAAAATATTTTCATTAACAAATTTTTTAGAGTGTTTTCATGTTTATTTAAATAGAACAAGAAATAAATTCTGAATTTTGGCGGCGTTCATAATTCAATGTCGGGGTACTGTACCTTGTCAGTGTGGCTTCAGATCTGGAAAGTCTACCATCGACCAGATCTTCACGCTTCGACAAATCTTCTAAAAGATCCATGAAAAACAAATCGACAACCACCATCTTTTTATCGACTACAAAGCCGCCTTCGACAGCCTAATAAGGAATCACTTATAATCTACTATGTCTACATTTGGTATTCCTGCAGAGTGAACGTGTCAAACTATCGATAGTCTCACCATCGATAGTTTATAAAAAAAAATATCAATACTCACGATATTCTCAAAAAAAAAAGAAAAGTAGCCATAGATAGCGCTATCGATGGCACTTTCGGATTTTTTGTCTCTGGTAACAGTATGAAAAAGGAAACAATTGAAATTAACAAAATGGAAAAACCAACTTAAATTACAGCATATGTTTTTTAAAGATTGACACTTCCGATATAGTAAACTTCTTTTAGATTTTTTCTTTGCCAGAAAGTTTAAAAACCGTCATGCATGCCACTTTTCTGAAAATACTGCGTCACCGTGGCTTTAAGATTCGTGGGCTTATCAAGGAAAAGGTAAGAACGCTTCAAATGGTAAAAAATATTTAACGTGTTTCCGTTTGTTTTTTATGACTTTTGGCATTTTAAACATTTGGCAAACTTCGCAAATATAATAACTCGGACTCAACTGAAAATGTTTCCAAACTTTCGAATTGGATTTTCTTGACTTCTCTATAATTGGCATTTCTGTGCCCAAAAAAATAATCGTATAACAAACCAAGTAACTTTGAATAAACGAAAAACCTGCAGAATTATTTTCGCTAGCTACCATCTCACAACAAAGAGAGAACCGTCAGCCAAATCAGTCCCAATATGGAAATTTGGAAATTTTAACAAAGTTCAGAACCTTTTGTTCATTGTTCAAAACAGCTTACCCGCGCTGTGATTATCTCACAATATTTAATAGAGATGTTCGAAAGTCCACTAAACTATCGGTAGGTTTTATATAAAAAACTAAAACTATCAATGAGTATTGATAGTCTTAAAAATATGAAACTATCGATAGTGCCATCGATATTTTGACACCTCTACTGCAAAGCTACTATGACTTTGCAGGATGAAACTGAGCTACACCATCTTACTTAGTTGGCGCTACAAGCGTATGTCGGTCTTGGCCTACACCAACAGTGCAGTTAAATTCGGGAAGGACCTCTCTCCACTATTTGTTACCAAACCAGATTTCGGACCAGGTGATTGCTTATTGTGCGACTTTTTCAACCTTATAATGGAGAAAACTATCCGAGCTGCTGATCTGAGACGTAGTGGCACAATGTTCTGAAAGAGTGTTTAAGGCTTGCTTATGCTGATAGGGATGCAAACGATGCATCGATAGTATCGTCATCGACAATATATCGTTCATAAATATCGATGTCAACATCTATGTTCTTATGAGCGATACATCGTCGATACATCGGTTTGAAAAGGAAAAAAATCGATATCGTTTGCACATTTTTAGCCGATTCACAATTTGACATCTGGAAATACCACAAAAAGCTAACACACAATAACACAAAAAATAAATATTCTGATGCATATTCAATAGCAAATGTAAGCAAAACAGAAGTGCAGATGTACCTGTAGTCTCCTATTACCCCAATAAAGACAGATGCGATCAAAATTTGGGATGACATGAAATCTCTATTTTCAAAACTTGCGAAGATTGGAATGCTATATCTGTACCCAGCGAACACTTGTTCTCGGAAGCTGGAGCAACCATCACTTAAGAAAGAAACAGGCTTCTAGTGACGAGGTTATCTAAGCTTATTTTCCTTAATTCAATTTCCAAATTGATAAACTCCAACAAATAAATCTTTTAAAATTATGAAATGGGAAAACATGTTTTCTATTCGATATAGATTTTATTTTGGTAGGTGGTCAATAGGTATATGACACCATGCTGCTGGTGCAATTAAGTGATGCCAGCAGATAGCTATAAAGTAAGGATAAGTATTGAAACAAAACTATCGAAGTTTACCACCGAAAAACATCGTTTGACGTCATCGATGCTCATTTTTGCTATAAAGCCTAATTTTGAGGTCGGCAAATATGAAAAAAAAATCCTTAATTAAAAAAAAAACAATAATAATAAACTGTGTAAATAAAAACTGTGTTTTGTATGAACAAAAAAAAACGTTTTTTTGAGGTCGAAACAAAAATGACAAAAAAAGAAATTTTCCACACAATATACGCAAATTTTGTCGATTACTTTTTCTCAAAATTTTGTTTTTGTAAATTTTTCTACTTCCATGCATTGTAAAAAATTATTCTTTCTTTCATATTTTATAATAGAGTGCTATAAATCTATAAAAATCTATAAAAGTGGCGGCCGTAGCCTAGTGGGTAGAGTGCGTGGCCCCTAAGCTAAAGAACTGCGGTATCCCGGGTTCAATTCCAGCTCAGACAGAAAGTTTTTACAATTGATATAATTTTTCTGTTCGGTCGTCACCTCTCTGCAGACAATGGCAAACCTCAGAGAGAAAAATTGCCACGTAAAAGCTTCTTGAGAACATAAGCCGTTCGGAGTCGGCATAAAACACGTACGTCCAGTTCTCGGTCATTTGTGATCAAACATTTAATAACACGCACAACACAATTGATCAATAGAAGCTAGGTCAAAGTCCTTCCAAGGGCTGGAATGGCCAGTTTTTTTTTAATCTATAAAAATAATACTCATACTTTTAGAATCCAATTTTAGGCTTAATACAAAAATTAAAACATCGTAAAAACATCGATATATCGGTCTTATTAACGATGTTTTTAAACATCGATAATTGTCAAGTGAACATCGTTGTTTTCAAACATCGATGTTTTTAAGAACGATGTTGCATCCCTATATGCTGATGATATCAATATGATTAGCCATAATACGCGCGAAGTCAGTGCAGCATTCTCCAGATTAAAAAGAGAGTCAAGTGAAATGGGTCTGGCAGTGAATGCAGATCAGATAAATTACTTAGTGTCATCAACAAAAAGATACACCTCACCCAGCGTCTTGGGACCCACGGTACAGTTGACAATACCTTCTTCGAGGTTGTGAAGGACTTCGTCTATCTGGGATCCATCATAAACTCAACCAACGACATCAGCATTAGGGCGTATGGAATAAAAATTTTTTTCGAATTTCACATTCGAAGAGGTCTCAAAAGTTGCATAGAGTGGTTAAGATCTCCCAAAAAAAAAAAACTTAGAAAACTAGTAAGAAATTATCGTCGACTGGGCCAAAGTTAAAATACACCCATGGACGACAATTTTTCCAAATTTCATACCTAAAATTTATATTAATTGTGAAAGGTTTTGTGCAATATTTGAAGTCATTAGATTAATTTTTGTGGAATTAAAAGAGATTTTACGATTTTGGTGAACTTTTTATGGGAGGTAGGTGTGGTTTTCATCCCATTTTTAAAAATTTCATACTCAAAGTTTATAAGAAATATTAAAGATGCTGTGAAAAACTTGAAGTCATTATATTAATTTTTGTGGATTTTAAAGAGATTTTACCATTTTGGTTAAGTCACTGTGTATGGAAGAAAGGCGGGGTTTTCATCCGATTTTTAAAAATTTCTTACTCAATTTGAAGTCATTAAATTAGTTTTTGTGGATTTTAAAGAGATTTTACCGTTTTGGTTAAGTCACTTTGTATGGGAGGTAGGCGTCGTTTTCATCCGATTTGGCTCATTTTCGAACTTGACCTCCATTTTTTACTAAAAAAGTTTTATATTGAATTTCGTTACTATAGCTAAAAAATTACGGCTGTTATCGTGACCACAGACGGACAGACGGACATGGCTAAATCGACTCAGTAGGTGATGCTGATCAAGAATATATATTAGGGCGGGTCAAATTCTGGCTCAGCGAAATTCGTAAAATACATGTAATTTTAAGACTTTTTCTCCACTACAGCATATACAAATTCTGAAAAAAAGCTGTGCGGACTTTCGTAAATAGATTCATACACATACATTTATACATTCATATTTTATAATTGAGAACAAAATCTATTTACGAAAGTCCGCACAGCTTTTTTTCAGAATTTGTATATGCTGTAGTGGAGAAAAAGTCTTGAAATTACATGTATTTTACGAATTTCGCTGAGCCAGACCTCCAAAAAATTCGTCCATACAAATTGACCCGCCCTAATATATATACTTTTCTATACCGGCCACTCCTCCTTATCGGCGTTACAAACGGAGTGACAAAGTTAATATGCCCCTAATACGTTTTTTAAACATGGGGGTATAAAAATAAGAATCTTTTCGTCTCCCGCAAGGACAAAGTTGTTTTTTGAGTAAAACAAAGTTTACAAATGTCTTAAAGCAAAAGTTAATACAGACTTTAACTAACAATATTTTGGCAAACACGATGCAACTCTTGATTTTTACCCAGTGTCCTATGCGAAGGATATTCGAATCTAAAGATGCACTCGAAACTGCTCAATAAATTGCTCATCATGCCAGTTCTACTTTATGCATTACAAACCTGGACGATGAAAAGTTCAGATGAAAAGACTTAAAAAACCTTCGAGAGAAAGATCCTTCGTAAGATATACGAGCCCATCTACGTCAAAGGCGGGTAGCGAATACGGTGGAATGATGAACTGTACGAGATGTACGCTGAAATCGAGTCAACCGCATTAAAATCTATACCCAGGGGCGGTCGCCTCAGAAGAGGACGACCGCATCTTCTTTGAAAAGACCAAATAGAGGACAACCTGACGAGGCTTGGAATTTTCAACTGGCGCTAGCAAGCAAGGGACACAAATGGCTGGTGCACGTTCTTAGATGAGGCCAAGATCGACATACAGTTGTGACGACAACAAAGTAATTAAATAAGAGTATTTAAGCGCTATCGTCTTTATCTATCTTAAGCACCAGAGGGCGCTATAGTACAATGATTTAAAAAGCCAAAAAAAAAAACTCCTAAATCGCTCATATTATTAGCATGAATATTTGTATAAAGAGGTTTTTAGTTACGGTGAGTATTTTGCGCAATCTATTTGGATCCATGTAGAACATCATCATTGTGCTTAGTTATTGACAATCAATTTAACCTAAAACTTATCAGTTTCAGCGTTTATTTGTTCTTCAGCAAAGCCAACAACCTCTTTTGTCGAAAAATCTCTATACAGGAACTTTAATCAAATCAAATTCTTCGCGTTAACTACCAGAAAGGGCAAAACAATGTCTGCCAGGGGCAGCTAGTACTAGATTTTTTGACCACTTTTACTAATTGCTTAACTTACAAATATCGCTCCGCCAACTTTTTCTCCACATGTGGCTTTATTCGCGCGTAGTCTTTGTCCGCAATCGATGTGCTGCAATGCTTCTGCATGTACGCCAGCGTAAAAAGCTCATTTTCATTGTACGAACGCAAGCCGGGCAACCGATGTCGCTGCGTCAAATGCAAATGTTCATAGGTCAAATTCTGATCGATGGAGGCACCGATGATGGGACTCGCCGAGTCAATAGCCGTTATGAATGAGCTTAAAGCTTTAGCAGTTATTTTGGCTGCACTCAGTGTTATGTGAAAGCTTTTAAGGGCATTTTCACCAAGCTGCTGCAAGTCTTCAATATTCTCCTCCTCAGCTGTTATGCATGCAACATCCAGTTTAGCTAGATTGAAATGATCAAAGGAGCTTTCAGGCTGTGCATGCGTTAGACGACTTTCACTTTTAAACTGTTCGACATACGTTGAAATGATGTCAATGAGTGTTTCAACAATATCTGCTCCAATGCGTGCAAAATTGATGGCACTTAAAAGAAATTATTGAAAAAATAGTTTTAATTTTTATAAAAGTTTAAATAGAGAGTACACAAAGCTTACACTGGATATCTGTAATCGTAATATTTGGTGATGCTGATGCTACGCGATATAATAAGCATATTTAAGATATTCGAATAGGCCAACGACTGCGATTCAGTCTGACTGTACATCTCTGAAATAATGCTGTCATGATAAGGAAGAAAAAACTAATATCACTTAGAATTTATGAGATTTCTAAAAGCCACCTACGTATCAACAATATTTAATGCTTTAAGCTTTTCTTCCATGCGTGCCTTGCGAAAGCTCCAAATCGACTCCAAATGTTCAACAAAAAATAGATTGTTAAGCAGCAGCTCGTTGTAGTAATCCTTGATGTAGGTTTTTGATTCTAACGCTTCTTCAGGAATACCGATTTGCAGGCGCATAGAGGTAAGCTTAAAGATTTAAGGGAAAATTCAAGTTTAGAAAGGAGTTACTAAGCTTGAGTATTATATAAATTTGTAAAACCTTTTCATTGATGAAATCCTTGACAGGACGTTGAATCCATTGAGCCTGTTGCACTGAGGATTGCAGCTGGTTACGCAGACTGTAGTACATAAGGCGCAAGAATTCATCATTACCATGTGTCTTGTTGGGAAAGTGTGAGAGCTTGGATGAGCGTGGTGCAAATACATGCCCAGATGACATAGGTACCTATAAAGG
Organism: Dichetophora obliterata; assembly: GCA_963920525.1. Lineage (NCBI taxonomy): Eukaryota > Metazoa > Arthropoda > Insecta > Diptera > Sciomyzidae > Dichetophora > Dichetophora obliterata. The sequence continues at coordinate 109,879,275 of OY986439.1, read as the reverse complement.
ATATTGAATTTATTGATTAATTTTCTTATCGTAGAATTTTAGCGTGCAGAATAACTTTTTCTTTAAAATGCTCGTAAATAAATTATTTTTCAATCTGTCTTCCAGGATTTTAAATTTTCATTTCCTATTAACCAAAATTTTATATAGAAATTTAAATTTCAACCTATTTACCACTGGTCGAGAAAGTTGGAGTATTTGTTATTTTTTTCACAAATGTCAGTTTTTAAATTACACAAGTGTAACAATGAAAATAAACAGACCTTAAATTTTGATTTGGAGTAAAAAATCATTTTTTGGTAGGTGGACGTGTGTATTACATTATATCTTTTATGCTACTGTAGATCATTCCATACTAAAATTATCAATGCTATCAATTATCAAGAAAATTTACAAGCACTTTACTATAGCTTGTAAATTTTCTTGTTTGTTCTACTTTCACTTTGAACGCATTTTCTGCAAAATCGCATTTTTAGAAATATGACGGTCTTCAAGTAAATGAGCGAAATGTATGTAATAAGGGCTTTTTATTTCAAATCTGAAAAAATTAACTGCGGCTCTCATTTGGCTTAGAAGTTAGAGGGGCCCAAAGTTTAATAAATGGGCTCGAAAAATTTGCTATTTTTTTATTTTATTTGTATGGGTGTTGAAAGAAAGGCTATGCTATTGCCTATTCAATAAACTATTAACTTAGAAATTAGTTTAGTTTCTTAATTTAATTTTGGACTTTCAGTTAAATGTATTAAAACTTCACGTGATTTTTTATAAAAATGTTTTTTATTTTACGTTTATAAGAAAGGAATTTTTTTTTAATCGCTCATACTGCAATAACTCACAGAGATAGAAAAAATCGTCCCAAACAAGATATGTAAGCCTTTTTCTTAGCTTTCGTATGATGTACGCTAAATCTTAATCATATTATTTTTTCATTGCGAAATATAGAGACTTCCACTAGATTAGATTTTTTTGTAATTTGAACCTAATTTGTTGTTTAAAAAAAAAAGCCAAAACATTATTCTAAATACTTCTTAATATTTTGTTAAGGACAAATGTTTCTATCTCCGTCAGTTATTGCAGTAAAAGCGATTGAAAAAATATCATTTTTTAAAAACTAAAAAAAATGCTCAAATTCCTTGTTTTATATTGAAATAAAAAATGAGTTTCAAATATTCTTGAACTTTTTAAAAAAAAAATGAAAAAAAAACATTTACCAAAACGATAAAAATTTTACCATTTTACCAAGTCCAAAATTTTCTACCAAAAATGGTTATACTTTACCAAAACGGCAACCCTGCATTCAAATAGCGTTGCTGAGACAACACAAAATAAAGGTGGTTCTAAATAAAAGTGCACGCTTAAATTTTAAAATAGAACGCAGATTTATTGAGGCAGTGCTGATATTTTTATTTCATTGCAGACCTTTTACGATTTAATTCTTGGAGGGAGGGGGAGAGAGGAAAGAAAGTTCGGTCATGCGTTGCGTCATAAAAGATATGTTTATCTTAATATTTTATTCAATATTCTTCAATATTTTTTACGGTATTTCGGAAAAAGTTAAATATGGTTATTTGAATTTTGGCGGTTAAAATGCTTTATCTTATACCATAAGATGTGATAAGGAAAAGCTTAAATCTGATATATAAATACGAGAAACATCAAAAGTTGCCGTACGCTTTTTTAATATTTATTTTGGAAAAAGGATAATGAAACGTATATCATTCGAAAGGTAAAACTGGCACAATATAATTGGATTTTAGACATTGATAACATGTGGTAATATATATTGTGATGATGAAATTTCTTACAAACAGAAAGTTATTAAAAATTCCCGTTATTTTGATATAAAAATTATTTTTTCTCAGTACAACGTATTTTTGTATGAAAATTCGTTGATTAAGAAAATAACGGCTAACAGAAATTCTATTTTACACGTACCATAAAATAAAAATTTACGGAATGACCATCTCAAAATTTATTTGAAGGAAAAGAGTTTGACGTGAATTTTGGCGGAGTTGGCGGTGAATAAAATTGACAAAAACGTCGAAAATTGATTTTTACGAAAATTCATATCTCAGACATTTCTAAACCGAATGTAAAATATAAACTATCGTTGAAAAGGTAGTTAGACAGACGTTATTCTAAAAATAATTTTTGTAAGTTTTGGTTGTTGGAGGTTCCATCCCTTGTGGGTTCCATCCCTTTAAATACGATTTAAAAATTGTTTTCTTAAAGCTGGTAAAAATACCTTTTCAGCAATATAAAAATTAAGGGACTTAATGGGCTAATGAGATATAATAATTTTAACATCTAAGCACAAATATTTTTTTAATTAACAAAAGAGTTTCTTCACCAAATTTTAATTTTGAGCTACCATTGGAAAACTAAATGAACGGACTTAAATCTTACAACAATTTTGAGAATTTTTGATGGTTGGGGATTCCATCCCTTGTGGTAAGGTAATTGGTTTTAAAGTAGGGGTTCAAAGAACATAATTTAAAAATGAAAAATAAAATTTATTAAAGGTAAAAGGTAAAGCTAACAAAATTACCTTTTCAACAATACAAAATTAACCCTTAAAGAAAACGAAATTCTGCTGTCTAAAAAATGCTAAATAATGAGATAAGCCATGCGAGGAAGATAGGTGTTTAAAAGAACTGTTAAGGTTGAAAACATAATAGGACCATCTTATACATTTGACTCATTTAGGAATCACCTCAGTGGTATAACAGCTATGAACTGAAGACATACGTGGATGAAGGATATATGTCGCATTTCCAGATTTTCGCTGTTCTATGCATGGATGAAGATGTAATGTACATACAAACAACCTTAAACCTTAAAACAACCATGTTTGTGGCTATTTTAGAGAATAACTTCTTCTGTTAATATAGATTTCAGTGCAAGTGCGAAACTTTGAACTTAATTTTCTTGAATTTCAAAATTTTGCGAAACATCACTTTCATCCACGCATGTCTTCAACTATTCCCGGCAATTTTCTTCTTGTATTAAGTATTTTGTAGGGGTGGTCCCAAAAATCTGAATGAAAGGGGGTTTATATATTTGAAAGAAATGTTGGTAGGATTAATAATAGAACAAGCTCATACACTTTACTCCTTTAAAGGTTAATTCGGTAGCGATATAAGCTCTGTAAAAAAATTTTTTGCTAAGTGGTTGAAGCTACAGAATGACAAAGATGTCCCGTACAATAAGAAAAGGCAGCAACCCATTTTTTACGATTTCGAGTAAATCAAGTTTTAAGTTTTTTTTTTTTTTTGTTGGCCCTTTATAATTTTTATAGCCTTACATATGTAAAATCTAGATTTTAGTATAAACAAATGTACTTTTTATCTTAAATTAAACTTAAAAATCATTATATGTTAATAGTAAAGCAGTTATTACATAAAATCCTTCTATAATCGACTTTGCCGTACATTAAAAATAAAAGTTTAAAAGGTAGAAACTGTTTAAAGTTGGTGCCTCTTGTTTCTGTATTTTTTGTTTAAATTATACTTAAATACAAATTTACGAAGGCACTAAATTAAGGTACTGCCTTATTTGCATGTAAAGTTTTAAAACTCAAATAATTTAAATTTCTGTATATAATAATATGGGTTTTGCCTGTAAGTTGTTCTTACAACTTTTACAGACCCAAAAAAAAACACCGACCACAAATAGAAAAAACACCAAACGCCTTGAGTTGTTCTTACAAACTGAAACTTTATTATTTCTTCCAAACAAACTTAGGGATAGATAAACAATTTTAACATCGTAAGCACTTTTGGTGGCAACGATAAAATACATAAACAAATATAGAATACATACTCTTTTAGAGCAATGCAGACGCTACGTAAGCATTTTTAATAGCGCTGCATGAATTTATAATCGTAAATAAACATACAATATGTGGCTATTGAAATGGCTCACATATAACTCCTCCACCCCTAGATTCAACAGTCTCTGTTAAATGAAGAAAGCTTTGTCCCTTGTTTGTTTGTTTTTTTTTTTTTTTGTGTTCTTGTGTTAAATTTATTCAAAATTTGTTATGAGCTTGAATTTACTGCAAATGGGTCCGCAGTCCTTGGATTTTGACATAATACATTGCGCTCACTTAATTCTATATTTACTTCTGTTTTATTATGCCTTCTCTTATAGAGCCATAGTATTACAACAATAATTAATATAATGCTTATTATTGTAAACATAGAAAATGAGACATATGAATACTTTTTACTAACATAATGTATGTATTCGATCTGCTTTCTATTTTGAACAGTTCTTAATTGCAAATTTTCAAATGATACATTGTTTATAATTCTTGTAAAGTTGCTATAATACAATGGTATTAACATAGTTTCAGTAAAAGTTTTCTCATAGTTTGAAAATTTAATCTTTCCAATTGAAATTTTACATGATTCAAATTTAATTATACTATTTCATTTTGTGTTTAACGGTTGCTCTGTACATGTTTACATTATTTCAGTCATTGGCAGGTTTTTTACAATAAGCCAATTGTTAAATATTTTTTCAATTGATGATTTATTGTTTGCTTTAAGTGTGCAATTATTGGAGTTTTTTAGTATATTTTGAATACATAAGTTTTCGCATTTTTTAAAATTTTTCTTTTGTATTACTTCATTACTGTTTGCAAAAACTGTGTTTCTTTGTAATATAATTTCTATAACTGGCGAATCTAATTCTTCGAAATTCTGGTTCGGAAAGGGTATTACGACAGCATTGTAATATGCTTCTTGAGTGAAGTTTGGGATCTTTAAAGCAAAGATAAGTAGGTTATCCCTATACAATATACTGGGTCGTATGTATGGCAAAATTTCAGTTGTCAAGTTATATGTGTGAATTTCGTCATCTGTCAAAATGTCATGAGCCAAAACGTTGAGTTTGCTGAGCAAGATTATGTCTGAAAATTTGTCTATTTCCGAATTAAGAGTCTGTATATCGGAGTATAATAGAAAAGATTGTTTGATTGCGCATGCTTCGTTTGTGCGATTGGTTATATTTTGTAAGAACATTTTGAGGTCCTTCTGCTGATTGTTGATATGATTTTTCATTTCCTCCACATTTTTGATTAAGTCATTATTAATGAGAACTTGTTTATTCTGTTCATAAACACTATTTCTTATGTTTATGTCTAAATTGTTGAGGTGGTCAGAAATGTCTTTTTCATCTTCATCGTCCATGGTCCCTGCAATAAATTTAAGACCGCGTCCGATATAGTTTATAATACCCCGCTTTGAAATTCTTTTTGTAAATGTTTGGGCAACTAACTTGTTCAAATTTCGCTTAGTTTTAAGTAATTCCCTTTCAATTAATTTTGAATTAGCATCTTCAGGCTTTAAATGTAAGGCATAAAAGTTTTCTTCTATAAGTTCTATCAATCCTTGGTATTGGGTTAGATTTATAATGTGTAGTATTTTTTGAAAGAATCTATAATTGGTTTTGTTTCGAGCTTAATCAAGGTGTATCCGTGTTCCGCGTCTACCGGGATTATTTCAATACGTTGTCCTCTGGTCCTAATTATTGCTATTAGTACCATTACTATAATTGCAGTCAGTAGTGTTGTCCTCATTTTGCCTGTAATTAGAATTTTGAAACTTATATTTTCTTTTGACTTGAGTCTTACAGCCCTATTCTGGCAAATTAACAAATTGTTAACCAGTATTTTGAATATTTCTATGTGTTTTTTGTAATTTTTTTTATTTCAAAACAAAATTTGAAGCTCAAAAATAAAAATTTTTGATAAAAATTGTCAACTGCCTTTCAGTTATTGACAATTTCATTAACAAATTTTGTTTTTTGAGCTTTAAATTTTGTATTGAAAACAACAAACACATAGAAATATTCAAAATACTGGTTAACAATTTGTTAATTTGCCAGAATAGGGCTGTTATAAGCTTTTTTAAATTTATTATTTGTACTAACAAGGTGATCACTCTCCTTTCTATAATTTTCTATTTTCCTATATTTTGGTTGGGATTTGCTAACTCTATAATTCTTTATGTAATCATTCTCGAAATCCGTCCTATTTTTTGTTTTTTTAATCTCATTATATGTATTTATCCTTTTACTTTCTTCAAAAAGCAATCTCTCTGATAATATTTTAATATTTTCTTTAGGAACAAGGTTGTTAAGTAAGTCTATGGTTTGACCTTAGTTGTCGAATGAATCGTATTGTTGTATGCAACTATTGCTTTGTAGATTTTGTTTTGTAAGTCGTCACCATTATTTGGATCTGCGTTAAAGAGTCTTATATGTCCGTTTAAAGTTAAATGTAGCCTTTCTACATCAGCATTACCTGTTTTGTTATAAGTTGTCGTAAAATGTAAATTTATTCCTTCTTCCCTAATAAATTGTTTGACAGGTGCTGTGTCGAGTTCATTGTCAGTAACAATTGTCTCTGGTTTACCGAGATACTGAATTCTCAACTTTATTGCCTCGATGATTGAAACCCACGTTCTATCATTAAGTTTATGTGCAGTAGCGTACTTGGTGAGTTTGTCGATGCTTGTTAGGTACATTATATTCCTCTGTGGGTGCCAAATATCAAGGTGCACTATTTCATTCTGTTTCAGAGGTGTTTTTGTAATATTTAAAGGGTGATTAATAGGCTTTCGGTCGAATTTTGCTTTATTGCAAATTTCGCAATTATTAATGTATTTTTGTATTTCTGTTTGCAAATTAGGGTAATAATATGTTTTCTTCATTTCTTCCATTATTTCAGAAATGCCCCTGTGGTTATTCTCCAAGTGTTTGTTTTCAATTATTTGTAGTAACTTACCCTTATCCGTAATATCTTCCAACATTACGTTTGATTTTAATACTTTTATATTTTTGTTATTTGAAAAATATGAAATGTAAAGTCTTTGGAACTTAAGAAATAATTCTTTGTCTGGACAGAAAATCACGAGAAGTCCTTTTTGTGGTAATTTATCTCTCATCATTTCTAACAAGTCACTTTGTTGTGATACTTTTATAATGTCCCTAATTCTGTTTTTAAACAATATTTTTCGAGTATAAGATTGTCTGTCGTCAGTTTTTAAAATCAGTTGTTTCTTGAATATATTTATTGCATTTTCAGAAATTCTAATAAAATTGGTACCATCAGTCTCTGCACTGTGTACGGTTTCCAAATCATCTTCGAATAACTCTTTCAGATTGATAATCACTTGATCATCCGGTTTTGAGACGATTCGACTTAGCGCATCAGCAATTACATTTTCTTTTCCTTTTAAATATTCAATGCTAAAATCAAATTCATTCAATTTGATTTTCCACCTTTGAAGTTTAGCATTGGGTTCTTTTAGGTTACTTAACCATACTAGGGGCCTATGATCAGTTTTTATTAAAAAATTCCTCCCAAACAAATATTTTCTGAAATATTTTGTTGCCCAGACTATGGCTAGTAACTCCTTTTCAATTGTGCTGTAATTTTGTTCATGTCCATTTAAGGATCTGCTTGCGTATGCAATGACTTTATTTTCTTGCATTAGTACAGCCCCTAATGCGTAATTACTAGCGTCAGTTACCAGGGTGAATTTCTTTTTAAAGTCAGGATGTATTAGTATTGGATCAGTTTTGATCAATTCTTTGAGTTTCAAAAATGCTTCAATATAGTCTTTGTCTTCAGGGTTTACTTTTGAATTTTTTTTCAAATATTTGATGAGGTTATGGGCAATTTTGGAATAGTCCTTGATAAAACGTCTGTAATAACCAGTGATTCCTAGGAATGACTTGATTTCTTTTTGATTTTTTGGTAACTGAATTTTGTTGATTGCTTCGACCTTAATCGGATTTGTTTTTAATCCTTGGGGAGTTATTACATGACCTAAGTAATCAGTTTCCGAAGCCATAAAGTTACATTTATCTAGCTGAATTTTTAAATTGGATTTTTGTAAAACTTTTAAGATTTTAGTAATGGATTCGAGATGGCCTTCCATGCTTGTGGAGAAAATTAGAATATCGTCTAAATAGACAATACAAATTTTTCCAATATATTCTTTCAACACACTATTCATTAGCCTTTGGAATGTGGCAGGGGCATTGCGTAACCCGAACGGCATTCTTAGGAATTCATAGTGGCTATTAGCAGTGGAAAATGCAGTTTTATGGATGTCGTCTGTATGCATCTCAATTTGGTGAAAACCTTTTGCCAAATCTAAGGTAGTGAAGTATTGGCATCGACCCAATTTATCAAATATACCTTCTATATTTGGAATTGGGAAGCGGTCTTCAATTGTTATTCCATTAATCTTTCTGTAATCAATGACGATGCGCCATTTGGTTTTATTGGACGCATCTGATTTTTTTGGGACTACCCATATTGGGCTATTGTATGGGCTACAAGACTCCCTTATTATTCCTTGTCGTAGCATGTCTTTTATCTGTGTCTCTACTTCGTCTTTATGAATCTCAGGGTATCTATATGATTTTGAATAGACAGGAATATTATTTTTTGTATGAATTCTGTGCTTGATTTCGGTTGTAAATGAAAGGTCATCACCTTCTTTATACAATACATTTACAAATTTCTTCATAACGCCAATGAGTTTTTTTGACTCAAGGTCTCCTAAATGACTAATATGAAGCATGGCTTCTAGATTGGTATTATTTACTTTATTGTTAAAGATTTCTATTGCGTCGTGTTGTTCTGTCAACTTATTGTACATTTCTTCTTCCCTATTAAAAAATAATGGCAATGTGAATTCGTCAAATATCAACAATCTCTTGGGGTAGTTAATGATTACATTAAAATTTTTTAAGATATTATTTCCAATTAACCCATCGAAGTCCTTACTGAAATTCATTTCTAAAAATTCGCAAGGATAGTTATTATTAAATTCTTTAAATACGGGAAATTTGCACAGTTTGTGAAGAGTGAAAGAATTTCCCATTGCTGTAATTGAAACGTTAACATCTTGTTTCCACTTGGAATCACAAATATTAGTCAATTATAAAATATAAAAGTTTTTTTCTGTTTCAATCGTTATGTAAGGTAATTGTTTGACCCTGACGCTTGAAAATTTGCACCACAGTTGCCAATTTCCATGGGTTCCTCCTGATTTAAATACGATTGCCTAGCTTGTCGTGATTGGGTATTGTTTTGTGGCAGATAATAATTTTGATTATTTAGGCGTCTTCTTTGCGAATTGTTGTTTTGGTTATGATTATAATAGCTTCTATTTTCATAATTAAAGTTTTAGTAGTTATCACCATTTCTATGATTGGTATTCCTATTATTAATATTTTGGTTACTATTACCAGTTCTGAAATTAGTACTTCTGTTGTTAATGTTTTGGTTAATGTCACTATTTCTGTTTTTCAAATTTTGATTGCTGTCATTATTCCTGTAACTATTATTTTTGTTATTAAAATGTTGGTGACTGCGATGATTATCGCTAAAATTTGTGCGTGTTGTTTGATTATCGTCTCTATACTTTACTTACTTACTTAGTTGGCGCTACAACCGTATGTCGGTCTTGGCCTCATCTAAGAATTTGCGCCAGCCATTTCTGCCAGCGCATTAAAGCCAGCGAAGCCGCTCGATTTTAATGCGCTTGACTATGTCGATGTCAGCGTACAGCTCATACAGTTCATCATTCCACCGTATTCGGTACTCGCCATTGACGCAGATTGGTCCGTAGATCTTACGAAGAATCTTTCTCTCGAATGCTCCTAGTCTTTTCATCTGAACTGCTCAGCGTCCAGGTTTGTGATGCATAAAGTAGGACGGGCATGATGAGCGATTTAAAGAGCGTGATTTTCGTTCGTCGAGAGAGGGCTCTGCTTCTCAATTGCCTACTGAGCCCAAAGTAACACCTGTTGGCAAGAGTTATTCTTCGTTTGATCTCAATGCTGATGTCGTTGGTTGAATTAATGCTGGATCCCAGATAGACGAAGTTCTTCACAACCTCGAAGGAGGTATTGTCAACGGTAACGTGGGTTCCAAGACGCTGGGACTGTTTGTTTGTTGACACCAAGTATTCGTCTTATCTGCATTCACTGCCAGACCCATTCGACTTGACTCTCTTTCTAATCTGGAAAATGCTGCACTGACTTCGCGCGTATTATGGCCAATGATATCGATGTCATCAGCATACGCAAGCAGCATAACACTCTTGTAGAATATTGTGCCACTACGTCTCAGATCAGCAGCTCGGATGATCTTTTCCATCATTAGGTTGAAAAAGTCGCACGATAAGGAATCACCTTGTCTGAAACCTTGTTTGGTAATAAATGGTGGGGAGTGGTCCTTCCCGATTTTAACTGCGCTGCTGGTGTTGCTCAGTGTCATCCTGCAAAGTCATATAAGTTTTGCAGGAATACCAAATTCAGACATGGTGGAGTACAGGTGCTTCCTTATTGGGCTGTCGAAGGCGGCTTTGTAGTCGACAAAAAGATGGTGAGTGTCGACTTGTTTTTCTTGAGTCTTCTCCAAGATTTGTCGTAGCGTGAAAATCTGGTCGATAGTGGACTTTCCAGGTCTGAAGCCACACTGATAAGGTCCGATCAGTTCGTTTACAATGGGCTTCAATCTTTCACATAAAACGCTCGACAGAACCTTATATGCGATATTAAGAAGGCTTATCCCACGGTAATTGGCACAGATAGTGGGATCGCCTTTCTTGTGGATTGGGCAGAGCACACTGAGATTCCAATCGTTCGGAATGCATTCTTCCGACCATATTCTGCATAGAAGCTCGTGAATGCATTTAAGTAGAGCGTCGCCTCCGTTCTTAAACAGCTCAGCAGGTAAGCCATCAGCTCCCGCGGCTTTGTTATTTTTAAGCCGAGCTATAGCTGTCAGAACTTCATCATAGTCGGGCAGCGGAACCTCGACGCTGTCATCCGCAATTGGGGTTTCCGGAATATCATCTCTATTGGCGGGATTGTTGTCAGCGTCGCCATTTAAAAGCTTAGAGAAGTGTTCCGTCCATAACGTCAGTGTACTCTGGACATCTGTCACTAGATTTCCGTTTTCATCCTTGCAGGAAGAGGCCCCGGTTTTAAAACCATCGGCAAGGCGTCTTATTTTTTCGAAAAATTTTCGGGCCTCATTCCTGTCACCATACATCTCAATCTTCTCCTGCTCGCGCTTTTCTGCCTCTCTTTTTTTCCATCTGAAAATATGTCTCTCTTCCCTACTCTTTTCTTTGTATCGTCTTTGTATCGTCTCTATAGTTATGTCCAAATTGAGTATAGTTTTGATGCCTAGCTTCTAGGATGATTTTGAAAGCATCTTGAAGGGAGGACGGGTTTCTGGCAAAAATCATCGTCTTAGTTGGTTCAGGGAGATGACTCCTAAAAGTATTTAATCCAATTCTTTTAATTTCCTCTGAAGTATAAGTATCCTCTCCGTGAGTTAGATTTCTATTATTGATACGAGTCATTAATTTTGTAAGTCTATAATAAAAATTTTCTATAGTGCCATTTATTTTTAGAGTTTTCAGTTCGTCCATTAGTTCTACACTAGATTTCTTTTCCCCGGAATTTCTTTTTAAAATTTCTTTTAATTTTTCCCATGAGCCGACTTCTCCCTCTCTTAGTATACATTGTCTAGTTTGTCCAATGCACTTATTTCGTATGTAATTAAACAATATTCTTTTGTTGTTTGCGTCAAAGTCCGCAATTGTTGGTAACAAAAAATCTATATTTGACAAAAATTCTGGTAGATAGTTAGAATCTGTGCCGTCAAACGGTTCTATGTTTTTGATTATATTTAAAGTTAGATTAAACTGGTTCATAATTTGTTGCTCCATATTATCCTTCTTCTTTTTTTTTTTCTTAACTTATTTTATTTTTTCACAAAAAAAATTTTTCTTACATATATTTTGTCACTTGTTAACGTGTTACTTGTTTGCGATTCATATTACTTACATATAACAATAAAAATGTATCATACTTATTATACTTATTTTTTTTTTTACCAAATGTATCCACTTCTTCGCTGTTAGCTTTTTTTTTTGTTGCTCCCTTGGCTGTGATTAACAAATTCCATACAAGCTTTGCTCGTCAAGATTTCTGCTACTGTTTTCTGATTCTTACTACTGCTTCAGAATTTTACTTTTTGTAGTTACTGTCGCTGCTTTGCACCTTGCTTCTATACAATCACTTTTTAATTTAAAAATTTTCTGTTTCACTTCTTTAGTTTACTTGCTGAAGCGTTTGATGATCTTTTTTTTATACTCGTTTATATAAAAAACCATTTAAATTAATACATTTAGTTTTTTAAGCTTTCATTAACGATTTTAGTTTAATTTTTGTGGTTTTAGTAAATTTTTTGCTGGTATTTGTTGCTGGTTTTTTTTTTCTCTTCTCTCTGCGTGGTTAAGTTCCTCGTCGCCAATAATATGGGTTTCGCCTGTAAGTTGTTCTTACAACTTTTACAGACCCAAAAAAACACCGACCACAAATAGAAAAAACACCAAACGCCTTGAGTTGTTCTTACAAACTGAAACTTTATTATTTCTTCCAAACAAACTTAGGGATAGATAAACAATTTTAACATCGTAAGCACTTTTGGTGGCACGATAAAATACATAAACAAATATAGAATATATACTCTTTTAGAGCAATGCAGACGCTACGTAAGCATTTTTAATAGCGCTGCATGAATTTATAATCGTAAATAAACATACAATATGTGGCTATTGAAATGGCTCACATATAACTAGAAATACAATAACATAAACATACAATATGTGGCTATTGAAATGGCTCACATATAACTACATCCATCTTGATATAAGTATAAAACAAAATAATATGCGCTTTTTTGTATCTTTTTTTTTTTCTTTTTATTTGATAGTTTCAACGCTTTTCACTTCATTTTGGAATGAGGAATGGAAAGTTGTTTCAATTATTTTGGCCAACAACTTTGCTCAACAAATACATATGAAAAAATTGCATTCTGTGGGTCTTATCGAGTGGTTCTTACAAAAAGTCTAGCTAAAGTCAGCATAGGTTGAAACTAAAAAGTTAAAAAAGTTTTGAAAATAATTTTAGACGATTTTTTATTGGTTTTCCAGCAATAATGTTAACAATAACTAAATTAATATTATTTTTATTATAAATACAGTGAAACTTCCCTAACTAGAAGTCTAACGGAACCATTTCGCTTCGAGTTACGGAAAATTTGAGTTATAGCAAAAAATATTATGTTAATAATTGAATTCTTAGCTCATTTTATGTAAAATATATTTTTTCTTTTTTGTTAAAGTTTTAGGAATTTTTGTTCTGTATTTAGCACACAGATTTATCTTTTCGCATAAAATTGTCGGTTATGTTTATGGATATCAGTATGGATTCAATAAATGTCCGCACCCGATCTGCGAAGTGATTTCTCTCAAAAATTGTTGGCGGTGGAATGAATATCTTCAACTTCATCATCATCAGATTTATCACTAAAATATAGTCGTTAAGTCAGAAAGTATCTTCTTGAATACTGTAAAATGAACCACACATACTTTGGAAATTCAAAAAATCTCTATACTTACACAAAGCAAATACCAAAAAAATACACACAGCACAAAATACAATAATTTATATATCTTTCGATGCGTGCTAACAAAGATGTCATGCAAATTTTTTTCATGCTGTCGCAACGCGATGCTCCGACGAAGTTAATACTTCGAGTTACAATACATACAGAAGTATTGAAGTTGTTGCAAGTGAGAGAAATTCGAGTTATGAAGATGAATATGCATGAAAGTTTTCTTAATACAAATGAGATTTCAGTTTTCTTGAAAAAGCAAAAAGCACAAATACTTATTCGAGTTATGGAGAATTTCGAGTTAGGGAAGTTTCACTGTAATTTTTTTTTTTTAGGATAGGTACAGTATCGGACAAAACATTTGCAACTGTGAAACGTTTCTTAAAAAATCATAAAAAATCCAAATATTTTTGAAAAATAATGTTTATTTGATTTGAAAAGTAACAAACATGTTTTAATACTTTGTTAAACTGAGGTAATTAACATGAAATGTTCTTCTTTAAAAAATAAAAACTTTACTTCACATCAAATCTATAGATGGACTAGACAAAACATTTGCAACTAATTAACATTTGAGCAAAAATATTAATTTCAATTAATATTTAGTAGCGAATCCATTATTTGCTATAACTTCCCTGCAGCGACGTGGCATTGAACTTATTAAGTTGTGAATAATATCGATCGGAATTTCATTCCAGGCCGTTTGAATCCGTTGAAAGAAATCTATCGAATTTTTCACATTTTCATGGTTTATTCTGCGTTTTACTATCTCTCAAAGGTTCTCAATGGGGTTAAGGTCTGGGGATTGCGAGGGCCACTCCAAAACATTAATCTTATTGTCGCTAAACCAAGTTTTTATAAGCTTAGACGTGTGTTTGGGATCATTGTCTTGCTGGAACGTCCAGCGCAATGGCATTTCCCATTCAGCAAATGGCATCATCACGGTCTCTAATATACTTTTGTATACATGCTGATCCATAATGTCGTCAATGCGGTAAATAGGGCCTACTCCTGCATCCGAAAAACATCCCCAGACCATAACATGCCCACCACCATGCTTGACAGTTTTGACGCAGTACGATACTTGAAGTCGTTTTCCTCTGGGTCGCCTAACCCTGGTCATACCATCACTGCCAATCAAATTGAATTTCGATTCATCCGAAAAGAGGACCGGTTTCCATTGTTCAACTGACCAATTAAGGTGTCTTTTTGCAAATTGAACACGTTTGCTTTGGTTCCGCTTTGAAATCAAAGGTTTTCTGGCTGGGCGACAAGAAGGTAAGCCAGCATCAACCAAGCGACGACACACAGTTCTTGAAGAAATTGGCAACTGGTACTCTTCGACAAGTTGTGGAGCAGATGCAAAAGGTTTTTTCTTCACATGTCTCACTAGCAAGTTGTCAACTCTTCGTGTCGTTTTACGTGGGCGACCTCCATGGTGCTCCACATCAATTTTTTTAGTTTTACGATACCGAGATATAATTCGCGAAATTGACGACTTATGCACTTTATACTTTTCTGAAATGTCTTTTTGGGAAAGTCCGCTATTAAAGTCATTAATTATATTCGTACGGAGTGCTCTTCCGAATTTGTTTGGACTCATTTTTTCGAAATAGTTCTTTTTTTTTATTATGTGGCTGCACAACCTTTCTTGCCTGAAAACTTCACCAATTTAGTTAGAACTTGGAATGTTCTGCATAATTATCTGTTGGAGTAACGGATTTTTGCTGTTGCATATGAGTTGCAAATGTTTTGTCTCACTCAGAATTTTATGAGATTAGAATTTTAAGAGAAGATCTTGCAATTTAAGAGAGGAACATGAAATATATATATACGCTTGATGGTTTAATTACAAACAAAAATCACATGCAAAAAAATAATAGTACACTGTAAAATATTTTATATTTTTATCGAAATCCTTATTTTCGTAACGAGTTGCAAATGTTTTGTCCGATACTGTATATTAAAAAGTTTCAGGATGTGCATTACTGCACTTATCCGTAGAGCTTTTCATCCCAAAAAAGTATTTTCCTTGGCGGCATATGTGGCAGTAATTTTTCCCTAATTTGTCTGAGCTTATCATTATTTTATATTCTTTCCGAGTTTAAAGTATTATTAATGGTATGAACATTTGTATAGTTAACCCTTTTTACATCACCATTACAGGAGAATATAAAACTGCACAGAAAAACTGAAAACACAGATATATAGATCATAAAAACTTGGTATAGCAAAGAAATGAAATAACAAGGCAGTAACTATAGTTAGTTCCTTCTGTTTTTGGACGGGAGAGATTGTGATCATTTTTATAGGATTATAGTAAAGAGTTTTTGTTATGTAAGGTACACAAACTTCAACGCTACAAAAATGACAAACGAGTGCTGTCACCTTCGCAATGCATCTTTCTTGTTCTGTTTTCCCAAATCTACGCGTGAGTGCCTTAACATACGCTACGTAAATGTTCAGTTTTGCTCACTTCATTACAGACAGTTGGTCTGGTCGACCGCAGGCGATATTAGTATACATAATTATTTATTCAAAATCTTGAATTTTTTAGAAAAATTAGCTTGTACAAAATAATGTACCAAAACGATAAGGAATTAACCATTTTACCAAGTCAAAAATTGTCTGCCAAAAATGGTAATTTCTTTACCAAAATGGCAACCGTGTATAAATGGCGCTTTTTCTTACGCTCTGTCTCATTCTTCGCGTGCATGTCCATCGTTCCTTTTAGCTCCGAATTCATCCAGCATTTGCTGTTGCCCGTGCTGCTTGCTGCGTAAATAAACAAAAGCTCCATGGAAATTTTTACTAACCTGTACTAAGTGTGGATTTTGCTGTAATGCATCTACTGCAAATGGAAGCCAGTCACGCACAATTTTTGTACAAATCATCCACCTAGGATATGCAGCTGTGCGTCCTTAAAGCATAAGTAAATTTTCGGTATTAAACATTTTTAAAAAGGTTTTTTGATTTTTTATTTTTTATTTTGTTTATTCAACTTTTACTGTCTGACCAGAATTAGTGGCTTTGTCGTTTGCAACTTAGATATTTTGCTTCTGAAACAGCTGTTCTAAACTTATGTTTTGTTCTTTCTAGTCTTTTTGTTGTTTTTGGCAACTTATAATAGTGTTGTCATCAAACTCCGACTGAAGTAATAATACTTCACTTTTATTTATTTTATTAC
The DNA here is from genome assembly GCA_963920525.1 of Dichetophora obliterata. Taxonomy (NCBI): domain Eukaryota; kingdom Metazoa; phylum Arthropoda; class Insecta; order Diptera; family Sciomyzidae; genus Dichetophora; species Dichetophora obliterata. The sequence goes on along the minus strand of OY986439.1, from coordinate 109,862,587 downwards.
ATTTCGTAATACCTTTTAGATAAATTTACTGCATTTTCAAACTACTCCTTTCGTTATTTTAGCAAGAGAGGACACTGTTTTACTTGCAAGTTGGCTTACAGATTCATTCAAAATATGGGGTTTTTTAAAAGAGCTGTCAAATATACCAAAGACGGGCATTTTCCATTAACATTAAGTTTTCATTAGCACTTTTCATTACCACCTAGTGGTAATGCAAAATTGATTTTCACTACCATTAATATGTTAATGGAAAAAAGCATTACCATTAGCATATATCGAAATAAATGTTTTATTACTTTTATAATAAGAACCAAAATTAAATAATTATTTTTCCTTTTTATAATAAAAATTGCAATCAAATATAAATATTATTTTATTATATAAATAAATGTTATCTTATTATGAAACTACGTCACTAACTAAATTTTATACTTGAAAAATTGGCTGTGCGAACGAACGCCCAAAACCCTAACGCCCAAAAATAGAAAATGAACGATCGCCCAAAAATTTTTTTGGGCGATAGTTCATTTCACAAATTTTGGGCGATTGTTCATTATGAACGATTGCCCAAAATGTGTAAAATGAACTAACGCCCAAAAATTAAAATGAACGATTGCCCAAAATTGTATTTTGGGCGATTTTTCATTATGAACGATTGCCTAAAAGTTATCAGATGACAAATTAGGCTGTGTGAATGATCGCCCAACAACCTAATGCCCAAATCACACAAATTTTCAGAAATGTTAACTTTTCATAAACCTTGTTAAAATCAAAATTGTCTAGAAATATGTACGCTTTGAAACTTTTTCTCAAATAAAAATTTCAGTTCAATTTGTTCTTTCTGTCACTTTAATTGAAAAACTTTTTGTTAAAAATGGAAAACATGGAGTATGAACTCATAAAAGGAAAAAGGTACAAAAGTGTTATTTTGTACGTAACAAAGGAAAAAGAACTTTACAAAATAAAAACAACCAAAAAAAGTTATTACATTTGTTACCAACATAATTGTCCAGCAAAAGTTGAGTTGACTTCAGATGGCTTGTGTATTAAGCCACAAAAAGATCAGTCTAGCAAGCACAACCACCCCGAAGAAGAAATTTATAAAGAAATTAAGTGCATCGGAGATTTACGAAACGATTGCTTATCGGGGGCAGGAGTGCTCAACCAAGTCAATGCAGTCAGCGGAATTCGGACGGCATTTAAAAATGCAGTGCAGCAGTAAGTAGAGAAATTATTTAGACACATAATTTTTGTTTTCAAAAAATATTCTTGTAAAATAGTAATGAAAATGCAACGAAATACTTGAGCTATGACAAAATGAAGCGAGGTTTGCAGAAAATTACTCACAAAGTTTTTGCTAAGTCACCAGAAACTCCACAAGAAGTGGTAGATGCTTTCCAAAAAGAGGACATTTGGAATAGATTCGGTGTTACCAACCACACCAATCCTCTAACATTTTATAAAGCTTGCATTCAGGAGGAAAATTTTGCTTATTGCATTTTTTCTTCTCAAAAGATTATAACTATTGTTAAGCAGTACATACCTCCATCACACCGGGAATTCCTGGCCGATGCAACATTTAAGATAGTTCCTCAAGGTTGCTTCAAGCAAGTTCTAATACTTTACGTAAATTATTTCAATAAAAAGGTACGGTACTTAACATTAAGAAACGCATAATTATTTGAGTTGCAAATTGCGTTCAATTCGTTTGTTTTACAGATTTTTTCCTTTATTGTTTGTTTTAATGACGAAAAAAACCACAAAGTCCTATCAACACTTATTCGAGTACATCGATAAAAATATATTCAAGTTTGAGCCAAATAGCTTCATAACTAATTATGAAGCAGCACTACAAACTGGCTTAAAATCAGTATATCCAAATATATATATCCAAGGCTGCTGGTTCCATTACTGTCAAGCATTGCGCCGGTGTTTATCAAACAAAAATAAGAAGCCAGCTGAATTGATAAGGAACAACAAGAAAGGGTCCATTTTCTTTCATAAATTTTTGTCATTACCTCTACTTCCAAAAAACATAATCGCTGCTTCCTTTACTGTACTTAAGCAGCAGATTAGATCATCGTTCCCCGACAATACATACTTTGAACCATTCTTCAGTTATTTTGAAGATTTATGGTTGAAAAAGGTAACTGAAGTTTATAACGTGTATTATAATATCAAATTTTATGAATATACCGCCCACGGTGGGGGTATTAATGATAAAATGTCTACTTTATGAACGGCCTTAAGAGTCTTAAAAATTAACAAAAGCCTTTTTTAAAAGAGAAATACTTTCTTTTCAATCACGCGTATTCAAGATTTCAAACTTTAAGCATTAACGAAAATATTTATGCAAATAATAATTTTCCTTGTACGAAAGAAATAAAGTATACAAATGTACGAAAACATTCAAGTACTTCGCAAAAGAGAAGCAATTATTCTTTAAAAAAATCTTCTGAGAACAGATTAAAATGTTCGAATAATTATTTTCATTTACGTACGAAATGTTTATAACTTTTCGTAAATTATTCCACATGGTTCCTTTCGTACAAGAAAGATAATTATTCGTTTGTTTCCTGCGAAGCATTTCCTACTAGGTTGGGGTGATCGCGCCGATCGACCACCTCCGTTGTCTAATATAATCATAATATTTGATATGCACCGAAAGAAAGATGCTATTTTGTTATTTAATTCGGTATTCTCTTTGGGTCGCATTAAATAGGTGACAACAAACGGTTTTTGCGTGTTCAAAAAATCCACAAGAACCACATCCTACATTGAAGCGTACAATGGAGTGCTGGGACGCATGATATCGAAAAATGGAAATTTTTTCAAATTCGTGAAGGCTATCAGAGATGAAGAATTTCTGAAAAATCGTTATTTTGAAATGCATATTGAAAGTGGAGGAGCCATTAGCGCAAAACGAAGGACGCTTTCATCACAAAAAAGAGACGATGGCATTGCAAAAGCCTCTGAATTGCTTGAAAAAGGTAAAATAAATGCAATGGAGTTTCTGGATAGAGTTACTTACCCAGGAAATAACATTTGCTACGATATGGAGCCAGATGAGGATTTATTTGAAGAATTTATTACCAATCACTCTGAAGAAGAGGAAGAACAAAATGAAGAACCCACATCCTCGAGTAGCAATATGCAACCGAATGCAGATACGTGTATAGTGCGTTTCAACTGTAAGCCAAATATTGTCCTCATACCATGTAAACACTTGCAAATCTGCAGTGAATGCAATTTTAGTTTACAAGCGCAAAGCCTTGCGGAAGGTCACACTTCATATTCCTGCCCCATGTGCCGCCAAAAAGTTGAAGATTCAATGCAAGTCTACTTTTAAAATGCATTACTCAGTTATTTTGAATTTTTAGATTTTCAAAAGAATTTTTATTTTTCTTTTCTATTTTTCATGTTTTGTGTTAACATTAAATTAAAATTAATTTTTGTGCTTGTTTTTATTGTAATTTCTTGTACTATTATTATTTTTCACCTGCATAATTTATAATAATTTGAAAAATTTGCGTTTCTGTAATACAATCATAATTTATTAACAAAGTGTTAATTTTTTCTCAGGGCAGTCATCGTTATCGAGTTATCGTAGAGGAGTTATCGAACAGTTATCGTTCAACAAAGATTTTGGGCGATAGTTCATCTGATATTTTTTGGGCAATCGTTCACAGTAAAAAGCAATCGTTCATTTGTGTTTTTTATTAGGCGGCCTTCGGCCGCTGCTTAGGGATTACAACCCTCAGTAAGTCCAACACCGGCTCCGCTGTCTACAGTACTTTCGAAGATAATTCTCTAGTTAATAGGTGACCCACGGCTGCTGTTTAGGAATTGCAACCCTCCGTAAGTCCAACACCGGCTTCGCTATCTACAGTACTTCCGAATATAAATACCTTTTTATTAGGCGGCCTTCGGCCGCTGCTTAAAGATTACAACCCTCAGTAAGTCCAACACCGGCTCCGCTATCTACAGTACTTCCAAATATAATTACCTTTTTATTAGGCGGCCTTCGGCCGCTGCTTAGAGATTACAACCCTCTGTAAGTCCAACACCGACTTCGCTTCCTACAGTACTTTCGAAGATAATTCTCTTGTTAATAGGCGGCCCACGGCTGCTGTTTAGGAATTACAACCCTCTGCAAGTCCAACACCGGCTTCGCTGTCTACAGTACTTTCGAATATAATTACCTTTTTATTAGGCGGCCTTCGGACGCTGCTTAGGGATTACAACCCTCAGTAAGTCCAACACCGGCTCCGCTATCTACAGTACTTCCAAATATAATTACCTTTTTATTAGGCGTCCTTCGGCCGCTGATTAGAGATTACAACCCTCTGTAAGTCCAACACCGGTTTTGGGTTTACTTAAATTAAGCATAATGAACGAACGCCCAAAATTTGTTGGCGTTCGTTCCTTATGTACGATTGCCTAATTTCTCTGCTTTGGGCGTTTGTACATTTATGGAAATTTGGGTGATTGTTCATTATGAACGATCGCCAAATAAAAAATATGTCTTTGTGTCCAAAATGTGAAATGACTGATTGCCCAAAATTTTTTTTAGACATTCGTTCATTTTCGTTTTTGGGCGTTAGGGTTTTGGGCGTTCGTTCGCACAGCCGAAAAATTTTGTACTGGTGGAAATTTTTTGAAATTTTAGTGGTAAAGTAAATTTCTTCCATTACCATTTCAAGTTTAGTTGTGGTTATGTAACTTTTTTCCATTAACATGAAAATTTTTCATTATCACTTAATTTAGTGGTAATGCAATTTTTTTCTTCCATTACCATTACATATTAATGGTAACGCATTTTTTCCATTACCATTACTTATTAATACCATTACTATGCGATTTGCATTACCACTTGGCGCATAGTGTTTATGATATTTTAATGCACTAATAACACAGTGAGACGAGTAAAAAAGAACAACCAAAGTTTATACAAATTCTGAAAGAGGAACATGTTGAGAGTTATTCGCACTTGGTCTGACCTCTTAACGATATCACATTTTTTTTCATTTATTTTTAAAGTTGAAGTGTTCGAATTTTGTTGTGTCGACATTTTTGTAATTTTTGTCTTGTTGAAAATGAACAACTAAATCCACTTTTTTCTGTAAAATTTTGTGTATAATAAGGCTATGTAAAAAGAAATTCCATAAAATACAAAAGAAAGCGAGTAGCGAAGCAAATTATAGGACTTTTTTATATTTATGGGAAAAATTTGTGTTTCTATCAATTTTAATTAAAAAAAATCCATTATTGACATATATTTTCTCCCAAAAAATAATTTTACGTTAAAATATATTTCTATTAATTCCAAGCACAACGAAATCGGTTAAGAATTCGCTAATTTTCGGCAATTTTAATGTGTTTTTTTTCTTCATCAAACACTGATTTCCATGTATGTTATATTTTTGCTACCATACAAAATGCTTCCATTTCTTCCAATCTCAACCGATACTGGTCATCATTAGCTCGTTAGAAAGACAATATGATGAGAAAAAATGTTGCAATATAGAAATTTGCAAAATAAAAACTCAATATGGAAATGGTACAGTATGAAAAGCGATAAAAAAATCGTACCTTGATACACAAATGATGATTTTGACGATTTACGGTTGTAACTAAAAACTTTCTTGTTGACACAAACATAGCACGAACTCATTCTGTGACGGTGAGCAGGTCCAAAAAATGTTGGGAGTGTGAATGGCATGCCTTTACGTGTAGTTTTCATGAAACCCAACATCATTCCTGCACACGTAATGCAGACGATGTTGGGTGTCCATTTTACATTTTTATTAATATCGAGCGCAAAAATAAAATGGTAAGACTTTTCCATCGATTCCGAAATCCTGCGACGACTACCTTTTAATGTGTATTTTCCGCAAACGTAGCAAAAACAATAATCGAATTCAAAAAAGACAAACACCTCGAAATGAAACCTCAAATGTACAATACACACTGTTTCAAAAGGAGCTTTGAAGTTTTTGAAATAGATTACTCTTCAAAAGTTTCAAAATAGGAGTATTTTGTATGGGAAATCAGTGTTTGACGAAGAAAAACAAACATTAAAATTGCCGCTATTTAGCGAATTCTTAACCGATTTCGATGTTCTTGGAATCAATGTAAAGATATTTTAACGTGACATTATTTTTTGGGAGAAAAGAAATGTCAATAATGGAATATTTTTTAATTGAAATTGATAGAAATACAAATTTTCCCCATAAATATAAGAAAAGTCCTACAACACTGGTCTGCAAAAAAATTTTTTTGTCTCTACTTCAAATATTGTATATAATTATTGAATGCATCAATAATACTGAATATAAATATAGAATTTTAAATAACCTATCACGTATAGATTTTTTGAAATGGAACTTTTAAATAAAACTTTTCTTTGGCATTAATTTTTCTCATAAATTTAATAACTTTGATATTGTTTGATATAAAACGTTACAAAACATTAGAACGCATATGAACATATCATTATTTGTTGTTCATCATATTTTGCTTTGTAGTTTTCTTCCTTTTCATGTTTTCTATTGGAGTTTCGCGACGAATTGACCAACAAAAATCTGCGAGCATTGCTTCGTACCATTTTCCGTTGTAGCGCCTTTTTATGTGCAGAATATCCTGATGAAACCTCTCGCCATGTTCATCTGATACTGCTCCTAGATTTTCTGGGAAGAAATCTAAGTGAAAGTTCAAGAAATGAATTTTAAGGGACATATTACACTTTAGAGCTTTACAGGAAAAAAGAAGTTCCTGTATGATTTCCTTATAGTTTTCATTTCTTTTGTTTCCAAGAAATTTATGACACACTTCTACAAAAGCGGTCCATGCCCTTTTTCAAATGCATTCAGCTCCATTTTAAAATTTGCGTCCTTCATAAGCTCACGTATTTGAGGTCCTACAAAGATTCCTTCTTTCAATTTCGCGTCACTGATTCGGGAAAACTTAGTTTTCAGGTACTGGAAGCCTTCACCATCCTTGTTCATAGCTTTTACAAAGTTTTTCATTAGACCCAGCTTTATATGGAGTGGTGGTAGAAAAATTTGTTCACTTTGAACTAAAAGTTTTTCAAGTACATTCTTGAACCCAGGCGTCAAAATAGCTCTTTGTGGCCAGCTTTTTACTGGCCACACTCGCACAAAAAACAACAAAATTTTTTATATCCTCCTTGCAGACCAGTTAACATTGCTACAACTTTTAGATCAGCACAAATGTTCCAGGTGTACTCTGAATATTTAATTTTTTCCAGTAACAACTTGATATTGCCATAATTTTCTTTCATATTTATTGCATATGCGAGGGGAACTGAAGGATATTTATTACCATTGTGAAGTAAGACAGCTTTCAAACTGATTTTGAAGGAATCAATAAAAAGTCGCCATTCTTCAGAACCTTTAGGAAAACGCAGTTCTTGAAGTAGACCTTGAGTATTATTACAAAATATAAAATCACTCTCTTTGGTGAAGTAACTAACAAAGTCTTCACGAAAGTATGACGAAAATATGAAACCCTTGCATTTTTATCTAATAAATTCCATTGTTTTAATCTTGATCCAGCCTTCGATTTTGAGAGTCCTAAATCTCGAACAAGATAATTTAAATCAGGTTGCGTAAGAAGATGAGGTTGTGTTATATTTTCTACTTCAAATGATGGTGAAGTAGCTCAGGAGAGACTAGATTGACCATTTTCATCATCCTCTATTTCATCGCTTTTTATACGCATTTGAGGTAACACATCTTTGCTTCGAGAAACTTTCTGCTTTAGTGCCGATAAAATGTTCGGATATTGAATTTTTTTTTTTTGTAAATCCCTTTGTCGTGGTCATACATAAATAGCAATAGTTTTCATGGTTTTGAAGTTCACTCCAAATCATAGGTGTTGCGAATGGCATATTCTTATGGCTTTCATCGAGCCAACCTTGTAATGTTCTTGAGCAACTGTTGCAGCAAATTTTTGGGAGTCAATTTTTGTCTCTTTCATCAATTTTAAAACCAAAGTAACGCTGATAAGCACATTTAACGAGATGAGACAATGTACTTCCTTGAGACTTTTTGGTATATTTACCACAAACGTAGCAAAACAAATATGCAGAGTTTTTGCAGGTTTTTTGCATTTTACACCTATATCAAATTGGAATTTGCTATAAAATCAGGACAATATACGAATTAAGTAGAGTTATTCTGCTCGGTAGTCGAAAACACACATCAATATTCACTACACACAGTGTTGCGCAAAACAATAGCAACAAAATAAGTGCGCTGCAACAAAATCGTGTATCTTTTTTAATATTGGGGACACACAAAAATGATTATAGGAATCAGCACATATATTCATTCACCATATATGTATAAAACAAATCAAATTCAAATTTGGTTTTGTTTTTTTTAATTAAATTTCAAATTAATGTGGCTACATTCAATTTTTCTGAGAGCAAAACAAAAGCATCAAAATTTGAAAAATGTAAAGAGAGAACAGAAGTTCCAAGAATTACCGGTAAAAGTAAATGTAAAGCACGTGTTGTATGTCAGTCATAAAAATTTAAGTTTAGTTTTGTTTTTGCGCTAGTTGTGACATTGACTGTTCCATTTATAATAGCACGTTTTAAATACTGTGAAGCTCTTAAATTGCAAATTATTTCCGAATATAAAAACGGAAATTCACAAATATCAAACGTGAAACAGTTTAATATTAATCAGTCAATATTTTGCAGATTAATAAAGAAATATACCATCACAAAAGACGTAACAACGGTAAATTAGAGAGGGTGGCTGCTGAAGACATCGCTGCGTGATAACAGGAACATTTGTGGTGTGTTCAAACGAAATGCATTTGCCACATCTAAAGAGGTTGTTCGGACACTTGATTTAGATATCCATCACAGCACTGTTTGATGACGAGCCGTTGAGAACGAATAAAGAAGTTACAGACCGGTAGAGAAACCTTTGCTTACAGCTAAGCATAAAAAACAAGGTGAGGTGTTACAATTTAAACAACTCTGTTTGAAATTGTGACAACTAGTTGCAATTTATTATTTTTTAGAGTCAGTCTTCCAAAAGAGCACCTAAATTGGACAGTTAAAAAATCGAAAGCCGTTTTTTTAGCGATGAATCAAAGTTCAACATGATTAATTCAGATGGGATGTGCACGGTACGGCGCTACCCAGGTACACGACTTGAAGCCCGAAACTGCAAAATAAATTTTAAGCACGGAGGCGATGGCATTATGGTCTGCACTTGTTTTTCCTATAATGAAGTTGAACCATTACAAAAAATCGATGTAATTTTGGATCGATTTGTATATAATGACATTTTAGAAAGCAAGATGCAACCACATTCAGAGTGGAATATGTCGCTTCAGTGAACGTTTCAGCCCGACAACGACCCGAAGCACACTTCAAAGCTCATCAAAGATTACATTAGAAGCAAAGGGATTCAAGTCCTTGAGTGGCCGGCACAGTCACAATCCCATTGAAAATCTTTTTGGTATTTTGAAGGTAAAAGTTTCTGGTCAAAGGTTTTCCAATAAGACTGGACTGTATGAAGCCCTGAAAGTTAATTGGGAACATATACCTAATACCAACATATCTAATTTAATAGAGTCGACGTCGCTCAGATGTGCAGCGGTTATCAAGAATAATGAATCTTACATCAAATATTAATTATGTTGCTTTTGCTCTCAGACAAACTGAATGAAATCACATTAATTTTAAATTTATTAAAGAAAACAAAACCAAATTTGAATATGATTTGTTTTTAATATGATGTATGAATATATGCTTTGGTTCTATAATCGCTTTGTGTGTACCTAATATTTAAAAAGATACACGATTTTTTAGCAGCGTACTGACTTTGTTGCTATTGTTTTGCGCAACACTGTATATCAACATAATTCTAAACTTACCAAAATATCCAGTATAAATCAGGAAAAATAACTATACTACTTTTATACCTGATTCACAATACTGCGTTCGGTCGGTCGTGCGTTGACAGCTCGAGTAGAAACAACGAGTTGTTATGGTGCAATTCGCAATTCGACCTCAACCGTTGATCGTGCTTTATTCGTTAATTATCAACGAAGGGGTAAAGTACGATCAAAGTCCAATCTAACGAGTAAAGTAGAAAAATGTTCTACTCGGTCGTGCGTTTGACATTCTTTGGTATGGCAGAGTTGCATTTTCATTGAGTTAACTTTGGTGGGTATTTTTTAGTTTCAATGGTAAACATGAGTTTTCATGGGATTTGCTGTATTATTAGAACTTATGTGATTATACTTAATGTGATTTCACTTTATGGAAATTATGGTATGCAAGTTTTGATTAAGTGTACACTATTTATAATTGAAATATTTGTGCAAAATTATTTGTAATAAATAAAAATAAAAAAATTGAGATTGTTGGCACATATTTTGTTAGTATTGCTATTTCACGGGATTTTTTTTATTTCATCAGCACAGGTTATATTGAATTTGATTTAAATTAAGATTTAGCATTTTGCAACTTACAAAATGCAAGTTTTGGTGAATTCAACATTATTTAATACAATTTAAGTATTTGTGCCAATTATTTATATTAAGTATATCAATAAAAGGCAGTAAATTCTGGTAGAGAAAACCGTAAAAAATTTTTGGCAAAAAAAAAACAAATAATCAGGTAGTTACCGAGTATTCGATTATTAAAATTTTGCTTCTTGCTAAAGGATCTGTTCAAAAAAACATCTATTTCATTGCCATTATCCAATAGATCTAAAAAATTAGCATGTCATTTGAAAGGAAATTAATTGGCCTTTTCAACGATGTGCAATATAAATATCACTGCAAGAATATTTCACATTTTATAAGCAACTTTTTATCATATCTGAATTTTTTAATGAAAATAACCGTTATTTTCTACAAAATTTGCGTTATATAGGTACTAAAAATGTATTGTATTTTAAAAGCCTAAAGTTTTACTTTTCACTTGAAGTATGAAATAATTTACATTTTCTGCAGATTAAAAACTTTTTTATAAGAAAGCAGAACAACTCAGGTAAATATGCTTGAAATAACAACTTTCAACATCTTAATTTCCATAATCCATATTAATAACGGTATTTTTTGAAAAATGGCGGCTTAATGTAAGGTATTTTTTTACATTTATTATTTCTTTTTATTTATATATTATAAATAATTTGGCGCGAATATTTAAATTTTAATAAATAATTTTGAATTCATAAAAACTTGGATTTTTTTAGTTGCAAATTGATAAATATTAATTTGAATGACATTCAATAGGGGTATTAACGATTCAGTGCAGTTGTCACTGCAGTTGAGGTTTTGTGAGCTTTACAACAACAATATACACGTACGTGAAAAATCATCACATGTGCTTTTTCACTGTATCCTTTTCCACTTTCCTTGAGCAGTTGTGTACTTTTGCACATTGAAAATTTTTACGGCTTTGAAAAAAATGATAGTAGTGTGTTCACGAACACGTAACTGCTCAACTGCACAGGTAAGTGCACTGAATCGTGAATACTCCTGGCATAAACTGTGCTAATAAAATAAAAAAATCCCATGAAATGTGATAGTTTACATTGGCATCACCATTGGCGCGACCTTGAACGCAACATTGTAGAGATAAACTTTTTAGGTCGTGCGTTCTGACAGTTCATCCCGTAAAGTTATTGCAAGGCCGATCAAAGGCCGACCGACCGAACGCAGTATTGCGAATCAGCCTTTAAACGTACTGTGCGCCACGAAGTCACAACGAAAACTGCGCAGAGGCGTGTATTCGTATAAAAATTATTTCCGAGAATATGATTCTCTCTCTCTTTCTATCAGTGCAAGCCGTGTTTTGTGTGGAAATACGGTCTTAACTGAATAAAGTTGAGTTAACGCAAAAACTACAGTCAAAAAATTGAGAATATTAAACTATTTTTAAAAAAAAAATCTATACGTGATAGCAAAAAATCAAAAGCAGATCTAGATTCAGTATGTTAAACTCTTAACATTGATCAAATTTTTATCAAAAGGAGGATTTTGTTGCAGACCAGTGTAATTTGCTTCGCTACTCGCTTTCTTTTGTATTTTATGGAATTTATTTTTAGCCACATTTATGCCGCATAGCCTTATTCTACGCAAAATTCTACAGAAAAGAAGAGGATTTTGTTTTTCATTTCCAACAAGCCAAGTGGCTGTAAAAATTACAAAAATGTCGACACAACAAAATTCGAAGATTTCATTTTTAAACATAAATAAAAAAATTGTGACGACGTTGAGAGGTCAGACCAGGTGCAATGCTAGAATTGCTAGAAAGTTTGGTTGTGCTTTTTCTTGTGTCAATTTCGTCACACTGTGTAATTTAATGCATTATGCCCATCTATAAAATGTATGACAAAGAAAAATAGAAAAAGAAATGTTTCTATCTTTTCGTTGTCGTTTTTCCTCTCACAATTTCCATAAATAAGGTTTGCATTGATTCTGCCAGCGCTCAGCCTGACGACACGAGAACAACATGATGCTGGTCAGACAGTTTAGCTGTTACAGCTCTATTAAACTAAAAATTCACTGCATTCTACAAAATATTTTTTACTTTTGCAAGAAATTTTTGTTCAAAGTTTAGCTCCACTATGCTCTAATACTCACCATAAACCGCATGATCGAAGTTCTCCACCAGCGTGCGATACTCTTTGGATAAATGCGGCAGCAGATGTCGTGCCATTGACCAGATAATAAAATTATTTATAGGCCTAAATGTCAGTTGGTATATTCGCTTATCAAACATTAAAAACAACAGCTAAAAATAAGAACTCACTTTTTATCCGATGTCGACACAACTGTCGAAAGCTCGTGGAAAACCTCGACATCGCGCACCAGCACTTCAGTCTCTTCGCTAATTTTGGTGTGTGGAAAAATCGCCAGCAGCGTCTCAAAAATAGGTAGCTACGGAAAAAGTTTTCTTATTTCTAAGAATTTTCGATAACTTAATCCCAAAACCACTCACCGAAGGCGCTATATTCTTGAGTTCTGCCAATGTTTTAATCTCATTAAGCTTTCGCTGCTCACCGTTTGCATTGACTGAGTTTATATGATTCACAATGCGTTTTTCGTAATGAAAAATTTCATCGGCAAAAAGCTCTGCCTCGCGTGACACAATACCTGTTAGTCAAAATGGATATAATAGATACATATTCAGTAAAATATATTTAAAAAAAAAACTAGGAAAATCTCACCCATATTGATAGCAAAATCACGCAGCAATAGTTTATAGCCTCGCACAATCTGTTTAAATAAAGAATTCAAGGTAATAAATCATACATTAATTATAACATTTTCGCAAAAGAGTCTATAATATTAGCAAACTTTTAAACAAAACTCTTATAACTATTCTCTTGGAACTCACCTCATCATTTTCATCACCATTGTAAAAATATTTATCTGGCAAACCAATTTCACCCTCATCCAAGGTAATAATATAATCATGTGGCTTATTATAGCTATTAAAAAAAAGAAAAGACTTTTTTAATTTTTTTTTATTTTTAATCTTTACACAGTCCAACAGCCTTTTTACAACAAAATAATCATGATATGCGTATAAATATTAGACCATACCACACCTTACAGACAAAACAAGTGCACGTACACGTTGAGTCCCAAGATTTTTTTAAGGCAATGTTGAAAAAAAATTTCTCAGAGGGCCGCACAGTGTGACGAGCCCATATAGCGAGTGGCCAAAAATAGAAGGAGTTGCCCTAGGATCATGAAATTTTGTGGAAATAAGTTTTACGGTAAAGGAACTATTGTCACAAAATTTTTATGAAATTGGATGAATGCCACGCCCACCTCCTATATAACCGAAATCGTTAATCTGGTATATTTTCCCAAAAAACCATCCCAGATAAATAAAATTTGGTACTCATAGTTCTTTTGTAGCCATAAATAGTTAGTATGAAAATGAATCATATCAGCCGACTATCGCGCCCACCTCCCATATAATCGAAATCGGTAATCTGGTGCATTTACCCAAAAAATCATCTCAGACCAATGAAATTTAACACACACTGTTCTTTTGTAGCCATAAATAGTAAGTGTGAAAATGAATCATATCGGCCGACTATCACGCCCACCTCCCATATAACCGAAATCGGTAATCTGGTGCATTTACCCAAAAAATCATCTCAGATCAATGAAATTTAGCGCACACGTTTCTTTTGTTGCCATAAATAACTCGTGTAAAATTTAACAAAATCGTCCGATTAGCACGCCCATCTCCCATATTACCGAAATCGGTAATCTGGTATATTTACCCAAAAAATTATTCCAGACCAATAAAATTTAGTACATATAGTTCCTTTTTTGGATAATATTCAGGTTTTTTTTATTTCAGATTTAGTTCAACAAGTCTTTTTTAACAAATAAATTTAACAATTTTTTTTATTATAAATACTACAAATAATATACAAAATCTAATCACTAAATGAGCTTTCGTCACTAGAAAATTCTATTTCTGGGAAAAATAAATTATTGACATCCTGTATTTCTCTCTCTTGTTGCAATATGTATTTCTCTATTTCACTGCCATGCTTCGTTTTAATTGTTTTTTGTTGTCTGTTTCTAGCTATTTTTGGCTCTGACTGTAGCAATAAAGACACAAATAGATCCTTATTGCAAAGCTCTCTACTAATTTTTCTGGTGTGGCTTAGACGATTCTTTCTTATTAATTTGTGCATACATTCTAATGCTTCTTCAGATAGCATGCCAATTGGAGAAGATGCATTTTTAATAATTTCAGATCCATGTATCAACAGTTTGTGTACTGTGGCAGGCATATAGTACCAGGGGTATAAATTTCTGTACATAGCAGATGTTTCATTCAAAAGAATTTCGAAATTTTCCAAATGAATTGCCTTGCCACAAGAAATTATTTTTAAAATTAAAGAAAAATTGTTTATTAAATTGAAGTCAAGATTGGTAATATTTGCTGACGTCTGAACATTTTCAAAGAAACGTCTGGCCGTATTACCATCATTCGAAGTACCATAACCAGTCCTTACATTATCAATTATCAATCCCATTTCTTCCTTAAACTTTAATTGAATTTTAAGTTTATTTTCTTTAAAAATTGGGTCCTGTCGATTAACTCTCCACATTTTTAGAGGAAGCCGATAGGCAATATGTAATAGACACTCAAAACATTTAATCTTGGCGTGAAGAGCAGAGAGACCAAATTTATAATACTCTTCTTTCGTTTCTCTTTGTGATACTGCTACAGAATTCATTTCCGTAGGCTTTGCTCCACATAAATAGCATAAACAAGCAGTAGTATTGTTAGTTAACACATTAATAACAGCTCCATCAACCATAGTTAAGTTCATTCTGAAATGAACATTAATATTTCCGGAGCTGTAAAAGTAACTCGAAAGATAATCTATTTCGGAGTTTATACTCGACTCTGTTTCTTTTATTAAATTTGCATTTTCCTTCATAAAAATTAACCTAATGGGTCGACAAAATCTCGTAGATGAATGCATTTTATTTTCCCAAACAACATTTTCATCTGCCCAATCCAAAAATTTTAAGGGAACTAAAGCAACAACAAATAAAAATTCATCAGTTGAACTGGCATCTGAAAACTTTTGCTTATAGACACTGTGTCCTGAGCTGCCATCAAATCCCCACTTACATTCTAATATTTAATCACTCTCAGTTGGTATTTTATACGATTCTATTAAGCTTTCTGCCGTTTTGTTAAGTAAATCCTGCAATGGAATTCCTACATGTGTTTCAGTTACTACAATAGAATCCGGTATTAAACTTTGTTTTTCATTTTTCAGTGCATAATATGAGGGAAAACAATCTTTATGGACTGAATTAACAACTGATCTCATCATATTATATTTTCTTACAGAAAGATCCATATCAACATACAAAGCTAAAGCTTTGTGAACAGAAATTGTTGTGGTGAACGGATGATCGGAAACTTTAATAGCAGCTCTTCTTATTTCTTCTGGGGACTTAATTGCAACAAGTTCTTCAGCTTTCCTTCTTTTGGTTCTCTCACTTCCATCTTCGAACGAAGTTTTTGGCCTACCTCTGCCACTTGCGGAAAATGCCCTGCTTGTGCTTGGTCCCTAAATTAAAAATATTAAATATATAAAGTTATTGTTGGTAGAAATCATTGAGTTTTAATTAAATATTCTCGGTTCAGTCATTTATATATTATTAAACCATGAAAATTAAATAACTTAAAGCGAGTTCCTACATCTAAACATTGTTGTTGTCCGCATACAGTTCTGCTTGCCTCAGAAAACTCTGGTATGAAAGTTGAGTGCAACCATTCCGAGTGATTTTTTTCAAAGATTCTTCTTGTTCGGTGGCAGCTATTCCACAGAGCTCCAAATCTTTTATGCATGAATTCCACTCTCTGGTTAAGTTTTCCCAAATTGATCCCATTTTCGCATTTGTTTGTAATAAATTGTGTAACAGCTGTTTTTTTCTGCATCGAACTTGCTGCACTTAGCCACACGTCAAAAATTTCAATAACTTTTATTGGATAAGACACTAATAAATAAATTATGAATTTTTATACGCACTAATAAAATAATAATTAATTTCATACTTCTTTCGAAATTATTTTAATTGTTTTTTTCACTTTGAATTAATATTTACTCTTCACTTAAACTTGTTCTGAAATTGTTTTTTGTTTTGTTTTGTTTTTAAGACAACGGTTATTTTCATACTTGTTTTCATTGGCCTTAGTGAATCTTTGAATACCGTACAAAACGTTTCAATATAACCATATATTGCTGTACGCTAATAGTTGTTTAATTGAAAAAATAATAATACTAATCGTAATAAATGTTCATATATACATTAAAAAAAATGAATATGAATATAATTATTAAATAAATGAAATGAAGAAACACCACGAACTCATTTTTATTTCAATGAGTGTATAACAATTTAATATACCATATTAATTTTCTTAGTTGGCCAGTTTTCGTTGTAAGCCAACGATAAATGTTTTTTTACCTACGAATATATTATTAGTAAGTCTATTTTTTACGGAAAGTGAAACTATTTTTTAGACATATAACAATGTAAACACTTATTTTTCAGTATATGTTGTAATTTGAAATTTGTGAAAAAGTTGCTTTTTTCCCATATAAAATATGCTCATTTTCGCCAAAACATGCTTCACAAAAGTGAGCGTGAAGTCGTTATTATTGAGTTTCGGCAAACCAAATTTTGGAAATATGTTAAGAAAGTGTTGATAAAAGACTTATTAAAATTTAAAAAAAAACAAAAATGCTTTTTTTCATATATTTTGTCTTGAACTTTGTGAAAAAATTGTAATTTTTCCATATAAAATTGCTCATTTTCGCCAAATCAGGCTTCAGAAAAGTGGGCGTTTAGTCGTTATTATTGAGTTTCGGCAAACCATATTTTGGAAATATGTTAAGAAAGTATTGTTACAAAACATATTAAAATAAAAAAAAAAACAAAAATGCTTTTTTTCTTATATTCTGTTTTGAACTTTGTGAAAAAATTGTAATTTTTCCATATAAAATTGCTCATTTTAGCCAAAACATGCTTCAGGAAAATAGGCGTAAAGTCGTTTCTATTGAGTTTCGGCAAACAAATTTTTGAAAATATGTTAAAAAAGTGTTGTTGTAAACCATATTAAAATTTAAAAAAAAACAAAAATGCTTTTTTTTTATTGTTACTCAAAGTTTTCGTTTTTTTAGATTTCGAGGACTTGTTCTTAGTTATAAATAATTTTTTTTTATGTTTGCATTTTAATAAATATTTTTTAATAAAAAAAATAAATATATATTAGATATTGTCTTGCATATTTTTGTTACAAAAAATGTATGACTTTATAACAAAATATACAGTGTCAAACTGTAAAAAAATAAATTTATCATATTTTTAGGCGGGCATATTTAGGATGCTACTCCTCCATTATCGAAAAGATAAAGCAAAATACTTTTAATTTCAGAATAATGATACTCTGTACTATAATGATGCATATTTAGAATTACAATTTTATGACTTTTTTTTCTTGTCCTATTTTTGGCCGCACTCGTTACACTGTGGGTCGCCCTCTGCTAAATTTTTCTTCATTTCTTCGGCATTTATAGTACCCTGTTCAAGTATGATGTATCGATGATTTTGTCTTAAGGTGGCCAATTTTGTTTTGCTAAAAATAACTTTGCCTCAAGTGCCTTCTTCTAGTGCATACCCAACAGATCTCAGTTCTTATCATCCTTTTGTCAGAGAATTAAAACTCGCAAAAGGATGTTTAACTGTTTTCTAAGGAAGTATTCCAGTATTAAAAAATTTTTAGTTTTTTTTTATTCCGAACGTAGGTTAGACCGTTCTACTTTTGAATGTTTTTCAAAAAATTTCCTTTGTCGCGCAAAATGCTTAAACGATATTTTGCCAAAGATTCATTATTTTGAAAAAACAAGAACATTCTTTCTTAATATTGTGCACATACGAATTTTTGCATGTATGGAATAGAACATAATCTTACCGAGACATTGCATATTAGATTTTTTACACTAAAAAATATCGAACATTTTCAATAAAAATTACAAAAAATTTTTTATTAATCGCACAACGCAAATGATCAATAAAAGCTTGGTCAAAGTCCTTCCAAAGGCTGAAATGTCCAAGCAACTATTATTTATTATCAAATCGATATTGTGGCTAGGCCGTGTAACCGCTCTTGTTTTATCGAATTTCGAAAATAATTTTTAATTACCTTTAATTTAGAGAAACTTATTTTGGGCTGATGCAACTGATACAGGACTTGTTAATACAATTTTAACTATATGTAATTTGGTAACAAATTCTCCTTACCGTCGGCTTTAATGTCATAAAGAACAGCGATGGCTCGAACAATATTAAGAATTTTCATTAAATCTTCTTAAAAGAAATTTTCTTAGAAAAACGAACCATGTATGCATGCATTTCACTGAAACTTGTTTTTTTTTTAAATACATAAGATCAGTGTATTTATCGTTCATGATTTGTGCGCACATTTAGAATTACAATCAAGAAAAACTTGTAAATAGTTCTTAACTTGTAAATTGAAATTCAAATGAAACACACACTTTGAAAGGAAATTCATAATCTGTTTATTGATATACTAGCTGATCAACCCGGCTTCACAGGTCTGAAAAATCAAAAAACTTTTTAGTTATTTTACCAAATATGGGCATTTCCACAGTCGAGAACGCGACTTTCGTACGCCTTTAAGGTTCAAAAACATAAAGAAAGCTTAACAACAATTTTTTATTTTATTTTTCGATAGCATTTTAGTAGCATTATGGTTTGTACAAAAGGTAGGTTCTGTAGATTTTATGTTTTTAATATATAAGCAATACCCATAGGATCTAGTACGAGACAAAAAATGGAACTCGTTTTCGACTGCATTTAGAAAAATTAAGAAATCTGCAAAACGGATTAAAAATTGTAATACGACTTATTTTTAACTAAAATTGATTAAAGTGGCTTCCTAGTGATAGTTGCCATGTTGAAATACTTGTATTAGTTTTTTTATGTTTTAAGCATAATTTTTATTTAGCTCGCGACATATTTTTCCATTGCAGTTTAATTGAGTAATTAAGTAAAGAAGTAGTTAAGTAATTATGTAATTTAGTAATAAAAAAACAAATTTAATATATTTTCCTTTCCTTGCAACAACCATTTATTTATTATCTTAAGCCAATGTCTTCTATTTTTACTGAAACAAAAAAGTTTACGCAAAATTTACTAAGCATTAAAACATAGTACTCTGCTCAGTTTCATGTGAAATTCCACTCAAATCTCTATACAAAATATAACAGCTGCGAATCAAGAGTGGAAATTTTCACAACATTTTTGTCAAAGCAGTACTCTGTACCGCAGTGTGAAATTAAAGCAATGTTTCTGAGCAACATTTTTTTACGACAATTTAATTGTACTGCCTATTTATTTTGAAGTGAAAACAGAGAGATCATATGAAATCTAACAACATATTCTCTGAATCTCTCTGAGAAACGTTGCCATAGGAATTCCTCGCAACAAACTTTAAGTCAGAAATTTCATGCAACAAATAAATAGATGTTGCCAGCAAAATTTCACGCAAACGAACGGAGTACTAGGCTTTACGAAAAAGAAAAACTACATTTGTGAAACAGTGCAGGCAATTTAATCATCGTGTCAAATGAAAAAACTGAAAAAATTAAAATTGTTCTCTTATATAATATCATAAAATAAAACGTTTTTAAAAACAGTTTGAAATATTTTTTCAAGCAGCAACGTGTGCTTTTCTTGTCATCGGAAATTAAATAAAATATTTTTCAAGTGAGTTTTCAAGAAGGCAACAACAACAACAACAACTCTGTATAGAGTCAATCACTTAGCTGACTAGACAGTCTGTTTCGGAAATCGCTACATATTCCTCATCAGTAGTCTTTGAGTGATTAAGCTCTGATCAACTCACTGTTTAAACTAGCATATGAATGTACAGATCCTCTAATTCACTCTCATGAATTGTATGGCTGCTAATCATATGACACTTCAAAGCAGTAGGCATTTTAGATCACCGCCATCAACTCTATCAAGGGTTGCCATCTGTTCTAGTTGCTTCTTCATTTATTTCAATATTCATTGGTGTTCGATAGTTTGTCGAAATGCACCATAGAAATGAAACGAGTTTTTGCTTCGCCAGAAGCTAGTGTTCTAACTGAAAGGTGGCTATTTTCACAATCAAATGTTCAATTACACATGACTTTGACCGAAAAATCGATCAATTATTAGATTTATTTAATTAATTTCGACAAACAATCGAACACCAATGAATATTGAAATAAATGAAGAAGCAACTAGAACAGATGGCAACCCTTGATAGAGTTGATGGCGGTGATCTAAAATGCCTCCTGCTTTGAAGTGTCATATGATTAGCAGCCATACAATTCATGAGAGTGAATTAGAGGATCTGTACATTCATATGCTAGTTTAAACAGTGAGTTGATCACAGCTTAATCACTCAAAGACTACTGATGAGGAATATGTAGCGATTTCCGAAACAGACTGTCTAGTCAGCTAAGTGATTGACTCTATACAGAGTTGTTGTTGTTGTTGTTGCCTTCTTGAAAACTCACTTGATATAAAGCTCACAATCTTAATTCATAAAATATTTTTCATTGAAAATTTCAAAAATTAAAAAAATCAAATTTTCTTCTTTAAAAACGATTTAACTGTAAAACTGTGGAATAATCATTCATACACCACCCTTATATAATCTCAGTGCATTGAAAGTGCATCACAAAAAGTGCAGCTAGTGCATATTTTGATAAAAAACAGTAAAATAGTGTTAAAATTATATTGAATTAGGTTTTAAAAAACAGTTCTGCGCGACTATAAACAGTTCCTGTGTGAGTAAAAAACCAAGACAAAATGAAAGATCCTCCAGATCTTCCTCTCCTCAATGGGACAAAGCTAAAATGGCGAGTTTTCAAAATCCTGGCCCACACTACCTTGTAATGTCTCGCACAAATAGTTCGGACAATCTCTCAAATGTCTCACCGTTTCTTATTAAAAAAGCCATCGATGCAACATGCAGTGGTGAGGTCGAACAGTGTAAGAAAACAAGAAGTGGTCAAATTTTAATAAAAACGAAAAATAACTTACAAGCTAACAAACTAACTACGCTGACAGCGTTATCGAATACAATATCAATATAAATTATTTCAAAGGCGTTTTTTACTTCAACGAACTAAGAGGCATACTAGAAGAAACTATTCTTTTGGAACTAAGAAATCAAAATGCATGTGAGATGAAAAAAATAAATAAAAAAAAACGACAAGCTAGTTCAAACAGGTTTTGTTATAGTAACATTTGCTACAGCAATTTTACCACTTCAGATTAAAATCGGTTATGAAATTGTTAACATTTGGCCATATATTCCTCAACCACTACGATGCAATAAATGCTTTCGTTATGGTCATACATCAAAATTCTGCAAAAACGATAAAATCTGCTATAAATGCACAATTATTTATCATCTCAATGATGAAGCTGTTGAAAAATGCAATAATAATGACAGTTGTATCAATTGCAACACTAACAATATTAAACCCAATAACCATCCCGCTACTGATAAAAAGTGCTCTATATTTGTGAAATAGCAAGAAATTCAAGCAATAAAAACTACCCAAAAAGTTTATCATAGAGCCGCCGCAGTCATATATAATGAACGTCCTCAAATCTACGTAATCAGCAGCTCCAAAATAAACAACAAACAAATTAAACAATACATACAACTCAACTTCCAGAAAAATTATCTAGTTCACCACATATTGCAGTAACACCTGTCAACCGCACTTTACCCAGCTATTCCGATTTACCAAGTGATTCTGAATCAGAATCCCAACCAAAGCCTTCTACATCTGCAAATGCTGCGAAACAAAGCAGCAAAATTTACCCAAGAAATATTTCCAAACGGCTACAATCACAACTGAAGAAAATAAAAAATACGAAAAATAACAGCAAACATCCAGTCAAGGTCATCAACATGGAAGGAATCGACGATCAACTTATGTATGAATAAAATAAGAATTGCTTTTATTTTTACTTACACTATAAAAAATTAACTCACATTTTAAAATAGTATTTACTAGCAACTCTTACTTAAATCAAACACTCCAATACAATTTTTGTACTGATTAACAAATTTATTATTAGTAATAGTAATGACAATTAAAATAGTTCAATGGAATATTAGAGGATACTCCAACAATTACAATAACTTACTGGTACTAATAAAGCAACTATATCCTAAAGTGATAGCATTGCAGGAAACACATATAGGATCAAAAGATCTCGTACCAATCCCGACTAATTACTCTCTTTATACACTCAACACAACAAATTCTTACGGAGGCGTAGCCCTTCTAATACACAATTCAATTCAGCATAACACCATTTCACTCAGCAACGACTTCGATGCCGTAGCTGCAGAAATACACTCAACAAGAAAAATTACAATTATATCTACATACATCTCACTTTAGCAAAGTTTATTAACCAATCCAACTATGTTATTCTAAATGATGGATCTCCGACACATTTCACGACACTTAATACATTTACACACATTGACATAACTTTTTCCTCACCTGACATTGCCATGGCATCTGATTGGTCTATTCAAAACGATTTACATGGAAGTGACCATTTTCCAATACTTATATCTATTTTTCAAACACAAACATCAGAATAAATTAATGAAACACCGGTTTAATGTAGAATTAGCCAACTGGCCTCTTTTTGAAAATAATTCCTTTATTTCACAATCGGCCTTTGTAGTCTAGTGGAGAGTGCGCTAGACTCTCAACCCAAAGGTCCCTGGTTCGAATCCGGGCTCGGGCATGGTTCTTTTCACTTTCTTTGTTCTTTCTTTGTCCTACATTTAAGAATTATGGAAAACTAAAAATCCACAACTAAATTGTGGAAAATGTGAAGGGAATGGAACAACTAAGGGCTTGAAATGCTTGCCGAGGTTAAGGCATAACACTAGCCTCGGTTAAAAAGCAATTCAAATTGTCTTTCGCGGTTGTTTCCCCTAATCAATAATTCACGTATGGTTCCAATCAATTCCTCTACATAATCTATCACTTTCCTTTCAGGTCAAAGACCAAACCTTGTTTGTATAAGGCGCATGCCTTGGTTCTTTGATCTTTTAAAAAAAAAAAAAAAAAAAAAAACAGACCGTTTTCCTGTAATATTAATAAAGAAACTGCAACAATTAGGAAAATAATTATACAAAGCGCGCATTCTTCGATCCCTCAATCTGGTTCAATGAAACATGCCCGTACAGTCCCATGGTGGAATGAAAAACTGAGAAAGCTCAGAGAAGAAAAAAACAAATGTTGGCAAGCCCTAAAACGAAACATTAACCAACAAAATATAATAAACTACAAAAAAACGAATGCCTTATATAAAAGAGAAATTAAAGAATCCAAAATATCATTTATTAACAAATTTACTTCGGAAATTAATCCATCCTCATCAATCGAAAAAATTTGGACCAACATAAGACGCCTTACGGGATACAAATCGACCCATGGTATACATTGTATAAATAACCCTAGCAGAAATAACTTATGTGATGCAGATGCAGAAATGCAATATGTGATCCAAAAGCCATAGCCGATGCATTCTTTTTTTTTTTAATTGCTTTTAATTTTCAATACTTTTTTTTTTTTTTATTATTATTATTATCTTTTACAATTTTTAAATTTAACAAAGTTTCATATAAGCAATGACTGAATTTAAATAAATTAAAAGAATATAATAATGCTAACCCTACATCCTGTAATTCACAAGGAATTAGTGGCAAATGCAGGTAGAATAGTTGAATAACTTAAAACTGTATATAATATAAGGGGTCACATAAAACATTAAACATTTTGTAAAATTATACATATAACATGTTCTTTAAACAAATAACTGTAAAAAAAATATAAGCAATAGTATATAGTTTGAGTGTGTTAACGAGATACAACAAGTTAATACATTACATTAAGAAGTGAGTTAACATTAAAGTATGACAAAGTAAAAAGCCACGATTTCACATTTTTAAGAAAAACAAATTTATTACGAATACATCTAATATTGATAGGCAAATAATTAAACAGCCTGGGAGCTATAGTCGAATAAAAAAGCAGGAAATGTTGCAAGTTATGTGATGGTACATGAGCAATATTAAGATGATTAATTCTCAAGTTATAATTGGAATTACTTCTATTTATCATGTAACCAGATTTAATGAAAAATGTTTTTAAGACTTTATAAAAGAACAAATGCTTAACTGGCAAAATATTGAGTTGCCTGAATAGTGGAAAACTACTTTCAAGGCGATGTCTTTTACAAATAATTCGAACGGTATGTTTCTGCGCAGTAAGTAATGGAGTTATTTTATTAATATGCGTACCGCCCCAACAAGTGAGACCGTATTCTAATTTAGAATGGAAAATCCCAAAATAGATGCAAGTGAGTAGTTTTTCCGAGCAGAAGGCCCTTAAATGATATATTTGTCTCGTTGCTGCGATTAAGTATTTTTTAAGAGAATTTGTGTAATCTAACCAATTCATTTTCCAGTCAATCATAAGACCAAGATATTTAAAACTTTTAACACATTCTATGTGAAAACAGTTAAATGAACAATCACTTGATTCATCAAAGGTTTGTACAGTATTTTGTGAACAACATGTATCCTTACAAATAGTGAACTTTTTGCAGTTTGCACAATGGAACGTAAAGTCATTAACTTTTATTTCCTTTCCACTAACATTGAAAAGCATAATCTTCGTTTTGTCGCTTAGAATTAACTTGTGAGTAGTAAACCAGTGTCTTAGAATTTCTAGATCACGGTTAACTTTAATATTAAAATCGAATAATGTATCACAGGAATATGTACAGGCCATATCATCTGCAAATGCTATTGCATTACTTGAAATATTTTGTGACAAAAGTGAATTTATAAATATTAAAAATAAAACAGGACCTAAAACTGATCCTTGAGGAACGCCAATTTTAATGTTGCTATATGTACTAAAGTGATTATCTATTTTTACTCTTTGAACTCTATTTGAAAGATAAGAAGAAAACCAATTAAAAATAGCCCCTCGGAATCCACATTTAAATAATTTGTTAAGTAAAATTTTATGGTCGACAGTGTCAAATGCTTTGGTTATGTCGACAAAAAGGGCTGCTGTAATTTTATTGCAATTTATACTGTCGTTTATATTTGTACAGAAATTTAAAAGTGCATCTTCAGTTGACATACCAGATCTAAATCCAAATTGACCCTCATTAAAAAACTTGAACTTATTTAGAAAGTTCAGCATTCTTATTTTCACAGCTTTTTCATATATTTTAGAAAAAGTATTGGTCGAATGAATCGTCAAACTCTAACTTTCCACATGATTTTGTTATTAATAAACAGAGAGTCACAAAAATTACATTTAATTCCACTGCAAATAAACAAGCCTTGGCAATCGAAAGTGATATCAGCTCTGTTGAATTTCAGAAAGCTTTAAATAGCCTAAAAGGGTATATTCCTGGACAGGATCGAATATCTTACTCCATGATCCTTAATGTTTCAATACCTATGACTACTAGAGTACTTAATCTATACAAAAACATTTTTAATACTTATATTCCTCAATCTTTTAAAACCTCAGTTGTTGTTCCCATGTTGAAGCCTAAATCCGATAAGACTATATTAAAATCATACAGGCCAATATCCTTAAATTCCTGTTGTGCTAAACTAATGGACAAAATTATAGCTAATAGGTTATGGTGGTTCGTTGAAAACAACAAACTCATTGACAGTAACCAAATAGGCTTTAAGAGAAGGAAGTCAACAACGGATGCTCTTTTATATTTAGACCACCTGATTTCAAATTCGTTATCTAAAAATAAACACATATCAGTTATATCATTAGACTTCGCCAAAGCTTTTGATAAAATTGGCCTACACTCTGTAATTGACCAACTACATGAATGGCAAGTTGGTCCAAAAATTAAAAACTATGTTCTAAACTTTATGAGAAATCGAAAAATAGTAGTTCGAGTTGGCAAATTTTATTCAAATACTAAAGATTTATTTAACGGAATACCACAGGGCTCACCTCTTTCAGTCATTTTATTTTTAGTAGCATACAACAAGCTATGTGGTACTATTAGAATAAACAAAGAAATAAAATTTTGTGCTTATGCAGATGATTTTTACCTTATTGTAGAACAGAAAAAAAAAGAGAAAAATGTAAATAGTAATTTGGACTCATTATTTGAAAATATTCATGAATGGTGCAAATACTCAGGAGCAGTTTTATCTATAGAAAAATCCAAACATTTACATATTTGTCGTAAACATAATTGTTCCAGCGATATCAGCAGTCATAACATTCTAATTGAATCAGTTGATAGATTAAGAGTTCTGGGAATAATTTTTAACAAAAAATTTAATTGGAACTCTCACATTTTTTTGCTACAACAATCACTTTCCCAAAGACTGAATATTATAAAATGCCTTTCAAGCTTCAAATTTAATTCTAATACTCACACATTAGTTTCCGCTGTAAAAGCTTTAATAATATCTCAAATAGACTATGGTCTTTTTTTATATGGAACTGCTCCCAAAACACAACTAAATAAACTGAACACGTCATTTAACTCTGCTTTGAGAACAGCCATAGGTGCATATCGCACAACACCAATTAGCAATATCCTTTTCGAAACTGGCATACAACCCATAAAAGCAAGGAGTAAGTTCTTGACGAATAAACTTTTTAAAACATTACTCTATAGTAACAACACTCCTTTAAACAACATATTAAAAAAACACAGACTCATATATAAAAATAGAAAGTTCCCCTCTACCATTTCAAAAATAATTTATTCATGTAAAAGGCGTAATTTGCCTTATCTTCCGATGAAACATGTAAAATACAAGTCACAACCATGGCAAAATCAGTACCAAATAATAAACTTTGACCTTTGTAAGTTCAATAAAAGTTGACTACTCCACGCGAAACATTTAGGCAAGCTTTTAATCAACTTAAAAACGAACTAAGTAATCGAATATTTTTATACACTGATGGTTCTAAGACAAACAATAATACTGGATACAGTGTCACAACAGAAAACTCAATTCTTACTATTTCAAGTTGCCTGAACTTTACCACTGTCTTCACTGCAGAAATTATTGCTATTGCTTCAGCAATAGATCTGATTAAATTTAGACGAGGAAAATTTGCTATATGTTCAGATTCTCTATCTTCCCTTCAAGCCATTAATAATCTAAATAGCCATGAGCATTACCCTACCCTGATTAGAAATACACTTTTAGAAAAGTTTCCTAAAATTATTCTAGTTTGGATTCCAGGCCATACCAACATAATTGGTAATGAATACGCTGATAAGTCAGCTAAACTTGCTACAAAATCACCTGTTTTAACAACTACCAATAATAACTTCAAGGACATTGTACAACATCTTAAACAAAAGTTTACTCTGAAACAATCAATTCTTCTATGGAATACTTCCTCTTCGTGGTAAATTCATTTTTAAAATTCGACCACTATCCCAATTTAACCCGCCTAGATATAACAAAATTTGAAAGATTACGTCTTGGTCACTGCAGACTAACACATGAACACATATATAGTAATAAAACTCATTTTCTGTTTGTTTGTTTGTTTGACCTTTATACAAATCTAAACGGCTCAACGGATTTTGCTCAAACTAAGTACACATATTAAGTTTATCCCAACTTAAAATGTTACATACTTAGTTTTTGCCACGCCCCCTCTGAAATTTTTCAACTAACGGTAATTTTGTTATTATAAAACTTTTTAGTATCGGAGATTTTTGTGTATTTAATTTTAAAATTTTTTTGTTATTTTGACGTCAAAAACATGCACATATCTTCAAAATTGGAGAAATTTTCAGTACAACGACTTTTTCATAAAACATCGTTACCTAAGAATGAGAAAAAAACGACATGAAAATCAAAGTTTGGTCTTTCGATGCAAATATCTCCGCTGTCCATTAATATATTTCATTCAAATTTTTTTTGTTCAAAAGTTCAATAAAATCACTTCACAAAAATAGGTTGAACTGTACCGTTAAGTCAGTGTATATATGTTTTATGATTATGTCAAAAAAGGTCCAAAATATTGACTTTTTACTCAAAAAATGACTCAAAAATTGTTGTTGTAAAAATGAAATCAATTAAAAATTGCACATCTGGCTACCTTTCATATGACATAGCATTTATTTGCAAAAATTCTTCCAGCTAAGCGCAAAAATTATTTTACTGTTTTTGTCATCAAAACAACAAGGGTACCCCCTTTGATTTTTTTCGCGAAATTTATTTTTTCCAAAATGTTGTTTTTATATTTTTTACAAAAAAGTCAAGTCTCAAAAATAATTTATGTGAAAAAATTACCCCAATATCTCTTTCCAATCAAAAGTTATGGCTAAAAATCTATTTTTTCATACAATTGACTATTAATAAAACTTAGTTTTGTGTTAAAATGCTCTATATAGTTTGAACGTCCCCATATATCTCTAAGAATGCAGTTGTGTGTCTAAAGTAATTACGAACATTTTGGATTATATAAAATTTTCTTTATAGTGATCATCTACTTATATTTTGCCTCCCCACCCCCCGCCCCACTCCTGTTATTTGTTTTGTTGTGATGGCTCTATTTGTTCTCACTATTCATGTGTCACCGTTGTCAATTAGTTCTTTATCAATGGTTCTTTAAATGTTGTACAGGGTTGCCCATATTCGACGGACCCATCTGGCAACGCCATAACTTTTGACAGAGATGTCAGATCGCTTAATGACATACCGCGTTTAAAGCGTCAGTCCAAGCAGATTTTTACCATGGAACAACACACGCCACGCGAGCGCTCTGAAAGAGTCTTCGAAATGGCCGAAGATGACGAGGAATTTTGGAACAAAATTATCATGTCCGATGAAGCCCATTTCACATTGAATGGGACCGTAAATAAGCAAAATTGCCGTATTTACGCCACTGAAAATCCTCAGGAGATTCAAGAAGTGCCTCTTCATGACGAAAAAGTCACAGTTTGGTGCGGCGTTAGTGCGAAAACGGTCATTGGGCCGTTTTTCTTCCAAAATGAAAATGGCCATGCTGTTACCATCAACCAGGAACGTTATCGCGACATGATGACCAATTTTGTGATGCCAATTATTCGTCGAAAGCGTATGAGGCAGTTCTGGTTTCAACAAGACGGCACTCCACCGCACACAAGTCGCATAACAATCGATTTTCTGAAGAATTTGTTTCCGGGCCGTTTGATGTCGAGAAGTGGTGATTTGGACTGGCCACCGCGTTCGCCCGATTTGACGCCGCCTGACTTCTTCTTGTGGGGATATTTGAAGTCAAAGGTTTACGTTAACAAGCCAAGGACCGTAGAAGAGCTCAAGGACAACATTCGTGAAGAAATAGCCGCTATTCCGGCCGAAATGTTGGCGAAAACGATGGAAAATGCTGCAAAAAGGGCACAATACGCCATCAACGCCAGAGGCGGCCATTTGAGAGATATCATATTCAAAAATTGATGTAAACAAATCTACTTGGAACAAATTAAATGATTAAGATTGCCAACCGCCAAATTTTTATTTTTTTCTTTGATTTTTTAAAAAAAAACATGGGTTCGTCGAATATGGGCAACCCTGTATATATATCACTGTAAAAGTTAATATTTTCATGTAATCAGTTTCAGCTATATGGCGATATAAAAAAACATATGCGCATCTGGTCAACACAATTATTTCATTAGTTTTTATATGTGCGTTAAATTCACAGATAGATGGCGCCACATGTGTAAGATGTGTGGCAGCACTGCCTGCAATAAATTCAGATAAATAAAAAGCAACATCGATATATTAGCTATCAGAAGGCAACATTGTTCAACAATCTGCAAGCGATTGAGATACACACAAGTTTTCGTTCGTTCAACAACCAAGCCGACTGACGTGCAGCATAAATCTTTATAATATTACTATTATCTTTAATTTAATTAAATAAACTTATTTTTCATAGTTTACTGTGGCGACTATTTATTTCAAAGGAGTCCTGGTCAATACAGTTTGCTATAGATGTGTGGGTACAAACTATACGTACACCTTGCGTTGAATAGCTGAATTATGTTTTTTCAAAAGTTTCTTCAAACTTAACCCCACACGATTGGGATTACAGACAGGTGGCGCTATTTTCTGCTTACAGAAGAATATCTGATGTTCTTATGCAGCTAGCAGATAAGTTTTGCGAAATATTTTGCGAAAATGCTATTGCTACCAAACTTTTAGAAAGTAAAATAATGCAGTACTGCCAGTTTTTTTTAGAAATTTTAGTAGGTACAATCATTTTTAGCACAACGAATTTTCACAAAACATTGATAGCTAATAATGAGAAAAAATTATATGAAAATCAAAGTTTCTACTTTTAATGCCAATAACTCTGCTGTTTTTAACATATTTCATTAACATTTTTTTTTTTTGTTAAAAAGTTCAATATGTTTTTTAATATAAATCTTTGTTTAGACGTTAAAATGTCCATATCTCAAGGACGCATTGAGTCCCACCATAATTTTTATTTTGTTGAAAAGGTAATTGTGCTTGCTTTAAGATTGAGTAAATATAAAAATTCTTTTTAATTTTTAAAATCTGTTTTTCGTACCGCTTCTTTGAATTCAATTAGCTCACCGCAAGAGATGGAACCACCAACAACAAAAATTTTCCTAAACTTTTTTGGATCAATGTTCGTTCAATTACATAGCAAACGGTGGATAAATAAAATTAAATAAAATAAAATTCAAATAAAATTCAACATTAATTAATTTTTATGATCTATTGAATAATTACATGAATTAAGATTGTGAGCTTTAGATCAAGTGAGTTTTCAAGAAGGCAACAACAACAACAACAGCTCTGTATAGAGTCAATCACTTAGCTGACTAGACAGTCTGTTTCGGAAATCGCTACATATTCCTCATCAGTAGTCTTTGAGTGATTAAGCTGTGATCAACTCACTGTTTAAACTAGCATATGAATGGGCAGATCTTCTAATTCATTCGACAAACAATCGAACATCAATGAATATTGAAGTAAATGAAGAAGCAACTAGAACAGATGGCAACCCTTGATAGAGTTGATGGCGGTGATCTAAAATGGCCTCCTGCTTTGAAGTGTCATATGATTAGCAGCCATACAATTCATGAGAATGAATTAGAGGATCTGCCCATTCATATGCTAGTTTAAACAGTGAGTTGATCACAGCTTAATCACTCAAAGACTACTGATGAGGAATATGTAGCGATTTCCGAAACAGACTGTCTAGTCAGCTAAGTGATTGACTCTATACAGAGCTGTTGTTGTTGTTGTTGCCTTCTTGAAAACTCACTTGATCTAAAGCTCACAATCTTAATTCATGTAATTATTCAATAGATCATAAAAATTAATTAACTTAAATATGGCAGAGCACGGCCAAATAAGTTTAATTAATGTCAAATTAATTAAATAATCTAATAATTGATCAATTTTTCGGTCAAAGTCATGTGTAATTGAACATTTGGTTGTGAAAGTAGCCACCTTTCAGTTAGAACACTAGCTTCTGGCGAAGCAAAAACTCGTTTCATTTCTATGGTGCATTTCGACAAACAATCGAACACTAATGAATATTGAAATAAATGAAGAAGCAACTAGAACAGATGGCAACCCTTGATAGAGTTGATGGCGGTGATATAAAATGGCCTCCTGCTTTGAAGTGTCATATGATTAGCAGCCATACAATTCATGAGAATGAATTAGAGGATCTGCCCATTCATATGCTAGTTTAAACAGTGAGTTGATCACAGCTTAATCACTCAAAGACTACTGATGAGGAATATGTAGCGGTTTCCGAAACAGACTGTCTAGTCAGCTAAGTGATTGACTCTATACAGAGTTGTTGTTGTTGTTGTTGCCTTCTTGAAAACTCACTTGATCTAAAGCTCACAATCTTAATTCATAAAATTCAACATGTTTTTCATTATTCCCGATTTTAAAAAACATTTAATCGAGAAGTGTATGTTAAAATGTTTATATAAATGACTCTCGAGTAACACCGGGTATATCAGCTAGTACTTAATAAAGCTGTTGCTCCTAACTGTCCATTTTGCAGAGCCAACACACCTGTATCTATTCAACATATATTTTCTAATTGCTTGACATTGAGTGTACAAAGAAAACAAATATTCAATACAATGATCCTCTCCATTGTATACATAATCCAACTACTCAATATATTGAAAATGTAATTTCTTTTTTAAAAACTACAAACTTGTACCATAACATCTGATATTGAGTAAAAAATATAATATGACGTTAATTTAAATAAAAAAAAAAATTTTAGAAAAAAATCAATGAAAATGTAATTATACAATTTTTCTTTTGAAACCAATGAACTTGTATCAAAGCATCTGACATCTGGCATTTAAAAAAAAATAATAATATTGTAAAACTTTTTTTTAGTATTAAATATACAATTCTTAGTTTAAGTTAATGATTTAAATTTGTTATTGCTCTATCTCTTTGATTAATTGACTAGCTTGAAAAATAAGCTGAAGGCCGTTGCAGCCAATGCTCTTAATAACTTAATTTAAGATTTTAATTTTAAATTATGTTCTCATAAATAAATAAATAAAGAAACGTTTTTAAAAAGTTTTAATTTCTTGGTCACGGTTGACTTTTTTGTGGAAATGCCCATATGTAACTGCAGGCCCGTAGCCAGGATTTACCCAAGGGGGGGTTTTGATTAAAAAAAAATATTGGTAGTTTTTGATATCGATAAGTTGATAAAGGTAAAAAAAAATTAAATATTTGCTCACCATAAACCAAATTGTAGACGCCATAGACTAAAAAAGGTGGATTCGATAAAAAGTAAAATCAATAAAGTTTCGTGCCGACTGATAGACTTTTAAAACTAGCTCAAGAGACCAAAACATCTCTAAAAGTAAATTTTTAAAAAAACAGGTATGCATTTCGTTTTTAATGTAATTGTTTTTTAAAATGAGTTAACAAACATAAAAATCGGATTAACAGCCCTATAATGCCAATTTGACAATAGTCAACCAGTATTTTGATTTTTTCTATGTGTTTGTTGTAATTTTTTAATTTCAAAACAAAATTTGTAGCTCAAAAATAATAAATTTTGATAAAAATTGTCAACTGCTTTTCAGATGGTGACAATTTCGTTAAAAATTTTTGTTTTTGAGCTTCAAATTTTGTTTTGAAATAAAGAAATTACAACAAACACATAGAAATATTAAAAATACTGGTTGATTATTGTCAAGTTGCCAGAATAGGGCTGTAAAAGTACCAAAGTTGTGATATTTTACTTTTCGAAAGATATTATTTTATTTCTTGTTTCAATAAAAAAAAAGTTGTAAAAATCTAAGTTTGAGAAATTGCCATAAAATATTGTTGAAATATTTTCTGAAACAACACTTAATGCAAATAAGAAGTGTCTATTCAAAAGTTCATATATAACATTTTTGAAAAAAATCTGTTTTCACTTTGGTTTTGCCAAATAACCCTATCGTTTGCACAAAAAAAATTAAGAAAATCGTAAAATTTTAAAATATTTTGTGCATCAAATTTTATGTTTCTGTTCAAAAGAGCCTAAATATGCATGCTGAAAAATTGCTTTTGAAGATATTTGAATAAATGGGACTGCTTTCCATACAAAGTTTTAGTTTTTGTACAATATTTAATCAAACGGTCTTATCAAATTTTTTTAAAGACTCAATTACAAGTTCTTTTTAAGTTAAGAAACTGATTATTCAATGAATGAAAGTCCTCAGTGAATCCTCATTACTACAATGCGAAACCGACGAAGAATGTGAATGTATTGAGCCCGACATAGGGCACTTACGTGTTTAGTGAATTAATTATTTCAGTGAAAACTTCTTATGTATAATTTATTGTTGCGTTCATTTCATAAAACTCTTAAAAACCTTATCAAAAATGCCTATTTCTTCAGTGACTGCACAAAAGGACATATTTTTTAATTGGAAATCTCTATAATTTTAAAACCATTAAAAATTTTTGATCCATGCTTACATCATATATTAGCTGTAGATCTCAGAATTGTAAGCACAACAAAAGCTAGACTTTTTTAGTTTTCTTCAACTTCATACAATGTCGAAATAAGCTCTTTTAAACAGACACTCGTCAAATACAAAAAATTGTGCGATTACGTTGCTTACTTAATCCCCAAAAATACGAAAATGCAAAATTAAAAAAATCGACATAACGGGGTGCTATACATAGCATAGTCTTTAGCTACTTTGTGAATAAAACTAGAAAAAACAAAACCCGGATCAAAAAGTTAAAGCTGTTGAAACTTGATTTTTTTTTCAAAAATCGCTAAAGTGCTTGTGTTTGGGCATTTCAATCTCAAAAATAACAAAAATCATAAAAAATTTAAAAAAATAAATTTGTCATTTAAAATAAATTATATTGTCATTTAAAATTAGTCATTTAAAATGATTTTAATAATTTTAAAAAATATTTCTGATTTTCATTTTAAAAAAAAATCAGTACTAATTTATATAGTAGTTTTAAATATTTTAAAATAGCAACTCTACAACATAACCAAAGTGAAATATAACTGCTAAGCCTTTCAATTTACGTTACTAAACTAGTGCTTAACGCGCTTATTAAATTTTTCAGTTCTAATTATTAATTTTTGGGAAAAAACAACAAAGAATGTGAATGAACAATCTTGATCACAAATGCATTTAGTTGGAACAGCGACCACATTAATAGCAATTTGAAAATCAAAAGTTTTTATTGTTTTTATAAGTTGAAATGCGAGAGGCGATATTGTGGTATATCGAAATTCGGTTGCGTTGTCTTAAGCTTTAATAACAGCATCCAGTAGTTCTTCTTCCGCTACATACGCTTGTGCTCCTTGAAGTGTACCATTCATGACAGCCGCACCATCGTAACCTATATAGCCGCACCTCGTGTCTATAATCTTAAAGCATTGGTCTCAATTTAGTTCAAAATTGAAGTGGTTTGCAAATTTTTACGCTGTTGCGTTGTAGTTGCCTTAGTGCTAATATATTAAATTTTTGTACACTCCAGACCCTAAGGGGGGGGGGGGATTAACCCCTTAAACCCCACTTGTCTACGGGCCTGTGTTATCGATACCGCAGGCAAGCTCACGTTGGATAGCACTTGATGTTGGATCCGACTTAAGCAATAATGCTAAGGACAGTTTTTCGAAACAACACACGACTGATGCATTCGTGTCGATTGCTAGTCGTTGCTGCTGATGGGGATGGTTTTTCTTTAATTAACACAGATGAAGTAAGAGAAGGTACTGTGATCACAATTGCTGATCTCAGCGCTTATTGATCTTGGCGACTCTCTCGGACCAACTTTGTGGAAGTGTAGGTCTGTTTTCAATGAATTTTGCAGTAGACGATTTTGTCACACATGATTTATTAAGCGTTGGTGCATCGCTGGCTATTCAAATGCACTTGTTTTACGCTTAAGAATTTATGAAGGTTCTTCTCGAAACAACTTTGTAGAATTACAGATTGCTGTTAAGGCTGTAATCAAATTTGAGTCGCTCAGTGGATAAAGGGAATGAGTCCATTTTTGGCGTTTTTGAGATTTAGCGTGGATACACTTTCTTTAATGACTAACAATGTATGGTAAAAATTTTGTTTTTAAATTTCAACGGAAAACCCCTTTTAAAGACAAAACATTTTTTTGTACGAAACACAACATTTTTATTTTCAGTGGAAAAAAGGAATAAGTCCACGCTTGCATTTATGTTGTATTAATCACTTGTTAACTTTGCTTTTAATCACTCTTATTTTTTTTTTTCTATTTCTTGCCTCTCTTCGAGCTTTCGCTACCTGCCAATTTTTTGTGTTCTTTAAATTGTTGTTGTACTTAGTTGATTGCTGCATGAAAGCATGTCTATAATGGAGTTTGGAGGCTGCATGAAAGCAGCAATCGGAAGCGTAACTGTAATCCAACTTTATGCTTTATTACATATGAATTCGACCATTGATCGCTGTTATGATATCGCTGTGGTTAGAAGAGTTTCTAATTTAGTAAGTGCAGTGCAGTAAGTGAGTATCCTTCGTCGTAAGTTATAACCTTCCTGCTAAAAAGCATTTGAAAAAGATTTCGTAAAAATATTTTAATTATTTGGCCTCCGCATATTGGGTAAGTAACGTTGAATAGTATTTTTTTAAATATTATATATATTAAAGTTTACAATTTATAGTTAAATAGTGCCAAGAATGGACGACAACAACAGCAATGAGGTCAATGTTGAAGTGGTGATTCCGATTTTTCATCAGTTGGCTTTCCACGTGTCTCAAAAAAACGAGTGACAAGAATTATATACTCGGATTCATCGTCAAATAAGGATGATGAACTTGCAACGATCTCAGTTGGGCAAAAGCGACGACGAAATAGTACTGAATGGCGAAAAAATGTAAGAAAGTTTCGTCGAATCAACGGTTTGCAATACACAAATAGCTCAGGCTCTATTGTATCAGCAAAAACATTTGCGAATGTAGTTTGTCGATGCAAACGTAACTGTAATTCCAAAATTACAGTTGACCAAAGAAAAGCTGCCAAAGAAAAGCAGTTACATCCTTTCTCAACTTAAACTACCATACACAACAAAATATTTTTATTAGAGGTTGCGTTGCGTCGAAAATAGTTCAAAGACATCGTCCAAGAAATGATAATCCAAAGCCGAGATTTCATACTTTTTTGTATTCTATTCGAATACCAGACCAAGGCGACATTACTGTCTGCAAAAAGTATTTTTTTTACACATACCACATAAGCAACAAACGACTTTTTAATTGCTATAAAAAAATTCAGGTTTCGGAATTAATAGATCAGCGGGGAAAACACATTCGAACTAATAAAATTGATGACACACCCATCATTAATCATATAAACTCATTTCCGGCTTATACTAGCCATTACAGCAGATTGCATAGTAATCCGCAGCGCAAGTATTTAAATTCCAACTTAAACATAAGAAAAATGTACCATACTTTCTATAAAAACTTAAAAACAGTATCAAGTCAGAAAGTTTATTCTGAAGAAGACATAATATTTTCTTAAATTTGTTATACTTACGATTCATTTAAAAACAAGAAATTTTTTTAGTTATTTTTTGTTTTAAAAATAAGAAATGTTTTATGTTATTTTTTTTTTTTAAAAAGAGGAAATTTTTTATGTAATTTTTTTAAGTTCATTAAAAATAAAACTGCGCGAATGCACTGAACTAAAAAACAAATTATCTCCAGCCTTTTTTTGCAAAATTATAAAAAATGTATTCTGTCCAAAATATACTAATTCAATTACAACACTACGCGAGGTAAGCCAATATTTAGATGGATATTTTTTCTTTTTATTTCCGAACGAATGCTCAAAGTCAAAACATCATGAAGTTGCATTTTTACGCTATCGATTTCAACAAAAAATTTGGTGGACTTATTCCCTTTTTCCACAGAAACTCTTAACAATAAAAACGTATTTGTATCATATTAACAGGTTCTGTGAACACATAAACTTACATACTAACATTATATATTTACAAATTGTAAAAGAAGCCCTAATAATTAATTTTGCAATTTTAGTTTTGAGTTTTGTTCTAACAACTAGTTTTAAAGTCAACGTCAACTGTTCTGTCGTTTTTCTCCATTTCAAATTTTTGGACTCATTCTTTTTATCCACTGAACGACTCATTTGGTGATTTCAAAGTTGGCTGATGTTTTTGTGATGCATGATTTCACGAAGGCAGTTCCTTATAGTCTTGAGGTCAAACTTTCAACAGTTATAGCTAGCTGTTATGCTGTTATGCTTCTTATTCTGAGAGTAGGCGTGTGCTAAGCAGTTCCGGTTTCGGAACGAATATGGAACGTTTCTTTTATACAGCGGAACTAGTTCGCAGAAACATGTCCATGAAATTATGTAGTTCCTTTGAACTGTGGAAAGGAAAAATATGTTTGTGTATCAAATTCATAAGAGAATCTGCTAGGATATGAATAAATATTATTAAACTAGCTTTTCGTAAATGCGATACATATATGGTCAATTTTTTTCTCATGAAAGAAAGTAGGCCTCAAGACTTGCATTTTATATTAACAAACTTTTCTTCTAAATTTTGTTGTTTCGAAAATCTAACCAGTTTTATGTGGTCTTTAACGTTACATTTTTTTGAAGTGAGTTTCGAGGTAGATCTGCATTTAAAAAAAAATTAGCGAAATTCGGAATGAAAAAACGTAAATTAAAGGACTATATCAAAATGAACAAAAAATCTTGTCTTGCACTTGTAGGAGCCAAAATGTGTGGTCTTTAACGTTACACATCTTTTCGAAGTGAGTTTCGAGGTAGGTCTGCATTTCTTCAAAAATTACCGAAGTTGGCAATGAACACACCTAAAGAAAAGAACCATATCGAAAAAGAGGAATTAAATAAACGACTAAAATCGAAATAATGAAAAAATGTTGTATTCCACTTCTTTTAGGAGCTAAATTGTGTGGTCTTTAACATTACATTTTGTTCCTTTTTGTTCCTTTTTGTTCCCATCTAAATTTTTTGCAATTTCGATCTGGTGCTCGACATAGGCGAAATGAACGTATCTGAATGAAGCGTGAAAAAAGCACACTGGTTTGATATTTATGTTTTGCGATGGTATGGTTTATAAATGAACGGAATATAGTCGATACAGAGCAAAATTATTTTTGCATAAATGCATATGGCGGTCATGTTGACAATTAGATAAAGTAAAAGTGCTTTAGATGACCGCAATAATATTTGATGGTCTTTAGTTCAAAGCCTCTATTGCAAGAATTCTGAGACTACTTGCTTAGCTTGAGAACATGCTACGTATTGTTGTCCATGCGAAAAGCACTTCTCTGTTACATCATTTTTCTGCTATCTTTAATGACTGTCCCTTTGATTTATTGACTGTCATCGCAAAGCAAACGTTTGGAGAAAATTGTAGCCTTTTGAACTGGAATGAGTAATGTGTCGGTATGAGTGGCATAAATAAAATAAAAATAAATTGGCCATTTCAGCCCTAGAAAGGACTTTGACCGAGCTTATTATTGATCAATTGTGTTGCACGTGTTATTAAATGTTTGAACACAAATTATCGAGAACTGGACCTACGAGTTTTATGCCGATTCCGAACGGCTTATGTTCTCAAAAAGCGTTTAATAGCAGTTTTTACTCTCTAAGGTTTGCCATTGTCTGCAGAGAGGTGACGACCGAACAGAAAAATTAATTCAATTGAAAAAACTTTCTGTCTGAGCTGGAATTGAACCCGGGCTGCCGCGGTTCGTTAGCTTAGGGGTCACGCACTGTACCCACTAGGATAAGGCCGCTATTTAGTAGAGGGTAATGATAAATGATTTAGTT
Organism: Dichetophora obliterata; assembly: GCA_963920525.1. Classification (NCBI taxonomy): domain Eukaryota; kingdom Metazoa; phylum Arthropoda; class Insecta; order Diptera; family Sciomyzidae; genus Dichetophora; species Dichetophora obliterata. The sequence goes on along the minus strand of OY986439.1, from coordinate 109,822,539 downwards.
ATGATAAATGATATCTTTCAAAAGTACTCTCCGTACACGTCTACTAATGTCCAGTCTTTTGGTAAAATATTCGATCACATTTCGGCATATTTGGGGCTCTGATATCGTGACATGTTAACAACTTTTTTTTCCTATAGTTGATGTGTGGATATTGACAATATGTAGTTTCAACAAGACGATGCGACATGCCAAACAGCCAGCAAAACATTGAATTTATGGAAGAATAATCTCAAAAAATTCTGAAGCAGTTTGGCTGCCGGGCGGTCGTGGCCTTAACTTTGGACTATTTTCTGCGGAGCCATCTCACAGATAGAGTTTATGCAAATAAAACAAGCAACTAAATAAACAAGCAACTGAAGCCTTGAAAGATTGCGATGGGCAAGAAATCGCTCAGATAGAGCCCCAAATATACTGTAATGCGATCGAAAACTACACCAAGAGAATCCACATTTGTAGAAGTGTACGGGGGACTTTTGAAAGATATCATTTATCATTACTAAATGATAGACCCTCTACATCATATATCAATAAACTGGGGCCAAAATACAGCATCTGTGATCGAGCAAAATTACGAAGGGCACGACGAGACAAGTGCCTATCAATCTTGTACAGGGTCCGCCATCTAACTTTTTTTTTTTTCAACTTGTGCTTATTTCGTGAATGGTAACACTTAGCTCATGTTTGATTTGACAGATAATTAGTTTTATCCTTTCGCTAAAAGAATATGGTTGTGTATACGCTTGAACGACGCTGGGAAATATTGCGACATTACTTTGAAAATCATGGTAATGTTGCAGAATGAGTGCGAAAATTGCGTACGGATTTTGGAAGAAGAGAAGCACCGTCAGCTTAGTATGTTCGTTATCTTGTAAAAAAAGTGAAAAAAACTGGCATCCTCATCGATAAACCAAAGCGTGAAAAGCTAAAAGCAGTGCGTACACCCGAGAATATTGCTGCTGTGGCAGAAAGTGTGCGTGAAGCGCCATCAACATCAATTCACAGTCGTTCTCAACAATTGAACATTTCGGAGACATCATTGAGACGAATTTTGCATATAGACCTTGGTATGACGCCATACAAAGTCCAATTGGTTCAGGAGTTGAAGCCCTGACCATCCAATGCGTTTTCGCTTCGCTAAGTGGGCCTGCGATCGACTTACAGAAGATGCCGATTTTGCCAAAAAATCATCTTTTCAGATTTGGCGAGATCATTTTGATCTTGGCGGGTATGTAACCAAGCAAAGTTGTTCCATTTGGGGCACAGAAAACCCGCACGCATACATTGAAAAGCCGCTGCACCCAAAACGCGTCACTGTTTGGTGCGGATTTTGGTCCAGAGGCATAATTGGGCCATTTTTCTTCGAAAATGAGCAAGGACTGGCCGTTACAGTCAATGGCGATCGTTATCGGAGTTGCGATTTGACACCGTTGGACTATTATTTGTGGGGTGCCCTCAAAAATAAGTGTTACGCCAACAAGCCAGAGACAATTGACGCTCTAAAGGACAATATTCGTGAAGCCATTGGTGAAATACAGCTGCACACAATCGATAATGTGCTTAAAAATTGGACCGATCGTGTAGGCTACTGCATGGCCAGCCGAGGCAGCCATTTGAATGAAATTATTTTTCAATATTAACCGGAAGGATTGTACTTTCAAATAAAAAAAGAAATTTGAGAAAATATCAAGTAGTTTTTTTATAGAATTTTAAAAAAAAATAAGTAATTTGGCGGACCCTTTACAATTTTGCTCGATAACGGATTCTGTAATTCGGCCCCAGATGAAAAATTTCCATTGAAAATGTGTTTCATTTGATTTGTTTAGAAAAAAAACTAAATCTTGGAAAACTCTGTATTAAAATCAATTTCACATTTCTTGAGGACTTTTTCAATTGAATAAAAAATGAATTTGAATACAGTTGACGCCTTAAGAAAAATGCTTGAAACATTTTATGCATAAATTAAAAAAATGTATTCTTATAAGTTCTTAATATTTTGGAAATATTTATAAAATTTACGCAAATAACTCTAGTATTTTTAAATAAAATTTCCTATCGCGCCCCTTGGACCTACATACCGGTCAAACACATATATAGCTCACGGCCGTAGTCAGGAACGATTACTTGGGGGCACTGAGCAAGATTTTGTGGGAGCTAACTTTTCAAGAAAATAAATAACAATTTATTCATAGATAACATCTATTTGCAATGCAATGAACCCAATCTTTTCTTTACAAGCCAAGGAACATAAAACCACACAATCGTTAATCGGTCAGTGAGGAAAGTCGTATCGAATCTATTCTCGATTTTGACATGCGATAAAGGTTTGCATTTTTCGTTGGTCACTATAGTTTTGACAAAGGAAAATTCTTCTCGGAACGATAATTTAATTTTATTTAATGGTTGCAATGCATCGAATTTAAAATTTGTGCTTAAAAGTCGTTAACAGCTTTTAAGTCGTCATTTTTTTTCTCAAAACGTTGATCAATTTCTGAAATAATTGAGTCAATTATTTCATTATAAATGCGCCTTACACAGTGTCTACACTTGCATTATTTTATTGCATGCGAACTGCCAAATTGAATTTAATGAGCAATATCGCAAGTGTAGTACTGCTCATATCATGAAGTTTATCTCTTGAAATAATTTTTGAGATATATTTCATGAGATGAGCTGTCACTTTTCAGTAAAATATATAAGTGAGTGCACTTTTAAGAACCTTTCAAGCCAAAAATATTGCAATAACATTAAAAAAGTGAAAAAACATGAAATGTAATGACGAAAGGATGAAATTATGAATTTAATAAACTTTTATAAGCAATTTAAAAACGAAATTTCATGAGATGAAGTGCCCACCTAAATATTATAGCATGAAATCTGGGTATCATGAAATTCTATTTGACAGTTCGCATGCAATCAAATATTGTAAGTGTAGACATTGTGTTAATGCAGACTCATTGCAAAGATCACTTTTTTGTTTGAAAATTTTATTTGCCGTTTCTATTATTCCCAAAATTTTGCAAGAAAACCCAGCAGTCTAACAGCTAAAAGCATTTCATCTGCACCAAGATGAAATTCCGGTGTCTTGAAAAAGACAAAGTGTCCAAAGTCATTTTGTATTACAACGATTGCTTTGTAATGTACTGACAACGTTGCTCGAAAAGCAGAGAAACTGTGGTCTGTTCGTTAATTTTTTTTAACTTTGAAGCGACTGAAAAAATCGTCTAATTTTTTTATTTGGTCAAAGAAAAGTCGGGAGTCATAATTTTTTTTACGATTTCGATAACGATAAGATGAAGACGGTGGTGATTTGAACCGGTGGAATGAACCTTTGGAATTGTTCGATTGAAAAAGTTCTGTGTCCAATTCTGCAGTCCACCTAATCGACCACTCATTACAGCAGCCCCATCATAACCCTGGCCCAAAATATTTTTGAGCTCAATTCCAAATTCCGTCAGTCGATCGATAATAAGTGTAAAGAATGCCTTAGCTGTGACTTCATCAGCTTTTCTGAAGCAAAGTAACGAACAATGTACAGAAATGCAATCGAAAATATTTCGTTCTCACTCTTATCTGTCGTATCTGCAATCAATGCTAAATTTGATTTAGCTCATTAGCATTTATTTCTTGGAAACAATTTGCAATAATATTTATGATTTTATTTTGCATTTGCAACGATGTATAAACAGCATTGGTAAGCTGGCACATCTTAAAGTTTTTGAGCTTTTCGGTCATGTCTTTAAACTTTAAACATATAATGAAACAGTCTTGAGTCTTAATTTTCTTCGTCAAATAACCCATTTCCTCGAAAAGGCAGCTTGTTTTTAGAAAAAAATTGTAGAAAAATCCCTTTGACATTAAGGCGCCTCAAAAAAAAAAGTGGTCCGGGTCACCTCCAGAAAACAAACTTTGGTTTATTTTATGATGATTACCAAACTATTGCAACTCTAGCTTTAGCCGTTCGTGAGCTGGAATGGTTTGAAATAACCTCTAAAAATCGCGTTTTTGATTAATACTATTTATACCACACTACCTTCGGTCAAAAAAATTGTCACAAATAGTGTAAATCGATGAAATACATAGTTTTGTTTTTTTATTTTTTTTTTAAATCTGCCCACACACTTAGTTATTGAGTTATTTGCAGTGATTTTTTCAATTTTTTTTTAATGCAGTTTTTATAAAAATATATATAACTTCCCCATTAATAGCCTGATTTACCATTCCGTGGTATCATTGGAAAGGTACTGAATGCTGCTTTTCATTTCTGTCGTTAATTAACCCTTATAAGCACTTTTATAAAAATGCATTTTATTTTATTTTTATTTTTTTGTGATGGCCTTTGCCTCAATTCCTGAATTTGTTCAAATATAAGAGAAATAAAATTAAATCATATAGATAAAGAATGCATTATTTAAATGGACTTTGGAATAAAGTATAGGAAAATACTTTATTGTACTTAGACAAAACAGCTAAGAGTAAATTTTACCACAGTTCTTATAAGTAGTCACTCATGACTTTTAGGTTTGACAATGAGTTATATTATATTATATAAATGTGAGTTTTTGAATTGTGATCGCTTAATTGTTCAAGTTATTCATAAAAAAAATGCTTTTCGTTTCTCGCGAGTTAAATAAAAATCAATTGCCAACAAAAAGTGATGTAATAAAACATTTATTATTTTTGCACGAAAAAAATAATAATCGGTCTTACGGGCTATCTAATTATCATCAAAACATGCTAAATGATTTAAGCAAAATTTGGAAAAAAGCAGAAATTCCGGTTATATCGAAGACTGCGATCCGCAAAAAACTTCAAATTTAACGCTTTTATATCGGGATATCACAAAAAATCCATCGCATTACAATGCAAGCGAGTGGGCCGAACTATTTTCAATTTCTGTTTGCAAATGTGCTCTAAAAATTAGAGTGTCTTGTAGTTGCCCAGGTGAAAAACAAATGCCATTGCATGTTTGGAATTTTTACCTTGATCAGTCGAGCCGAAGGTTGCTCACGCTAGATGACGTTGAAAACCACATCCCATGTGATTCCATTACGGACTTCGAAAGCGAAAGTGAAAACGAAAGTATTGCAACAGCCACTTTTGTACCACAACTAAGAGAAATGGATGTGGATGATCCATATTCATCATCGCCTGAGGAAGATCTTAAAGATCTTGGACCAAGCGTACAAAGTTTTTCCTTACCAACATTCAGTGCTGCGTTGGACCGTGCCAGTGTATCCAATCGCTTTGGGGCTCTGCTCGCAACAACATTGCTAAAAGACTTGGACATTCCAGGCATAATTATTGATCAGCACAAAATCCAAAGGGAGCGAACTAAAGCTAGGGCGAAATCACTAAGAGACATAAAAAACAATGAAATACTAAAATGCATTTCTTTTGATGGAAAAAGGGAACGCACTTTGAAACAAGTTACTGTGAATGGCAAACCACGCAACGTTAAAATGATGGAGGAGCATATAACTCTGGTAAGCGAACCCAGCTCAAACTACATTGGTTACTTAACTCCCGTAGACGGAAGCGGTGCTGGTATCGCAAACGATATTGTCAATTACTTGAAAGCTGAAATGTTTTCACTAGAGCACGTGGTCGCTGTAAATTGCGACGGAACCAGCACCAACACAGGCAAATTTAATGGAGTGATTTGTAACCTAGAACGACAATTGCAGCGCCCTTTGCAGTGGCTAATATGCCTCTTTCATTTTAACGAGTTGCCATTCACTGCGTTACTCAAAGAAATGTTAGGAAAAGCTAATGGGCCGCAAAACTGGCCAGGAATAATTGGGCATACATTACAGGGCTGCGAAGATGTGCCGGTAAATTGTATTCAATTATTTTGTTGTTTTTTTTTTAACTGTTAATTTCAATAAAATATTAACTTTAGATTGCTCATAACTTTGATCCAATTGCGATGGGCTGTATGCCCACAAATATTGATGACTGGGTTTTGCGAGCTGATCAAAAATATCTTTATGATATGGTACGAGCAGTTGATGCTGGGGCGTGCGATGAACATTTGGCCAGCATTAAACCTGGCCCGCTCAATCTTTCACGCTGGTTGACAACAGCATCAAGAATTTTGCGGCTATATGTTACGAAGCCTGTGGCTTGCGAAAAGTTAAAGCAGCTAGCATTTTTTGTTATGAGGGTCTACGCACCATTTTGGTTTTTAATAAAAAGCCAACCAAAAGCCATTCATGGCAGCCGCCACTTGTTTAAATACATTGAGTGGACGCACGAATTACCGGCAGATATGCAATTTATTGTACAACGCTCTGTTCAAATTAATGGATTTTTTGCTCACCCAGAAAATATTTTACTGGCAATGGTTACAGATGAGAGCAAGGCGACACGAAAGGAAGCCTACGACATTATTTTACAATCGCGTGCTCATGACACACAAGGAATTCGCCAATTTAATGTCCCCAAGATACAATTCAATTGTGATTCCTATAAAAATATGATAGATTGGAATGAATTAAGAGCTAATACAGAACTGCCATGCATCCAGTTCTATACTCAACAATACTTATTAGAACTACACGACTCCAATGAAATTGTAAAAATTCCTGGTAATGAAAAGCTTTTAAAATAATTGTTATGCTTTTCTTAACAAACAATTTTCAGAATTTCCATGTCATTCACAAAATACGGAACGTTTTGTACATGTGGTAAGCCAATCCTGCGTTTCGGTAATTGATAAGAACAGACCTGCACATATTGCAAACAAGATTCAATCGCGCAAGCGTTACTGTAAAATTGAATCACTCTATAAACTTGATAAAACTCTAAATTGTTTTTTTTTTTTTATCTTTTAATTAGCGACTTAATAAATAACCACAAATTTTTTATCTTGTTGATAAAAAATGCATTTTTATAAAAGTGCTTATAAGGGTAAATTAACGACAGAAATGAAAAGCAGCATTCAGTACCTTTCCAATGATACCACGGAATGGTAAATCAGGCTATAAATGGGGAAGTTATATATATTTTTATAAAAACTGCATTAAAAAAAATTGAAAAAATCACTGCAAATAACTCAATAACTAAGTGTGTGGGCAGATTTTAAAAAAATAAAAAAACAAAACTATGTATTTCATCGATTTACACTATTTGTGACAATTTTTTTGACCGAAGGTAGTGTGGTATAAATAGTATTAATCAAAAACGCGATTTTTAGAGGTTATTTCAAACCATTCCAGCTCACGAACGGCTAAAGCTAGAGTTGCAATATTTTGGGAATCATCATAAAATAAACCAAAGTTTGCACTTGTTTTACGCTTAAGAATTTATGAAGGTTCTTCTCGAAACAACTTTGTAGAATTACAGATTGCTGTTAAGGCTGTAATCAAATTTGAGTCGCTCAGTGGATAAAGGGAATGAGTCCATTTTTGGCGTTTTTGAGATTTAGCGTGGATACACTTTCTTTAATGACTAACAATGTATGGTAAAAATTTTGTTTTTAAATTTCAACGGAAAACCCCTTTTAAAGACAAAACATTTTTTTGTACGAAACACAACATTTTTATTTTCAGTGGAAAAAAGGAATAAGTCCACGCTTGCATTTATGTTGTATTAATCACTTGTTAACTTTGCTTTTAATCACTCTTATTTTTTTTTTTCTATTTCTTGCCTCTCTTCGAGCTTTCGCTACCTGCCAATTTTTTGTGTTCTTTAAATTGTTGTTGTACTTAGTTGATTGCTGCATGAAAGCATGTCTATAATGGAGTTTGGAGGCTGCATGAAAGCAGCAATCGGAAGCGTAACTGTAATCCAACTTTATGCTTTATTACATATGAATTCGACCATTGATCGCTGTTATGATATCGCTGTGGTTAGAAGAGTTTCTAATTTAGTAAGTGCAGTGCAGTAAGTGAGTATCCTTCGTCGTAAGTTATAACCTTCCTGCTAAAAAGCATTTGAAAAAGATTTCGTAAAAATATTTTAATTATTTGGCCTCCGCATATTGGGTAAGTAACGTTGAATAGTATTTTTTTAAATATTATATATATTAAAGTTTACAATTTATAGTTAAATAGTGCCAAGAATGGACGACAACAACAGCAATGAGGTCAATGTTGAAGTGGTGATTCCGATTTTTCATCAGTTGGCTTTCCACGTGTCTCAAAAAAACGAGTGACAAGAATTATATACTCGGATTCATCGTCAAATAAGGATGATGAACTTGCAACGATCTCAGTTGGGCAAAAGCGACGACGAAATAGTACTGAATGGCGAAAAAATGTAAGAAAGTTTCGTCGAATCAACGGTTTGCAATACACAAATAGCTCAGGCTCTATTGTATCAGCAAAAACATTTGCGAATGTAGTTTGTCGATGCAAACGTAACTGTAATTCCAAAATTACAGTTGACCAAAGAAAAGCTGCCAAAGAAAAGCAGTTACATCCTTTCTCAACTTAAACTACCATACACAACAAAATATTTTTATTAGAGGTTGCGTTGCGTCGAAAATAGTTCAAAGACATCGTCCAAGAAATGATAATCCAAAGCCGAGATTTCATACTTTTTTGTATTCTATTCGAATACCAGACCAAGGCGACATTACTGTCTGCAAAAAGTATTTTTTTTACACATACCACATAAGCAACAAACGACTTTTTAATTGCTATAAAAAAATTCAGGTTTCGGAATTAATAGATCAGCGGGGAAAACACATTCGAACTAATAAAATTGATGACACACCCATCATTAATCATATAAACTCATTTCCGGCTTATACTAGCCATTACAGCAGATTGCATAGTAATCCGCAGCGCAAGTATTTAAATTCCAACTTAAACATAAGAAAAATGTACCATACTTTCTATAAAAACTTAAAAACAGTATCAAGTCAGAAAGTTTATTCTGAAGAAGACATAATATTTTCTTAAATTTGTTATACTTACGATTCATTTAAAAACAAGAAATTTTTTTAGTTATTTTTTGTTTTAAAAATAAGAAATGTTTTATGTTATTTTTTTTTTTTAAAAAGAGGAAATTTTTTATGTAATTTTTTTAAGTTCATTAAAAATAAAACTGCGCGAATGCACTGAACTAAAAAACAAATTATCTCCAGCCTTTTTTTGCAAAATTATAAAAAATGTATTCTGTCCAAAATATACTAATTCAATTACAACACTACGCGAGGTAAGCCAATATTTAGATGGATATTTTTTCTTTTTATTTCCGAACGAATGCTCAAAGTCAAAACATCATGAAGTTGCATTTTTACGCTATCGATTTCAACAAAAAATTTGGTGGACTTATTCCCTTTTTCCACAGAAACTCTTAACAATAAAAACGTATTTGTATCATATTAACAGGTTCTGTGAACACATAAACTTACATACTAACATTATATATTTACAAATTGTAAAAGAAGCCCTAATAATTAATTTTGCAATTTTAGTTTTGAGTTTTGTTCTAACAACTAGTTTTAAAGTCAACGTCAACTGTTCTGTCGTTTTTCTCCATTTCAAATTTTTGGACTCATTCTTTTTATCCACTGAACGACTCATTTGGTGATTTCAAAGTTGGCTGATGTTTTTGTGATGCATGATTTCACGAAGGCAGTTCCTTATAGTCTTGAGGTCAAACTTTCAACAGTTATAGCTAGCTGTTATGCTGTTATGCTTCTTATTCTGAGAGTAGGCGTGTGCTAAGCAGTTCCGGTTTCGGAACGAATATGGAACGTTTCTTTTATACAGCGGAACTAGTTCGCAGAAACATGTCCATGAAATTATGTAGTTCCTTTGAACTGTGGAAAGGAAAAATATGTTTGTGTATCAAATTCATAAGAGAATCTGCTAGGATATGAATAAATATTATTAAACTAGCTTTTCGTAAATGCGATACATATATGGTCAATTTTTTTCTCATGAAAGAAAGTAGGCCTCAAGACTTGCATTTTATATTAACAAACTTTTCTTCTAAATTTTGTTGTTTCGAAAATCTAACCAGTTTTATGTGGTCTTTAACGTTACATTTTTTTGAAGTGAGTTTCGAGGTAGATCTGCATTTAAAAAAAAATTAGCGAAATTCGGAATGAAAAAACGTAAATTAAAGGACTATATCAAAATGAACAAAAAATCTTGTCTTGCACTTGTAGGAGCCAAAATGTGTGGTCTTTAACGTTACACATCTTTTCGAAGTGAGTTTCGAGGTAGGTCTGCATTTCTTCAAAAATTACCGAAGTTGGCAATGAACACACCTAAAGAAAAGAACCATATCGAAAAAGAGGAATTAAATAAACGACTAAAATCGAAATAATGAAAAAATGTTGTATTCCACTTCTTTTAGGAGCTAAATTGTGTGGTCTTTAACATTACATTTTGTTCCTTTTTGTTCCTTTTTGTTCCCATCTAAATTTTTTGCAATTTCGATCTGGTGCTCGACATAGGCGAAATGAACGTATCTGAATGAAGCGTGAAAAAAGCACACTGGTTTGATATTTATGTTTTGCGATGGTATGGTTTATAAATGAACGGAATATAGTCGATACAGAGCAAAATTATTTTTGCATAAATGCATATGGCGGTCATGTTGACAATTAGATAAAGTAAAAGTGCTTTAGATGACCGCAATAATATTTGATGGTCTTTAGTTCAAAGCCTCTATTGCAAGAATTCTGAGACTACTTGCTTAGCTTGAGAACATGCTACGTATTGTTGTCCATGCGAAAAGCACTTCTCTGTTACATCATTTTTCTGCTATCTTTAATGACTGTCCCTTTGATTTATTGACTGTCATCGCAAAGCAAACGTTTGGAGAAAATTGTAGCCTTTTGAACTGGAATGAGTAATGTGTCGGTATGAGTGGCATAAATAAAATAAAAATAAATTGGCCATTTCAGCCCTAGAAAGGACTTTGACCGAGCTTATTATTGATCAATTGTGTTGCACGTGTTATTAAATGTTTGAACACAAATTATCGAGAACTGGACCTACGAGTTTTATGCCGATTCCGAACGGCTTATGTTCTCAAAAAGCGTTTAATAGCAGTTTTTACTCTCTAAGGTTTGCCATTGTCTGCAGAGAGGTGACGACCGAACAGAAAAATTAATTCAATTGAAAAAACTTTCTGTCTGAGCTGGAATTGAACCCGGGCTGCCGCGGTTCGTTAGCTTAGGGGTCACGCACTGTACCCACTAGGATAAGGCCGCTATTTAGTAGAGGGTAATGATAAATGATTTAGTTATGATAAATGATATCTTTCAAAAGTACTCTCCGTACACGTCTACTAATGTCCAGTCTTTTGGTAAAATATTCGATCACATTTCGGCATATTTGGGGCTCTGATATCGTGACATGTTAACAACTTTTTTTTCCTATAGTTGATGTGTGGATATTGACAATATGTAGTTTCAACAAGACGATGCGACATGCCAAACAGCCAGCAAAACATTGAATTTATGGAAGAATAATCTCAAAAAATTCTGAAGCAGTTTGGCTGCCGGGCGGTCGTGGCCTTAACTTTGGACTATTTTCTGCGGAGCCATCTCACAGATAGAGTTTATGCAAATAAAACAAGCAACTAAATAAACAAGCAACTGAAGCCTTGAAAGATTGCGATGGGCAAGAAATCGCTCAGATAGAGCCCCAAATATACTGTAATGCGATCGAAAACTACACCAAGAGAATCCACATTTGTAGAAGTGTACGGGGGACTTTTGAAAGATATCATTTATCATTACTAAATGATAGACCCTCTACATCATATATCAATAAACTGGGGCCAAAATACAGCATCTGTGATCGAGCAAAATTACGAAGGGCACGACGAGACAAGTGCCTATCAATCTTGTACAGGGTCCGCCATCTAACTTTTTTTTTTTTCAACTTGTGCTTATTTCGTGAATGGTAACACTTAGCTCATGTTTGATTTGACAGATAATTAGTTTTATCCTTTCGCTAAAAGAATATGGTTGTGTATACGCTTGAACGACGCTGGGAAATATTGCGACATTACTTTGAAAATCATGGTAATGTTGCAGAATGAGTGCGAAAATTGCGTACGGATTTTGGAAGAAGAGAAGCACCGTCAGCTTAGTATGTTCGTTATCTTGTAAAAAAAGTGAAAAAAACTGGCATCCTCATCGATAAACCAAAGCGTGAAAAGCTAAAAGCAGTGCGTACACCCGAGAATATTGCTGCTGTGGCAGAAAGTGTGCGTGAAGCGCCATCAACATCAATTCACAGTCGTTCTCAACAATTGAACATTTCGGAGACATCATTGAGACGAATTTTGCATATAGACCTTGGTATGACGCCATACAAAGTCCAATTGGTTCAGGAGTTGAAGCCCTGACCATCCAATGCGTTTTCGCTTCGCTAAGTGGGCCTGCGATCGACTTACAGAAGATGCCGATTTTGCCAAAAAATCATCTTTTCAGATTTGGCGAGATCATTTTGATCTTGGCGGGTATGTAACCAAGCAAAGTTGTTCCATTTGGGGCACAGAAAACCCGCACGCATACATTGAAAAGCCGCTGCACCCAAAACGCGTCACTGTTTGGTGCGGATTTTGGTCCAGAGGCATAATTGGGCCATTTTTCTTCGAAAATGAGCAAGGACTGGCCGTTACAGTCAATGGCGATCGTTATCGGAGTTGCGATTTGACACCGTTGGACTATTATTTGTGGGGTGCCCTCAAAAATAAGTGTTACGCCAACAAGCCAGAGACAATTGACGCTCTAAAGGACAATATTCGTGAAGCCATTGGTGAAATACAGCTGCACACAATCGATAATGTGCTTAAAAATTGGACCGATCGTGTAGGCTACTGCATGGCCAGCCGAGGCAGCCATTTGAATGAAATTATTTTTCAATATTAACCGGAAGGATTGTACTTTCAAATAAAAAAAGAAATTTGAGAAAATATCAAGTAGTTTTTTTATAGAATTTTAAAAAAAAATAAGTAATTTGGCGGACCCTTTACAATTTTGCTCGATAACGGATTCTGTAATTCGGCCCCAGATGAAAAATTTCCATTGAAAATGTGTTTCATTTGATTTGTTTAGAAAAAAAACTAAATCTTGGAAAACTCTGTATTAAAATCAATTTCACATTTCTTGAGGACTTTTTCAATTGAATAAAAAATGAATTTGAATACAGTTGACGCCTTAAGAAAAATGCTTGAAACATTTTATGCATAAATTAAAAAAATGTATTCTTATAAGTTCTTAATATTTTGGAAATATTTATAAAATTTACGCAAATAACTCTAGTATTTTTAAATAAAATTTCCTATCGCGCCCCTTGGACCTACATACCGGTCAAACACATATATAGCTCACGGCCGTAGTCAGGAACGATTACTTGGGGGCACTGAGCAAGATTTTGTGGGAGCTAACTTTTCAAGAAAATAAATAACAATTTATTCATAGATAACATCTATTTGCAATGCAATGAACCCAATCTTTTCTTTACAAGCCAAGGAACATAAAACCACACAATCGTTAATCGGTCAGTGAGGAAAGTCGTATCGAATCTATTCTCGATTTTGACATGCGATAAAGGTTTGCATTTTTCGTTGGTCACTATAGTTTTGACAAAGGAAAATTCTTCTCGGAACGATAATTTAATTTTATTTAATGGTTGCAATGCATCGAATTTAAAATTTGTGCTTAAAAGTCGTTAACAGCTTTTAAGTCGTCATTTTTTTTCTCAAAACGTTGATCAATTTCTGAAATAATTGAGTCAATTATTTCATTATAAATGCGCCTTACACAGTGTCTACACTTGCATTATTTTATTGCATGCGAACTGCCAAATTGAATTTAATGAGCAATATCGCAAGTGTAGTACTGCTCATATCATGAAGTTTATCTCTTGAAATAATTTTTGAGATATATTTCATGAGATGAGCTGTCACTTTTCAGTAAAATATATAAGTGAGTGCACTTTTAAGAACCTTTCAAGCCAAAAATATTGCAATAACATTAAAAAAGTGAAAAAACATGAAATGTAATGACGAAAGGATGAAATTATGAATTTAATAAACTTTTATAAGCAATTTAAAAACGAAATTTCATGAGATGAAGTGCCCACCTAAATATTATAGCATGAAATCTGGGTATCATGAAATTCTATTTGACAGTTCGCATGCAATCAAATATTGTAAGTGTAGACATTGTGTTAATGCAGACTCATTGCAAAGATCACTTTTTTGTTTGAAAATTTTATTTGCCGTTTCTATTATTCCCAAAATTTTGCAAGAAAACCCAGCAGTCTAACAGCTAAAAGCATTTCATCTGCACCAAGATGAAATTCCGGTGTCTTGAAAAAGACAAAGTGTCCAAAGTCATTTTGTATTACAACGATTGCTTTGTAATGTACTGACAACGTTGCTCGAAAAGCAGAGAAACTGTGGTCTGTTCGTTAATTTTTTTTAACTTTGAAGCGACTGAAAAAATCGTCTAATTTTTTTATTTGGTCAAAGAAAAGTCGGGAGTCATAATTTTTTTTACGATTTCGATAACGATAAGATGAAGACGGTGGTGATTTGAACCGGTGGAATGAACCTTTGGAATTGTTCGATTGAAAAAGTTCTGTGTCCAATTCTGCAGTCCACCTAATCGACCACTCATTACAGCAGCCCCATCATAACCCTGGCCCAAAATATTTTTGAGCTCAATTCCAAATTCCGTCAGTCGATCGATAATAAGTGTAAAGAATGCCTTAGCTGTGACTTCATCAGCTTTTCTGAAGCAAAGTAACGAACAATGTACAGAAATGCAATCGAAAATATTTCGTTCTCACTCTTATCTGTCGTATCTGCAATCAATGCTAAATTTGATTTAGCTCATTAGCATTTATTTCTTGGAAACAATTTGCAATAATATTTATGATTTTATTTTGCATTTGCAACGATGTATAAACAGCATTGGTAAGCTGGCACATCTTAAAGTTTTTGAGCTTTTCGGTCATGTCTTTAAACTTTAAACATATAATGAAACAGTCTTGAGTCTTAATTTTCTTCGTCAAATAACCCATTTCCTCGAAAAGGCAGCTTGTTTTTAGAAAAAAATTGTAGAAAAATCCCTTTGACATTAAGGCGCCTCAAAAAAAAAAGTGGTCCGGGTCACCTCCAGAAAACAAACTTTGGTTTATTTTATGATGATTACCAAACTATTGCAACTCTAGCTTTAGCCGTTCGTGAGCTGGAATGGTTTGAAATAACCTCTAAAAATCGCGTTTTTGATTAATACTATTTATACCACACTACCTTCGGTCAAAAAAATTGTCACAAATAGTGTAAATCGATGAAATACATAGTTTTGTTTTTTTATTTTTTTTTTAAATCTGCCCACACACTTAGTTATTGAGTTATTTGCAGTGATTTTTTCAATTTTTTTTTAATGCAGTTTTTATAAAAATATATATAACTTCCCCATTAATAGCCTGATTTACCATTCCGTGGTATCATTGGAAAGGTACTGAATGCTGCTTTTCATTTCTGTCGTTAATTAACCCTTATAAGCACTTTTATAAAAATGCATTTTATTTTATTTTTATTTTTTTGTGATGGCCTTTGCCTCAATTCCTGAATTTGTTCAAATATAAGAGAAATAAAATTAAATCATATAGATAAAGAATGCATTATTTAAATGGACTTTGGAATAAAGTATAGGAAAATACTTTATTGTACTTAGACAAAACAGCTAAGAGTAAATTTTACCACAGTTCTTATAAGTAGTCACTCATGACTTTTAGGTTTGACAATGAGTTATATTATATTATATAAATGTGAGTTTTTGAATTGTGATCGCTTAATTGTTCAAGTTATTCATAAAAAAAATGCTTTTCGTTTCTCGCGAGTTAAATAAAAATCAATTGCCAACAAAAAGTGATGTAATAAAACATTTATTATTTTTGCACGAAAAAAATAATAATCGGTCTTACGGGCTATCTAATTATCATCAAAACATGCTAAATGATTTAAGCAAAATTTGGAAAAAAGCAGAAATTCCGGTTATATCGAAGACTGCGATCCGCAAAAAACTTCAAATTTAACGCTTTTATATCGGGATATCACAAAAAATCCATCGCATTACAATGCAAGCGAGTGGGCCGAACTATTTTCAATTTCTGTTTGCAAATGTGCTCTAAAAATTAGAGTGTCTTGTAGTTGCCCAGGTGAAAAACAAATGCCATTGCATGTTTGGAATTTTTACCTTGATCAGTCGAGCCGAAGGTTGCTCACGCTAGATGACGTTGAAAACCACATCCCATGTGATTCCATTACGGACTTCGAAAGCGAAAGTGAAAACGAAAGTATTGCAACAGCCACTTTTGTACCACAACTAAGAGAAATGGATGTGGATGATCCATATTCATCATCGCCTGAGGAAGATCTTAAAGATCTTGGACCAAGCGTACAAAGTTTTTCCTTACCAACATTCAGTGCTGCGTTGGACCGTGCCAGTGTATCCAATCGCTTTGGGGCTCTGCTCGCAACAACATTGCTAAAAGACTTGGACATTCCAGGCATAATTATTGATCAGCACAAAATCCAAAGGGAGCGAACTAAAGCTAGGGCGAAATCACTAAGAGACATAAA
Source organism: Dichetophora obliterata (assembly GCA_963920525.1). Taxonomy (NCBI): domain Eukaryota; kingdom Metazoa; phylum Arthropoda; class Insecta; order Diptera; family Sciomyzidae; genus Dichetophora; species Dichetophora obliterata. The sequence goes on along the minus strand of OY986439.1, from coordinate 109,805,964 downwards.
AAACAATGAAATACTAAAATGCATTTCTTTTGATGGAAAAAGGGAACGCACTTTGAAACAAGTTACTGTGAATGGCAAACCACGCAACGTTAAAATGATGGAGGAGCATATAACTCTGGTAAGCGAACCCAGCTCAAACTACATTGGTTACTTAACTCCCGTAGACGGAAGCGGTGCTGGTATCGCAAACGATATTGTCAATTACTTGAAAGCTGAAATGTTTTCACTAGAGCACGTGGTCGCTGTAAATTGCGACGGAACCAGCACCAACACAGGCAAATTTAATGGAGTGATTTGTAACCTAGAACGACAATTGCAGCGCCCTTTGCAGTGGCTAATATGCCTCTTTCATTTTAACGAGTTGCCATTCACTGCGTTACTCAAAGAAATGTTAGGAAAAGCTAATGGGCCGCAAAACTGGCCAGGAATAATTGGGCATACATTACAGGGCTGCGAAGATGTGCCGGTAAATTGTATTCAATTATTTTGTTGTTTTTTTTTTAACTGTTAATTTCAATAAAATATTAACTTTAGATTGCTCATAACTTTGATCCAATTGCGATGGGCTGTATGCCCACAAATATTGATGACTGGGTTTTGCGAGCTGATCAAAAATATCTTTATGATATGGTACGAGCAGTTGATGCTGGGGCGTGCGATGAACATTTGGCCAGCATTAAACCTGGCCCGCTCAATCTTTCACGCTGGTTGACAACAGCATCAAGAATTTTGCGGCTATATGTTACGAAGCCTGTGGCTTGCGAAAAGTTAAAGCAGCTAGCATTTTTTGTTATGAGGGTCTACGCACCATTTTGGTTTTTAATAAAAAGCCAACCAAAAGCCATTCATGGCAGCCGCCACTTGTTTAAATACATTGAGTGGACGCACGAATTACCGGCAGATATGCAATTTATTGTACAACGCTCTGTTCAAATTAATGGATTTTTTGCTCACCCAGAAAATATTTTACTGGCAATGGTTACAGATGAGAGCAAGGCGACACGAAAGGAAGCCTACGACATTATTTTACAATCGCGTGCTCATGACACACAAGGAATTCGCCAATTTAATGTCCCCAAGATACAATTCAATTGTGATTCCTATAAAAATATGATAGATTGGAATGAATTAAGAGCTAATACAGAACTGCCATGCATCCAGTTCTATACTCAACAATACTTATTAGAACTACACGACTCCAATGAAATTGTAAAAATTCCTGGTAATGAAAAGCTTTTAAAATAATTGTTATGCTTTTCTTAACAAACAATTTTCAGAATTTCCATGTCATTCACAAAATACGGAACGTTTTGTACATGTGGTAAGCCAATCCTGCGTTTCGGTAATTGATAAGAACAGACCTGCACATATTGCAAACAAGATTCAATCGCGCAAGCGTTACTGTAAAATTGAATCACTCTATAAACTTGATAAAACTCTAAATTGTTTTTTTTTTTTTATCTTTTAATTAGCGACTTAATAAATAACCACAAATTTTTTATCTTGTTGATAAAAAATGCATTTTTATAAAAGTGCTTATAAGGGTAAATTAACGACAGAAATGAAAAGCAGCATTCAGTACCTTTCCAATGATACCACGGAATGGTAAATCAGGCTATAAATGGGGAAGTTATATATATTTTTATAAAAACTGCATTAAAAAAAATTGAAAAAATCACTGCAAATAACTCAATAACTAAGTGTGTGGGCAGATTTTAAAAAAATAAAAAAACAAAACTATGTATTTCATCGATTTACACTATTTGTGACAATTTTTTTGACCGAAGGTAGTGTGGTATAAATAGTATTAATCAAAAACGCGATTTTTAGAGGTTATTTCAAACCATTCCAGCTCACGAACGGCTAAAGCTAGAGTTGCAATATTTTGGGAATCATCATAAAATAAACCAAAGTTTGTTTTCAGGAGGTGACCCGGACAACTTTTTTTTCCTCCATACAAGTTGAGGCGCCTTATTTGACATAATATTCTCGCTTTTGAAGAACAGTGTTATTAAGAAGGCTCGAAATTTCTAGATTATTTTCAATACTTAAAGAATGTTCTTTCCACGCAACCATAGCAGAAAGATGTATACTGCTTAAGTCATGTTTTTGCTTCACCGTAGTAGGCTAAAAATACTATAAATTTTCTATATAAATCCATTAACAAATATTGTTTCAAAATATTTTCATCTACAAAAATTTTTTTAAGTCGTGTTTTTCAGCCACTCCAATCTTTAGAAGTCTATAACTCAGCAACCAAAGCAGATAAAAAAATGTGAATTAATGTAGTTTTCTGGTAGAATTTGAAAAAAATCCGACAGCCATAATTTTTTTGTGGTACGCTTCACGGAAAAGAAAACCAGATGAGAGAAGACATTTTTTCTGAATAAAGCTAAAAATTTGTTTCAATTTTGGGGCATTATACAATTATGAAGTTGGACTGTGTCTTTTAAGATTTTTTTTTTTTTTGCTATCACTTACCGATTTTCAATGGAGACTTTATAGTACGGAAATATTCCGTAGATAGCTTGCAGGTGTACTAAAGCCTTTTTATATTCCCAATACTGCAGTCGATTGGAGTCACGAAATGCTTGCCAGCCATCTGAAAAAAGACGAAAAGGAAATTTTTAGTGTTTTCAAAGTAAAAGTTTCTGTTTCAAATTTCATTTAAAATTTTAATGCTAGCAAATCAATTGTAATTTTTTCTTTTTACTTAATTTTTTGCACTTCTAATTCAATTTTTATGTAATGTTTTGGCTTGTAAGCCCCTTACAACAATATATCTTTTGCTTACTTAACCCAATTTGGGCCAGGTGGATAAATATATATATATATCTTGAATCAATCACGCCCACTACCACCCTTTCCCAATAACTGAGAGCTACAAAGAAGACTATTTTTTAATTAAAAAATGAAATTGTTAATATATCATTCATGTTAATATTATACCAAAATGTCGAATTTTAGAATCTATAACATCATATTAATGTATGTTATATGCTACGTGCAATATCCCAGTGGGCAATTGCAGGAGTTCTAATGCCTTCTAGCAGGTCTGCGTTAGGTTTTAAAAGGCCTTCCACACTCCTTGCAAACACCGTTTTATTGCTTGTATGAAATGGGAAAATTTGTCAGGCCCTCCGCTCTCCTTGCTCAAAAGAGACCTGCCAGAAGCGCTCTTTCGACAAGTCCCGTTAGAAGGAAAAGCACTATAAATATCAACTTGAAATAAAAAAGACTAACAATTTCAGATTTGAACCATGGTTCTCTCATGTGGCGGTCCGACATCTTACCCACTCGTCTATCGTGGTTGTTAATAATCAAAAGCTTATTTCACATCAATACAAATGAAAGTAAGCTTTCGGGAGACCGGGTTCGAGACCCAACTCGGACAAAAAAAAATTTGACGTTGTTTTTTTAATCTATATTTTTTTACAAACTGTTCTGAGTATTTTAATTTTTTTTTTAATTTTTTTTTGTAAATTTTTTTCATATAAAATAATATGAAAAGAATCAGAACCTTCAAAATGCTCATCAATGCAGTGATTATGGAAGGTGTATTGACGCCAATAATAGCAGTGCTAGCATGCTTTCTTTTGCGAAGCACTCACCTAAATGCCCACTGGGATAAAACTTTAACAAAAAACATTAACACGAATTAAAATACGAATGTCGTATGTGAAATTTTTCGTTTTTCAGATTATTATATATTCATAATAAATTTCGCAAGCTCTTTGAATTGTACTATCAGTTTCTTCCCAAACCTTATAACTTCCCAGATATTCAGCATGCAGTTTGTCGTACGTTACAAAATTTTATCGTCCTGAGCATGTATTTGTCGTATGTGCACCAAAAATAGACATAAGAGTGGTCCTTATTTTTTTTTCGAAAGTAACAAATTACGGACCGGGGTTTTATTCCTTTACTAAACAGAAGTAAACTGTGAAATTTCCAAAAAAAATATTGATATTTAAAAGTGCCGCTTGCAACCTTAAGTTGAAAATCTGATTTATATGGGGGAAAAGTGCTCTTTTTTCTAAAAAATCTCAATAACTTTTTTTTTAAGAGCATATTTTAAAAAGACTGGTACGCGTCTGTTTTTGATTTATAGCCCTATTACGGTTCACAACACAACAGTAATTGCTGTCTTCAATGTGTAAATTTCTATTACGGTAGACAACAAAGCAACTGAATACATTCCACTGTTGTCTGTCAACAATGCTGTGTCTTCAATACACTTACTACGCAACACAGCAGTTGTGCATTATTGTCTTGTTATCTGCCAAATTTTGAAGACAGCTAATTTGGTGTTGTGTTGAAGAAACGAAATAGATTAAAAATGAAAATTTTATTTAAAATTGCGTTTTTCTTTATTAATTATGAAAATTTCACAGAAAATTGATAATACGTCTCCTTGTGAACAGAATTATATTGAATTTAGCAATTGAATTCGAAATTGTTTGTTTACTTTTTTATTTTGACAGTGACCAGTTCACAGTTGCATCGAAACGTACTAATTAGATTACGTTTTTATTTTGAGAGTAAGAAAATTCCTGCGATGCTTCCTTTTTATTATTTTGGAATATTTATGATAGAAAGAAGTGCTATTTTATTTTATTAGTTAAGAAATGCCGGGAGAGGGGTTTTAAACTAAAAACAAGATGTATTTTAAATTTGCCATAATTCTTAAATTATAGTTATGCTATTGGCATCAGAGAACTGCACAAGCCTACTTGAAGTCTATTTCAAGTACTTGCTTGAAATACACGTTCAAGCAAGCTTGAGCTTGATAATTTTGAATTAAGTATAGCTTGTAATTGAATATAAATATGCCCACGACAGCTTGCGACTTGCAAGTATGCTAGTTTACAAGCGAACGGCACGAAGTTTCAAGTAAAAGAAAGCTTGATGCCTTCGACAAAAAGCTTGAAATTGAAGGCAAGTATCCAATTGAAGCAAGTATCCAAAAAATTCAATGAGCTTGTTTAGAGAGAGCTTAAGCGTAATAGGACTTTTAAGGATTCTGTGAACTACGTGGTAGGTAGTTTTAGGGGTAAATGATTTCGAAAATGATGTCAAACTTTAAAATTTAAGATGGCGGATAGAGTTTCATTTAGATTTTTTTATTTTTGGGAATTCTTGTAATTTTGAAATTCTGACAACGGATTTGATTTCGAATATAATGTCACAGTTTTAAAATTTAATTTTGACATCTTAATTTTTACCACAGTATTGCCACCTAATAAAACGTATTTTTAAGTGTTTTAAACATCATTTATTATTATTAAGGGGTCGCTAATTTCGAATCTAAAGTCAAAATGTTAAAATTCAAGATGGTGGATAGTGTTGCCACCTTAATTTTTTGTAGTTTTATGAATTCGGGGCTGGCAAAAAAAATGGTACACTAAAAATGGGTCGCTGAATCCGAATCCAAGTAAGAGTTTTAAACGTCATTTATCAGAGTTAAGGGTTCGCTGATTTCGAATCTAAAGTCAAAATTTTAAAATTCAAGATGGTGGATAGGATTGCCACCTTAATTTTTTGTATTTTTATGAATTCGGTGCTGGCAAAAAAAAATGGTAAACCAAAAATGGGTCGCTGAATCTGAATCCGTTGTCAGAATTTCAAAATTAAAAAATTTTGAAATAATAGGGCTGCCACCTAATAATATGTCTTTTGATATGTCCTTTACTTGAAACTTCGTGCCGTTCGCTTGTAAGCTAGTCTACTTGCAAGTCGCAAGTTGTAGTGGGCTTATTTATATTCAATTACAAGCTATACTTGATTCAAAATTATCAAGCTCAAGCTAGCTTGAACTTGTATTTCAAGCAAGTACTTGAAATAGACTTCAAGTAGGCTTGTGCAGTTCTCTGGTTGCTACTATAAAAAGGGTCCGTGTTCCCGGCCAAAAGGAGGGGAAGCGGAATTTTTTTCAACACCATTATAATCTTAGTAAAAAAATGCTTCCTTGTACTTAAAAACATTTTAAAATCTAGATGTACTAGATGTAATCCTATTTTTTAACGCCAGTTGAAATTAACGGGTTTAAATATGGGCTCACAATATTTCCTTTTTATATCGCCAAAAACTTCTTACCAAGATAGTAATTTTTGCTATTTAAAAAATACTTTTTAAAAAGTACGTTTTTACTTTTCTCCGAAGCAACCCTGTCAACCAGTCAAGCAACGAATTCTACATACATTCCACAATCAAACGTGGCAACAACGTATTGTTGTGCACCATAACAGTTCGAAACTGTTGTGTCGTCTTGACTGTTGTGTCTACTCGTTAGAAGACACAGCAGTTTATTGCTGTGAACCGTAATAAGCCTATTAATTTTTTTTCAAAATGTGCTCTCAAACATGGAAATTAGACAAAAACTACTATAGTTGTGATTTTTTACTTTTCGAAAAAAATCTAATTTTTTTCCTTGTTGTATTAAAAAAATCGCAAAAATCCAAATTTAAAAAAATTTAATTGAAATGTTGTGGATATATTTTCTTAAACTATATTCAAAATCTATACAAAATTTGTGGGATTACGTTAAATATAACCTGCTCATTACGAAATTTTTCAGTAGAAGTGTACCTTTTTGGAAATTTCGAATTTGGTTATTTTTACGAAAAAAATTCCAAAAAATTTAAAAATGCAAGTTTTGAAAACATCACCGAGAAATGGATTAAGAATAGTTGTGAGCTATTTTGTGCAAAAACTTAAAAAAACCAAAATTCGGATACCAAAGTTATAGCTACTGAAACTTGACTTTTTTTCCAAAAATTTTCAAAGTGCCTGTTTCTGGCACTTCGAACACAAGAAAATTTATAAAAAAATCGGAAAAACTATGTTTCTCACTTAAAATGATTTCAATAATTTTTAAAAAAATAAAAATGATTTTATTTAGAAAAAATTTTGGATTTCTAGGGATGCCAACATATCTTACCCTGGTTTTTGGGTAAAAAAATGCAAAAACCACTAAAAACCAAAAAATTTCATTTCAGTTCTAAAACTCCCCTAAAATAAACAATATTAAAATGAATGGATTTTTGCCATTCTTCATGAGTAATCTCTCCAATATTTACTTAACATTTTCATTCAAAGTATGCATACATTTTTTTGTGCGTGTATATAATTTTTAAAATTATCTATTGGACCATTAAATATTGTAAATTTAATAAACTCGCTGCAATCATGAAAGCTTACCATCAACTAAGAAATACCGGAATTAAAATTGAAGAGCTAACAAATCTTTATTAATCCAAGAAATCCCAGATATATCGAGCCATAATCGCCACAAAAAGGGATAGCGTCACGATATCCAAAATTAAATGACAAACTATAGTAAAATAACAACGCCAGCAACTCTCGAAATTTCAGATCTGTTAGTTAAACCTTTTTCAAGTTAAACCCATCACAAAAGTCGAGTTTATATGCACTTCTTATGCGGACAAAACTAGAAAATTGCTTCTTCTGTAAAATTTTGTTTTTTCGCTTACACTTTTTGGTGATTATAGCTCGATATTAGCTCGTAATACTTATAGTTCCCTTCCCTTTTCAAGAATTTGCCCTATAATTAATCATATCCAACTAACGTGAGATGAGATATCTAATGCGATTAAAGAAATTGATACAAATAAAGGACCCGGCCCAGACTTATTACCCCCGCACTTACTAGTCCGATTTTTAGACACACTCATCATGCCTTTATATATAATATTTAACAAATCTCTGCTCCAAGGATCTCTTCCATCGTATTGGAAGATATCTCACCTAACACCAATATATAAAAATGGCAATAAAAGGGCTGTTGAAAACTATAGAGGAATCGCCATATTATCGGCTATTCCAAAATTGTTCGAAAAAATTATATGCGCAGAACTAACATCTATTATAAATCCTTTACTCAATGAAAGCAACATGGTTTCCGTAAAGGTAGATCAACCACAACAAATCTTATGACTATGTCTGATGTTTAAGTAAAATGGAAAAAGGACATCAAGTGGAGGCAATATACACCGACTTTAGCAAAGCTTTTGATCGAGTCGATCATGATAACTTGGCTTCCAAATTGGAAAAGATTGGTATCTCAGGATCTTTGGTCAGTTAGCTGAAGTCCTATCTCCACGACAGGTCTCAGTTCGTAAAATTTCAAGGTACCTTATCCAAACAGATTTTAGTTACATCCGGCGTAACCTTGGTCCACTTCTCTTTAATATTTTTATCTCAGACCTATCTGATATTCTTTATGATATCCCACATCTAATGACGACCTTAAAAATGTACCATGTTATTAAATCGGAAACAGATGTAATTTACTTACAGTCGAAACTGTCATCTCTTGAGCACTGGTGCAATCAAAATAAACTTTATCTTAATGTTAAGAAATGCTGCGTAAAAACCTTCTCCCGTAAAAATTTGGTAACAAATAACAGTTACTTCCTCAATAGCATTGAACTTAAAAGAGTCAACCATATTGTTGATCTTGGTGTAGTCTTGGACAACAATTTGCGTTTCAACTTACAATATGATAATATTGTATCTAGGGCCAGCAAACTACTCGGTTTTATAAAACGGCCTGCAAAAAGGTTCAAAAATGTTTGGGTCACGAAGGCATTATACTGCGCGTTAGTGCGCCCTATTCTTGAAGTGTACACAGTGCACACAGTGAAAGACTTGAATCTACTCAAAAGTAATTTCTGCTTTTTGCGCTTAGATACACGTATAACCCCCGTGAGTACAATATATTGCCACCTTATGATTTTAGGCTTAGCCTTCTGAATTTAATGCCCCTTTCAACAAGAAGGACTTTACTTAGTTCATGTTTTACCTTCGATATCATTAACGGTGTTGTTTATAGCGAGTATATATCAAACAAGATACGATTTAATGACCCGATCAGACGTACACGGCATACACGACTATTAAATGAATATCAACATCACACTCTCTACGCAAGAAATGAGCCGATAAATAGGTGCTGTAGAGAATTCAATAATATCAGCGAGTACTATTCACCTCCTATGTCTAAATTAACTTTTACGAAAAATCTTTCCAAGTCCTTATTTCCGTCATAATACCTTCTTTCAAGCAACTAGGTTTGAAATCTTAATCCATAATTAAGCATGCCCTCTCAAAATCTTTTTTCCCTACTAAAAGCCCAATAATCCTGCACTCTTCATTTATTATCCTTTTAGACATTAAGAATTATGCTTAGATAATAAATAGCCAGTCCAATTCCCTGTTCCCTTCTCAGATCTCTCCTATTCTTATCAAATAATATTCTAAGCTATTCGACTATTTGTTTATTTATTTATTACGGTCTACCGATTATACAATCTTACAGACTATTAATTAAAAATATTAATACATAAAATTAATTACAAATCTTAACCTAATTGAAAATAATGAATAATTGTAATCGAAAGTCACTTAAAGTAACATTGAATTTGAGAAATGAGAAAAATTATTACACAAACGAATGCTTCTTGCAATCGGTTCATTCAAGGAATAATTGGTTCTATGGATTCTATCATCAAACATACGATGATTTCTTAGAGATCTTGTTGGAATATGTAAAACAAACCTACTACGAATATCATTACAGTTGATTTTACCAGATAGAACATTGTGGACAAACAAAAGGGAACAATATGATCGTCTATCACTTAACCGTCTATCACAGCAACCCAAGAAGTTTACGTCTAGTTTCATAAGATGGGAGACCATCAGGCCACCGCATTTTATGAAGCGCATAGTTCGTAAAATGTTTTTGAATATTTTCTATGCGATTAGAGTATTCAGCATAAAATGGGTCCCAGATAGTCCAACAATAATCCAATATACTTCGAACTAAAGACACATAGAGAGCTTTAACTGTCAATGGATCTTTAAAACTTTGGGAATTTCTCTTTATAAAACCCATCATAGAATATGATTTAGAGATAACATATTCATAATGCATTTTGAAACTAAAGTTAGAGTCAAAAATCACACCTAAATCTTTATACTCATGTCTACGGACTAGGTTACAATTATCAATAGAATAATCAAAAAGAATTTGGTTATTACACTTCGAATATGAAACTATACAACATTTGTTTATGTTTAAATTTAAATTATTTATCGAACACCAATGACTCAAGGTACTTATGTCATTCTGTAACGAGAAGCAATCCGAAGAATCAGAAATTTTTAGAAATAATTTAAAGTCATCTGCGAACAACAAACATTTTGAGGTATAAAATAGCCGAGGCAAATCATTAATAAAAATCAAAAATAATAAAGGCCCACAGTGCGTACCTTGAGGAATCCCAGAAGAAGCATTTATTACATCATCTGAAATTGTTGAATCGATTTTGACTAGGAGTTTACGATTAGATAAAAAACTGTTGAAAAATTTGAGAAGTATATCTGAAAATCCATATTTCTTTAATTTTAACAATAATATGGAGTAATTTACTTAATCAAACGCCTTTGAAAAGTCCGTATACACCACATCAAGTTGACATCGATCAACCAAAGCACCTACTATATTTTTGGAAATCAATATCAAATTTGTTAAAGTGGATCTGCCGGGTAAGAACCCGTGTTGAGCACAACTAATAACACCATTTATATGGTCGTATAGCTTATTTTTTATAACTTGATCAAATATTTTAGCAAAAGTGGATTGTTTAACAATTGCTCTATAATTGCGGATATCGTTACGGTCACCAGATTTAAATATGGGGGTAATAAAGCAAGTTTTCCAGCAGTCTAAAAATTTTCCTGACTTAAAGCATAAATTAAACAAGTATGTTATTGGTTTAAGAATACTAAATGAGCAGTTTTTAAAGAACAATGGTGGGAAACCACCTTCTTCATGCTTGAAGCTTGTATAAAATATGTATAAAATATGTTAGCATGTAAGTTTCTTTTCTTTTTTCTTTTCTTCTCTCCTTTTCTTTTTGACGTGTTATTGAATTCATCAGGTGGGCGGATTACGTCCACATTGACTTGCATATCTTCGAACACCAAAACAAAGAAATGGGAGAAAGAAAAAAAAATAAAAAATAAACAAACCTGTTAGAATAAGTAAATTGCCTTGCTTGGAATAAATAAATAAATCACTATATATAAAAAAATTTACTAAAGCAACTATAAACAACTGTTATTTTTTCGTAATTTGTCTTAAATACAAAAAAAAATGCAATAAATTCTTTCACAAGCAGCCACCTTGAAACTTGTGCTTAGTGCCAAGTTATGACACAAAATTCGCACCTAGCTAACGGATGCACATGATGAGCAATACTAGTTTTGGAAAAAAAAAACTGGTCCAAAATGGATCCAAATGGAACTCTGTTTAAAAAAAATGGGATGACATGAATATTGAATGCAATTAGCAAGTTTTGCTGAAATTGGAATTAAAGTTTGTCTGAACCTGAGCCGGTATTTTAGATGTTAAGCCTCTAAGCTATCGTATTAAAGAAATTAGCAGCTGAATGCAATGTTATTAAATGTTTTCATTTTATGATGATTTACAATTTCAGATTATAAGATTAAGTGTTAAATGGAAAAAATATTGTTTAATTTGTTACGTTTTGGGGATAGCATAGAAAGCATTTTTATATAAAATTGCTTAAACATTCAAGCCATCATCAGTCAAGCTTAGATAGCGATTAAAGACGTGTCCCAATCAAACTTGGATATTTAAAGATTTTGTTTTTTTTTTTGCAGTATATTAAATTTAATATTATCTAGTATGAAAAATTTCTGGGTAAGTTAAATATTGTGTGTAAAAGTTTAGAAAAACCATAGTTTTTTCAAAATAAAATTAAATAAAAAGTAAAGAAACAATACCAAATTCTACCTACTTGCAGCTTTTGGCTTGCATCATTGCATTTTTGGCTGACCTGAGTGACGCGCGTCCAGACTTAAGCCTAGGTTATCGCTATAATCAAGGTCATAGCAGTAGTGGTGCCGACTTTCTACAAACATCTTCATTCCCCAATTCATATACACCAACTACTTCCGGTAACAGCTACTACAACGGAGTTGGTCCTAGATTTGGTCATTTTTCGCCACCAAATATTCGGCCAGGCAGTAACGGTGTCCGCTACACAAACAACTACAACAATTTCAACAACAAATACAACCAAGAACTCCTGCCAGGCCCTAAGGTACCCGTGAACTATGATGACCAAGAAGCATACCTCAACCATCTGCACCATCATGAGGCACCGATAATCACAAAGCATTTCTACATTCACTCTGCTCCCATCGATCATGATGAAGAACAAATTGTGCGATACATCAATGTAGGTCGACCGCAGAAAAACTATCGCGTCGTCTTTATCGATGCGCCCACCTCGACCATTACCAAGACGAAGATTATTGCGAATGTAGCACCTGTCGAAGACAAGACCGCTATCTACGTTCTGTCAAAGAAAGCCTCCGCTGTAGATGTCAGTGCTGAGATTGTAACACCGCCACCAGAGCAAAGCAAACCGGAAGTGTTCTATATTAAGTACAAAACGCCCGAAGAAGCTATTCATGCACAGCACACGATACAGGGTGAGTGCAAAAGATGTATGAGTGTACAAAAGGGTGGGTCGATTTGATGAAACTAAGTTTTTCATTTGTTTTTTTTTAGAACAAAAACAGAGTTCTAGGGGTAGGTATGCTTTTTTCTCTGTGAAATAAAACGTAGGGGAGACTGGCATGCTGCGGACCAGCGTCATATTTTTTCCTAGCTGCAAATAACTGTCATAAGTTTGTCTCACGGTAAGGCTATTCTCCCGCTTTAGTACTCGACTTGTGTCGACTGCTACCTCGCTTCAATAACAAATAGAAATGTGCAATAATTTTTTAAACATAAGGGTAAATAAGTTTTTTTAATATGTTTTTAACGCATATTGGAAGGCGTGGCAGGTATAGAAAAGTATACTTAATTTCTGATTAGATTCACTTCCTTAACCGATTTAGTCATGTCCGTTTATCTGTCCCTCTGTGCGCTTGCCTGACTGTCTATGTGTTTGTGATCGCGATTGCACTTTTCCTAACTTTGAAATTTGACAAAATCTAAAGAAAACTCTCGCCATAGAATCGGTAAAATCTCTTCAAGTTAAACAAAACTAAACCTATCAACTTTAATTTTCACTTATCAGCTTTATTTTCCATATGTACTCTGAGTTTCAAATTTGGTAAGTTCGAATCGGAACTACAACAGCCTCACATACAAAATGACGTCATGAAACCAGCAAATACTTCATAAGCTCAACAAAAGTTAATGAATTGACTGGATATTTTACGAATAAGCTATGTTATTTAAAATGCAGTCTGAGATTTTAAAAAATTAAATAAAAACTATACCTATCGCCCTGACAAAGTGACGTCATTAAAATAATAAAACCATAATAATTTCAAATGTAGTGACACTACCGAGTAATGTTGCTATTTAAACTTCGGGTAAAAAGCAAATTTGTCAATAATAAAAAGAGAATATTTATTTAACTTTTTGAGTTTAGTTGCGCCGAGAAACCTTATTTTGTAAGAAACGAACATTTAGGGAGGCTCCATAACAGAATTTTAAAAAAAGCAAACAATTCTAAGTTTGGGTGGTACCTTTTATTTCACAGAGAAAAAAAACATAACCCCGAATTTTTTCTTTTCTTCATAAAAAAATATATATACATATGTAATAACTTGATTTCATAAAATCGACCCATCCTAGGCAGAACTGTAAGAGAATGCATTCAATTTGATTTTATTCACGAAAAAGTGAATCAGTGAAGACCGAAATAAGAATGAATGAATTCAATGAATGCAAAATTGATTTATAAAAAAAATTCTGAATTCACATTGTGAATTATCATCATTGAATAATGAATCAATTTTTTTATTCATTTGAATGCCATTCACAAAGAATGTAATTCACAAAGAATTTCATAGTTTTCAATAATTCCTTTTTTATTCATTATTCATTCCTTCCTGCTTATTTTTTATATATTATTCATTTAATCTCTTATTCCTTATTAATTTTTTATTCATTATTTATTTAATCCCTTTTTATTCATTATTCATTTTTCATTCATTATTCAGAATTTTCAATTATTCTTTCTTTATTTATTACTCATTTTTTATTCGCTATTAATTTTTTTGTCATTATTAATTTTTTCTTTATTATTCATTTTTTATTCATTATTCATTTGTTATTCATTGTTAATTTCTTATTCATTATTCATGTTTGATTCATTTAAGTCTTAGCCATACACAAAAAATTAACAACAAATATATAATGAATAAAAAATGAATATTGAATCAGAAATGAATAATGAATTACAAATGAATAATTAATAAAAAATTAATAATGAAGAAAAAATTAATAATGACAAAAAAATGAATAACGAATAAAAAATGAATAATGAATAAAGAAAGAATAATTGAAAATTCTGAAATTCTTTGTGAATAGGATTGTTTGTGAATATCATTCAAATGAATAAAAAACTATTCATTATTCTGAATAGCGAAAATGTATAACTGAGATGAATAATTAACCATTTTTTTGAAAATGAATGAGGATTAAAAATTTTATTTATAAATCAATTTTGCATTCATTGAATGCATTCTTATGTGAGATTAATTAATTACAAATTTTTTAAAAAATGAATGAGCATTAAAAATTTTATTTATAAATTAATTTAGCATTCATTGAATGCATTCTCATGTCGTTATTCAGTTGTATTTTTAATTCTGAATATGAATGCCGATTGTACAGCTCTGATCCTTGGGCTCAATCTTTAATGGTAATAATGATTTATTTTTTTGTGCTCTTTCACAGCGCAATACGATGCTCTTGGTGGCAACAGCCAAACCACCAATGAAGGCAGCATACCAGTAAGATCGTTTATCGGCAGTTTGAATCACGATGGACCCAGTGAAAAATTCAATGGGCAGCATTTACAGAATGCTGAATCAGCTGTATCCGATCTACCTATAATCGGCAACAGCCAACAAATTTATCTACCTCCTCAGCATAAAAAGTAATAGCAACATCACCAACATTGCCTCCAAAAATTACAGCAATAAAAAATTTAATTTATCTAAGTTATCTAGTCATTAAGGTATTATATTTACAGTAACTCGTATTATTTTTTATAAATAACTAGGAAAGTTATGACCCATAAGGTATAATGTATGTAACAAAAAATTAAAATTGCGAAAATATATGTATGTTTTCTCCATAAAAATTTTTATTTTATTTTACTGATGCTGTTTAGCAAACAATCAATGTGACCAGAGTGGTATATAATATTTCACTTTGGAATATTTTTTTTTTTTTTAGTAGAGCATATTGTTTTTGCAAAAATATGCAGTATGAAAAGTGGAATATTCTTTGTATTCCTAAATTTTGACTAAAAATGACTAAGATTACATTTTGGTTATCGGCATTTAAAAAATTTTTTTCTCTGAACGCACCTTGTAAAACATAAATAAAGCGTACTAAAAATTTCCCAGCAAAAATATGCAGCATAAAAAGTGGAATAGGCTTTGTAATCCTATATCTTTATACATAAAAGAGACTGCCGTCCGTGTGTACGCGCATAATTCGAGAACGGGTCGTTCGATTTTCACAATTTTGAGCTTGATGGATTTGTATTAGACCAAGGAAGGACAAAGGCATAGTGAGACTGGAATAGGACAATTGGGCGTGGCACCGCCCATACAACTCAAATCTGCGATATCGAATATTTTTAGAATTATACAAACATGCTAGTTGCTTTACGAAATGAACAGTCCGCTGCAGAGTTCCCCAGGCAACTGTTGGCGATGGGCAATGGCGTGATTCCAGTCGACTTGCCCACCGGCCTAATTGAATTTCCACTGAATTTTTGCCATTTTACAACGACGCCAGAGGAGCTAATCACGAATGTTTTCGCGAACATCGCTCAGAAATACGTTGACCATGATTGGCTGAGTGCAAGAGCGATTTTGGCTGCAAAAAACAAGGATGTCGATCATTTGAATTTCGTCATACAAAATCAAATCGCCGGTCAGATATATTCATACAAATCCGTCGACTCCGTGATGGATGAAAACGAAGCCACCAACTATCCCACGGAATTTTTGAAATCTTTGGATGTTCCGGGCTTGCCGCCACACAATTTGAATTTAAAAGTCGGCTCAATTATAATTTTGTTGCGCAACCTCCTGTCTGAATGCTACTCTTGTGTGTAAATCTAGTGATTCAAATGTAGAATTTATAATTGTTGAAATTTCTGATAGATGTACTAAAATTTTGCTATCGTGTGTATATAATCCCAATAAACTATTTAGTCTTGATCCTTTTTTCAGTGAAATGTCGACACGTCTGATTGATTTTGACTTCTATGTTATATGTGGAGATTTCAATGTGAATTTACTCAATAATGATCTTGCTTTTCAAAATTTATCTAGTCATATATCTACAGCTGGGCTCTTTATTGTAGACTCAGGCATACCTACTAGGTATGCTATAAACAGTACACCTAGCTTGCTTGACTTTTTTCTTGTATCCGATTTATCATGCCTTCTGTTGTTTAACCAAATATCTTTTGTATCAGATCATGATTTAATATTCTGCACATTAAATTTGCACCTTCATCATGACTGGATTCCTAACACCTATTCATACCGTGATTTCAAATCTATCAATTTTAATCTCCTTTTTCAAGATCTTCCTACTTCTGACTGGAATAATTGTTGGTACCAAAACTCTGTTGATGATAAATTAAATGTGTTCAATGTGCAAGTTATGGATGTCTTTGATCATTATGTTCCAGTTCGTTCTGTTCATGTAAAAAATGTTTCATGTCCGAGGTTCACTTCTTCAGTAAGAGCTGGAATTAAAAACCGGAATAAATTATAATCTTAGTGGAAAAAACAGGCTTCAACCTTAAACTGGCAAAATTATAGATTAGCCCGTAACCAAGTCACACTCCCGATAAGAACAGCTAAAATTAACTTTTTTTCGGCTAAGTTAAATACATCTCTCCCATCTAAGCAGCTGTGGGCAAATCTAAAAAAGTTAGTCATTGGAAATAAGGACAATGTCAAATGTGATATTGAACCTAGCATTTTAAATGATTACTTTTCCATCAATACTAACTCCAATTTGAATTCGAAGTTAAATATTCTTGACTTTCCTGAGCTAACTAGTAGTTCTTTTGAGTTTTCCGTAGTTAATTAAAATGATGTTGCAAGGAGTCTTTTGAAGCTACGATCAAATTCCATAGGAGAAGATCAAATTTCTATAAAGTTTATAAAAATTATATTGCCGTATATTTTAAGCTCGTTGACGCATATAATAAATTACTGCTTTACTACTTCATGCTTTTCTAAAATGTGGAAAGTAGGAACAATAATCCCTGTTCCAAAAAAAACATCAGCTAGAGAACCAAATGATTTTAGACCCATAAGCATCCTCTCATGTTTATCAAAAATATGTGAGTCCCTTATGGTAGAACAAATTACTAATTATCTAGGCCTAAACAAACTCCTTTCACCACAACAATCTGGATTCCGTTCAGGACATAGTTGCTGTACTGCGATGACTAAAGTTATTAATGATATACGAATTGAGTATGACCAAGGTTTTATCACTATTCTTTGCCTTTTAGATTTTTCTAAAGCATTTGATACGGTAGATCATCATATTCTTTGTAAAACGTTGTCACGCTTCTTCGGGTTTTCAAATAGTGCTCTGAAGCTTATGTGGAGTTATCTAACTGATAGATCTCAAAGAACAAAGGTTGGGTCTCGCTATTCTGAATTTAAATCCATTAAATCTGGAGTACCACAAGAATCTGTTCTTGGTCCCTTACTGTTCAGTTTGTTCATAAATGATATCTTTTTGATATGTAATAGTGTCACCTTGCACGCATACGCTGATGATATCCAAATTTATCTCTCTAGACGTGTTGGTCTTATTGATGATCTGAGTTGCAGGATGAATGAAGATTTAGTAATAATTCATAAATGGGCGGTAAAAAATTGTCTTACTCTTAATCCAATAAAATCCTGTGTTTTGCCAATATCAAAAAACAAAATTTATATGCACGACATTCCTCCTATCTACATTGGTAATACTCCACTTAAGTTTGTAAGTAAAGTCACTAATCTTGGTTTTGTGTTGAATTCTTCACTTACATGTGTTGACCATATTAATAGTGTAGTTAGTAAAATTTATTGTACATTGCGTAATCTAAGACTATCTGCCCCCTTTACATCTACTGAAACAAAAATAAGGTTGGTGGTTCAATTGATTGTTTCTATAATCAGCTACTTTGTATCTGTTTATAGTAAACTTGACTCTCAATCACTTCATAAAATACAACTCGCTTTCAATAATGCTTCTCGCTATGTTTATGGTCTACGTAAGTTTGATCATATCTCGTCTTGGAGTAAAAGCATTCTGGGTTGTGGCATTGCTTCTTACATGAATGCAAGGAACTGTATATTTTTACATAATATCATTTATTCAAAAACTCCAATGTATCTTTATGTAAAATTGCAATTTAGCCTATCAAATAGAAGCCAAAATTTAATGCTACCGAAATTTAATTATTTGAATTCAACAAGACTTTTCTTCATTAACGCTATTAGATTATGGAACTCTTTACCAAATAATTTAAAATGTGCTCAAAAGAAATGGAACTTTAGACTTTTAATTTTTATGCATTTTTCTTCTTTTAACTTTTAAGTATATGTTTTTTTTTACTACTGAGATAGCCAAAAATCTATTGCCGCATTATTTAGACATAAGATTTAATTAAGAAAAAAAAAAAAATCAATAATAATAATAATTAAATTAAGATATTATTAAGTTTGGAGTTAATGAATTCTTAGTTTTTAAGACAGTATGCCACTAATTTCCAATTATATATTGTACTATAAAAGAAATTATTCTTAACGTACTAATTACTATCGAAACTTTGTAATGGAACGCGTTCGATTCTGAAGAATCTCAAATCAAATGTAATTCAAGCGACGATTTTGAGGGGGAAATATAAAGGTGAACATGTTCTTATTCCGCGGATTCCGCTTATTGTGAACGATTTACCATTCGTATTTAAGCGTTTTCAATTTCCCATGCGTCTCGCTTCCGCTGAGACAGTTAATAAGTCGCAAGGACAACCGCTGGATGTTTGTGACATCAATTTGATTTCCCATGTTTCTCACAAGGTCAATTGTATGTGGCTTGCTCACGAGTCGGTAAACCTTCCGCTTCGTACGTGTACGCGCCCGAGAATCGAAGGAAAAATGTCGTGTACCATCAAGCACTTCAGTGAAAAAGCAGAAGGTTAGGAGAGACGTCAGTCAATGTGGTTTGGCTGAAACACATCGACATTGTTATAGTTAAGTTATTTTAATTGTATTTAATACAACTTTCGAATTTACCG
This sequence comes from Dichetophora obliterata, assembly GCA_963920525.1. NCBI lineage: Eukaryota > Metazoa > Arthropoda > Insecta > Diptera > Sciomyzidae > Dichetophora > Dichetophora obliterata. The sequence continues at coordinate 109,786,549 of OY986439.1, read as the reverse complement.
AATAACATAAAGCAGCATGCTCGGAATTATGACTTTGATTACATTTACAAATTTGGGCGGAACCATGATTCAATTACTATAGGTTGTCCATTCATTTGACGTTTACTCACAAGAATGAAGATATACACCCGTAAAATTGAAGAGGAGAGCAAAAGAGTAATTTTGTAATGCTATCAAAGTAATCAGTTGCAGGAATAACATACTTTTTCGCAGTACTAATTACCCAAGGATACAGTTCACTGCTGCTTTTTCAACTACTTTCTGTACTGCATATTTGTTTTGATAGAAAATTTAAGTGAGTTTTTAAAAAAACTAATTTCAATATTTTTTTGTGAAAATATTTTCCCACCGCTGACGGCTTATTGCATCCACTGGCACATTATATTTTCGAATTTCATCACCAAAATAAACTGTTTTGCCAAAACCGCACGTTGAAGGCATTATTATTTTAATAATTACAACTTAATAGTCGCGATTTATATTTTAATTAACAAAAAAACCGACTCGCAACAAAATTTAAAAACAATTTTCAATAATAATTATCAAAGCAATTATTATTATAAACGCAATGCACACTATTTCTTTTTTTTCCTGCTAACAGCAAAATATAGAATAACTACTTTAAAAAAAAAATTCGCAACAAAACTCTGAAACATAACTTTTTTCATAGAAGACCACAAAGCCCTGGTTGTCAGTTATATTTGAGAGAGAATATAATTTTGTTTTCATATTTACGGGTGTTGTCAAACGAATGGACAACCTGTAATAATTGAATCATGGGCGGAACGAAGTTCGCCGGGTCAGCTAGTTTTGAATAAATTAAGAAAAATTTCCTTCAAAAATAAATAAATTTTTTTTTTTGTTTATTGACATTTTTAATTTTTTTTTCTTTCTGAAAGCACCTTTAAAACGTAAAATAAAGCGTACTAAAAATGTCCGGGCAGTGGCTTGAACAACACACACATTTTCGAATTTCTCAACTCCAAGAATATTGTTTTAAGGCACATCTAATATACATGTATAGCGTGCTTTCATATCTCTTTTAAAGAGGACATATTCTCTTTTTTTCTCAAGATCTTTTTTAAAATGAAAAGTCCTCGTTTTTTTTGGAGACAAAATACATCTATCAATAAAAAATTTACTAAAAATGCACACTAAGAAATTTGCATGAAAAGTATCAACACTGATTTGCAAGTTAATAGCTGTATGGCAATGCTGAAGGCCATCCCTGAACAAACGTAACTTAACCGTATCTGTGATCACTATATTTTTTCCAACGTAATGTTTCCACTATGACGATTTCGTCCTAGCTATTTTTTCACCAATTTAGAGACATCGATTAACCCGAAATTTGTTTTGAAGGTTTAGTTTTAGGTTTAAATGAAAAAAATGGTTTTGTTTAAAAATATTTGTACAGTATTGAGCAATTTAATTTAGAACAGTCAAAAACGAGCAATTTTTACATTTGAATAAAAAAATTATATCTCTGGTCCTGACTTATAGTAAGAAAAAAAGTTCCAGGGAATTTTACTTGAAATATAGATCCTTCAAAAAAAAACTGCCCAAACTTGCACAAAATATCTTATAACTGTTTAAAAGCATGGTCCAAAGAATTAAAAAATGATCAGTTTTTGAATGGATAAATATAAATGAACTACTTAACTGTATTGAATTTATTAGCTTATGGAAAACAGATTGCATAAATGACGCTTAGTAATGTATTAATTTAATTTGAAAACCAAAAATTGGTGATATACTTTCAAAGTTTATTGGTGATATACTTTCAAAACGCTTCAAAACGTCGAAAGAATTTTTTCACCAATGGGCTTGAAGTGGTCAAATGAAAGAAACAGACTGAAAATATCAACGGTTCGAGTTTTTTTAACAATAAATTTTATTTTCAAAAACGTATCGTGTTTGGAGATTTTTGACGCATGTTAAAAACAAAAACGCTTATTAAAACAAGCCCAAGAAAGCTTTAGGTATGATTCTGAGAAAAGTTGATAAGTTAATCACAATTTGATCTCGTTTGTTACTTCAGTTGAAAAAACTTTATAAAAAAAAACTCTAATATGATTGTTTAGTCGCATTTACTTGAACCTTCAGTTTGTTTAACTTTTTGCAATAACAAGTGTAAAATGGTTTTTATTTACATTTACATTTATGCATTTATTTCATAACAAATATTTTTAAAACTAAAAAACTGAAAAAATAATATTTTAAAATAAATATGTAAAAATGTTTATTTGATGTTTTTACTTTGCAGTAAATTTTATTGAATTTTAAAAAAGTCTTTTTGTCCTCTTTTTTGTTTTGTCAAAAGTTATCTTATTTTGCCCTAGAGATTCTGGTAACCCTATACAAGTACCTTTTTATTTATATATTCATACGTTTTGAATTAAAAAAAAAATTTTTTGAAATCATTCAGATGATAGGTATATTTTTTTTACTCGATTGTAATAACTTGCAAGCTCTAGAACTGATTCATGATGGAAAAAGAAATAAGTAGATTGGTGTCAATGCGGTGTGAGATCCGGTGAAAAATATCTCCCTTAGCATGCGGCAAACATTTCAAGAATAGCGACAACTCAAATTTTTAATTTTTGCGAATGATATGTCTTTTGACCTCCTAAATCCAAATCTGAAAAATTTTAATTCACTTAAAATTGGTTTAGGAGTTAAAGGCTTCCAGAGTTAAAAATGGCCTAAAAATTTAGCTTTTTCAGTTTTTCAACAAAACAAAATATTGTTTAATTTTAGGAAATGTTTGTGCTATAATATTAAAAGTTGAATTCTTGTGGCTCGATAGTATTTAATGCGATTTCATTTAAGGACATAGGCCGCACAATATTTAATTTATTAAACTATTAAAAATATTTGCTTTAGTAGAAAATTACTGAAATGTATTACATGACAAAAAATGAAATAAAAATTTTAAATATTTCGGATATGATACGAGAAAGTTTTTTACACCATCTTTAAAATTATATTACATATTCAAATGTGTACAAACGTGTGTCAACCGGTGTAGTGTGCACATCATATTCACAAAATTAGTACCAATAATCGTAGTAAATACCATTATATACGTTACATTATAGGGTTTGAAGCCTACCCGTAAAAACCCATTTCAACGAAAACACAAAAGAATAGAAGAAAACTGATCCCCAACTCTGATGACGACTACCGCAAACGAAAAACTGATAACGATTTAAGGATATGCACCTGGAACGTCCGAACCCTTAATTAGGAAGGGTTCTATCCAACTGACTGATGTCTTGGAAAGATATAAAGCTGATATCATTGCTATCCAAGAAATGCGATGGAAGGGACAGGGTTGCATTCGGCATGCACCCTGTGATATCTACTACAGCGGCCATGCGGAGTAGCACGGATGCGGATTTGTAGTTGGCAAGAGACTACGGCCCCACGTCCTGCGATTCACACCTTTGAACGAACGGCTTGCCATAATCCGCGTCAAGGTTAATTTTTTTAATATAAGCTTTATATGTCACCTGGATGTCGTCTGATCAAAAAACCGGAAATTAAATTGATTACGTTTTGATCGAGGGAAGGCACTCTTCCAGTGTATTGGATGTACTCACGATCCGTGGTGCAAACATTGACTCATATCACTAACTTGTCGCAGCCAAGATCCGTACACGTCTGTGCGCAGTTAAGAATGCACGCAACCCTACACAGAGAAAGCTAGACGTTGACAAGCCGCAATCGAAACAGACAGCCGAAGCTTTTGCCACTCGGCTCTCACTCCTGCATCAAAGCACTCGTCCAATCGATGATATACACGCGCAGTGGACACACATCGCCCTCGCCGAAACCAGTGGTACGAACAGGACTATCGCAACGCCACTGCAGAGAAAGACGCTGCCTACAAAGCTACCCTGCAGTCGCTTGTAATGCGCACTGCTAAGGAGCGATACAAAGAGAAGAGGAGGGAAAAGAGACTTAATTTCAGGCGGAAAAAAAGAGAGGTAGAAAAGCGCGAGCAGGAGAAGATTGAGATGTTTAGTGACAGGAATAAGGCCCGATTATTTTTAGAAAAAATAAGACGCCTTGCCGATGGTTTTAAGACCGGGGCCTTTTGCTGCAAGGACGAAAACCGGAATCTAGTAACAGATGTCCAGAGTACACTGACGTTATGGAGAGAACACTTCTCTAAGCTTCTAAATGACGACGCTGGCAACAATCCCGCAAATAAAGATGATATTCCGGAAACCCCAATTACGGCTGAAAGCGTCGAGGTTCCTTTGCCCGACTATGGTCTGGCTATAGTTCTGACAGAGGGAACTGATGGCTTACCTGCTGAGCTGTTTAAGAACGGAGGCGAAGCTCTACTTAAATGCATTCACGAGCATCTATGCAGAAGAATGCATTCCGAACGATTGGAATCTCAGTGTGCTCTGCCCAATCCCCAAGAAAGGCGATCCCACTATCTGTGCCAATTACCGTGGCATAAGCCTTCTTAATATCGCATATAAAGTCCTGTCGAGAGCTTTATGTGAAAGAGTGAATCCCATTGTATACGAACTGATCGGACATTATCAGTGCGGCTTCAGACCTGGAAAGTCCACCATCGATCAGATTTTCACGCTACGGCAAATCTTGGAGAAGACTCAAGAAAAACAATTCGACACCCACCATCTTTTTGTCGACTACAAAGCCGCCTTCGACAGCCCAATAAGGAAGCACCTGTACTCCACCATGTCTGAATTTGGTATTCCTGCAAAACTAATACGACTTTGCAGGATGACACTGAGCAACACCAGCAGCGCAGTTAAAATCGGGAAGGACCTCTCCCCACTATTTATTACCAAACGAGGTTTCAGACAAGGTGATTCCTTATCGTGCGACTTTTTCAACCTAATGATGGAAAAGATCATCCGAGCTGCTGATCTGAGACGTAGTGGCACAATATTCTACAAGAATGTTATGCTGGTTGCGTATGCTGATGACATCGATATCATTGGCCATAATACGCGCGAAATCAGTGCAGCATTTTCCAGATTAGAAAGAGAGTCAAGTCGAATGGGTCTGGCAGTGAATGCAGATAAAACGAAATACTTGGTGTCAACAAACAAACAGTCCCAGCGTCTTGGAACCCATGTTACCGTTGACAATACCTCATTCGAGGTTGTGAAGAACTTCGTTTATCTGGGATCCAGCATTAACTCAACCAACGACATCAGCATTGAGATCAAACGAAGAATAACTCTTGCTAACAGGTGTTACTTTGGGCTCAGTAGGCAATTGAGAAGCAGAGCCCTCTCTCGACGAACTAAAATCACGCTCTATAAATCGCTCATCATGCCCGTCCTACTTTATGCCCATCCTACTTTACAAACCTGAACGCTGAGCAGTTCAGGTGAAAAGACTCTAGGAGCATTCGAGAGAAAGATTCTTTGTAAGATCTACGGACCGATCTGCGTCAATGGCGAGTACCGAATACGGTGGAATGATGAACTGTACGAGCTGCACGCTGACATCGACATAGTCAAGCGCATTAAAATCGAGCGCATGAAAGACGATGCTCCAGTGAAGAAAACATTCGATTCGGTACCCAGCGGCGGTCAACGCAGAATAGGACGACTGCATCTTCGTTGGAAAGACCAAGTAAAGGACACCTGACGAAGCTTGGAATTTCCAACTGGCGCCAGCAAGCGAAAGACAGAAATGGCTAGCGCAAATTCTTAGATAAGACCAAGACCGACCTACAGTTGTAGCGCCAACTAAGTAAGTAAGTAAGTATGGTTACATTTTGCTTATGTTCATTCTAGATTCAATTATGCCTTTGGCCCCTATAGAACGCCCTTGCGTTGATATCTGATTTGTATAACGTTAGTTGGTGGAAATTTAGTCACTTAAAAAAAAAATCCACTAAGAAATAATTGGCTTTCATCGACACTAAAACATTTGAATTTTAGTGTATGTGCATTTCTTGTGATTTGCATAAATTTAGTGTTGTAGTGGAATGGTATTGAGCTCGTGTACCGAAATTTTCTCGTAACATAATTAACTTCAACAATTTGCATCTTACAGATATAATAGGAGAAAACACTTCAGCACAATCAAAACACGAGTCCTTGAACTAGTGCTAATAATCAAATTGTATTATTTGCATTTTTATAGTCTGCGGATGTTTTTACGATCAAATTAATTATATGTCCAATAAAATGAGACATTTCAATGAGCCAAGCTTAATCAAGCAATTGTATTGAATTAAATTATTAAAACCACAAGAAACATTTGAGCAAATTAATGCAAAATCTCTGTTTTATGTGAAATTTTTCAAACACCATTCGATAAGAATGTAAAACCTGATGTTAAGGCGACTACAACAATGCTGACAACCCCACAGCAACAACAGCAAGAAAAACAACAATATTATCAGCAGCAACAGCCAATGGTAAAGAAGTTTTTCAGCGCTGAATGCTTCGTTTGCCACATCGCTTGGCAAAGAAAAAGGCAGTATAACTTGAAGCCGCGCCCTATCACCTAAGTTGACCAGGTTAATACAGATATTTGCCGCCTTGCTTATATCTGTCACAACTAACAAATGATAATGATCAATTATGTATTCATAATGATGCTCTTTAAATTTTATTTTACTTAACTAATTTTTTCTTTTTTTATTGAGATTCTTTTTATTATCTGTCTAGCCGATCGGAAAAATTTATTTAATTTTTTATATTCGTTGACAGCTATCTTAAGATCTCGTAGATTAAACCACGTTAATCCACAGCGGCAAAGTTTTTGATGATGACGCCGAGTCATAAAAAAGATCATCGAGGTGTTAGCTGGTGGTTGTTGTAGTTGTTGTTGTATTTGTTGTTGTAGTTGTTGTTGTAGTTGTTGTTGTAGTTGTTGCCACTATTAGGCATTTATTTTGAATGTTGGTGTTGACAAGATTTTTCAACATCTCCTTTCTTTATGCTTTTGTTTTAGCAGTTAATAGTTTCGAAATTTAAATAATTTTATTCTCTGGTTTTATCGCTTGACTAAAATACAAAACATATTAAAAGTTAATTCATTTCAAACAGCGCATTAATAAAGTCCAGACGCTGAACTTTATTGTATTGTCGGTTTTTTTTATTTTATTTTTTTTTTTTTTTTTTTTTTTTTAGAAACTCCTAAGAGCATTTGGCTTAGTTTATATTGATAAGAAAAAGATGTATTTACTTTGACCAGCGAAGTTTCTGTTTGTCTATCGCAAGCAAACCGATGATGGAAAAACCAAGAATTTATACCATAGTAATTTTAAACTATGAAATATTTAGGGCCAGTGAACATTAGTTAACCACTGACCAAAGGTTGAGATTTGAGTTTTACAATCAAAGTTAGCGAATTATTTACCAGTGGTGGTAGTTTCACAGCTGATTTCTGTAATGGAAAAAAAGCAAAAAATTAAACGTCAAACAAATATTGACACGTCCGTTCCGTGTTTTGCTTCAATTTTTAACCATGTTTTCTCCTTCTCATCCGCATGATTGTTATCCGATTTTTTACATTAAATTATGTGTTTGTATTTGTTCACTATTTCCAACAGAAAATAAATTCCTTTTAATAACAAACTAGCACATCTCGAATTTTCACTTTGTGTCGCATCCATTGATTTTTCAATTATGCAAAAGAAAATAATTTAAAGCAAATACCACAAATATATGTTTTATACAGTTGTAATTACAATACTGAAGAAATCATGTTCGCCCTCACAAATATTCTTTGCCAGTATCTTGGTTTGAGAATTGGCTAAGTGCGAGTGCAGCGCTGTTTGAGCTTTAGCTTGAATTGGTATTTGGTATTGAGTTGGTGCTTGGGCATTTTAGCTAGCGATACGCAAAAGAAAGCATGCTAGTAGTGCTCTTATTGGCGTCAATATACCTTCTATGTTCGCTGTATTGATGAGGCCTACCTTTTGAAGGTTTGGAGTCTTCATGTTATTTTATATGAACAATTTTTTTTAAAAATTTACAAAAATTTAACTAATCACATCAATTAAAAAAAAATCAAAACTTAAAGAAAAAACAAAAAAAAATTATTTTTTTTGTTCAAGTTGGGTCGCGAACCCAGGTCTTCGAAATCTAACACATTACATATCACATTATATGAAAACTTTTCTATGGAAAAATTCTAAGTCTTTTCTATTATTTTTGTATGAAGAAATTTTACAAAAAACTTCAAAAAAAAAATTCCAAAAAAATTTTTAAATGAACAGAAAAATTTGTACAAAAATGTAGATTTAAAAAAATACAAAAAAATTCTAAGTCTTTTCTATTATTTTTGTATGAAGAAATTTTACAAGACTGCTGAGTTTTGAAAATGTTTTCGTTTTATAAAGAGTGCGTTACATCGGTTTTACTTCTCCAGTAAAAGTCCAGTATGTGTTAAAGTTATCTATATATTTATTTCAGTAAGGATTTTTGAGATGTCAGAATTGGCGGGGTGTAGAATAATGAATGAGGTATCGAATGACAAAGCTGAATGGGTAGGCGTGCACAATTTGGTTGGTTTTTCAATTTATGGCCTTTGACCTCAAATATGAGCGTTTAAAGATAATTTTCGTAATAACTCCTAAGCTATTAGAGATGGACGAAGATGGTGTACAAAGGAATTTCAGACATTGCTGAGATGTACAAAAAACAATCACTTACGGATACCCAATAAGCATTTTTGTATGTACCATGTGTGAATATATACTGCGATGGTGAAATTTTTTCAATGCAGTAAATTTTAAACAAATCCTGTTATTATGACATCCATCACAATTATCGCAATATCTCGAAAACTATAGATTTTCCCAGTACAACGTATTTTTTGATGAAAAGTCGTTAATTAGTAAAAATAACGGAAAGCGAAAGCTTGTTCGAAAATATGTTGTATAGGTCAGAGGTGTCGTGGCAGTGAGCTAAATTACAAATTCTAAAAAAAAAATAAAAATAAAATAAAGTTTCGATGGCGACTAAAAAACTTAAAAACAAAAACAACAACATGAGTACGCTGAGCTAATTTATCGTAAAAAAATTTGCAAACATAGGTTTTAAGCATCTGACGACACCCAAATGTTACACGCAGCCATTAAATAAAAAAATGAAATGATTCCAGACGAGTGATATTGAAAATACTACAACAAAAACTCGCTACGTTTGCGCTACGAGAAAATACCAACAAAAAAGCACACAGAAGCAATGACATTGATAGCTAGCTTTCGACGCGAGCAGGCTACAACAATGGCCGCATTCAGCGCAGACAACAGTTGGCAGCTGTTGCGTAAAATGCGCTGAATGGTACAAATTTGGTAGCGCTAACTAAAACTAATAAAGTAGCGAACGCTTTTTAATCGAGCGAACCAATTCTATGCTACATAAACACAACTGTTTGCTTAACTGTCAGATGGTGTTACTGACGCTGTTAAATTAATAAACGCAGAAAGAACGCAGCAAATTTAAGTGAGAAACCTTTCCAATTGAATTAAATTTACACAAAAATTAAATTGAATCTAACTTCTGACGTGTAGAGTAGCAACACATTCAGAGAAAAACATCGTGAACTAAGGTAACGCTACCATTACAGTTCACAACAGTTGTCTGCGCTGAATGCGGCCAATGCCATGTACATAATTCCTCGAATTACAACACACACGGAAATATTGAAGTTGTTGTAAGTGAGCTAAAAGAGCTATGAGATTTACAACTCTGGTATAGATAGTGGAAGTCAAAAAAAAAAATTCGTTTATGAAATCGGTTTTATGACATTAACATTTTTGCATTATATTGTAAATTATAGATTTTCTCAGTATAATGAATTTTTTAGAGCGAGGTCATCGTTACAGAATAAGAAAAAAAACGATTGAAATATCATGTTTTGACTTTGCAAGCAAATATCTCCGCCATTTTCAAATCGATTTCAATAAAATTTCTGTTGTCTAAAAGTTCAATTAAATGACTTTGGAGAAATGAAAACAATAATTACCGTTACCTCACTAATTCAATGCTTTATATAAACATACATATATCAAAAAACCTCTAAAATTTACACTTTTTGCTCAAAAAAATAGGCCACAAGTTCTTTTTGTTGTACAGTTTTTTTCGAAAATTTCCATTTTTCCCACTCTTTCATATTACATATCATGTATGTGCAAAAATTGCTCCATTTTGACACATAATTCAATAAACAGTTTCTATCATTAAATATCATGGGCTCTAGATTCTTAAAATAAACACTTCGAAAGGTTTTTATTCAAACCTGTCCTTATATATGTATTATTTTTTAAATATAATAATTGATGTGGGTCGCTCACGTAACATTCTTATGCCTTTTTTGTTGTTAAAAATTAAAAAAAGTACAGAAAAATTTAAAATTTTTGCCCTGTTTTGATTTTTTTATAGCACTCTAGTAGTACTAAATTTAGTGTCAAAGGTGGAAGCGATCGAAAGTATTGTCCAAAGATATAAGCAAACAAAAAAATACGCATTACCTATTTTTTTTAGACTAAATCAACGCTCACGGGTAGCCCCCTATAAATGTGTAAGCATTGTGTTGATTCGAAAGATGGGTGGTAGTTAGTTGGAAGGTGAATAGATGGAGTAGTGTCGGTGAAGATTTATTTTAAATTTGCACAGCCCAAAACTGCCGGGAAACACACTCGCAGGGAGACTATTCCACAACTTAACCGTGCGACTAAAGAACGAATTATCACTGTAATACGAGGTTCTATTGGGCATCGATGCAATGGTGAAGGGGTGGGCTTGGACAGCTGCCGAGTAGACCTGAGAAAAACACGAGCTGGTGGCGTCAGGCCATGTGTCTCCCTTGAACACTTCCCATGGTAATACCTATACAGAAGGCTTAGGCAACCAACATCCCCTTTCAAATATATCGCACGACGTTGAATTCGATCCAGGAGCTCCAAATAAGGTCTTCAAGCCCCTGCCCAAATGTGCTAATTGTACTCCATTTTCGGTCGAATATATGAGGTGTAGATCATGCGAAGATCATCTGAAATGAAATATTTTTTGCACCGTTTTAGAAAACCTAGGCACTTGCCCGCTTATTTTGACACATCATTCCAACGAAGATCAGATTTGATCGATATGCCCAGAACCCCAAGAGCGGCCGATTCCACAAGATATACACCATTCATAATGAGAGGAGCTAAGGGGCAATCCACATGCTTGTGGGTTAACATACAGCACTGGGTCTTGCTTGCATTGAACTCTACTCTACTAGCAAGACCCCACTCGGAGATTTTTTATAGATCACTAAAAGTGTGTCATTCATATTTTGCCTCTTTCTCTCAATCTCCATAGAGCTTGGGCATTTTTTTAGTGAATATGAATGACAAATGCTGCTGTCGTCCGCAAAAAAATGTATTGGGTTATGCATCAACGACAGAAGGTCATTGATAAAAACCAGAAACAAGGTGGGGGATAGGACTGAACCCTGTGGTTGTCCTGCGTTGATGGCATGCTTCTCGTACAAAATACCGTCAACTACGACACGAATCGTTCTGTCCTTGAGGAAACAGGTGATCCATCGAGCAAAGTTACCACCAAAACCATATGCAACAAGTTTTGACACGAGCGCTTTATGCCACACTCGGTCGAACGCTTTAGAAATATCCAGAGCAACAATCCTGCTCTCGCCGAAAAAGTGAACGCATTTATTCCATTCTTCGGTTAAGAACGCCATAAGATCACCAGTAGAGCGAGCCCTACGGAAACCATATTGACGGTCACTGAGCAGTTGGTTTTGCTCCAGAAAGTTCACAACGTTGAAGTTTATTATTAACTATGGAAAGCATAGAGCATATCGCAATGGGTCGGTAGTTTGCAGGGTTCGTGGCATCACCCTTTTAAGGTACCGGCTGAACATTAGTCACCTTCCAACAAGAAGAAAATATTCCTGTTCTGTAGGAGATGTTGAAAAGGTTGCGCAAAGGCCGAGCCAGCGAAGAAGCACACATTTTAAGCACAATTGGCGGTATGTCGTCAGGACCAGAGGCTTTTTTTACGTTGAGATTTGTTAGGACCCTTTTAACTGCTGTCGTTCGAAAGCATATATCCTGCATTGCAGAAGATCCACTCTGAACAAAGGGCAGTGGCTGATTGCTATCCGAGAGAGTGGAGTTTTGTGCAAACAATCTAGCCAATAGGTTCACTTTATCAACCGAGTCAGTGAAGATTTGGTCATCTTTTAAAAGAGCTGGAATCGATGACGATGTCTGGTTTTTAACTCTTTTAACAAATGACCAAAAAATTTTGCTCCCTTTGGGGCAGAGAAGAACATGTTCTCGAAAACGAGTTTCGTGCAGAAGCTTTTTGCGTTTTAAAATTGCATTACAGCGATTCCGTCCGCCGATGCGAAATCTTTTAGTATCAGTATTCTTGTTAGAACGCCAATTCAGAAAGGCTTCCTCTTTGGACCTCACTGCAATCCTGCAAGTTTCATTAAACCATGAGTGATCTTTTGGTTTAATGCTTCTCTTCTCTCTAGAGGTGCAGGTGTTTGAATATGGAAAAACCGCGGAGATGGTACGATGGTCCGAGTTACTAAGAGGTGCGTTGGCACTCATATCATATTTTTCATGATGTGAAGTCAGAAAAAGATCAATGGTATTATGGCTATGCATATTACTTTAGGGAAAAAAGTGGGTTCCTTCACTAAGCAAAAATAGAAGTGGTTTTTTTCTGCGTCAATTTAATCGAAAAAATTCCCACTCCCGAAAACTCCCACTGGAATAGCAACCTTGACGTTGGTGTGGGGGCTTCGGTCGCTAGGATGCAGTGGGCTGGAATGACGGAAGCGCACGCTTCTGACAGGGGTCCTGGGTCATACAGGTCGCTGCATCCTGGCGATGCACTAGTAGCTATTCACTCCTACCTTATATCCCTTTTCACTCCCCATACCCGCCCTAATCATCCCATATATAACCTCTCCTATCCCACACCTAGTCCCTCCGATGGGCCGAATCAAGGTGTAATGCGACCCGTGCCGAGGATTTGCTAGGCTGGAGGCCCATTAAAAATAGTCCAGTCCCAAACGGAGCGTACCGGATACCAGGCGCCCTCCGGTACTATACAAACACAATCCCGCAGCCTAAACAGGAGGTAAAAACCAAGGCCAGTGACGTGACTAAACGACACCTGATCGTGGCACTGATCAACCGGAGTGATCCCCAAGGCAAAATGACCCTTGAGAGATGGAAATCCGTAGAGATGAAGCTTCTCGAGGTGATGTTCGCGAGGTTGGAAGCCCAACCTGACGCTCCCATGCCCACATTCGATGGAGCAGGCTGGCTCAATGGGGTTAAGATCCTAAAGTGCAACGACGATCCAACTCTGCACTGGGTGAAAGCAGTAACCCCGACACTCCAAGGCCTATGGGAGGGTGCCCAACTGGAAGTAGTGGACAGGACTAGTATCCCGTCCCTACCAAAAGCGAAGGTACTCTTCCCAAGAGTAGTGCCGCAGGAGTCCGCGCTGAAGCTTCTACAGAAGCAAAATCCGGACGTGCCAACGGCTGACTGGAGGGTGTTGAAGGTTGCTGATCCGCTACCTGATAGCAGCGGGGGGCAGCACTACATCCTCCAGATCAACAAGGAGGCAGAGGATATCCTTTACGCGCGTTACGGGAAGATGGCGTGGGGCGTTGGCAGTGTTTATCTGCGCCTCAAAAAGCGCCACCCCAAGGACAACAACAGCAACACACTAGAGTCCGGAGAGGTGGAAAAAGACCTCGGCCTAGAAGCCGTAACCGACGCTGCCCAAGGACTCAGTCTGGTAGATGCGGGTGACGGAGGCACACCAACAAAAGTTGACCCCATAAAGGAACCTTCAGCCTAATGGAGCTGAAGGTCCTTCAAATAAACCTGCATAAATGCAAAACACTGACGATCTTACCGTTGTGGCGCTGGAGGGCGACGCGGACGAGCCGATCCTGGTCGCCTCATGCTACATGGCGCATGACGTCGACGCACCACCAGACGAGCTACAAAGAATGGTAGCAGTCGCCGGCGGGAAGAACCAAGCAATGGTCATCGGAGCAGATGCCAATGCACACCACCCAGTATGGGGCAGCCCAGATATCAACGATCGAGGTGAGTCCCTACTTAACTTTATTCTACAATATAACCTTAGCGTAGCTAACATCGGCGAGGAACCCACGTATGTAGGCCCCACCTCGTCGAACGTGTTAGACCTAGCAATATCCTCAGACAACAGCACTCTGGTCACAAATTGGAGGGTGCTAGCACAGCCCTCCTTCTCGGACCACAATTATATTAGCTTTAGTATAAGCTTTAACTACACTCCAGCTCAAAAGATCTTTAGAAGCCCCAGAAACACGAACTGGAACCGCTTCAGAAGTATCATTGAGAGCAAATTACCAGCTACTAAACAAATTAATACGGAAGAGGGCATTGAAAGGTCACTGAAGACTCTCTCGGCCCATCTTCTCAAGGCCTATCATGTCTCTTGTAAGCCCACGCGAACAAAGCGTAAGATCAGACCACCATGGTGGAGTCCGGATCTTACAGAGCAAAGACGCGACCTAAAAGATTTCTTTAAACTAGCTAAAATAGCTGGCCAAGAGGAAATTTGGGGGGAATACAAATGTAGGCTCAAACTTTTTAAAAGAAACGTACGCAGAGCAAAAAGACACTCGTGGAAGAACTTCTGCTCAAACATAGAAAAAACTGCGGACACAGCAAGGCTCAGGAAGCTACTCTCAAAGCAGCCCTCCACTCAGAGCCAGCTACGCAAAGACAATGGCCAGTGGACGGAGAGCAGTCAGGAATCCCTCGAGGTGCTGTTAAAGGCGCATTTTCCTGTCTGTACCGAAGCTCCTAGCACTGCTACAATACGAGGGCACAGGATAACCCCGTTACAGGTTCCACACGACTTAATAAAGTCGGATGGAATCGTATGGGCTATAAACTCGTTCTCGGGATACAAATCTCCGGGACCAGACGGTATAATTCCTGCCATGTTGCAAACGGCTGAATCGCAAGTCGTCCCATGGCTGAAGAATATATTTAACGGATGCATCACGCAAAACTATGTACCTGTGGCTTGGAGGACAGCGAGGGTTGTATTCTTACCGAAGGCAGGTAAGAGCAGCCATCCATGTCCGAAAGACTACAGGCCAATAAGTCTGACCTCCTTCGTACTCAAAACGCTCGAGAAACTGATTGACTTGCACCTAAGAAACAATTCAATCCAGTTATCAACCAACCAGCACGCATACACGAAAGGGAAATCGGTGGAAACGGCACTACATTCCCTAGTAGTAACCATAGAAAAAGCCCTCCACCACAAGGAATACGCACTCGGGGCGTTTCTAGATATCTCAGGTGCATTCAACAATATATCAACCACCGCAATCCTTAGTGGATTACGTGCAATAGAGGCACCACCGGCAATAAACCTTTGGTTAGACAAGCTGCTTGGCTGCAGAAAGGTGCGGGCTGAGTGGGGCACTAAATCCATGGAAAGGGAAGCTCGCAGTGGGACACCCCAGGGAGGGGTCCTCTCGCCAGTACTATGGAATCTTGTAGTTAATGAACTACTCGAAAAGTTCGCAGGTAGAGCCCCGAGGATAACTGCCTATGCAGACGACATAAGCATTATTATAGTAGGGAAATGTCTATCAACAGTAAGCTCCATAATGGAGAGCACACTCAAAGATGTACTTAGATGGGCAAATTCAGTCGGTCTAAGTATTAACGCAGAGAAAACGGATCTGGTTCTGCTCACGAAAATGTACAAGATACCACAGTGGATACCACCGAAATTGAACGATATACGTCTCATACCGAAAACTCACACAAAATATCTAGGAGTCGTCCTGGACAGCAAGCTGTCATGGAAAACCAACGCGGAAGAAAGGGTGAAGAAATCCACCATTGCACTATACACATAAAAAAAGATGCTAGGCAGTACTTGGGGTCTCTCACCCTTTCTGATGCACTGGATCTATGTAACGGTAGTGCGTCCTATTCTACTCTACGGGATTATTGTGTGGTGGCCAGCTGTGAACAAATCAACATTCCTCAGGCACTTGGAGAAAACTCAGCGGCAGGCAGCGCTATGCATCACGGGGGCACTGAAGTCAACTCCAACTAAAGCGCTTGAAACGATTCTAAGTATGGACCCCCTGGACATACACGCAAAACTAATAGCCGGAAAAACGGCACAACGCCTCACGGCAGCAGGCAACATGCACACTCAAAATTTTGGACATTGTACAATCGGAAAGGATCTACTTAGTAGCACGGACTACATGGTACCTCGCACGATAGTCAATTCCAAAGTACGAACTCTTCTGGGACCAAACGACTGGTGCAAAGGTATAGAACAAGCACAGCGGGCGGTCAACATATTTACCGACGGCTCCAAAATGCCTACGGGGGTAGGTGCGGCGGTGTATTGCGCAGAGCCTAATATAAGGCAGCCATATAAACTGCTGAACCACTGCAGTATCTTCCAGGCGGAAATATTTGCCATAAGGAAGGCTTCTGAGATAGCCCTCAGCATGGACACACAACACTCTAACATCAACATTTTCGTTGACAGTCAAGCGGCGATCAAATCCATGCGCTCCGCTAGCATCAAGTCCAAAAGTGTCTTGGCTGGCAGAGATGCACTATGCGCTTCGAAAAGAGTGCGCATCTACTGGGTCCCTAGCCACCAGGGCATTGAGGGAAACGAGATGGCAGATGGTTTAGCAAAGTAAGGCGCCGGGCTGGAATCAGAACTCGCAGAACATGTACTTACTCCGCTACAAGAGTTGTACAGGAACCTCGAAAGAAGAGCCACACTAGCAGTGAATCGTAGATGGAGAGATACGACAACGTGCAAAATCTCGAAAATCATGTGCAATGCACAATGCGAAAAACGAACTCTGTTCATCTTGGCACGCCCGCGCAAGGATTGCAGGACACTAGTGGGCATGCTCACTGGTCACTGCATGACGGCAACCCACGCGAGGAAGCTGGGCATCACCACGGATGACAACTGCAGGAAGTGCAAAGAACTGGGCACAGTGGAGACCCTGGAGCACCTACTATGCACATGCCCCGCCCTACTTAGATCGAGACTAAAATACCTAGGCTCATCGACGTTCCCGTCACTTAAAGATGTAGCCAGGGTGTCTCTAGAATCCCTCCTAAGGTTTGCGAACTCAACGCAAATCTTTAAAGACTTTTAAAACAAACACAAAGGTTCTTTGCTCGCTACCGGTACCACTAAGGACCTGAATTGGTCTATGTGAGCCTCACGAAGGCATCCGGTCTAACCTAACCTAACCTAATCGAAAAAATCTGCGAAGTCGAGTTTTTTTATCAAAGTTATTTTAATATCATTTCAAAGAATGCTTCGTTGAAAAACCTTTGTAAAATATTTTTAAACAAACCCTAATACGATACGTTACGATACAGAAGTTTCCCTACAAAGAAGTACAAACTTTCTTATAGTTTTATTTACTTAATTGAACTAGAAAAACATAAAAAGTGTAATTCAGGGCCGTAAAAATTGAAAACTGGAAAAATTTAATAAAACTTTATATCATACAAGTATTTATTAAACTTGTAAGATTCCGAGTTTTGTTAAAATTTTTTCACTTTTGTCACTATATTTCAACTTTTACTGCCATTCATCATGTTTGTTGCCATTTTTAAGAAATTCAACTTGAGATCAGCTCTCAGTACACTCACAATATAAATATAAATATTTTTTTTTTCTTTGTTATGGAGGTTTAAAAATTTCCTTGAACTATATTCCAGAAACGTTTCAAGGACATTCAGTTTATTCTACACCTTCAAAAACAATTTACGCCTTCAAAGAGGCAAGAGGGTATGGGGTTTATATATTTTTCCGTGACAATATTAATTATAATAGTGATCCGATTGTAATAGTCAATAAAAACCACATTTGTATTATATATTTATAAACTTTATTCATATTTTAGGACAGTTTTAGTGCAAGCTATTTTATAATTTCTGAAGCTACCATTCCCAGGGTTAATCAACAACGAATTTCATTCAAACCCTAATTTATTCTACAACATTGGAAACATTTACAAAAAACCAATAATATCTACTTAAACTGTGTGAAAAAGACGAAACTAAACTTTACGCTAACTCTTTGCAATTCCCGTAACGCAGTTAGTCTTTAAGCAATCTGTATTTTTATCTTCAGACATTTGCATTTTTATACATTAGACTAATTTGTATAATGACAGAATTATACAAAAGATAAGATATT
The DNA here is from genome assembly GCA_963920525.1 of Dichetophora obliterata. Lineage (NCBI taxonomy): Eukaryota > Metazoa > Arthropoda > Insecta > Diptera > Sciomyzidae > Dichetophora > Dichetophora obliterata. Next base: position 109,768,271 of record OY986439.1, on the reverse strand, counting down.
TTAAAAACAAAATATCAACTCGCTCTTTGTAGAAGCGCACTCAGCTAACTGACTGCTTTGTATTTGTTTACAAGTTAAACCAATCAAAGAATCTGAAATAGCTTTTATCGTTTTCCCGATTGTTAAAATATTTGCATTGTTTTTTTTTTTTTTGCTTTTGTAGCTATTTTTAAATAATACAATTATGCCAAAATGTTCCAAAAGATTTTTCGTCTTCATATTTTAAGTCTTACTTGTATGATGACTAAATAAAAAACTCAATCTGAACGCGATTTGCAGACAAAGCTTTTAATTGGCAAGGTTTTCACTTTCAAGTTCAATGTCAATGCAGCATCGGAAACAATAAAAAAATAAAGTAGCAGTTCGAGAAGTAATTTGATTCATTAGTAGCTTTCATTAGAGCATTGAATTAGTTAGTCAGAGCAACAACAAAATAAGTCAAATACAATAAACTGTCGCCATATCGAAATAATTTTAAATTTTGCACTGATATAAAACTGAATCTGCTTTTAAGAGTGTCTTTTGAAAGCGTATTACCGCCAACTATGAATAGAATTTGTTTTAAATCCTTGAGTTTGGCTCAAGTAAAGGTCAGACTAGAAAGCTACTCATAAAGCAATAACAGAAAATTCCAAGAACGATGATTTTTTGTTAGGCTATTGCCTTAGTTATTATGATAAGTGTATTTATTATTAAAATTTAATCATAAAAGCATAACACAACAAAAACCATATCTTAAGTCTTTGAAAGGTTAATATTTTTAATTAATTGATATTCACATTTATTAATGTCTGGAAAGTTATTGCTGCTTTTAAAAGGGTTTTTTAATAAGATAATTAGTTGTGATATATTGTTTGAATTTTTACATGATTTTAATTGTGAAGCTCACAAGTGATCTTTGTGAAGCTCACAAGTAAGTTTTTTTACAGTTTTTTTTTTTTGTGAGGTGTTTTTTAATTAAACAAATATTCAGGATAAATAACTTTCTTTCTGCCAAAGTAAACACTTTTCATTATATTTTCGAGATCATTGTATAAGAAGAACTAACATCAGGTAGCAAGAAAATTTAAAAATTACTCAGAAAAATATTTCACAAAAAATTTACAGAACTAGAGATTAGGAAAATATGACTAGAAAACAATTTTAAAAAATTGTTGATAAATGTTTAATGAATTATTCCAAGTTGAAGTTTTCACAATTCGTATACATTTTATTTATTTATTTAAGTCTATGAACAGATGTTTGTTCTTACAGACTAGACGAAATTCAAACGACAAATCAAAATAAGACTAAATAAAATCTTTAGAAAAATCAAAGTAAATAAAAATTATAATATGTTTAGCAAATAGTTTTTTAAGTTCTCTTTAGACATAGCTAGATCAATGGGAATTAAATAAAGATAATTCTTTAGATATCGGCTCATTAAGAGCATAATATGTACGATGTATTATATTGGGGGTTGGAATTAGTTTTAAAGGTTTTCTAAGAGATGGCGTAACTATCAATAGATCGAATCGGGCACACCTGTGACTATATTCATTTCAAAGCACATTGTGTAAGCTTCATTTTTCAGTATGTGTCATTCCACTGAAGTGTAAACAACATATATTTTTTTTCTCTGTGAACATGTCGACTTTCGCTCCAACAAAACGCAATTTGCCGGAAGGTTTACTTTTGTGCTTCCATTTGAAGAAAAAAGCGGTTGAAGCACAACGCACGCTTACTGAGGCTTACGGGGACTATGCTCCATCGATTTCTACTTGTGAGTACTGGTTCCGTCGGTTTAAAAGTGGTGATTTTGATACGGAAGACAAAGAGCATCCGGGCCAGCCGAAAAAGTTTGAAGATGAGGAATTGGAGGCTTTGCTCGATGAAGACCCGTGTCAAACCCTTCAAGAATTGTCAGAATCATTGGGAGTCGACTTATCAACGGTCGGCAAACGCTTGAAGGCCATAGGAATGATTCAAAAGCAAGGGAATTGGGTGCCGTACCAGTTGAAGCCGAGAGACGTTGAACGGCGATTTTGCATGTGCGAACAACTGCTTCAACGGCATAAAAGGAAGAGTTTTTTGCATCGTATTGTCACTGGCGATGAAAAGTGGATCCATTACGATAATCCTAAGCGAAAAAAATCGTGGGGACCACCCGGCCATGCATCAACATCGAGGGCCAAGCCGAATATTCATGGCGCCAAGCTTATGCTGTGTATTTGGTGGGATCAGAAGGGTGTCGTGTACTATGAGCTGCTAAAACCTAACGAAACCATCACTGGGGAACGCTACCAACAACAATTGATGCAATTGAGCAGAGCATTAAAGGTTAAACGGCCGGAATATGCCAAAAGACACGACAAAGTGGTTTTTCAACATGACAACGCACGGCCACATGTTGCAAGAACCGTCAAGGAAACTTTGGAGGCGCTGAATTGGGATGTGCTACCCCACCCGCCTTATAGCCCAGACATAGCCCCTTCCGACTACCACCTATTCAGATCGATGACGCATGGCTTGGCTGAGCAGCGCTTCACTTCTTACGAGGATACCAAAAAATGGGTCGATTCGTGGATTGCCTCAAAAGACGAATCGTTCTTCCGGGGCGGAATCCATATGCTGCCAGAAAGATGGGAAAATGTCGTAGCTAACGATGGACAATACTTTGAATAATATACATTGTACCGTTGTTTCTAAATAAATGCTCAAAAACCGAAAAAAACCTTTAAAATTAATTCCAACCCCCAATAATACAAAATAGTTTAAAATAGCGCAACTGCCCCAGGGGAATATTAAACTCTATTAATTGCAATAACATCGATCTATCAATTTTACCAGAAATAACGTCATGAACGAATAAGAGAGAATTAAGTTTTCCTCTTGATTTCAAAGATGTCTCCCCAATTATTCTGACTCTACAGATAGCTATCCGTGAGCTGGAACGGTTTGAAATAAACTCTTAAAATAGATTTTTGTGTAAAATATGGGCTGGCGTAGTAATTGCAAAAAAACAAACTATCAGAAATTATAGGCCGGAAAAATATCTTCCAATCTGCATCAAAAAATTTTTGATATTTTTTATTTATTAAAAAATTTTAAAAAATTTAGTAACTTCATAACTTTTTTTTAATACCTTACAATATCTTTTCAGTAGGTGTTTATTTTTTAATTGATATTTTCTTTTTAATTTGTTGCAGTTTAAGCAATTCTGGCCAGCAATTCTGACCAGTGAGGATATCATTAGAAATAATTAAGTTTTTGAACTTTATTGAAAATAACTTTAAAAGATTATAAAAGTGCACAAAAACCACATTATTTTTAATTCGAATTCAAAACTTTTAAACTTTTTGTTGCAGATTGGGAGAACTTTTTCAAAAATATTATTTCAGATCATTTCACTTTTTCTGACTAACACACCAGCCAATATTTTTACAAAAAACTCTATTTCTAGAGGTTATTTCAAATCATTGCAGCTCAAGAATGGCTATCGGTAGAGTCGAAATATTTGGGTAATCATCATAACATAAGCCAAGGGTTATTTTAAGGAACTACCCCGAACAACTTTTTTTCGTGAGGCGCCTTAATGTATATATATATATTTTTCTTTTTAAAATGTCTGTTTTCGTTATATTACTTAAATAAATACTTGTCCTGCTCTAAATGAAGCGATTGAATCGAATTTTATATTTTTCGCTTCAGCAACCCCCCCCCTCCGTCCACCCATCCCCCATCAGAATCCACAGCTTTGTAAACAGCTCACATTAGTTCAAATAGAATTTGAGTAGGGAAATTAACCCCATGGTATCACAATGGGACTCATTGGCTTAAGTGTGTCCCTAAAAAGTGACAGCCACTTTAACCTAACCTAACCCCCTCCCCCCCCCCCCCCCCGTTATGAAACACCTATCTACGGCGTTGATCGTAACATGGATCTAGTAGCAGTTTTCTGAACTCTTTCTAGCCTTAAAGCATGGATCGCAAGGGTTCCAGATAATGGAAGCATACTCAAGTCTCGATCTAACCTATTATAAGGTACTTTAAGTGTATAAGGATCATAAAATTCCAAACAGTTTCTTCTAATAAATGCAAGTAGTGAATACACTTTTGATAAAAGAAAGTTTAAGTGATCAATAAAAGTGAACTATCAAAAACTACGCCCATGTCTCGAATGATATTAACTTTTTCCAGTGGAAGCCCCAATAATGAATAAGACGAGTTTAAAAGGTTAAAAGATTTAGTAAAAGTAACTTGAGAACATTTACTAATATTTAGCGGTAGGCCATTACGAGCACTCCAATCAAAAACATTAATGAGAAACGATTAAAGTGATATGATATCATCATTACTGCAAATTCTTGAAAATAATTTGAAATCATCAGCATAAAAAACAACTTTAACATAACATAACATTGAACGACGACCATCTTGTAGAGTGGATGGAAAATTTTTTAGCTGCTAAAAAGCGCATATACTTTTTGAGTTTTTTGATGTTTAAATAAAACTAATAATTGCATTAATAGTTGAACTATTATTGTATTTTTTTTTTTTTTTTTGGTAAACTTAATTGTACCGCGGTGTTAACTGATGGCTGCTGTTTGCTGAGTTGCTGACGCTGCATTTTTGACTGGTGATTTGCTTATTGGTTTGACTGGGATTGCTGGTGGCTGTTGGAACCTGCATTTGTGCCGGACAGAGCTCCATGTATTCCGTGATCAACCGATAATTGCATTTTTAAGATTGGGTATACAATTTGGACGTGTCGTTGCCGTTTCACACTGTTAGCGGTGGCTCTGACATCGACGCAGCGGCTGTGGCTGTGTGTGGATGTGTGTTGGTGCAAAACTTAGCGGGTAAAATTCCTAAAAATAGCGTGAACAATTTAGAAAGCGCGGGAATTTTACAACCAATAATGTTTTTAGTTTAGAATGAATAAGAAATATTCTAAAATTATAAGAACATTCAAATATGGTGGCATTAATAAACCATTAAAAGCGGCTAGTATGATTAGCCCTAGAAAAACTGAAGCGGCACAGCAACTGGTTGCCCTGTTATCCTGTATAACACAGCCGCAGCATAATGCACATCTGCAGAGGATGAAAACTGCAATAAATTGCAAGCCTAAAATGCTGGAGTTAAATACTCAACAAATTTTTGAAGCAATGCAACATGATTGGCAGGAGGTGGCCAAACGTACAAGAACAAGACGCTCCTCAGGCAGCAGCATATCTGCTGAGGAGAATGCCCCCCCAAAAAGAGATAATCGCTTTGCGATTTTTAATGAAATTGCTCTTAAGGAGAAATTAAATAAGCAGACGCAGAATCAGTATCCGGTGTTGCAGAGTGAGTCGCAAGCGGATGCAGAGAACGTTGAAGCGGTCCACAACAAAGAAGAAACCAGTGACGTAAATCCGAATATAAGGATTTCTCAAGGAAAAAAAGGTAGGTTTTGTCCACCAATATTCATCAAAAATTTAGATGTTAGGCAACTTGTTTTTGATTTAAGGAAAAAAAATGTTGTTGTTAAAGTTGTTAACTTAGGACAAAAGAGTAAATTTTTTATTGAGGACAGGGTGATCCATCGGGCTCTGCTCGAGAAGATCAGAGTTAGTCCTGGAATTCAGGCCTATTCATTTACTCCTAAGGAGGAAAAAAATGTGAATTTGGTTTTGAGAGGTCTCTTATTTGGATATGAGGAGTCAGAGGTCCTTGACGAATTGCTTTCGTTAATTCCTGGTGGGGTAGAAAAGGTTTCTAGACTGGTTACACCTCGTTCTCGGAGAGAGCAAAAAAGTATGACTTATTCTTGGTAAGACTTCCTTTAGGGAAGACTAAATCTGAGGTGCTGAAAGTAAAGTTTTTGTTTAACACACAGGTGTTCTGGGAAAAACCGAAAGGTAACTCAGGGCCCATTCAATGCAGACGATGCCAGCAGTTCGGCCATATGGCGATGAATTGCGCAGGCGATTATAAATGCATCAAATGCAATAACGAGCACCTTCCAGGGGAATGCAGTGTAACGGTCGAGTCTGGGCAGAAACTTTTTTCTGTTAATTGCAAGAGGGACTACAACTACTGCCAACTACAGGGGCTGTGAGAAGTACAAAGAGTATTCACTGTACAGAAAAGAATTGTTGCAGAAGGCGAAGTTGAGAGCCGCGAAGTTGAGAGCCGAAAATGTTTTCATTGCTTCTAAAGCGCCTCCACCCTTAACGGTGTCCTACGCCAGACTCTTTAGAGGGCAGGACGGTCCCTCTTCAATGGCAATACCAAAGAATGTTAATCATTCTAAAGATAATGTGTTGAATCAATTTTTTAATCTTTCCAAGGACTTGTTTGGAGTGAGTGTACAGGGTCTCCTGGGAAAAATTGAGAGCTTCATGAGAAATATTAAGAGCTGTGCCTCTATCCAGGAAAAAAGAATGTCTTATTTAGAGCTTCTAAATGAAATTATTGTAAATGATATATAATGTCTTTTAATTTTGTATATTTTTTTTTATTCTTTGCCTCACCGGTCTCCAATTGGAGTGATGATGGAAGATCTCGAGTCGAGCTCTTATGGATCACCCTTACCTTACTTTTTGAAAGCCCTTCCAGGGCATAACTGTGGATAAATTATTGTTTTATTTACTTCATCTTATTTAAATTTGTTCTTTGGAATATTTTTAAAGAAAACACTAATGATGTTGGTGGACAAAGCCTACTTTTTATTAATATTTTTACTAATATTTTGATAAAACTCAAGTACCTGACTTTATTAATTAATATATAAGTATATGCATTATTGTACTGTACGATGGTTACCGTAAGTTGAAAAAAAGAAAAACAGCTAAAGAGAAATGTGTAATTATATATTTACTCTATATATTTACAGTTATTTATATGTAACTAAAACTGAATTATTGAATTTTAATTTTATTAACTACATGTATATACATATCTGTTCTTCAAAGTTAAGTAATGGTTTCTATGAGGAAACATAATTGCTGTTCATGTTTTAATCTTTATACTTTTTCTAATATTGCACTATTGATTTTATTCAAAGACAGTGTATAAGATAAAACTATGAATTATTAGCGATAGCTATTCTGCTTTGTTAAAATTATATGTTACGAAAGCTCATCGTATTTTCCTTGTTTGTAATTGTTACACAATTTTGCTGTGTATTCGTTTTTAACTTTAAAGTTATACAACTGTATTGACGTATCCATTATTGCACTTTTTTACTCATAGCAATCTAAATCGAGAAAGTAGCAACGACTTTGTATTGTATAAAGTAGATTTAATTTTAGCATGCCAAACTGCCACGGTCATGCTGGTCGTTGTCTCACTCTTTCTTATGGTAGTTTTTAGAAATTTGTATATTCACTTGAATGACACTCGTCATATGTTATAATTCTATTACTCAGTGAGCAAGAGCAAAACTTGTCTATAATAAGATGTAAGCCATGTGGCATTCAGTTTATTAATTTACTTGATAAAGTAACCGATTGTGCAGGCCATACTATAATAGCCGCTATGTTTACAATTAAGCAATTGTTTGTAGTTTTCTTGTATTATCGATTTGTATAAGACTCAATAAAGTACTACTACTACTACTACTACTACTACTACTTTAACATAACAGAGTAAAATACCATGTTGGCAAATTTTGTAGGAAGAATATTGTGAGGCACTATGTCAAATGCCTTAGTAGTAGTAGTAGTAGTAGTAGTAGTAGTAGTAGTAGTAGTAGTAGTAGTAGTATTTTTATTCAACAATTCATTACATTCTTAATAATAACAATATATGTATCTATAAGAAGAATTATGTTATACAAGTAACTGCAATGAATGTTAAGCTGCTTCTATAGTTCACTAGGAGCTAGAGGCGAATACAGTTTGTTAAAAATATATATAATAATTAATGAAATAATAATTAATAAATGATGCATTAATTACAATAATCAAATAAAGAAAATAAATCGAAAAAAAACAACAAAAATTGTGGAGTCAGACAATAACAGCTAATAATGTGTCAATATCACTGTAATTGAGGTCTAAAAGCCAAAACTTTACCCTTTTGAGAAAAATGTATTGAACATGAATATTTCTTATTTCCGATGGAAGACTATTGAAAAGTCGAGGAGCAACAGAAGTAAAAAAGTTAAGAAATATTCTTAATGTGTGCATTGGAACCAGTGCTACATTGTATTCATTAACTCTCAAATGATAGGTATCTGAACGTCGTCTCAGAAGATAACCAGATTTAATAAAAAAAATGTTCAATACTTTATAGAAATATGAATGTTTCAAAGGAAGGACACTAAGTTTTAAATATCTGGAAAAGTAACAGGCTACTACAAAATCTGTTCTTATGACAAATTAAACGAATAGCATGCTTTTGCGAAACGAGAAGAGGGTATATTTTATTCTTATAAGTACCTCCCCAACAAGCTAAACCATACTCAAGTTTAGAGTGAAATATACCATAGTAAGTAAATACACTTGAGAAGAATAAGACTACAATATGATTTCAACAAATACAAATGCCTGGTGGCAGCAAAAAGATACTTTTTAAGTTCCCGTGTATGAATTGTCCAATCCAAATACCTAGATATCTAAAAGAATTAACCTTTTCAATAGCGAAGCAGTTTAAAGAACAAGACATATGATCACAGAACGTATGAATGCAATCCGACGAGGAACATATATCATTACCTAAACCAAATCTTTCACATTTACCACCATGAAAAAAAAAATGAATCGAAGTTTACAGTTTTAGCATTCACATTAAAAAGCATTATTCTAGTTTTATCACTAAGTACCAGCTTATGAATCATAAACCAGTGCGTTAAAACAGCGAGATCATGGTTAATGTCAACAGACAATTGCAAGGGCGAGACACAAGAAAAGGCACAGGCCATATCATCAGCAAAAGCATTGATGGAACTGCAGAACTTTATTGAAAAAAGCGAATTTATAAAGATTAAAAACAATATAGGACCCAGCACTGATCCCTGAGGAACCCGTAATGTCAACAATTCTAATTAACTATAACAATTAAATATTTTTACTCGCTGCTTTCTGTTTTTTAAATAGGACTGAAACCATTTAAAGATAAATCCCCTAAAGCCAGTCTTATAAATTTTGTCAAGCAAAATTGTATGGTCCACTGTGTCAAACGCTTTAGTGATATCAACAAAAAGAGCTGCTGTTAACCGTTTATTATTAAGGCTGGAATAAATGTTTGTACAGAAATTCAATAATGCGTCTTCTGTTGATAGGCCAGATCTGAAACCAAACTGGAGTTTACTGAAACAATTATATATCTCCAAAAAGAGCACAATTCGAGCTTTCATTAATTTTTCAAATATTTTAGAAAATACCGGAAGAAGTGAAATGGGTCTGTAGTTTATAACCATGGACCTATCTCCTTTTTAAACAAAGGTAAATCCTCTGCTACTTTTAAACCATCTGGAAATATACCACAGGTAACGCTTGAGTTGCAAATAAAGCTTAAAATGTCACTAATGAAGTAGACTATATTTTTTAAAAAATTATTAGATACACAACTACAAGTAGTAGAATCTGAAGATTTTAATGATAAAATGGTTTTGAAAACTTCAAAAGAGCTTATAGGTTTAAAAACAAAAGTAGCTTGATTTGAAGCTTCATTTGATAAACAGTTACGCTGTTGACCATTTACACAGCTTTCAGCAACTTCTTCTTTGCCTATTTTGGAAAGAAAATTATTAAATCCATTAGCAATATCCTGAGCATTAGAAATAGTACTATTGTCAATTGAGATGCTAGATATCTGATCTTTATTACAATTCTTGTTCAAAATATTATTTACTAATTTCCACTCACCTTTAATATCACCTCTTACTTTATAAAACTCACGTAGATAGTAATCATTTTTACAAGCCAGTACATCACTTGAAATCTCTTTACACAAATTTTTATAACTTTGCGCAAAAGATTCATTATTAGGGAATTTCTTTTTTTTTCTTGAAGAATTTTTTTTTTTTATTTTATCAAGTAGAAAGTTAGACATCCAAGGCTTTAATCTTTTAGGTTTTGCATTTTTGCTCACAGATCTAGAGCAGCTATTGATATGACTATTTAAAGTTTTAAAGAATTGTTTATTTGCAATAGAAATATCGGCATATAGCACATCTACTTTGTAGCCCAATTCACAAAACAAATGCCATATCTGGAAGCTTAGCTTAGTTAATGTTAGTTTGCTAGTAACAAACCCATGCTGTTCACTGCATAATTGCAGCTTTACTAAAAAATAGAGTCTTTATTTTATTATAGACTTAAAAATTTTTTAGATAGATGAGACCCCTTAGAAGTAGGGTTATGGTTGGAAATATCAATTTTAGTGCCACATTTATAAACTGGAGTAATTGAATCAATTTTCCAACTCTCATTTGAATGTTATTCCCCAGTGTGCCACATGGATCCCTTTCGAATTCGAGATGGACTTACTTTTCGTATATTCCCAGCAACGGATTTGCCAGTGGCTACCATAGAACTAATACAGAATAAATTACCAGGTAAGGAAGCATTACTTTTTTCAAAAAGTAATGCGACTGCATACAGCAGAAGTAATTAACTCATACCTCATTACCTGTAATGTAGCATACAAGGAAAAGTAATGCAATGATTTTGCAAATATCCGAATAACTTAATACAAGTAGTATGTTACTCCATAACTTCTAGGTAATGCTGAAGGGAGGCGATCACTTACCTCCTGTCTCATTCAATGTTAAATGTAAGGCCTTTTATGCATATTAAGGTAATATAGTCGGAAGTAGTGGTCATTACAAGGTAATTGATGCTACATATATTCGGAAAATATTCCATCCGCTACTGGGTTTTATCCAAAACGGTTGCGTTTCGAATCCGAAACTGATCCTTTTTCAATATCAAAACATTATTAAGAATTGAGTTTGAAAAATTGTTTTTATCAACAATATATAATAACAATTAAAATATAACTTTTATAAAATCGAAATAAAAATGCAGAATATATTCAGAAACTAGTGTAAGCAGGTGTTTGATCTTTGTCAAATTTTTCAAACAGAGGAATGACAAAAAGCAATGTTGCTTTTGTACTAAAAACAAAAAAAGGGGCATTTTATTTTTTAATGGCACAACTAATTTGCTTTTATTTTCAATATTTTGGAATTGTTAATATGCAAAAATATACAATATTATTAACCCTACAGTAAAAAAAAACAATAAAAAACAGCATACACAAAATTTTATCAAAAGAGAGAAATACACAAAATTTAAAAAATAAAAAATTTTTTCCCATATTCAAAAATCGAAAAAATAGTAATTATCGAAAGCCCACGACCAGACTAGTCTTAAAAGTTGTGGAATTAGTAGTAGTTTGCTGTAAAAAATTTTGAAGAAAATCAAAATATGCAATCACTTTAGAAAATGCAATCTAAATTTTAAAAATCGAAAATTACGTATTACTACACTTAAGATAATTTTCATTTAAATGAGTTTTAAAAAAGTTGCGGGCAAAAAACCACAAAAAGAGCTGTTTTTTTGAAAATTCGATATCTTTGGAACGGATGATCAAAAAAACCGCAAAATTTAGGAGGGAGGGTTTTTCGATGAGTACTCAAAGATATCAAAAAAATGTCGGAAATAAAAAAAAAATGTTTAAAACTGTCCGATTTGGCTTGGAATGCCCGATAAAGACTTTGGCATATATTGCAATTTTATGTTCGGGAAGAGTTACGATGGTGCCGCTTTCATGAATGGTACACTACAAGGAGCACAAGCGTATGTAGCTGAAGAAGAGCTACAGGATGCTCTTATTAAAGCTTAAGACATTTTGAAAGGGTTTTTGGTAAATAATAGGGCTAAAAACACCACCTGGACAGTTTTTGCTTATCTCTAATGGGTACCCTACAATATGCATTTTTTTATCCAATATATGTTAATGTATACTAACTTTTGCAATTTTCTTAAGGATAATAAAGTAAAAAAAAATTCCATTTGTTTGGCACCAATAACATTCTCGTATCTTGAAAAGTATAGAAAATCTTAGTACAATGAATATTTGTATATAACATCATTACCTACAGCCAAAAAAACTATTCCAAATTCAAAGTTTTGAATTTCAACGCGATTAGTTTCTTTGTGTTTTGATATATTTCATTCAATCTTCTTTTGTCCAAAAGTTCAATTGAATTACTTACTTCAATTGAAAACAAAAAATTACTGCAACAGATCCTTAGCTAGCTAAGGATTTATATTTTTAATATTTTTTTTAAAATAAGTCCAAAAAATGTCTTTTTCTTCCAAAAAGTGGTCCAAAAGTTGTTTTTGTTGTAAAAATAATCATAACCGAAAATTGCAACTTTAATGTTCTTTCATATGGCGTATCACTTTTATACAAAATCTATTATGAAATTGGTTTTTCTATATTTTTAGGAAAAATACAATGACGAAATCAATTTTTTTTTAATGTTGTTTTATAATTTTTAAAAAATGCTTTGCCCTTAAGAGTAATTTCTTGGGCCCCGCCCTCCCCTTTTATTTCCACTAAGCATTTATTTTACTATTTTCTTAACCATAGCCAGTGTTAATTCAATCTTAAGAAATACATGGAATGTGCGTTTTTTCTTATATATGGTTATTTCATTGAAAAAGTTACCGTGAATTCTATATTCTATTGCAAATTTCGAAAATCTTTGCATTTTATCGCATTGTATATAAATGCATACAGGGAATGTAAGCAATTGCACTGGGTGACGTCATGCTCTCTATCTCTTGCAGAACGCGTAATCTTGTTTCTACCATTCTTGGGTCAAGCGTAACACTCGCTCCTATAGCGGTAAATATCGCTGCTGGTGCGTTTTCAGGACTCTCTGAAGGAGAACACGCTGAAATAGCGTGAAAATTAGAGAGAATACCTACATATTTTAGATTTCTCTGAGCGAAAACTCGCTGAAATAGCGTGAAAAGTAGAAAAATATACATATTTTGGAAAATCTATTACAGATTTTTACAATTGGAAAAAAAACACCGAGTTCCGGACAGAATTGAAAAAACCCGCTGCATAGCGAGATCTTTTTACAAAACCGTAGGAACATTTTTAGTCAGTTTTTAGATTGTAGTTATTTTATAGCAACAACTAGTTTGTGTGAAAACGAACCCAATCGGCCGACTAATACGCCCACCCCTTAGTTTTACGCAGTTTTTATCTCTCTGTCGCAATGGGTTTGACCTTTAAACCTCTCTACAGAGTTCATCCTAAATAACACCCTTAAAATTTGTTGTTGTTGAAAAGATAATAAATCAAATTTTTTGAAACCATTTTTTTTAATTGGGAAATAACCCTATTTGGAGGACTTTCAAAATTTGACCTTTAAATTTAAAAAGTTAAAAAGTTTTTAATTTTTTCCTTAAAATTACCGTTTCTGATTTCTACAGATATTATGATAAAGGTTGGCACAGTGAATACGAAAAGGATAAAGTTATTATATTGGCACGTCAAAGTGCCCGAGTGAAAATAAAAACTTTTTTATCTAAGGCAAAACAGCGGCCAAAAAAGACAATTACTTTAAATATTTTTCTCGGCCGTACAGAGGCCGTTTTGAAATAGTCTCGGCTGTACAACGGGCGTACAGAGGTCGTACATCGGCCGAACAGTGATTATTCTACAATGAAAATGAGCTGCTTTTCAATCGAAATTGGAGCATCATGCTGAAATTGATGAAATATACACGCTCAGAAATCTTGGAATTAATTTTAATCCAATCGTTGGAATCATGCATTTTTTAATACTTTTTCTATTAGAATTAAAACTCTTCAAAATATCAGACATTTTTTAATAAAACCTGGAATACTTTTTAATACAGTTTGGATTAGTCTTTAAAAAATGCGTTCGGCTTGGTTCGGCTCTTATGCATGTTTATCATTTCTTTATACATGTGGCTTCATAGAGCAGTTGGTAGAGCCAAGAACTTATAACCTAAACGTACTGGGTTCGAATCCCACATGTTTCGTTAATTTTTTTTTTTTGTCAAAAATATTTTAATACAAGCATGTATTAAAATTAAGTCCCATGAGAGAATAAAAATCAATTGTAATATATGTAGTGTATTAGATTGTAATACAATTCTGGTGTGGTCATATATACAATACAGTTTGTATTAGAATTTAATCCAAGATTTCTGAGCGTGTATGTATGTTTAACCTGGCACAAGACAATGAGAAATATTATAAATTTTTTATTTATAAATATCCTGCATTTAATTAATCTTTTTTCATTACCATCATTTGTAATTTGTAAAATAAAAAGTGTAAAAAATAAAAATATTTAAAAATCAAACTAATCGGTCGGAAATACATAAATCAATACTACATAAGGAAGCCACTGAGGCTTGTTTTTGTTTGGGCATATCTGTTGGTTACCTTTGCTGTTGGTTAAGAGCTTTAAAAATTTGGTAGCATACAAAAGGCGTACAGCAGCCGTGCAACTTCATTTAGGTCTTGTACGACCGTTTTTCTACCTAACTTTCGGCCGCTAGGCTTTCTGGATTATTTTTGGGCAATGTTTTACAACTTTACGGCAGTGCAAACCATGTTCGATCGCTGTTCGACCGTTGTTCGACCCCTGTTCGACTGCTTATATTTTTATTGGGGTGTTTAAGGTTGTTTCGCGGACACAGCTATGTATTAGTAAATCTTTTTTTATCGTTATGAGGTCAACAATTTTATAAAAACCACAAGATTCAATATCAGAGGTCAACTGTTTTTTAAAAAAGTTCACATTTCTCAAAGAGTGCAGAATTTTTTAAAAAATAAAACGCCATAAGTTCACTATTAAGCAAAAACATTTCCAACTTCATGTTTTACATAGGAAGGTAGTATAAATGTTTCTGCTTTTTTAATTGACACAACAAAAACAAGTTCTCTGAAAAAATTCATTCTTACAAACATTATTACTCATTACCATAAAGTAGAAGTAGAAGTTCAACAACTACAAAAACAATGCCAGTTAATTATCAAATAATTATGGGATTTGTTTCAACTTCTAAAGACCTTTTACAATAAATATCTTTTGTCCATAGCGTTGGCATAAAAACCTTTTCTTTATTTTAATTAAAAATTTCCAAGAATCAAGCAATAAAAATCTATTTTGCTAAAAATATGCTAAAAGAGAGCAAACAAGTATTGATCTTAAACATCGATTATTTTAAAAGAATATCAAATTTTCATTTAATAGTCATGTTGGTGAAAATAACTAGCTATAAAATTTGAAAGCAGCGCTAATCTCACTGGCGAAGTTTTGACTGCGCCTCTTTGAGAGCGAAACGGAGTTTCGCTGAATGCAATACATTTATATATACAGTCACACAGATATATATGCGTACCCCCCTCAAAAACTTTTTCCTGACCAAAGTATAAGCTCTCCTTACAAAAAAATTATATAGGATAAATCTGTACTTAAAATAAATTAAAACGATAAGTAAAAATTTTCAGAAACAAACGATTTATTAAAAAAAAACACAGATTTTCATTTTTCGCAACACAGAAAAGTATACATACTTCTTACAAAATGTTTAATGGAAACAAAAATAAAGAAAAATTTAGAATTTTGTTCTTGGTCATGTTTGTTTTTTATTGTCCTTTTTCGAACATGGCGGTCCAACTCATCCCACAAATTTTCGATGGGGTTCAGGTCCGGCGACTGGGGAGGAGAATGAAGCTGCTTTGGTACATTGTACAGCTACCACTCCTTAACAACAACCGCTGTGTGCTTGGTGTCGTTGTCTTGTTGGAAGTATCAGCTTTCCGTAAGACCCATTTTATGCACCAATTCCATCAAACTACTTTGTTGGTAGGTTCAAATATACGAATCGATCCATGGTTATGTCAATAAACACTAAGTTTCCTACCCCAGTTGCCGACATGCAACCCCATACCAATACTGATCCTCCTCCATGCTTTATTGTTGGAATTACATTTTTCGGAAGGAGCGCCTCGTACTTTTTGCGCCATATCTTCTGCTTGCACAATCACATCCGAATAGCTTGAATTTGCTCTCATCGCTGAACACAACGTTCATCCAAAACGTTTCATCTATATCAAAACTCTATTCATCTATATCACGTTTTTTCATTTTATTAGCAATAATAAACGGTTTTTTCGCGGAATGCGGCTATGAAATCCACTTTTCCTTAATACACTTCGCATTGTTTCCGGGTGTACAATAACAATTTCGTCATTTTCCATATCTTTAGCTATGTCTATTGCTTTTTGTTTTCTATTTTTTCGGATTTAAGTTAGTATATGTCTTTTTACACGTGTGTCAATTTTTGGTGGGTGACCGCATCTGGGTTTGTTTTTCAGTGATTTGGTTTCATTATAGTTTTTAATCACTGTTTGTACACTCGAATTTGGACGTCCAACTATATTTGCGATTTCCCGTAAAGATTTTCCATTTTTTTATGCTTAATAGTTAGTTCACGCACGTCAAAACATATTTCTTTAACTTTTGGACCCATTTGCAAAAAAACTAATAAGCACTTCATCAGAAAGTGGTTAATATAAGACTAGAAGTCACAACTGTCCATTAAAAAAATATACATTCATCATGCGATCGCTTTCTCTTTAAATAACAGTTAAATGAAACTCTCGTATGTATACTTTTCTGTGTTGCAAAAAATGATGTTATATAAATTTAAATAGTAAATGACTTACAACCAACTATATTCCAATACGTATATTTAGCTCTCTGTATATAAAGCTTTCAGTAGATACATGTGCATATTTCTATAATTTAATATCACACATGAATATTTCTACATATTTAACTAACACATGCACATCTTTAAACGTTTTTTATATATTTTATGTATTAAAGTAAGACTACGAAGTAAATTATTGCATTATCCAAAGTAGATTTTTCGTTTCAAAAAACTGCAAGTTTATACTGCAAGCAACATAATTAAGAGCAAGGTTTCAAAGATAAGTAAACTATTGCAAGTATAAAATTCGATTTAATTTGTGCTTATTCTAATACTAAAAAGTAAGAAAATCATTTATAATTTCATTTAATCATATTAAAATAAATTCCCTTTGTTACAGGAATTTTAAAGTACTATGGAATTTAATACAGTCTAAATTTGTTAAAATAAAGATAATTAATAAAGTTAAAAATAATTGAATTTGATTTACTTTAGAATCTGAATCGTTTGAATAAGTGTGGACTACTGCGTTTACCGCAACAAGTCACATTAATGACGCAGAGGCTATGGAATATGATTTTCCAGAGTCTATTAAGACATAATTTAAGAGTTCAATAAAAAATATTCTTACAATAAATTAAAAAAAATGTAGAAGCGAG
The DNA here is from genome assembly GCA_963920525.1 of Dichetophora obliterata. Classification (NCBI taxonomy): domain Eukaryota; kingdom Metazoa; phylum Arthropoda; class Insecta; order Diptera; family Sciomyzidae; genus Dichetophora; species Dichetophora obliterata. The sequence continues at coordinate 109,750,916 of OY986439.1, read as the reverse complement.
AGGTCAGCAGCAAAATGTACATCATAAGACTTCATGTATTTTTATAAATAAACATTTTATAATGTAATGCAAAAAGTGTTACATAATATCAATAATATTTAAAAAAATGCTTCTATCGCCTAATTTGTCTGTATTAAATTTTTTACAGAGCATTCAGGGGAAACCAACCTGAGGAATTTAAATTATTTTTTTATCTAAAAAATATGCTGATGTTAAAATTTCATAATTTAATATTCAAATCAAGGATTTCCATGACGTATTTGTTTATTTATGAAAATTCCTTATTCAAAAATGTCAGTATAAAATTGTATGTTTGTGAAAAAGAAGAAACAAATTTGATAACTTGACTAAAACTTATAAAGTCACTCAATTTTTGTTTTTCTATAGTCACTTTGAGTGCAAGGTTAGTTGCTGTAACTCACTCATTTAGGTGATTCATTCAAGAAACGCATGTTTTAGGCTCGACTTTATTTTGAATAATTTTTGGGTCAAAATCAAATCAGCTCCAAAAAACCTGCGCTTATCTCAATATCACACAAAAACACAAGTGTCACATTAGCAATAAAAGCGGCCATTACAACAAAAACCATAGCAAAAACTAAATCAAAATTTTAGTAGCACTAACTAACACCAAGCGCTCTAACAACAACAGCAACAACAACAACTGAAGACATCGATCTGAAGATTACAAAAATAATATATTTATGTTAAGCCTACCACCAAAAGGTACCTGATTAACATAAAAGCCAACAAACCAGATTGTTCAGCGGTATATAAGCTAAGTCGAACAAGACCGAAGGTATCCAGTGAATCCGAGTATTTCGAACAATAAACAACACACTCAAATAATTGCATAAAGGCAAAATTAAACAAAAAAAAACCCTTCAAGTGAATTCGTCCTTAAGTGAATTAGAACAAGTGCCAATAAACTAACAAAAAAAAAAAAAAAAAAAAAATTTTTGCTGAAAATGCACGCTTTTATCTTGTTAACGGTGCTACTCGGTGTCGCATCCGCTAAACCACAGTATGGCTATCAACCACCCGTTGTAAATCAAAATGGATTATTATCGCAACAGGTGGCACAACAAGGTGGTGGCAACAAGTATCTACCACCCGACACCACCGCACAAGCACCAATCGTGCATAAACAGTTCTTCATTGTAGGCGCACCTGAAGATAACCAGAACGAGGGCAAGCGAAAACATCTTGTTTTGGGTCGTCCTCAAAAGAACTATCGCGTTGTGTTCATCAAGGCACCTGTTCCCGAAAACAGCAACGTCAAGTACTCTGCCGAATTTGCACCGAAGGAGGAAAAAACCGTTATATATGTGCTAAGCAAAAAGGGCGAAGACATTTTGTCCGAGGAAATTGCAACACCAGCGCCTACTCAACCCAGCAAACCCGAAATCTTCTTCATCAAATACAAGACCGATGACGAAGCAGAGCATGCTCAAAAGGAAATTCAAGGTAACCTTTGGTCCAAGAGCGAATCTTATGGCATTTTTTAACAATTGCTAACCGATTCTCTTTTACAAAAAGGTCAATACGACATATTGGGCGGTACCAATGAGTTCTCCGACGAAGGTACAGCACCCATTACTTCTGTCATTGGTTCTCTGAATGGCCTTAACCCCGATGGCAGCTACAACTACAAACAAAACAACAGGGGCAGTGGCATAAGACAAAGTGTGGACAACATTCTTGCTCCCAATCCACAGTACTTACCAGCGTCATTCAACATCTAGACACTTCTAGATTGAGTGGAGTTGATTTACGTTAGTGTAAATCATTGTTATAGTCATAGTTATAATTTAATAATTTTTTTAAAAATTTCTGTTGTTGTACTATGTAAAATGCTTCAACTCTGTTGAATTTTCTTAGTTATTGGTACACATCAGAATAGGTTAAAATTTTACATTTAAGTTTAAGTCATGCTTTTAAGTATCTCGAACAACAGTATACGTTTTCAATACATAACACAAAAATTTACTTAATGTGAAATATAAAAAATTTGTTTGTTTTAAAAAAAAATTGATTTTCTAGACATTTTGAAAATTTATGCGGATATATTAAGAGGATACATGTTGATAATGAAAATGGCACTGCATTAACAATGCTTTACAATGTACGATCTAGAGTAATCTGTCATTGAAGCTGAACTCTCTAAAGTTCAACAGAACGTTCACGGAGAGAAATAATTTTCTTATACTGAGAAATCATTCTTGGTACGAGAAAAAGTTGGTTAATTCTCATATCTGAAAAAGAACACAAATTGAGACAATAAATAAAAATAGCAAAAACACAAGCAACAAGCACAGTAAAGAAATACTGTGCACCAAGAAGACACTTTTTTTTGTGAGTAAAAAATCGACAAATGTTTTGAACTATTTTTGGTCTCCTAATCGTCGGCCTTTGTGGTCTAGAGAAGAGTACCACTATTGTGATAGATCTACCACATTTCTTAAAATTTTAATATCTACCACCTGAGGCTTATAATCTACCACTATTTCCAAAATCACAAAAATTTTTTGATGAATGTGTTCTATTCATCTTAAGCTTAATTGTGAATATCATTAAATTCCGACATAGGCTTGTTATTGTGAATGAAATTGATATTTTGACGTTCAGTGTCAGTTGTTAAAAAAATATTTGAGCGGGAGGCTTAAACGCGACACGAATCGATAAAAGTTACCGTCCCGGGTAAACGCACAACTTGCTTGAAAATCATATCTCTATTTCCTGCTATTTGTGAGTTTACCGGAACGGTAACTTTTAGCGATCTTTGAATAAATTGGGCCTCAAAAGGGTAAAACCACATATATATAAAATAAAACTAGATCTGTCCCATTTGTTTTGTTTTTTTTTTTTTTTTTTTTTTTTTATTGACTGAAAGTTTGTTCGTTTTTAATCTATTTTTGATTTTTTTTTATATTGAATATATAATATTTTTGTTATGGTAAACTGAGTAAGTATATATATTTTTTTTAATAAAAGACGTTTAATTTTATTATATGAAACATCAAATCTGCCACATTTTTTTCAATCTACCACACTTTTTGAGTCCAAACTACCACTTAAAATTTTTTTCAAGTTCGTGCACCGCTTTCAACTCAGAGATCCCCTGTCCGGTCTCGGGTATGGTTCTTTTCGATTTCTTTTTTCTTTACTACATTTAAGAATTATTGAAACAATAAATCCACAACTAAATTGTGTAACATGTGGAATTAAAAGGACAGGAACAACTGAGGGCTGCAAATGCTTGCCGAGGTTATAAGCAATTAAAATTATCTTTCACGTTTGTTCCGCCTAATCGATAATTCACGTATGGTTCCAATCAATTCTTTCTCTAATAATCTGTCTCTTTTCTTTCAGGTCTTTGATATTTTAAATAAAAAATATCACAAATTTGGTTCTCATTCACGTCAGGATTTTGAAAAAACCAAAAGTGGTACGCGATTTTTGTTTGTGGCAAAGATGTTTGGTTTAAAAGCGGTGCACAAACTTGAAAAAAATTTGAAGTGGTAGATTGGACTCAAAAAGTGTGGTAGATTGAAAAAAATGTGGCAGATTTGATGTTTCATATAGTAAAATTAAACGTTTTTTATTAAAAAAAAAATATATATACTTACTCAGTTTACAATAACAAAAATATTATATATTCAATATAAAAAAAAACAAAATTAGATTAAAAACGAACAAACTTTCAGTCAATAAAAACAAAATAAAAAAAAAAACAAAACAAATGGGACGAATCTAGTTTTATTTAAAATATGTGTTTTTACCCCTTTGAGGCCCACTTTATTCAAAGTTCGCTAAAAGTTACCGTTCCGGTAAACTCACAAATAGCAGGAAATAGAGATATGATTTTCAAGCAAGTTGTGCGTTTACCGGGACGGTAACTTATATCGATTCGTGCCGCGTTAAAGACGCGCAAATATTTTGTTAACAACTGACACTCAACGTCAAAATATCAATTTCATTCACAATAACAAGCATATGTCAAAATCTAATGATATTCACAATTAAGCTTAAGATGAATAGAACAAATTTTATGATGGTGGAAATAGTGGTAGGTTATAAGCCTTACCACCTAAGTGGAAGATATTAAAATTTTGAAAAAATGTGGTAGATCTACCACAATAGTGGTAAAGTCCGTGCCCTGGTTTAAAGTCTAGCCCACTCTTCACTAGACTACAAAGGCCGACGATTAGGTGACCAAAAATAATTCACAACATTTGTCGGTTTTTTTACTCACAAAAAAGTGTCTTGATAAAACCTTCTTTCATACTTCCATCCCCCACCAACCCTATTTCACACTTATTTTTACGTTTTTCAAAAATACTTTATTTTTGCATAGCTTTATTCTGCAATCCATTGCTAAATGTATTATTATGTGTTGGCAAAAAATCACCCCCATAAAAATATATAGGTTCTTTCACCAACAAAATTACCCAAGACTATACCCAAACAATAGACCTGGTTTATACAAAATTTCACTTAAATTATGTCAACTGTTGAGATATGGACGAATAATACTTTAAAACACACAATGTAAAATAAAAGTCCGTATGTCTGTAAAGTTTTTCGCTAGTGGTATCGCTGATTCTTTATGGATCCCTCAAAAAAAATAGTTAAAAGTACTTCGTTCTACAATAAAACGTATTTCCCAAAATATACTTAAGTTGCTTCTCTCAACCATAAAAAGTACTTCCAAAATAATAAAAAGAAACCATCAAATATGTATATATTTCGTACTCTCAAAATAAAAAAGTACTCTAATTAGTCCGAAAGTACTTTCCGATGAAACAGTGGCTACGGAATTTTCCATACAACAGAAATATAACACGGTATATGCAAACTCGAAAGTAAAGGAAAATAAAACTCCCATATAAAGTGCATGGCTCCACAAAATTGTGGAAAGACGAACAAAGTGAGAAAAAAATAGAGCGAATGAGATCTGGACGGAAAAAAGCATTTTCAGAGTTTAAAGTTCATCTCGAGTCTGACCTGCGAGTTTCATAATGAAAAAAAACGTTAAGCAAAGGTGTGTTTGAAATTGTGTTTCACCACCGAAATTTCTTGTCCGGATGCAAGGCCGTGTAGTTATAGTTATAAGGTTGTTCTATATTTATTTTAAGGGTACATTTTTTAAGCACTAAAAAATCAAAACCAAATTTTCAAACGACTATATCTCCTAAACTATAAGAGATAGATCACAACTAAGGATCCTGTGGCTAGTTAAATGGTGAAACTTTTGGTATATAAATCATCCTTTTGTGATGTATGGTTTGAGAGTTATGGCGGAAAAACATGTTTAAAAACTTTCAAATGCTTCTAGAATCTAAACGGTGCGTCGTACTTATAAATGGACCTCAATTTGGTATCAAAATATTTTTTGTCGATAAGTGGAAAATGAGGCTAGAAATCGATAAAGTAAGCTTCATTCATTACCAAAATAAGGCATTAAGCTTGGGAAAGCATTTTCTATACATATTTTACGGGTATAATTTTTAAGCACTAAAAAATCGAAACCCAATTTTCAAACGACTATATCTCCTAAACTATAAGAGATAGATCACAACTAAGGATCCTGTGGTTAGATAAATGGTGAAACTTTTGGTATATAAATCATCCTTCTGTGATGTATGGTTTGGGAGTTATGGTGGAAAAACATGTTTAAAAACTTTCAAATGCTTCTAGAATCTAAACGGGGCGTCGTACAGATAAATGGACCTCAATTTGGTATCAAAATATTTTTTGTCGATAAGTGGAAAATGAGGCTAGAAATCGATAAAATAAGCTTCATTCATTAAAATAAGGCATCATTCATCAAAATAAGGCATTAAGCTTGGGAAAGCATTTTCTATACATATTTTACGGGTACAATTTTTAAGCACTAAAAAATCAAAACCCAATTTTCAAACGGCTATCTCCTAAACTATATAAACTAGTTATAAGGTTGTGGCACTTGAAGGCAAGCTCGGTCAAACTGTTAGAATGGATGAAAAGAAAAATTGTCAAAATGAATGCATAGAACAAAGGAAAGGCACAGTTGACAGTTTAAGCAAAGGTGGAAAAGAGCGCATTTCTCTCAAGTGCCACAATATTATAAATGAGCCTTAGTCGTACATCAGCTGACAACTTCCCTCACCCTTCTCGTCCAGCAACATCAATAAACGATGAAAACGTTAAAAAGTAAAGGGAATTGTGTGAACGTGAGAGATATAGCTGACGAGCTTAATATATCGATTGGATCGCGCAGAACATTTTACATGATGTTTTAGGCATGCGACACACTATGGTTTATTTTTGAAAAAATCTTTTTTTCAACTTGAAAAATTTAAATATGTATCTAACAAAACTTTATGTCAGAGAAATGTTCAAGAATGAAAACTTCATTCACAGAATAAGAAAAAAATTATATTTTTTTTTTACAAATCATGGAAGTCATGCAATTTTTGAGTCTTAAAATTGTCAAATTTTAGCTTTAAATTGAAATCCGTATAAATCTTGCACCTTTACCTTTATTACTTCGGTTGTTTTTAATTGATACAAATGTTCGTTTTCGATTTATTTAAAAATAAAAAATATTTACATCAATACAAACATTTATTGGCACACTTAAAGGAAAAACAAAAATTAAACTTGCGTGGAATATCTCTTTATTAGCTTAGCTTGGCTCACTAGACTTATTCAAGTCAATGGAAACATTAGAATGTCTACGCTTTATTTATGATAAAAAATTACACATGTTTGCACAATCTTAATACAAAAAAGGCAAGCATTCTGCTACACGCACAGTATTGCTCAAACTGTAATAATTTTTAGCTATTATTACAGTGCTTTTACATTTTTTTTTTAATTAATTTTATACTTAATTTTATACTTATCAGTGACAAGGTGGGGTCTTACATTAGTACGTTTTTGATGTAACTACTTCTTTTTTTCATCCTTTTATAAATAAGTTATGATGAATTTAATGAAATTCTTTTGATGAATTGTACCAAATAATATAATTGTATCAGCCGCGAAACAACGCCTGAGTTGCTACGTATATGATGGTTGCAAAGCCAGTTTGAAACATTGTCAAAATGATTATTACCAAACTCGACTTCTTGCACTTGAATAAATTTTTCAACACTGCTTCAATACTTAAAGTGTGATTTTAAGTGATATGTTTGTATTTTCCAAAAATCACGGGAATTAAAATGTAAGCTTTAAAAAGAATGGCTCCAAAAAGAAAGAGTGCGGAGGACGGGCTTTTGTGCTAGTTGTTAATAATATTCAATTTTATTTTGCAACCCACAAAAATGCTGCATACAAAGCGTTTTTAATATGCATATATCATTGCATAGCATTGCATACTTTAAGAGATTCAATATTTCAACGCTCTTATGAAATGAAAAAAGTGAAAGAAATGAAAAGAAATGGAAATGAGAGAAGAACAAAAACTATGTTATTTTTTACGCTATTTACGTTTATGATTTTGATGTAACAAATTTATTTTATTTGATTTTGATGTAACAAATTACAAATATCATGCTAAAAAAATGATAATTTATTACGCAAAATTCAGAGAAAATGACGCTCGAACTTGAAATTTAGTCAAAGGATTGATTTAAAATTCACACGAGCACAGCTCGGTAATGGATAAGTCGGGTGGGTTAATTTGTGCAACGTTAGACAGGCCAATTCATTAATTGAAGCATAATCGCGAATAATGTTGTAAACGACATATTTTTAGTGCTGCTTTTTGCGAATACCTGTTAGAATCACTCTCTTATTATATACAAACAGAACTGAGTAAACAGTTGAGCAGTTTGGAGTATTTTTATAGCATACCCAAAAAAAATTATAAAAATTAATAAAAGTGCTTATAAAATGAATAAAAGTGAACAAATACAATTTTGTCGTTTACAACGTTATTCGCGAGAACGCTGCAATTGTCTTTTAAATGAGATCTTGAAATAAGTTTTCCGTGAGTTATTTTTTTAGCTTAAAACAATAATGTGTATCAAAGTTATGAAACAGTAATTAACCATGTAACTACTTAGTTACTTACTTAGTTGGCGCTACAACCGTATGTCGGTCTTGGTCTCATCTTAGAATTTGCGCCAGCCATTTCTGTCTTTCGCTTGCTGGCGTCAGTTGGAAATTCCAAGCTTCGTCAGGTTGTCCTTTACTTGGTCTTTCCAACGAAGATGCGGTCGTCCTCTTCTGCGTTGACCGCCGCTGGATACCGAATCGAATGTTTTCTTCACTGGAGCATCGTCTTTCATGCGCTGAACATGACCAAGCCAGCGAAGCCGCTCGATTTTAATGCGCTTGACTATGTCGAAGTCAGCGTACAGCTCATACAGTTCATCATTCCACCGTATTCGGTACTCGCCATTGACGCAGATTGGTCCGTAGATCTTACGAAGAAACTTTCTCTCGAATGCTCCTAAAGTCTTTTCATCTAAACTGCTCAGCGTCCAGGTTTGTGATGCGTAAAGTAGGACGGGCATGATGAGCGATTTATAGAGCGTGATTTTCGTTAGTCAAGAGAGGGCTCTGCTTCTCAATTGCCTACTGAGCCCAAAGTAACACCTGTTGGCAAGAGTTATTCTTCGTTTGATCTCAATGCTGATGTCGTTGGTTGAGTTTATGCTGGATCCCAGATAAACGAAGTCCTTTACAACCTCGAAGGAGGTATTGTCAACGGTAACGTGGGTTCCAAGACGCTGGGACTGTTTGTTTGTTGACACCAAGTATTCGTCTTATCTGCATTCACTGCCAGACCCATTCGACTTGACTCTCTTTCTAATCTGGAAAATGCTGCACTGACTTCGCGCGTATTATGGCCAATGATATCTATGTCATCAGCATACGCAAGCAGCATAACACTCTTGTAGAACATTGTGCCACTACGTCTCAGATCAGCAGCTCGGATGATCTTTTCCATCATTAGGTTGAAAAAGTCACACGATAAGGAATTACCTTGTCTGAAACCTCGTTTGGTAACAAATGGTAGGGAGAGGTCCTTCCCGATTTTAACTGCGCTGCTGGTGTTGCTCAGTGTCATCCTGCAAAGTCGTATTAGTTTTGCAGGAATACCAAATTCAGACATGGTGGAGTACAGGTGCTTCCTTATTGGGCTGTCGAAGGCGGCTTTGTAGTCGACAAAAAGATGGTGGGTGTCGACTTGTTTTTCTTAAGTCTTCTCCAAGATTTGTCGTATCGTGAAAATCTGGTCGATGATTGACTTTCCAGGTCTGAAGCCACACTGATAAGGTCTGATCAGTTCGTTTACAATGGGCTTCAATCTTTTACATAAACGCTCGACAGAACCTTATATGCGATATTAAGAAGGCTTATCCCGCGGTAATTGGCACAGATAGTGGGATCGCCTTTCTTGTGGATTGGGCAGAGCACACTGAGATTTCAATCGTTCGGAATGCATTCTTCCGACCATATTCTGCGTGAATGCATTTAAGTAGAGCTTCGCCTTCGTTCTTAAACATCTCAGCAGGTAAGCCATCAGCTCCCGCGGCTTTGTTATTTTTAAGCCGAGCTATAGCTGTCAGAACTTCATCATAGTCGGGCAGCGAAACCTCAACGCTGTCATCCAAAATTGGGGTTTCCGGAATATCATCTCTATTGGCGGGATTGTTGTCAGCGTCACCATTTAGAAGCTTAGAGAAGCTTTCCCTACATAACGTCAGTGTACTCTGGACACCTGTCACTAGATTCCCGTTTTCATCCTTGCAGGAAGAGGCCCCGGTTTTTAAAACATCGGCAAGGCGTCTTATTTTTTCGAAAAATTTTCGGGCCTCATTCCTGTCACCATACACTCAATCTTCTCCTGCTCGCGCTTTTCCCTTCTCCAATACTAGTCCCTTTTAAAAAGACCCTTCTCCAATACTAGTTTTTGCTCAACTCGACATCAGCTTTCAGCTCCGTAAATAGTTGCATTCTATTAGACACACGACACCATAAAAGTTGGGATTTCTAAAGTTAACTTTCGCTAGTAAAAGAAGCCAAAAAAACGCATCACCAGATATGTTTTTTAAAAGAATCACCCAAAATTAGCATTTTCACAAAAACTTTCGATAAGGATGTGTTTTTGATGTCTTGGGCCACAAAGATTTTAACAGCTGAGCCAAGTGCAAATCAGTAAGTTGGTTTATATAAGAAAGACAAAAGATCATGAAATGTAAAAATAATAATGCAAATATGACATTTTCTAGTATTTTTGAGGCAGAATATTTTTAAGGTATTATTACAGTGTGTAAAATATATGTGTAAATTTTTTTCGTTAGAATATGCTTCTTTAGGGTCTTAAGAATACGTATACAAAATTTAAGATTAAAATATCAAATAGATAAAGTTATAGCATATATTAAATTCGTATGTCGCGTGATATTCAAGAACCTTTAAATCTTTAATCGCGTTTTTCTCGAAACAAAGTTTTTCGCATCGGCTTCTAAGATATCTGGATTTCTACTTGATCGATTTCGATGAATCTTGACCTATAAAAAGCCAAAAAAACTTTAATAATTTTTTTTTGTATGGCTGAAAGTTTCAGCAAAAAAGGGGGTTTTTTGTACTGTTTTTTTTCAACGCATGCCATTTTTTTTTTTCATTTTATTTGCTTAGGTTGAGTGCTCAACTACAACCCTTAACTCAAGAACGCACTTTAATTTTTTCCTTTCAGACGCTTTATAAATGCTGGAGATGAGAAGCCAATTGCAATAATTTTTTAAACACGCTAACTTCAACGCTCTGTAGAAAATTAACAACAACTATAAAGACAAAAAAAAAATTTTAAATTCCTCATGAATAATTCTTCATTATGTAAAACATTTAAATCATTAAAATTAATAATACGAGGTAAAAAACATTAATTAAAAATGTATTTTTATAGCTACACACTGTAATAGTACCTTAAAGTAACAATATTTATCGAAATTTTGGTTGGCTGTGTGAATAATCGTCCAAGTTATAATCGGCTAAAAGTACGAAAATTAACAGTATCCCAAAAAATTGCTAAAATTGTTGGGCGATTGTTCACAATGAACAAACGCCCAAATTTCGAAGATAATCACGAAAAAGTATTTTTGGGCGATTGTTTGTATTTTTCGGAAGTTTGAAGTTTGGGGCGAATGTTCATCACTTTTTTGGGCGATTGTACATAATGAACAAACGACTAAATTTTTTGGGCGATTATTCATTTTACAATTTGGGCTGTTGTAACTTGGATTATTCACACAGCCGCATGAGTCTATGCGATTATTCGCACAAGTTTCAATCGCCCAAATTGTGAAATGAATAATCGCCCAAAAAAGAAATGATAAAATTTTTGGGCGATTGTTCATTTTCAGTTTGGGCGATTGCTCATAATGAATGTTCGCCTAAATTTTGAAGAATTAATAATTGCCCAAAAATATTTTTTCGGCGATTGCTCATTTCGTTATATCTTATTCGGGATGGAAATTATGGCCGTAAAATTATTTGCCCTTGTACGTAATTTTAAAAACGTTATTACGTTTTTAAATTAAGGGCAAATTTTTTTTGGTGCTTGTTCATTTTGGGTTTGGGCGATTGTAACTTGACGATTATTCGCACAGCCGCATTAGTCTGTTTGGGCAATCGCCCAAAAGTACGGAAATGAACAATCGCCCAAAAAACCGGCAAACATTTTTGAGGGAATGTTAATTTTTGGTTTGGGCGATTGTTCGTTTTGTTTCTTTAATGAACAATAGCCGAAATTTCATCGCATTTTTGTAGGATTGTACACTATGAACAAACACCCAAATTTTTTGGGCGATTATTCATTTCACGATTTGGGTGAATGTTCGCGGTTTTGGGCGATTGTACATTATGAACAAACGCCAAATTGTTTTTGGGTGATTGTTCATTTTTGTGTTTTGGCGATTGTAACTTGGCGATTATTCGCACAGCCGCATTAGTCTGTTTGGGCAATCGCCCAAAAGTACGGAAATTAACAATAGTCTAAAATACCGGCAAAAATTTTTGGGAGATTGTTAATTTTGGGCTTGGGCGCTTCTTCGTTTTGTTTTTTTATGAACAACAACCCAAATTTCATCGCTTTTTTTGGAGGATTGTTCACTATGAACAAACCCCCAAATTTTTTGGGGCGAACGCCTAAAAATAGCACTACTTATTTTTCTGAAATTTAATATCTTATGCTCTTTTGCAAAAAGTCAAAACATTTTTTTTAGTTTTTGTGTGTCATCTGTTTTTACCAATCACTATTGATGAGAAGACAAAGTGCAACCACAAAACTTGGAGTATTACTTTTTTGGTCTTAAATGGGAAAGAAATTGTAAAAAAATTATCGAAATTTTTTCATTGCTGTATAAGATATATGGCGTTTTGAACTCAAAGCTAAAAATGAATACTATAATAAAACAAACAACAATAAATTCTACTGTACAAAATTCACATTCAAAATCAATCAAGGCCAAGAAAAAGAACTGAAGTTTTGTACCATTTTAGCATCTGTAGACGGAGAAAACTATTTGCTAAATTTGTATTGTGGCTTAGCAAAATTTGCGCTTGATTCTCAGCCACTTCAAAATTATGCCTAATTTCAGCAAAAACTAATCAAAATTTGCTATTACAATTTATAATAACTGAGCAAATATTTGCTTGAATTTAGTCAAAATTTTGCTTAGTTATTATTGCTTGAATTTAATCAAAATTTTTCTTAGTTATTATAAACTGCAAAAGCAAATTTTTACTTAATTCAAGCAAGTACTTGATTAGTTATTATAAATGGAAATATTTTGATTAGTTTTTTCTGAAATCTAGCATATGTTTGAAGTGAAATAATTATTAATATTAAACTAATTTGAAAAATTACCACCGTCTGGAGATTTGAACCTCGGCAGCGTGAGTGGGCTTATCCATTCGACCATCGCAGTTGTCAACCAGTTGTCGCCTAATTTTCTTCATTAACAATAAACGTTTGATTGTGTGCTTAGAAGAAATTTTCCTTGAATTATGTAAAACTTTGCTATTTGAGTTTATAATAACTTAGCAAATATTTTCTGGAATTAAGTAGAAATTTGCTATGCCAATTTATAATAACTAAGCAAATATTTGCTTGAATTAAGCAGAAATTTACTTTTACATTTTATAATAACTTGGCAAAATTTTGCTTGAATTTAATCAATATTTGCTTTTTCCTAAATGCCCAGTGATTTCAATTTATTTGCTTTTAAGCAAAACTTTTGCTTGATTTAAGCAAATTAATTTTCTCCGTGTTTGATTCTGTGATGGCAAAAGAGAAAAAAATGAGGTAAAAGTCGGAAGAGTTGTCTTAATGTGACTCTTGTTTCTAGGTACATGAATTTTTGTTTTTAATCCATTTAACTTCTTATTTTTAAGATACCTCTGCAACAAAATGCAATTTTTTCAAAAAAAGCATTTAACTGAACTCCAATCACCAAATTATATAAATTTTACTGATTTTCAAAACAAGCACGAAACCTGCATACATTCCTGTTAATCAGCAGGGAATTGGTTTTACTCACATAGTTTTTTAACTTTCTTGTTTAATTTGAGCTCAGAATTCAATTTAAATGGCAAAGATTTTAGTATCTATATCTTTAAGTTTCCATCAGGAAATATTGGGTAACATCCAAAAAGTAAAAAAACTTTCACGACTTGAGCGAAAAATTTGTTTTTTTGGCAATAACTTAAAACTGCGATTATTTCAAAACTAGACCGCTATTTTTTATTAGACTATAATTCGATATTGCTTGAGGGTTAAAAAAATGTTTGCATTAAAAAAACAATATAAAATGTTATGTTGGGACAATTCTCTTGACATTTATAGAATTATTGTTTCATCAGGCGTACCTCAAGGAAGCTGCCGTGGCTCACTTCTCTTTAACATATTTAAGCAGTTTACATATGGGCATATGCAAAGATTTAGAAAACCACGTCACTGTCAATGGTTTCTCTTTCGAAATTGACTAGACTAGACAAGTTATAACTATTCCATCGTTATTAGCACGTGATCAATCGATACGATACCAAGCCGAGTTGTTAACCAAAGAAATTATCAAAACTGTCACTTTCATAATGAATGCAAAAAGTATGACTCATTTTTAAAATAGATCCAAATACAAAAACGTGTGTCAAATTAAGAAACAAAATTTGAAAAATATGATGTTTGTTTTTAAATGTGAAGGCCAAAACGATTTTGTTAAGCTCTGAGCTATTTTTAGCCACTTACATTTCAGTTTTATATACAAAAACTTGATTAAATAATGCAAATAGGCGTACTTTCTTAAAAATTAACTACGATAAAATTCAGAAATAAACAGATTGAAATATATATATATATATCTAAAAATAGCTTTTGTCTATTTGAGGTGGAATGTCAAATGAAGACAAGAAGAGCTTAAAATAGCACACATTAACCAATAACGTAGATGAGGCTAACAAAGAAAAGCGACATTGCATTTTCCAACTTCTATGGTCAATTTTTTTTTTTACATGAAACTGGTTTTTTTTTTTTGAATATGTGTTAGCAATACCTAAATAAATATGTATGAATACAAGTGTAAGAAGTAACTGCAAAATAATAAAAATCATTTATGAAAGCACATTTTCGATTAAGTGATTAAATAGTGATATAAAAATAAGTTGATTTGAGGGTTATGCATATTCAATAAACAAAAAAAAAATATGACACTGAAACCAAGACAATGAAATATCATTTAAAGTAACTGATAAAGTAATCAAAGCAAAACGATTACGCTTAAACTAAATAAAAGTTGAAATCAAGAGACACATTTTAAACTAAATTAACATTTAATTTAACGTAAAGTAAAAGAAAATTAGATAAAGCGTTTTTTTTTTAACTGTATAGAAAGGTTAGGTTAGGTTAAAGCGGATGCCTTCGTGAAGGCTCACATAGACCAATTCAGGTCCTTAGTGGGACCGGTAGCAAACAAAAGGAACCTTTGTGTTTATTTTAAAAGTCTTTAAAGATTTGCGTTGAGTTCGCAAACCTTAGGAGGGATTCTAGAGACACCCTGGCTACATCTCATATAGAAAAATATTCTTAAATTTTTGCTCGCACTCCAGATCATATTTCATATCAAATATTTGTCTTGCTGATATTGAGAATTAATTTATTCGTCTTTTGTTTTGCACTAAATAGCTGAGAGGATTAAGCTTTTGTTGTTTAAATTAAATGGAAAATATCACACTGAATATTTTAAAATATATTAATACTTTTTTTTTATTAGCCATCTTCAAATAAACACCAATCAGAGTATCAGAATACGCAAAGAAACTGGCACAAATCAACGACAACCTATCAATACTCGTAGTATCTGTCTTTCACAGATGAAGCCGCTTCAAGAAACGCCGCTGCACAATGGGTCAGAAAAGTTTTTATCGCTCAAAGTATAAAATTTAATGCAGTGAATATTTTTGAGTTCGAAAATAAACCAATGGTTACAGAATAATCTTAGGATTTTGATGTGAAATACTAACAATTAAAATCAGCTGATTAAATAAATTTAGCAAATGATATCAGCAATTCCATTTTAAACGTGCCGTCCTTACGGAATTCCGTCCTTACGGAATCCTGTTTAAGTCAAATTTTGCATTGAGAATCAATGACGGAAATTAAAACTTTATTAGGAGAAAAAAGTTTGGTATGATTTTTGGTGGAGTTCGGGGTTCATGAAATTTACAAAAATCGGCGGAAACGTCGAAAATCGATTTTTACGGAAATTCATATCTCAAACACTTTTTAATCGAATGTTAAGTTTTGACTATTGAAGTTGGAAAGATAATTGAACGGATCTAAATCTAAAAATAATATTTGGAAATTTTGGTGCTTGAGAGTTACATCCCTTGCGATAAGGTAATTGATTTCGAAGACGGGGTATGAAAACAGCATTTAAAAATTTAAAAAATTTTTATATATGTTATATGGGCCAATATCAGAGCTGGGCGATAAGGATTAGGATTACTTTATGATTACGATTGTAGTAATCTTAAAAAAAAAATGGGATTACGATTTAAGTAATCCTCCATCGAACGATGTTAGATTACGATTGCAGTAATTGTAATTTTAAAAAATTTGAAATTACAATTACTGCAATCGTAATCTTAGCTCATTCGATGAACGATTACTGTAATTGTAATCCCATGTTTTTTTCATAAGGATTACAGTAATCGATTGCAAGGATTACTAATTAAAATTACAACTTCAATTAATGCAAGTGAAAACCACTGCTTTTTATATAAAGTGTGTTTTAATGAGAGAAAATGTACTTTTTGTAGTTTTATTTTACAACATAATTTTACAACATTTCTATACGAAACAACATATTACACAAATTAATAAATAACTTCAATATTAACAATATAAAAATTTGTACATTAGAAACAAGGAAAAAATAGTTTATTAGGCGATAAAATGCACATTGTGTATTCAATTATTAAATGACTTCATTATTAGCTTTTAATAATACTAATTTTTCGAAGGAAAAGTCGGAAAGAGCATGACGACGTGGACTATTTATTATACCAGCGAAAGAAAACAATCTTTCTACCGGTGCAGACGAAGTAAGGGGCATATTAAACTTCAAGGAATCTTTTTTAAGCAAAGGATATTTCGTGAATATCTCCCGACTAGTGTCAGCATCGTTTAGATACGCGTGAAGTTGTTGACTTATAATATTTGAACGATCACTTGTTCCGCTCTCGTTCCGGTCAGATAAATCGCAAGAAATTTCTAAAAAGATATGAATTCGTATTAGAAATTTGTTATTCAAGGCTGTGTTTATATTGAAAAGTACCGTCAAAATCGTAAAATCTTCATCCAATTGCGATTCTTCACAATGGCTGTAAATATCGCCACCTTCCAGGGTTGTTTTTATTTCACGAATGACTAAATTATACACGTCTTGTTCGGAAATATTGGGCAGCCTGTTGCCAAACGTTTTAAACCACCGCATTTTCACATCAGGTAAAAGAACGGTCCCAACTATAGCATCACTTGCTTCCGTTGATAAAGTAAAAAACTATACAAATATTTCGTTCAGCTTACTTTCTAGACAAACTGCAGTTCCTTTCAAAAATTGAAGGCTGTCTCCTTGTGCCATTTGCTTCAGTTTGACACTCAATGAAACTAAAGATGGAATGAGACATCCAAAAAGCATATTTTTTCTCTTTGTAGATAGTCCAGAGTTGAACTTATTGGTGACATTACTTTGCAGTATTCATGTAAATACTGTAAGTCACTCGAAGTCAATCTTGTTATTGCCAAAGAATCGCATAACGTGTCCAGCTTTTTTTCATGCACTAATATGCGAGAAACAGCATCAAATAAAGAATTCCATCTCGTTACCACTGGAACTATCAAAGCCGATCCCAAACAGTTTCTGATAATTTCCGAAGACTTTGGTCGATTGCTTTTCGTCCAAAGTGAATTGCATTTCTTGAAAGCCTTATTACAAATAAACAGAAGAAACAAATTAATATGCTGCAATTAGTTATGGTTCGGGGCTCTTGCTTATTAAACTGTTAATTACTTTTATTTCCTATTAAAGTTGAATATTATTAAAAAAGACGCTTTTATGAAGTTAAAAATAAAAATAAATTCAAAATATTCTAATGTTTATTTTGAGGGGATTTATACAATGAAACTAGTCGCATGAGACTGTCAAAAGCGAGGTTGCGAAGTAGGAAACGAAAGTTAATGAAAAAGTCTCTAACCTAACTTACCTACAGCAATAAAATTTGGTGTGTATGTGTTTTGAATCAACAAAAAGGTGTCTTCAAAAAATGGGTGTCATCCGCCCACAACCACGCCCACCTCCCATACAACCCAAATATTTAAAACACAATAAATAAGCCTTTGTTTAATCTATAGAGATAAAATTTGGCACGTGTTTTCTTTATGACAAAACCAAGATGGTTTGGAAAAATGGAGATCATCCACCTACGGACACGCCTACCTCCCATACAACGCAAAAATTGAAAACTGCATAAATAAGCTCATAATTACCCTACAACAATCAAAATTGGTGTGTTTGTGTTGTGTATTAACTCAAAGAAGTATTCGAAAAATGGGTGTCATCCGCTCACGGACACGCCCATTCTCAATAATAATATTTTTTTTTAAAAGTAGGTTTAGGGTATTTCATAGTTGGCCGAGACCGACTTTATACTTTCTTTACTTGTTTCTTATAAAATGGACACCATTGTTGATAATGATAGTTTAGTACTAACCTGACTGTGTCTCTGATAAAGTTCTTTATTTGCTTGTAAAATTTTGTTGAAATCTGTTGAGGCTAGTAAGTTCAATGTATGACTGGCACAACGTTCATGTTTTGGCAGATAAGTAGTAACCTCATGGAACTGCGCCAAATCTTCTTCGACATCCGTATCATCAGCAACATCACCATCTGCTGAAACTACCATGGGTTGAACACCATATTCTTTGAATGCCTTGACGAAATTGGAACCGTTGTCTGTGACTGTAGCTACAACGTTTGAATGATCTAAATTGAAGTCGTTATTGACTTCTGTTATTAAGGGTGCTATTCGATCTGCTGAGTGTATACCACTAAACCTTCGACACGCCAGAGCCACTGATTTTCTTTGAAAATTATTGTCAAGCCAGTGACAAGTGTACCCCAAAAAGCTGCGATGGTTTGTTGACCAAATATCTGCTGTTGTACAAAAATTGTGTATTTTTTACATTTTGCTTTTAAGCCTTAGCATCATGTCGTTGTATTTTGAGTCTAATTTTGCCATAGCTACTTTCCGGCTCATCACTTTAAGTCCTGTGCCTTTGAACAGAGATTTAAAAGACTCTTTTTCGACAATAGATACTGGAGACGAAGTATCAATAATAAATGATAATACAAGTTCATCGAATCGCTTTTGCTTGTTTATTGCGCGATTGCAGGTTTTTGGCTTACTACTTTCATATTCTTTAAAAACATCTGGATGTTTGCGTCGAAGATGTGTAACAAAGTTAGAAGTAACCCATCCAGTAACTTTAATAATCAAACTGCAAGTTGAACACTTAGCACTTGTTGTAACAACTTGTGAAGTTTCGTCGGTTACCTTAATAAAACAAACCAACGTTTCATTAAGGTTTTTATTTTTAAGGGCCCATTTAAGTTTTTTGTATTTATGCATACAACTCCAATTTATTTACAATAACTCTTAAGGAGATTTTACACCTTAAAAAAATTTTTTCAATAGTTAAAAGCCGTATAAGTTCAATAAAAAATAAAATATCATTTTAAAAAATTACACATATATTTTTGGTAAAAATTACACAAAAAACTTTTTTGCATTTAAAAAACATGGCAGTACTTTTATATGAGATAAAAATAATTGGAAAAAAATTTGTGTAATTTGTGTAATCTTGTAGGATATCTTATTTTGTATTCAATTTATACGCTTTTTAACATATTAAAAAAAATGTATTTTGAAGGTGTCACGTCCCCTTAAGAGACAATATTTCAACGATGTTATACATTCGGAAAATATAAAAAATGAAGTAAATTTTTTGCCGCCAAAAAACTGTAATGGGCTCTTAAACTATTTAAAAACTATAAAATGTAACTTACGTGCTTTAAATCACGGTAATACTCATTGTTGAAAAGAATATTTTCTTCAAACAACTTGGATTTTTTCACAAGCATAGAGCCTCTGTCATCATGTTTTCGTTTCTTGCTGTGGGTATTTAACGAAAAGTCGGGGTCCATTATTTCATCATCTGCAAAAAAATCTGACTCTTCGGTAGAAAGGAAATTTGGAAAACTCATCGCAGTGGTTTTTTCAAAACTTTTCCTGACTGTTTTTAGCTCGCAATACACTACTTCTTTTACTTTACACTTTCAAATACACTTTATATTCACATAAAAAGTTAAAGTCACAAATATAATTACTATTCACAAATTAACACAAATTAAACACACTATGAATCATTCACAAAATACTTTAAACGAAATTATTGAAATATTTTACAAAATTAATAAACTTCAGTTGCTGAAAATTCCCGCTGAGTTCTCTCCTCTATCACAAAACCAAACTTACTTTTTAATGAATTGGTTCATTGCAATAGATCCATCATATGCAAACATTTTTGATCATTGCTGATCAGTTGTAAAAACCGGTTATGCTATAAATAAATTCAATCAGCATGTGCATCGGCTTTCTCAAATATGCAATACTTACCATGCGCTTAGCAACACATCAGCTGCTGTTGTGTAGTGACTATTTATTACAGTAACTAATTATGCTAATATTGAGTTTTGTTAATATTTTAGAGTATAAACTTATACAATGGGGATTCTTATCACCATAAACATTCAGCATTAACATTTTTTTGTTGTTGTCTTTTTTTGTCATTTTGGTTTCATTGAAAACATTTAATGTATTGCATTGATGGTAGGCTTAACTTGTTAATCATTTTTCCTCATTGCAATAGTTTTACATATATAAAAAAAATAAACAATAGTGTTTTATAATACTAGTAAATAAAAGTAATCCTTGCAATCGATTACTGTAATCCTTACAAAAAAAACATGAGATTACAATTACAGTAATCGTTCATCGAATGAGCTTAGATTACGATTACAGTAATTGTAATTTAAACTTTTTTGAAATTACGATTACTGCATTCGTAATTTGAGATCACTCGATGAACGATTACAGTAATCCTAATTTAACAATTTTTGAAATTAGGATTAAAATAATCGTAATCCTTACCGTAATCAATTACATCTGTAATTCTTATCGCCAGCTCTGGCCAATATTTATAATAATTTTGTGATTTTTTTGCAGGTTTTTTGGCCAGTGCTTTTTAAACTGCAATCAAACAAATGATTCAATTTTGCTCCCAACGTTTCATCGCTTATTTGGCGAATTCCTCAGGGGATTTTTTAATTGCTTTAAAAACACAAAATTTAAACAATAATTAGATAAACAATTAAAGTTTATGTGTTAAAAAAAATTTTTTACTTGCATCAGGTAAAATTATTTTTTAACAATATAAAAATTAAAGTGCAGACTTACAGCCCTATTCCGGCAAATTAGCAAATTGTTAGCCAGTATTTTGAATATTTCTAATTGTTTGTTGCTTACAATAGAACATTTAAAGCTCCAAAAACAAAATTTTTTTAGTGAAATTGTCAATAACTGAAAAGCAGTTGACAATTTTTATTAAAATTTTTTATTTTTGATCTTCAAATTTTGTTTTGAAATAAAAAATTACAACCAGCGCATAGAAATATTTAAAATACTAGTTAACAATTTGTTAATTTGCCAGACTAGGGCTGTAAATGTGTTAATAATATATGGTAATTTAAGCATCGAAGCCGCACTCCTGGTCCAATCAAAAGGCCGCCCAGGAGTGGTATAAAAAAAAAGAAAAAATCGTCATTTTTACTCCATGAAAATCGTCAAAATCGTAATTTACTGCAAATAAGTACTACAACACAATAAATTTTTCTTCAAAAGCATATTTATTTATATAAGTACACTCAGGTATAAATACAATATTAAATAAAAAAAACTCAATGGCTATTAATATAAAATTGAATAGATGTAATAAAAAAGGTAGAAATTATTACATTCAATTAGAGTTTGAAATTTGTAAAAAATTCTGATTCGAATTTGGTTTTAAGGTACTATTTTATCGCAAGGTAATTTTATATCAAGATTGGAAATAACGCTTCATTTTTCAATAAAAATTGCAAAATAGAATACTTTATTTGAACTGCAATATAATCCAATTTAACTGCGCTTGGCGGCAAAAAGCAAGAAACAAAGAAATAAAAGGACACACACATTTCATTATTGTTACAGTTTGACAGCAACAGCAACAATGCAGTACGCTTTCACGGCCCAAGTTAAGATGAAATTAAATTTGCATCTGAACTTGAATCTCTTGCCAACTTTTTTTAATAGTAAAAAAAAAAATGAGTCAACTTAAAATCGTAATTTTTGGCATACAAATGAAAGAAAATCGTCACATGATGCCAAAAATCGTCAATGTTTCCAACACTGAGGCCGCCCATGTTCGGAAAGCTTTCACACGTATTTGTTGACATGAAAATAAAAAAGCTTTCACTTGTCTCACTCATGAATATTGACGGTTGCTGAACAAATTGGCATTAAAAATTACCAGAATGTTTTTGAACTTAATCTTAAATATGAAAACTTCCATTTCCGATTCCCCTAAAAATAATCATTCAGAATTGGGCTGAAAAAGTCCTAAAAGTAAATTACATTTTTTTTATAAAGGCTAAAAAAAACTGTTAAAAAACCCAAAAATAATCCTTAAAAATGTTAGTTCAACAACTCTCGTAAATATAAATAAGAACTAATAATATTTGAATACATTTTATTTTCGGTTACAAAAATAAGAAATTGAAAATATTTAAGTACCAACAAGAAATGAATTAAAAATAGTTTGTTGAGTTTAATTTTCATCTCATTTAGAGAGCGCATACAAAAAAAAACCGAACAGCTAGCAACCTAAACCTGCTAGCATGAAGTCTGGACAGCAACTGAAAGTTTGTTGCTGTAGTTTCGTTGTGGAACTTTTGCTTTTTTTTCAGTACAAACTTAAAAAGCCTACTGGGTCTGATCTAAACACAAATATTTTTTGATTTATAAACTAATTTCTTAATCGTATTTTAAATCTGAATTACCTTTGGAAAGGTAATTAAACGAACTTTAAAAATAAAACTTTTGAAAAATTTTGGAAATTAGGGGAGGGGGTTCCACCCTTTGTAAAGCGGAAGGTAAGTTCGTTCAATTACCTTTCCAATGGTTGTTCAACTAAACGTTCAATTAAGAATTGTTTGAGATATGAATTTTCTTAAAAATCGATTTTCGGCATTGTTTCCAATTTTTGTCAATTTTGTGCATACCGTAGCTCTGCCAAAAATCGTGCCAAACTTTTTTCTTCAAGTAAAGTTTTTTATTTTCGTCAGTGATGCTCCATGTAATATGGTTATTCCATCATTTTTATTTTTCCGGAACGTTTAAAATGGAATTGCTGATATATTTCTTTAAAAAGAAACAAACAAGAAATTTAATCCATTCAATTTTGTTTGTTTTTGGGTATGTAAGTAAGTGGTAAATTACCATACAAAAAAATGTTGGTTGTCTGCGACTGTACTGTTTTCAAAGACGACTTCTCAGCTGATTAATGTTGAATTAGAAAATTAAATGACAGGCAAACTTCAAAAGTACTGGGATGATTTTTATGAAATAAGTTTTAAAATATCATATTTGTGTTAACTTAGCCCATTAATGACAACGTATGACGATGTATCATACGCGATGAAAGCATTTTTCAAAAATTCCTTAAAAATCCGCAGCCACCGCAAAGCTTTTGCTTCTAACAGTGTGAGAGAGCTTAAAGTATGCTTTTTTCAAAAACAGTTGACATTTAAAGTTTCTTTATTTAGTTTTTCGCGCTGGTTCGTGCAGTATTTGAAAGAAAAGTAAGAAATGTCATCCAGGTAAATTATTTTGTTTTGCAAACATCAAGAATAAACAAAATCTAATTAAAAAAGTGCATTAGGTTAAAGTTGAAGGATTTAGGTGTGGTGAAGAGTTTTATCATAAACGTAAACGGTCTGTAAGTAGAGAAATAAAAAAAAAACTCAAAAAAACTTAAAATAATGAGAAATTGGAAAATTTGTATTTCTTAGTGTAGAAGTTCAACTTTAACCTAATGCCTTTTTTTAATTTTGTTCATCCATGAGTGTAAAATGTGATGTCCTTATTTGCTATCTTAAAAATTAAGAGTATCTTTTCCGATTCCGTGCAAAAATTATTCATGGTTGAATTTTTTCCTGTGGAGACTCAGGGTCTCTGGTATTGAATTTTTAAAAATTATAATCCAATTTTTATTTATTATATTTTATACAAATAATACTTATTATTATTATTAACATATTTTAGATAATAAAGGGACCGAAAGTAACAATTATTTTTTTTTTTAATTTAAAGGGAAAAAATCATTATGAAAAACATCAAGTCAAGTGTTGAACGGTCAGTTTCTGCACTGAAGTTTTTTTCAAGTGACTTAAGATGTAATTTAGAAAAAAAAACTAATTATTAAAATAAATAAAAACTGAATACGAAATTTCAAAATGGTTTTTAATGAAATAAAAATTATAAGAAATTTTTGGATTAAAAAATTATAAATTTGAATTAACTCGAATATAATATAGCTCAAAAATAAGTTTTTTTTAACAATAACTTTTTCTGTTTGCATATGTATTGTGCTTGGGCTCTTTTGGTCAATTTGATTTTTTTAAATATTCATTAAATTAAAAACTTTAATAATATTTAATTTTCCCGACGTTTCGAAAGTTACTTTCCTTCTTCTTCAGGAGATGATATATTTTATTAAACACTGTAAACACAAGAATACATATTATACTTTCAATTTTTCTAACAATTAAATATTTAACAAGAAACTCACAATAAATTTAGCATTATTTTAGTAATATGACACATAACAAAGTGAACTAAATTTAAACATTTGGCACAAACAATTAAACTGAACTATTAGGAGGGTTACTAAGCAATAAAATAAACATATATTACAGCTGATTTTGTTCTAAAATAACCATGTAGCTGGAACAGATGTTGTCTTTGTCTTCTTGATGGTTCATTGTTTTTGTTGACTTTTCCTGTATTCGTAAACTTTCCAATATGTAGCGTCTTGTTTCTCTTTGTTCTTTGTCTACAATTTTAACTTCGTCAAAATCTGCTTGGTGTTCACTTTCTATAATGTGTTGTGATAATCCTGTTGTCTGTTTTTCTCTCCTTATATCTGCTTTGTGTTCGTTGATTCTTAAGGCCCAGTTATAATAGACGTAACGTAATGTAGTGAAATGTCACTGCAGCAGTGTGTTCTGTCACTTACTGTTTCAATCAATACTTTTCTTATACAAGTGATTATAATAGAAGTAACGTAATGTAACGGGTCGTAAAGATCCGTTGGATTTCGATTTCTACGTTACTTTACATTACGTCGGTTCAAAGAACAACTAAACATTGAGGTTAGATTCGATTATTGCGCTCTTTTATATTGTTGAGCTACGCTTTTTGTTGAGTTTTCGTTATTAATGTGATAGTTTTATGTATCCACAGCTATGGGTGTTGAAGATTTAATTGTATTTGTACAGGAACGTGTAATTATTTACGACAAACAACTGCCTGGCTACTGCCTATTATAATTGCTACAACGTTTTCTTACATTACGTCCCATCACGATGACAGTTGACAACATTACGTTACTTTACATTACGTCTATTATAACTGGGCCTTTACCCCAAGTGCTCTTTTTGTCGTTCCAATGTATACGAGATCGCATTTTTCTCCCTCTTTTCCGTTGCATTTTATTTCATAAACAACATTATGTTGTTGTTCTTTGTCTATTCGTGACTTCGTGTTAGTAAATATGTTGTGAAGAGTTTTGTTCGGCTTGTGAGCGAATTTTATGTCTTTTTGTTTTATTGTTTTGTGCAGGTTCTTGCTGTTCGTTAAGTTAGGAATATACGTTATGCCGAAAAATTTGATAAGGTTGCCAGATTGTTCCAAAATTTGTTTATTACTTTTATTGTAGTCTTGGTTTAAATTTTTGTTTATTAGATTGTTGATTACTTTGGTTGGGAAATTGTTGGATTTTAGTATAGTTCTTATTTTGTTTATGTTACTATTTCTAAATTGAGTATCGCTAAGAGCGAGTACTTTACGGATGAAATTATTTGCCATGTTAAATTTTTGTGAAGTTGGTTGCGTGGATAAGAAATTCATCATTCTTCCTGAGGCTGTTGGCTTGGCATACCAGTTAAAAATTATTTTATTGTCAATTCTGTGTAATCTAGTATCTAAAAATGGTAGATTGCGGTTTTCTTCAGTTTCTATCGTAAACCGTAATTTGTCATGGAAATTATTCAATGTTTCAATGATAATGTCTTGGTCTTTTTTCTTTATGAATACTTATTGCTCTGACAAATATCATTATTTTTTCAGAGCACAAGTGGCGTAAGTCCATTTTTGGTAGTTTTGAGAAAATTGAACGTTTAGAAAAATTCTTAAATAATTCTAAGTATGAAGAACTCAGTTTTGCTTATAAGCTTGGTCAAGAGCATAATTGGAGCTATCCATATCGTAAAAAATAAACTAAATAATACACGAAAACGATATTGCATATTTACCTAGCATTTTTACACAGAATTTTTACCTAGAAGTTAGACAAAACCACCCCTTAGCGATTATTTGCATTATTAAGGGAGATATAAAATGAATGGACTTACGCCACTTGTCCTCTGAAAATTTTTAAAAATTTATCTTTTCCGCTGTAAAAATGTAATGGAAATAATTTTTAGGAATTTTTTGATGAGGAATGACAGCATTTTTACATAGAAGTTGGACAAAACTACCCATAAGCGATTATCTCCATTATTAAGGGAGATATAAAATGAATGGACTTACGCCACTTGTCCTCTGAAAATTTTCAAAAATTTCTCTTTTCCGCTGTAAAAATGTAATGGAAAATATTTTTAGGAATTTTTTAATGAGAAATGACAGCATTTTTTCATAGAAGTTGGACAAAACTACCCATTAGCGATTATCTCCATTATTAAGGGAGATACAAAATGAATGGACTTACGCCACTTGTCCTCTGAAAATTTTTTAAAATTCCTCCTTTCCGCTGTAAAAATGTAATGGAAAATATTTTTAAGACTTTTTTGATGAGGAATGACAGCATTTTTTCATAGAAGTTGGACAAAACTACCCATTAGCGATTATCTTTATTATTAAGGGATATATAAAATGAATGGACTTACGCCACTTGTCCTCTGAACATTTTTTAAAATTACGCTTTTCCACTGTAAAAATGTAATGGACTATATTTTTAAGGATTTTTTGGTAATGATTGACAGAATTTAGTTTCAGAAGTGCGATTAAAACATCCCTTTGTGATTTTCTGAATAATTGAGGAGGCCAGAATGCATTTATTCTTATTAAAGTTAAAGTCTTATTAAACAGCTGATATTAAACACAAGTAGAAATGTAATAATATATAATATTTATTAATATATTAAAAAATGTAATAAAAAATCTTTACAAATATAAGTTTTCATCGTTATCGTTGTCGTTATTTGGAGCAATGGTAACTTTTCGAAAAGGTATATATCAAAACTCCCTTTATAATGAAGATAATCGCTAAGGGATGATTTTGTCCAACTTCTATGTAAAAATTCTTAAAAATATTTTCCATTGCATTTTTACAGTGGAAAAGGGTAATTTTAAAAAATTTTCAGAGGACAAGTGGCGTAAGTTCCATTCATTTTAT
The DNA here is from genome assembly GCA_963920525.1 of Dichetophora obliterata. Lineage (NCBI taxonomy): Eukaryota > Metazoa > Arthropoda > Insecta > Diptera > Sciomyzidae > Dichetophora > Dichetophora obliterata. The sequence goes on along the minus strand of OY986439.1, from coordinate 109,723,525 downwards.
ATCTCCCTTAATAATAAAGATAATCGCAAATGGGTAGTTTTGTCCAACTTCTATGAAAAAATGCTGTCATTCCTCATCAAAAAATTCTTAAAAATATTTTCCATTACATTTTTACAGCGGAAAGGAGAAATTTTAAAAAATTTTCAGAGGACAAGTGGCGTAAGTCCATTCATTTTATATCTCCCTTAATAATAAAGATAATCGCTAATGGGTAGTTTTGTCCAACTTCTTTGAAAAAATGCTGTCATTCCTCATCAAAAAATTCTTAAAAATATTTTCCATTACATTTTTACAGCGGAAAGGAGAAATTTTAAAAAATTTTCAGAGGACAAGTGGCGTAAGTCCATTCATTTTATATCTCCCTTAATAATAAAGATAATCGCTAATGGGTAGTTTTGTCCAACTTCTTTGAAAAAATGCTGTCATTCCTCATCAAAAAATTCTTAAAAATATTTTCCATTACATTTTTACAGCGGAAAGGAGAAATTTTAAAAAATTTTCAGAGGACAAGTGGCGTAAGTCCATTCATTTTATATCTCCCTTAATAATAAAGATAATCGCTAATGGAAAGTTTTGTCCAACTTCTTTGAAAAAATGCTGTCATTCCCCATCAAAAAATTCTTAAAAATATTGTCCATTACATTTTTACAGCGGAAAGGAGGAATTTTAAAAAATTTTCAAAATGCTGTTATTCCTCATCAAAAAGTTTTTGAAAAATATCTCCTATTAGATTTCTACAGCGGAAACTAGAAATTTAAAATAATTTCCAGTGGCGCAATTCCAAATTTTTTACTAATATGCAATATTCTGCACCATTTTTATGTTTTATTTAGTTTATTTTGTACGATATGGATAGCTTCATTTATGCTCTTGACTTAGATTATAAGCAAAACTGAGTTCTATTTACTTGGAATTTATTATAAGAATTTTTCTAAATGTTCAATTTTCTCAAAACTACCAAAAATGGACTTACGCCACTTGTGCTCTGAACAGCTCATATCATCTACATATTTTACTATAAATTTAATGTGAATGTCTTTCTTTGTTAAGTTCTCTATGGCATTGTCAAGCAGATTGTCAAGTATGATATCAGCAATTACCGGCGATAAAGGGCTTCCCATAGGCATTCCAAATATCTGGTTCAATATTATGTTGTCATACTTGAAATAGTTATTTTTGTTTAAGCAAAAGTCCAGAATTTCCAAAAAATATTTTTTTGGTATTTTTGTGTGATTCTCTATTGTTGTCCATTGCTTCATAATCGTCTTTATGGCCAAATATACTGGTATATTTGTAAATAACGATATAACATCGAAAGAAACTAATATTTCGTCTTCGTCCAAAATTACATCTTTCAGCTTTTCTTTTAGTTTAAATGAGTTTTTTATGTTATATGTGTCAGATAAAATGTTGTTTAATAATTGTCCAATGTGCTTTGATAGCATATAGCAGGGTACGTTGGTCGACGATAAAATAGGTCTCAGCGGTAGTCCTTCTTTATGGATTTTCGGGAGTCCATAAAGCCTAGGTGCTTGTGCTGCTGAGCAGTAAAGTTTTGTTTTTTGGTAAAAAGTTATGCAATTCTTTTTGTGTAGTTCGTTGACAATATTATTATTTTGTTTTAGAAGTTTTGACGTAGGGTCGGTTCTTATTGTTTTGTACGTTTTTCTATCTTCGAGCAGTGCTTCCATTTTCCTTGTGTAGTCTTTCTTGTACATTATAACTGTCTTGTTTCCTTTGTCCGCTTTCGTAATTATTATCTTATTTCTCAGCTTTCGTGTGAATTTTCTGTTTTTTCCTGTATTTTTAGTATAAGTTTTTCTTGTATTGTGTTCTTTATTCTTCTTTTGTGTTCTATTATTTTACTCGCAATTTTTGATCTGGCAACCTCTTTCTCTTTTTCATCTTCTAATATTTGTATGCTTTGCTGTACGTCTGCTATAACTTTTTCTTGCCACTGAAAGTGAATGCTCCACGCAAATGTCAGCTGAAAACTAATTCAATTTGTAACTTGTCGTCACCAGCATAAAAGCAATGGCACTTCCACAAAGTGTATTCAGTCTAAGAAAACATAAACAACACTCCAGGAAAAATCGGAAGGCTTCCATCTAAAAGTGATAAAGAAACATTCCCCACCGTATCTTTTGGAAGCTTAAGGGTAGTTTTGTATTTATGTTGTTTCCAAACCGCTTCTTTAAGAATGCATGTGGAAACTTTTACCGATTGTCAAGCAATGACTACAGAAAATATTAATATCATTGTTTTCCAGCCGGTTATTATAGAATTCGATAGTCTAGTGGTTCCCGGGTTCAAATCCTGGTTGGGCATTTTCATAAAAAGGGAGAGGAACGTTTCCACATTAATTCTTAGAACAGGGGAGAGGACTGCTTCCAATCGCTTTTTAAGACAGCGGAGAGGAATGTTTCCACATACGTTTTTAACACAGCGGAGAGGAATGTGTCCCTTTAATGACATGCTATGTAAAAAAAGAAATAGAGCGTCCAACGGAAGGGAATGCTTCCTACATTCCATGGAATGTTTCCTGTTTATATCCGGGAATGTTTCCATTTCCTGGAGGGAAGAGCAGCATACACAAAGAAGATAAAAAATGCAAAGAAAATAACGGAGTAATGCTTTTTTTTCTATTGCTTCTTTTTTCATATTCAAAGTGTGCGAAAAAGTAGTAAAATGAAGCTTTGTGCTCAGATTCAGCATAGTCCCGCTTTTCACACGCCAACTCTCGGAGCAATAATTGCTTTCTCCGCAAGCAGTTTATTGGCTATTCGGATGGAAAAGCGGCTTTCGTCGATACGACGAATTATCCACAAACTGCGTGCGGCGAAAGCAATTATTGCTCGAGAATATCCGAGTGAAAAGCGGGACATACATCGAGTAACAAGCAGTAGATTGCTGCATGTACTTATGTTTTCGTACACAAAAGTAGTGCTGCGACAGTAATGTATGAAACCATGCAAGAGACTACACCGCAATCGGGTTAGTTTCTTCTGGGATGTGCGGTTTGGTTTCTTGTTGCTGTTTTTTATATGGGGAAAAAGTGCTTTGAATTTCTTATTTTTACTAATCTAAATGACAAAACATTTGAACAAAAATTGTATTGTGCTCTTGCTAAGGACCAGAGCTTTCAAATTCTATAAGTCTCATTAAAATGTGTTGTCTGAAAGCAGGTAAAAAGCGGGCTAAATTTTTGTGTTTGCGTATTAATATATAGATAAAACTAAACTGTTCCAGTGTTTTTATTTTGTTTGTAAAGTGTTTGGGTGAAGAATTTTTATAGGTTTACGTTCATACGTCATTACTAGTCAAAAGTAGTGCTGCGACAGTAATGTATGAAACCATGCAAGAGACTACACCGCAATCGGGCTATTTTCTTCTGGGATGTGTGGCTTAGTTTCTTGTTGCTGTTTTTTATATGGGGAAAAAGTGCTTTGAATTTCTTATTTTTACTAATCTAAATGACAAAACATTTGAACAAAAATTGTATTGTGCTCTTGCTAAGGACCAGAGCTTTCAAATTCTATAAGTCTCATTAAAATGTGTTGTCTGAAAGCAGGTAAAAAGCGGGCTAAATTTTTGTGTTTGCGTATTAATATATAGATAAAACTAAACTGTTCCAGTGTTTTTATTTTGTTTGTAAAGTGTTTGGGTGAAGAATTTTTATAGGTTTACGTTCATACGTCATTACTAGTCAAAAGTAGTGCTGCGACAGTAATGTATGAAACCATGCAAGAGACTACACCGCAATCGGGCTATTTTCTTCTGGGATGTGTGGCTTAGTTTCTTGTTGCTGTTTTTATATGGGGAAAAAGTGCTTTGAATTTCTTATTTTTACTAATCTAAATGACAAAACATTTGAACAAAAATTGTATTGTGCTCTTGCTAAGGACCAGAGCTTTCAAATTCTATAAGTCTCATTAAAATGTGTTGTCTGAAAGCAGGTAAAAAGCGGGCTAAATTTTTGTGTTTGCGTATTAATATATAGATAAAACTAAACTGTTCCAGTGTTTTTATTTTGTTTGTAAAGTGTTTGGGTGAAGAATTTTTATAGGTTTACGTTCATACGTCATTACTAGTCAAAAGTAGTGCTGCGACAGTAATGTATGAAACCATGCAAGAGACTACACCGCAATCGGGCTATTTTCTTCTGGGATGTGTGGCTTAGTTTCTTGTTGCTGTTTTTTATATGGGGAAAAAGTGCTTTGAATTTCTTATTTTTACTAATCTAAATGACAAAACATTTGAACAAAAATTGTATTGTGCTCTTGCTAAGGACCAGAGCTTTCAAATTCTATAAGTCTCATTAAAATGTGTTGTCTGAAAGCAGGTAAAAAGCGGGCTAAATTTTTGTGTTTGCGTATTAATATATAGATAAAACTAAACTGTTTCAGGTTTTTTATTTTGTTTGTAAAGTGTTTGGATGAATAACTTTTATAGATTTACGTTCATACGTCATCACTAGTCAAATGACATACAATTTAAGAAAAAATAAAAATCTTCATAGAAATATCGGTTTTTATGTAATTTTGTTACCTTTAAAAATAAATTATTATTTGAAATTAAAAAAAAATGCCAAATTCTTATCTTATTTTTTTAATTGAGTTTTTTTAAAGTTAAGTTTAACTCCTTCTATTTATTTCCCGTCTTAGTATGGGATTAACGCACTGTAACATGCCTTAAAAGTTTATTAATGTAAGCACGCTTGAACAGTGTCGTAAAAAATTAGTTATTTTAAGAGTAAGTACAGACAAACGAGCAAAAATAATGTGCTCAGGTTTATTTTATCTACTAAAAGCATAATTGGAAAACACTTTTGCATACACGAAAATTGTTATGAACAAATCCAAGATCAAATGGACTCTGTGGAAACGGATTATTCAGATGAAAGTGATGGCAACTTTGATAGAGATGACAGTATTATAGATCAGAATTTTCACCCGGATGAAAATAATTTTCAAATGCCAGTTGAAGAATTGAAAAACGAGATAGCAAACTGTTTAGATAATTTGGTTGAATCAAGTAATATTTTGAATGTTAGTAGTATAAGCGAAAGAGAAGTTTCATACCAATTTGCTTAAGTTAATCTTCCTTCAACTACATCAAGCCATTTTAAAACAAATTCACTAAAACAGCCATTGTCAGAAGGCGAAAAAGATGGTTTTTTGATCATTCCAGGACCAGGTGGTTTACCTGAGCAATGTAAGTATTACTAAAACAATTGATTAATTTCTAAAAATTCGTTTGTAATTTAAAATTTATACTTTAGCCTTACAAGATATACAGGCAAAATCAAAAAACTTTAGCGGAATAACTTGCGAAAAAAGGAAATGCAACTCCATGAAGATGAAATCGCATTCATTGGGAACAGTAACTTGACGAATTCTATCAGATCCCTGACAATTCCGCTTGACTGCTTCAATTATTTTTCACGACATCATCAATTTGATTGTTGCAGAAACTAATCGGGCAGTTGAACATAAAAATGTTAACGCAAGCTTTAGGATTGATGCTGTTCAAATTCGTCAATATTTTGGAATTTTATTCTATAAGTCCCTTTATCGTTATCCACGGCTGGAAAGTTATTGGAGTAAAAATGCATTCGAACCAAATAGTAGCAGAATGATCAGCAAAGGCGTCCGCAGGGGGGAGGGGAAGACATAAATAAGTCCAGAATGCACATAAAGAAAATGTAACCAATATAATTATATTTTCTAAGATTTTTGGTACTAATTTTGTTATCATGATACACCGGTTGACACACGCTTGTACACATAAGAAAATTTTTTTTTTTTCACAGAGGGGTAAAAATCTTTCTCGTATCATTCCCGCAGCATTTTCAAATTTAATTTTTTTTTCATGTAATCTCAAAAAAAATTTTTCAACAAATATTCTTAGTAATTTAGTAAATTAAATAATGTGATGTCTCCTCTAGCCTTAAATAAAATCGCATTAATTACTATTTAGTCCCAAAGTTTTCCTCTTTTCAAATAAGAATACAAAAATTTCCCAATATTTCTTTTTTGAAAATGAATAAAAACAGCAAGGTTTTCAGACCATTTTTTTGTCAGTTTTGGAGGCCTATTTTATATTATAACCAATTGTGAACGGCCTGAAATTTATCATAAAATATATGATAATAAAAATGTCTCTTACCTTCTGTTGCTCCGAAGAATGATCTTCGACTAATAAGGATATCATTCCTAATCATTTATAAATTTTTCGTTCGAATGAGTTTAAAAATATTTACAACCGAATTCTTTCAGTCTGGTTTGTTGATCAATTATCGAATATATGGAAATGTATGATTGCAAGGTGGCCGTAGTCTACTGCAACTCTTTCGTAGTTCATAAGCTAAAAAACCGTGGCTCAGACCCCAGCTCAAATAGAATGTTTTGTTTTTCGTTATTAAGCATAGTACTCTGTTCAGTTTCATGTGAAATTCCACTCAAATCTCCATATAAAAAGTGACAACTGCGAAACAAGCGTGGAAATTTTCACAACATGTTCGTCAGAGCAGTACTCTGTTCCGCTGCGTGAAATTATTGCCACATGTTTCTGAGCAACAATTTTTCACGACAATTTAATTGTACTGCCTATTTATTTTGAAGTGAAAAGGGAGAGATCATATGAAATCTCCCAACTTATTCTCTGAGTCTTTCTGAATAATGTTGCCATAGGAATTCCTCGCAACAAACTTTAAGTCAGATATTTCACGCAACAAATAAATAGATGTTGCCAGCGAAATTTCACGCAAACGAACAGAGTACTAGGCTTTAGTTATACATTTGTTTTTGTACGAATACGAATAAAATATTTGTAATATGTACCAAACTACGCCCAATCTATGAATCCTATTAGTGACTGAAAACTACAAATAATATTCGTAGAGCTGACGAAGTTTCTCGTAGTATTTACCTACAGAATTTTTTGAGTGTAAGGAATACGTATTGAAAAGTGCCTGTGAAACAAGGGTAAATGAAATGGTACCGTAACTTTTTACTGCGACGGGTACAACATACGAGTTAAGAATGCATGCATGGTTTAGCTCATCACGGTTTATTTATAAATATACCGTAAAATAATTATTTATGCTGATTTTTTTTCATATAACACGTTTTTAAAACGAACTAAAAAGTATAAAATAATTTCTCCGTAGGGCTTTTAGTTCTCCTAGAAACGTGGAGCGCATGCTATAGAGAATATTAACCCTGCATTTAAAATATTTTTTTATTAAAAAAATAATTTGTTACATTTAATTTTTAGTTCGTTACACATGTATTGCATTAAAAATCTTGCATAGAAACAGTGGCTGGGTGGATTCCACCCTAAGGTTAGTGATGGAGTGTTAATATTCTGTATAGCATGCGCCCCACGTTTTTAGGACAAATTATTTTATACTTTTTAGTTCATTTTAAAAACGTGTTATATTAACCCTGGAGAATGCGCGCCTCACAGAGTAGCATGGAATGTCACGCGTGAGCATTGTGCTTATTGAGGAATTACTGTAATTTTTAAACCGCATACCTACAGCTTCAACCGTGCACTGACCTCAGCAAAAGCTTTCCATTACGCGGAGAACAACCGTTACCAAAGATACTCAACAAAGATAATACGTGCAAAAATATTAATAAAAAAGGTTAATTTTATCCATTTAAAATTGCGTGAGCAAAATGCTCGTAGCGCGCCTTCTCGAGGGTAAAAAAAATTTTTTTACTTAAATAATTATTTTCTGATTTTTAATCTCTGTCAAATATTTGTCTTGAACTGCGATGCCCTTACTTGCTCTGGTTCTTCTTCATTTTCGATAGGAACTTCTTCATCTACCTGCATCGTTGGATGTGCTTCTCCTTCTCTATGCATCGCTTGCGTTGTGTGGTAGAGTTTTTAATTTTTGTTTTTGTTTTCTCTTTTTTCACGCTTTTTATAACACTTTTTACACAAACATGCAGTTTTTTGCTGTGTTTTTTTAAGAACAACTCATTTATCAATCAATCAATCAAAATTTATAAAAAATTGTTTGAATTCCGTCAAAAACATTCAAAATTCTAATTTTCTAATTCACAACTAAAGATGACAAAAGAATTTATTCAAGAAAACGAAATAGTTATATTACTTTTAAAAATGAAACAAAACAGAAAACCGGAAAAAATCCATTGACATTGTTAAAACTCGAACTCACAACCTAACCATTATAAATCAAGCTCCATGTGCTCTGATCTACAGAACTCACAAAGAAATATATTCTAAATAGCAACAAATCAAACTACTTTCTTGTAAAATAAATAAAAATTTCTACTCGTATTTAAACTACTTTTTTACAATTTTTTCACCCTCGTGGTAAATTTTTTAATATTTGAATTTGTTTCATAAAAAAAAGTGTCCACATTGTTGAGGCTCGAACTCATAACATCACGATTATAAAGCAAGCGGCCTATGCTCTGAGCTACAGAGCTCACACCAAAACTTTTTCTAAATGAAGTAATAAATTCACTTCAGTTGTGAATTTTTTATACGGGTCCGCCATCTAACTTTTTTTTCCAACTAGTGCTTATTTCGTGAATGGTAGCACTTAGCTCATGTCTGATTTGACAGATAATTAGTTTTATCCTTCCGCTGAACGAATATGGTGTGTATACGCTTGAACAACTCTGGGAAGTATTGCGACATTACTTTGATGCAGAAGATGCCGATTTTGCCAAAAAATCATCTTTTCAGATGAAGCTCATTTTGATCTTGGCGGGTATGTAAACAAGCAAAATTGTCGCATTTTGGGCACAGAAAACCCGCACGCATACATTGAAAAGCCGCTGCATCCAAAACGAGTCACTATTTGGTGCGAATTTTGGTTCAGAGGAATAATTGGGCCATTTTTCTTCGAAAATGAGCAAGGAGTGGCCGTTACAGTCAATGGCGATCGTTATCGGGCCATGTTGAACGAATTTTTGTTCACAAAAATTGAAGAGGAGGATATTGGCAGCATTTGGTTTCAACAGGATGGCGCTACGTGCCACACAGCCGAAGCTACACTCGATGTTTTGCGCCCTGTTTTTGAAGATCGCATTATCAGCCGCATAGCTGATGTCGTTTGGCCACCTCGGAGCTGCGATTTGACACCGTTGGACTATTATTTGTGGGGTGCCCTCAAAGATAAGTGTTCCGCCGATAAGCCAGAGACAATTGACGCTTTAAAGGACAATATTCGTGAAGCCATTGGTAAAATACAGCTGCACACAATCGATAATGTGCTTAAAAATTGGACCGATCGTGTAGGCTACTGCATGGCCAGCCGAGGCAGCCATTTGAATGAAATTATTTTTCATTATTTATTGGATGGTCAGGGCTTCAACTCCTGAATCAATTGGACTTTGTATGGCGTCATACCAAGGTCTTTATGCAAAATTCGTCTCAATGATGTCTCCGAAATGTTCAATTGTTGAGAATGACGGTGAATTGATGTTGATGGCGCTTCACGCACACTTTCTGCCACAGCAGCAATATTCTCGGGTGTACGCACTGCTTTTGGCTTTTCACGCTTTGGTTTATCGATGAGGATGCCAGTTTTTTTCACTTTTTTTACAAGATAACGAACATACGAAGCTGACGGTGCTTCTCTTCTTCCAAAATCCGTACGCAATTTTCGCACTCATTCTGCAACATTACCATGATTTTCAAAGTAATGTCGCAATATTTCCCAGCGTTATTCAAGCGTAAACACAACCATATTCATTTAGCGGAAGGATTAAACTAGTTATCTGTCAAATCAAACATAAGCTAAGTGTTACCATTCACGAAATAAGCACTAGTTGAAAAAAAACGTTAGATGGCGGACCCTGTATAATGAAAATATCTACATATAAAATCAAAAAAGCCGTAAGTTACAATACACTCAAAGTCGACTTTTTGATTGATTATTGATGCACCTTATCAAAATACATTTTCCTGCTAAGTCTTACACACTTGCTAAGTCTTACAACTTAAAACGACGTTTTTATTAATAAAGTTCAAAAATCCCTAAGTTTGAGCGCAACTCACAATTACAATTACAATTTAGAAAGTTTTTTTAATCTCCCGTAAAATTTTTTAATTGTAGCTTACGGCTTTTTGATTTAATATGAACATATTTAAAAAATTGTCACTGCCTAGAGGAGGAAAGCCCCCTGCGGACGCTCATGATGACCAGTAAACAATTTAATCACATTAAAAATATCATGTGTTTTGCAGACAATCGAATACGAAAAGGTGAACTTGGTTATGATCCACTTTTTAGAATCAGAAAACTCAACGAACGGTTTGGTTCCATTCCAATGTCTCCCCGTTTATGTGTGGATGAACAGATGTGTGCGACAGAAATGAAACATCATCTTCGGCAGTATATGCCAAATAAACTGCATAAAAGGGAAATAATACTTTTCGTGCTTTGCGACTCAAATCGATTGAGATATATAATGGAGCTGATGATAACGTTTTGCTTTCCAATGCTCCAGATATTGGAGCTACATCTAGCGTAGTCATTCGTCTATCACAAACTAGTTATTCCAGACTTTGTTAATCACATCGTCTATTTTGATAACCGTTACACTTCTCTTCCTTTATTGGTATATCTTCGTGCGCGTGAAACTTATTCTTTGGGTGCTTTTCATGCGAACAGGATTTCTCGATGCAAGCTATCTGCAGACAAGCAATTGGCAAAATATGATCGTGGTTACTTTGAAGAATATACCGGAACGGCATATGAGGTAGAAATTGCAACTGTTCTGTGGAAGGATACAAAAATTGTTCGTCTAGCTTCTACTTGCGTTGACACTAAGCCATTATTACAAAGGAATGAGTCTTTAGAAGTTGAAAAACAACCCGTTATGATCGTAAACAGAAAAGTAGAGAGAAGTAGATTGCCCACATATAAGAAAAAATATAATCAACATATGCGTGGTGTTGATCTTATGGATGGTTTGATGGGCAGATATCATATTCGATTGAGGACACGCAACCCCAAGATGTGGATTTTCTATCTTTGATATCTCTTAGATATGTCACTGACGAATGCCTATGTTCTGTTCCGGCGTATTAACAAAGATAATAAATCAAAATATTCTTTACCTGATTTTCGCGAATCAGTAGCTGCGAATCTTTGCAAATACAAGAACATCACTGTCGGCAGGCCATCTACAGCAATAGCAAAACCAAGCTCATCTCAAGTTGGAACAAAGGCTAAACCACCATGTGAGGCCGAGCGATATAATGATTATGGACATAGTCCAGGAATAACCGATTCTAAAGGCAAAATACTGCAAGAAATCTGATACTTAGTTTGTATTGTATGAAGTGCAACTCTAATTTATGTCTTACACCATAAAACAATTGCTGCTACGACTTTCACCATCATAAGTAACACTTGTTATTTTCTTTATTTTAAGTTTTTTTTCACTTTTTATGTTATTTGTAAGGATAAGGAGTCAATACAATATTACTTTTTAAAAGTTCAATATACCATCAAAAGTACTTATTTTTTATTCTTTAACCGGAATGACATTCTTATTTTGCAATTGGTGGCTTAACCATCGATGAAATCTCAAAAAGCACTTCAAATTTATGATTCTCAAGTCCAATTTATCATAGTTGGATTATTTTAAAATGTGTTTGAACCAATATATTTTTTTGGTAGGTTAGAGGGTTAAGTTGCTTAAGTGGCTGTGCCATACCCACTATTTTTCACAGTTATTTAGATTCGGTCTTGACTCACTTACTTTTTTTCTAAACTTACACCACAAATCTATAAGAAGTTCAACTTTTTTAAAACTATTTTTATGAAAATATATCATTAATTTTTTGATTTAATTAAAATCAACTATTGAATACCATAAAAAAATGCATAATTTACGATAACAAAAATTTTTACTTTTAACCAATGACTTTTTACATTTAAGTCACTGTGTGCCAACTTTGCCACCATGAAAGCATTTTTATGCGCGCACAAAAATCGTTAATAGATTTAAAAGAAACGCAATAAAATGCAAATGCCGAAATAAAAACAATTATGAGTTTGACAAAACTATTAAACAAATTAAGACAATGGCCGCTGAGTCAGCGACAATGATGCTGATGCTGATACGTCGGTCGATGTTGTCGACAAAAATGCAAAGACAAAAATCAACGTCTAAGAAAAAGAGATAGCAACTGCAGATTGTCAACCAAAACCGTATCATTTGATGATCTCAATCTTGAATTTTAAATCTTCACCCTTGATTTGCATTTTGGCAGTAGCCAAATATTTTCATATAAAATGTTTTCTACCGACTGCAACAGTAATCAGTGCGCCGTATTCACTTCAGAAATTAACACCGCCCGCGATAGCTTGTGGAGTATTAAATAAAAATACAGCTAGATAAAACTCAATCGACATTTTGAAAAAATGCGCCAATTTCTGATATTTGCAAGTCTGTTGACGCTCAGTGCTGCTGCACCGCAATTCCCCGGCTACACCTACAATTCAGAAACAGCCGGCTCGGCACTTCAACCATTTCAAACACAAGCTGCTAAGCAACATCGTGGTGGCAACGCTTATTTGCCACCCGGCACCACTCCACAGCCAACACTAGTACACAAACAATTCTATGTTGTTGGTGCACCCGAGGATAAGGACATTATCAACAAGTCGAAGCATTTGGTTATTGGACGGCCGCAAAAGAACTATCGTGTTGTATTCATCAAGGCGCCAAGCTCTGATAATGGCAACGTCAAGTACTCTGCCGAATTTGCACCTCAAGAGGAAAAGACTGTCATCTATGTGCTCACCAAGAAGAATAACGACTTGAATGTCAATGACATTGCGACACCAGCACCCACACAACCCAGCAAGCCAGAAATCTTTTTCATCAAATACAAGACGCCCGAAGAAGCAGAATCAGCTCAGAGAGAAATTCAAGGTAATTTCTTTTTGTTTCAAGTATTGGATTTTTATTGGTTAAAATAATAATTTCTTTTTTATGCATTCAGCTAAATACAATGATTTGGGCGGCACCAACGAGTTCAACCCAGAAGAATATGTACCAGTCACAAACATTATTGGTTCTCTGGATGGCAATACTCCCGATGGTGGTTACGACTACAGACAAATACAAGGTGGTGAGAATTCACCACTTGGCGATTACTTGCCTCCAACAGCTTTTTAGACTGAAGTTGTAAGTCGAGGAATATTTTTATTGTTTTTGTTAAATTATAAGTAGTTGCATTAATTTTGTTATTTTTTTTTTCTTTTTTTATTTCTTCAGTCATTACGAAAATTTTTTATCGCTTTATCTCATTTTGTGCGCGGTATCGGCGAGTTAGGAATTAATTAAATAAAATTATTATTAAAAAACAACGCTCTATCACTCATATAAGTTTGTTAAGTACTTGCAGAACTATTTTATCAAGAGTGGAGATGTAGTTGTTATTGTAACGGTTTGTTTAATTAATGAACGGCTTTGTGTTCGCGTCCGCTCTGTAAATCTTGTGATGAAATGAAAGACAAATTATATAGCTGCTAATTGAATAATTGTCGAAATTTACACAGCAGCAAGTTCGTTTCTTAAGTCTTTTGTTTTGCATTCAATATACTCATTAGAAAAAAAACTCTTATTTGATTTAATAACAGCTATCTATTAATCAATGAATCAATCAATTTTGTGCAAACTCTGCAAAAAATTTATTTGATTTTTGCTAATTTTCAACTATATTCAAAATTCCCTTTATTATTCGCTGTGCTTATTCGCTTATTTAATTCCATTTAAATTTTAGCTTGTCTTGTTATTATTTTAATTTCCGCATCCTATAAAGAGTTTAATTACGTTTTATATAAACATTAAAATAAAAATAAAAAAAACGTAAACGATATGAAGGCTGGTGCGAATGGAGCACAATATAATCGGTTTTTGGTGACTAGATAAATGTGTCTTTAACCTTCACAAACATATATTAAACGAGTTCAGCTGAGGAGAAAAGCAAAACAAATGAAACAAGCAACAAAGAAATAAGAGATAGAAATTTAAGAAACTTTTACGCTAAATTGAATGTATCGCTCTGTTAGTAATGACAAGTGGTAAATTAGGTGAGGTAAGGATATACACTTGCAGAAATGGAGACCATATGGTTCCTTATGATGGCCGTTGTTTGTGATCCAATAAAAAAAAAGTAAAAAAATGTACGTAATATAGGTGGAACAGGATTGGTTGACAGGAAGGACCACTGCTGGTGGTTCTTATGAGTATTAATAAGTTCATTCAAGAGACATTTATAGTGTTGAACTGAAAAATATTTTGAAGTCACGTGTACACGGTAGGTCGAACTCCGTGAAGTTCGTTTTTAAAAACACGTACTCGAACTACACGTGAATGTCAAACACGTACTACACGTGTAGTAACAAAAGTACGTGTTCACATGTATACGTAAAATTTTCAATATATTAATGAATTTTTCCAAGTTCTTAACTTGGACACAATACTTGTCAACAGTGTGGATGAAGTTACAAATTTTGAAGACGATGAGAAATTTGCTTAAAGATTTTGAGTTGGAAAAACTTTTACCAAATTAATAATGATAAAACTTATGTGAGAAATAAATTTTTATAACTTCATTTTTTAAATCATAATTCTCTTATATAAATGTAATACATATATTGAATTATAATATAATTTTTTAAAAAATCTACCACATTTGTTTTAATATTTTAATAAAAGAACATTTCTATAAAGACTAATTTATTTTATTTATTTGATTTTGTTTACGGACCCTGCAACCATTCAATATCAAAATTGTTAAGTATTTCATTTAAAGTTAAAATCACTTTGACTCATTAATACAAGGACGTGCAATCAAAGTAGAAAATACCTTACTTCAAAGTTATAACGCATTTAAAATAAATGCGTTAGTATTTCAATTGAATATACTTCCTCTTTGAATTAAATCTTGATCTACGTTAAGTTAAAATCGAATACTTCTCATTTTAAGGTGTATAACACTTCAGTTTAAAGTGAAAACAACATAAAACTGAATATATGTGTTTCCACTTTGAATTGAATATTTTCGTGTTTGGTGCCAAATCATTCCGAAAAATACTTGAATTGAAGTGGTTACCTTTGATTTTACGTTGTTTTTTAGCTCAGTGTATCAATAAGTCTTAAAATTGTATTTGCCAAACAAACTATTACAATGAAAATGTGTCACTTATTATTTTGATGAATAATTGCTTTATTTCGTGGTTTGTTAAGTTAATGCAATAAAAAATGCACACGTTGTTCTCTTTTCATCCCAACGCACAGCTGTTGTTGTAGTTGCAAAGAAACACGCAACAACAATGAAACAAAAGCTGCAAGCAGAAACAGCATTAAAGTCAATCAACAGACGAACTGCTTGCAAGCAAATGATTTCATTTTTTATTAAAATGTCAATTTTACGACAAAACCATTGATCGTAGGTGCATGTCACCTTAGATTTTTTGTTGGATTTGGAAAGATTTTTCATATGTTTTACCGAAAATTGAGATTTATTCCAGTTTCTCAGTCAATAACTCGTTCGCTATTACATATATAAAAATTTTGGGTATACATGAACCATCTACAATTAATTCTGATTCGAATAGTGAAAATTTCACATAAATCCGTTTAGTGTTAGTTGAGTTTACCGGCAGCCACAAACATGCTCACTTTTTAAAAATTTCATTTATATATAATAGTATAGTTATACTTTTGCAAAATATGTTTCAAATATTATTTAAGCACCCCATACAATAATCAATTTACCAAACAACTGAGTTGCGGACTATTTTATATACGGCCACACACAATTCAATCGACTAGAATGGCTTAGCAGTCAACCGTCATTATGAAGTTGAATTTTGACCGTTCTCTGTTTATTGAAATTATTGAATTGAATTATTGAAATTATTTTACAAAGCTGGATGCTTCTCAAAGAGCTGAAAAAATACTTCCTAAGTCTTTCGGTGTACAAAAAGTGCTATTTTTGTTTCATTTTAATATTTTTAATTTAAATTTTTATTGAAAATTACATTTAAGAAAATGACTTCTCCACCAGAGATCTGCAACAAGTAAATTGAAAATCAAGCTACTTGAAAAAATATCAAGCTTTGAGTTGAATTGCAGGAACTTGATTTATTTGTTTTCCTTACAATTCGCGACTGGCTTCTGAAAAAACGAATCATATGTCTGACGTGATTCTATTTTGTATCTACCCCACATGAGTTGGTGGAAAAAGTCAAGTTTTCTACTTTTCAACTCTGGTTTCGACTCTATGCGACTGCACTGCCGTCGGAAGCGACTGACGATCGTTGGTTTCGTTGTTCGTTTCATATATTATGCGGAGTTCGTGTAACTTTTTTCTGTTGTTATTGCCATAATATTAGGTCGCAACCCTATTATTTGAAAATTTTATAATTTGGAAATTCTGACAATAGATTGGGATTCAGCGACCCATTTTTGGTGTACCATTTTTTTTTTGCCAGCCCCGAATTCATAAAACTACAAAAAAATAAGGTGGCAACCCTATCCATCTTCTTAAATTTTAAAATTCTGACTTTAGATTCGAGATCAGCGACCCCATAACACTGATAAATGACGTTTAAAACTCTTGAAAAGACATAATGTTAGGTGGCAACCCTATTATTTCAAAATTTTATAATTTGGAAATTCTGACAACAGATTCGGATTCAGCGACCCATTTTTGGTGTACCATTTTTTTGCCAGCCTCGAATTCATGAAACTTTAAAAAATTAAGGTGGCAACCCTACCCACCATCTTGAATTTTAAAATTCTGACTTAATACTATGTTCACACTAAGGCCGAAAAGCCGCTTTTCGGACATTAATGGCTTTTCAGCTGAAAAGCTGCATGATATTAAGTTTTTCGCCATAGAAGAACTGTCATATGAAAAGCTGCTAATTGTTTGCTTTTCAGCGAAAAACTCTGAAAAGCTAAAAAACAACCCTGATTTTGGTTGTTGAACAGACTATTTGTTGGGGTAAAGTCAAAATCTATTACTAAAATCCAAGTTGTCACTGATATTTGGCATTTTGTTTGTCTGCCGATATTTTTTATTTGGTCAAACTCCAATTGAACATTTTATTTGTTGTATTGGATAAAAAAAAATACAAAGAACAATTTATATGGAGTGAGCTACATGAGGCCATGAGGCAGAAGAGTTTCGTGGTGCACGGAAAAATATGCATATATATGCGGGAATGGCCAGCGACATGGGCTCTTGTTAAATGCAGCGGAAGCCAAAATAAACAATTTAACTATTAAATGCAGGTAAGAATAATATATTTAGTATTTGATAATGTGGTTTAAAATAATTTTATTTAATACAATAAAAAAATTGAGCAAAGCGCAATAATAACAAACATATTACTACAAGTTGAATGTCAAATGAAAAGTCATTTTTTCAGTGTGAACACCTTATTTTGAAAAGAGACTTTTCAGCTGAAAAGCGGCTTTTCGGCCTGTGTGTGAACATAGTATAAGATTCGAAATCAGCGACCCCTTAACACTGATAAATGATGTCAACAACTCTTAAAAATACATATTATTAGGTGGCAATACTGTGGTAAAAATTAAGGTGGCAACCCTAACCTCCATCTTAAATTTTAAAACTGTGACATAATATTCGAAATCAAATTCGTTTTCAGAATTTCAAAATTACAAAAATTCGCAAAAATGAAATAATATCTAGGTGGCAACTCTATCCGCCATCTTAAATTTTAAAGTTTAGCATCATCTTCGAAATAAGTTACCCCTAAAACCTCCAACCACGAGTCCACAGAATCCTTAAATGTCCTATTACGCTTAAGCTCTCTTTAAACAAGCTCATTGAATTTTTTGGATACTTGCTTTAATTGGACACTTGCTTTCAATTTCAAGCTTTTCAAGCTTTTTGCCGAAGGCATCAATCTTTACTTGAAACTTCGTGGCGTTCGCTTGTAAGCTAGCATACTTGCAAGTCGCAAGTTGTCGTGGGCTTATTTATATTCAATTACAAGCTATACTTGATTCAAAATCATCAAGCTCAAGCTAGCTTTAACTTGTAATTTAAGCAAGTACTTGAAATAGACCTCAAGTAAGCTTGTGCAGTTCTCTGTTCTCCACACACTGTTTCAAGTTGCCAACTTGATGAGTTGCGTACAAAAAATCAAAAAATTTTAAATTTTCTTCAACCAACTCGATAGCTGCCAAATAAATCCACAACTGCGCCACACACAAGTTGATTTTCCGATAGTTTTATCGAAGTTGGTCGGTAAGTTGATAAGTGTGAATGGGGTGCTTTAAAATATAACAACTGATATAAAATTAGTTTATCACCTTTATTAAATTAAGCAATATTTGGCTTAAAAAACAGTTACAAATAAAACATTAATAAATAAAATCAACAAAATGCTCCATATCTTAACTCAAATTAATAAAATAAGTTCGATGGCGAATTTCTCATACGCTTGTAATCGTAGCCATCTTCAGCTATACTATCTAAGGAGCCAATGACGGACTTGACAGGCAACACACCCTGATCAATGAATTCACTCGTACCGCCCAGGTTGTCGTATTGCTCTGAAAAAATTAGCAAAAAAAAATTAATAGAACACATAGAGCACTATGTCCTCTATTTGACTTCGACTTACCCTGTATATCCTTTTGCGCTGCCTTTGCTTCTTCATTTGTCTTATATTTGATGAAGAATATCTCTGGTTTAGAGGGTTGGGTAGGTTCTGGCGTTTCTATATCACCAACATTGATTTCGTTATCCTTTTTGCTTAAAACATAAATGACTGTCTTCTCCTCCTGTGGTGCGTATTCGGCTGTGAGACGAACATTTGCAGTGTTTGTGGTTGGTGCTTTGATAAATACTACACGGTAATTCTTTTGAGGGCGTCCAATAACGAAATGACGCGTTCTAGTCATCTCCTCTGAATCTTCGGGGGCAGAGACGAGGAAAAACTGTTTGCTTATGAGTGGTTCGGCTGTAGTTGTGGCAGGTGGTAAGTATGTCTCACCACCCAAGGGGGATCTGTTGTTATTGTTATTGTTAAATATTGAACCAGGATTGAAGATGTTGTTGTTATTATTGTCATTACTTTTGAAAGCTGAACCAAGATTGAAGAAGCCGTTATTTATATTGGAGGTAGTATTTGAATTACTTATTAAGTCGTTATTTTTGTGATTAGACGGTAAAATTGTGTCTCTGAAATGGCTGTCAATATTGTTGTTAATATCATTATTCCTATTTAAGATGTTGTTGCTGCTTGTAATAGGATTATTTCGCTCGTAATTATAACCATTTTGAGGATGAGCACAAGAGAGGCTTATAAAAGCCACTAAGTAGCCAAAGCAAAAATGTTTCATCTCTCTTTTGATTTGAAATCTTTGACCACTTAAGATTTAAATTATTTTACTTTCAAGCCTAGATCACTTAAACTGGATGCTATGCCCCCAACTGTATTTTGACAACTGTTAATAACTGTTGACTGGCAATCATCATTTATACAATAATAGCTCAGCATGGCGTTTATATGGCCTAAATCATTTCAGTTTGTAAAAAACTGCTATCTTTACTCTTATCAAGTAACTATAAAATGTGAACTTATTCTAAATTTGAATAATAAATTAAATATACGAATAAACTAGCTTCCGCCCATAAAATATTGCATCAAAAAATAAACATTTTAGTGTACATTTTCAAAAGAAAGCAAAAGTAGGTCATAAAGGGTCAATGTCAAATTAATTTGGCGTTTCTTATCTGGAAGATCTCAGTTTTATAAGCACTAATTTTGGCGCTAATTAATGCCTTGTTAGAGCAGACAACTGTTTCGTAACAACTCGTTGAGCACAACACAAAAGACTGAAGTTGCGAAGTTGTAATTAAAGCCCACATTAAAATTAGCCCAACAACAACAGAGCAGCAGTTTCAGAAATGACAAAATATATAAAAATAGCAAATCTTAAGTTTAACTAGATGAAAACTGCCTGCACTTTTCTTATAACAAAACAAAATCGCAAAAATATCGCTCGTTTTTTTTTTTCTTCAATAACGTCATATCTCGAAAGTTTTATTTTTCAACAGAAAAGAAACAGCAAATTGCATCAACACTTTAAAAATATGGCCAAATGTGCTTCTATATTTTAATTCCTTGATTAAATATTTTTGCTTTGATTCAGCAAAATTCTTAGCAGTTTCATAAATTTTATTAATATAAAAACCAAGATATAGTAAATTTATGTGGTAAGATAGTTTTATTAAAATATTTGCTGTTTCTTTACCTACACTTCAACAAAAATTCACGAGAATTAACTACAATAATTGCTGGCAACTGATTGCCTACATTTATTGTCGTTAAATCTCATAGAACAAAATTATAAATATTTATCGTTAAAAATGCGTGAATCCTCTCACCTACAATTATTTCTTTCGCTCTCTTGTAAAAACTCTCTTCTAAAATTATTTCTTCCAATCTTGTCTGTGCTTTTAAAAAAAAGCTAGAAATGCGTGATGTCTCTCAAGTAAGTTCTGAATATGGCAACAACAACAACTCTGTATAGAGTCAATAACTCAGCAGAAGGCGCTACTCTTTCCTACTTCAGTAGGCTTGAGTAATTAAGCTGTGACCAATCCACTGTTTTAGTTGTATATAATTTGACACTTGTTCGAATAAACTCTTTGAAATCAAATGACGTTAAAGCAGAGGTGTTTATTTAAGGACAAGCGTAAAATACCGCTGCTGGGGCGTTTTTAGGACTATCTGAGGGAGAACCCGCTGAAATAGCGTGAAAAGTAGAAAATATACATAGTTTAGAACTCTCTGAGCGAAAACACGCTCAAATAGCGTGAAAAGTAGAGATATATACATATTTTAAGACTCTCTGAGCGAAAAAACACTCAAATAGCTTGAAAAGTAGAGAGATATACATATTTTAAGACTCTCTGAGTGAAAACACGCTCAAATAGCGTGAATAGTAGTGTAAATATACATATTTTGGAAAAAGACGCTGATTTTCAGACAAAATTGAAAAACTCGCTGCATAGCGTGGTTTTTTCACAAAATCGCCAATAAACAGCGTTGCCATATGGTCAGATATATCGAATATGTTACGATTTTAATTCTTGAATCCGACGTTCCGATATTTGTAGATCCGGCGTCCGATTTTGCATATATTTTTATATACATATATATGAAAAGAAAAAAAATAGTATAATAAAATTGATGGAAACTTTAAAATAAAAAGATGCAGTGGTACTCCTGCATTTCCAATAATGGGAAAATTTATTTTTGAATTGTTGAGCTTACTGAATTCCTCAGCTAACGTTGAGCGAACTTTTAGTCAAATAAATATTAATAAAACTAAAGTTCGCAATAAATTAGAGTTAGAAACAATGGAAGGAACTCTGCATACAAAAGATTATCTGCGTATGAAATATTTTAACTCTTTTAGTCTTGAAATTGATAAAGAATTGATAAACAAATTTGATAAAGCTTCGAAAAATTATATTTTTTTACACATATTTTTTTCACTAAATTTAAATTTTTTGTAGTTTTTGCTGGCTTAAAACAACAACATTTTTTCGTTAGTTTACTTGAAGCAAAAGCGTTACATTTAAAGAGTTAAAATTGAAAAATTATGTATTATAGCTCTATGCATTTCATTTTTACCGATTTAAGAGATCTACATTAAACCAAACTGTGTTGCAAATGCATTTTTAATTAGATTTTTACTTTTTGTTTGTGTGTTCAAAAATATTTTCAAAATGTAATTTCCCTGTAGGAAAATCAACTAATTTAAAAGTAGTTGAAAAAGTAGTTTTTTGTTAACCACAACTAGTTGAAATTCTGACTTTTTTCCATAGAACGAACTAATATATTTTGTATGGTGATGTCCGCTAAATAAGTCAATTGACTTTCGTCTGCATATCTTTTCAACTACTTGTTAAATTAGTTGAATTTAAATTATTTTGTTAACTACTTTAAAATAAATCAATTGAAAAAATAAATCAATTGAAGTATTTTCAACTACTTGTTAAATTAGTTAAATTAAAATTATTTTTTAATTACTTTAAAATAAATCAACTAAAAACTAGTTAATATTCCACTTACTGAAGATGAATTTAAAAGCGTACAAATTTAAAATTTCTATACATCAATGAGATCATTTATTTTATTTTTGTAAAAAAAAAATACATAAATTCATATTAGTAAAAGCCTAAAGTTTGGTTGAATATATATAAAGTTGTATTATAATAAAAACTAGTATCGCCTGTGGCCGAAATTCGGCCATCTATTTCTGTAAGGTAACGAAACTCAAGTTGTTTTTCACATAATGAATTGTTATTAGTTTGCATGGAAATTCTTAATGCTTACCTTGACGCTATGAGGAAAAAGTGGTAAAGGACAAAAAAGGAAGCATATATGCGTCAATAACAAAAAATTTTTCAACATATAATATTCATTTAAAGTAAATAAATAAATTAAAAGTAAAGTAAATAAGTAAGTAAAAGTAAATAAACGGTATAAGTATTACAAATAAATCAAGATAAAAGATAATTCCATATTAAATAAATAAATTAATGATTTAAAATTTCAGTATAAACTATATTTTTTGTAAACACCCTTTCATCGTTAGCCAAATGTCCTTGTCCATCAATATCAGAAACATAAAAGCTCAGTCTGTCAAACGATCTTACTCGATTCGTGACAACATACAGTTGACCATGCGAAAAAACAGGTCGTCGTATCAAAATTCCTACCTTGTTGAAAGTTTGTCCCTGTGCTTTAATAATTGTCATTGCGAATGCATTGATCACTGGAAATTACGTCCTCTGGAAATCATATGGCATTATTGTTCCAGAAAAATTTAAATTTATGCGAGGAATCAAAATTCGCTTGCCGTGAGCGATTCCTGTCAATACTTCCCAATCGATAGCATTATTATGTAATGCTTTTACGCGCATTCTAGTGCCGTTTACCAATGCTTCCTTCGTATTCAAATTCCTTATTAATAAAAAAATGCCATTTATGTACTTTAAGTTCTAACTTATGTGGTGGCAAGCCACTAACAGACAATGTATTCAAAAATTCCACTGGATAATTGCTTGCCTCAGCTTCATTATCACAAGTAATTTTATCGTAATGTGATAAATTTTTTTATCAAATTTTTTTCAAATTCAACGAATTGAATTTCTTCTGGTAGTGCTCTCATATTTTAAGACAAAGTGACATGATGAAAAGAGGGAAATTCGCTCCAGCTCGTAACACAATTTTCAATTAATATTGCATGCGTTCCATGAGGGACAACTGGTAATATTTGACGAAAATCGCCACACATAAGTACGGTTTTTCCTCCAAAAGGCTTATTTTTATTTTCTGGATTGACACATATATCTTTCAACAAAGTATCTATGCATATCATTACTTGAAGCGGGGACATGGAAACTTCATCAATTAAAAGCAACGACGCCGAATTTATGTAATTAGCATAGATACTAATTGCTTTGATATTGGGTACAGTGTTTTCCATAATTTTAATTGGCAACTTAAAAGTATTATGAAGAGTCCTTCCTCCAATAAACAATGTTGAAGCAATTCCGCTCAACGCAGTTGCAATACATTTTAGATTAAGAGAATTTTATTTATGAATGATAGCAGTTTGAGTAAAAGTTTTACCGCAACCTGCATGGGCTGTCAAACAAAATACATTTGACCTTGTATCGTGATACTGAACTTCACGTATGATACGATCAATAACATCACGCTGTTCATTATTAGCACTTCTATAAATTTCATTAAAAAAAAAATCTCCCTCTAAAGGATCAAAAAGATCTGTGTCATTATGCTCTGGTAATGCTGTTGGTACAGGCAAACCGATCAAAGTACATGCTTCTAACTGCGCTCGATTGAATGATATGTTTTCGTTATGACCATCTCTAACAAAATCCTCACTAAGACTTTCTTTGAATTCATTCCAAAGTGCCGTTGTCCGACAAATTGCATAACTTCTGTTTGCCATTTTTATAATTTTAAAAATTATTAAAATATATGTAACTTTACACAAAATTCTCTATGAAAAACACATATACGCGCTTATAAGACCAAGAATAAATTTGAAGTGGAAGGTTCAAGCTGGATTATAACATACAAAAATATTTCGCAGAATAATGCTGCTTCAAGCTTGCCTAAAACAAAAAACCTGTACTTCCCCGTTTTGAAGTACTGCTAGTAAAGGATTTCATCAGAAACGCCAAGACCAAGTATGGATTTTTCATTGGATTTTAATTTGTTATATGGCAGCACTATATTTTATGATTTTGACATTAACGATAGGTCTTGTCAAAGCTACTTACCCTACCTCATTATTCTGCCATGATCAATGGCTTGGCGTCAAGTGTTATATGAATCAAGCAGCAGTTTAACTGTTTTTTTAACGCTGAGAGAAATTAAGAGAAAGCAACAACAACAACGAATATAATGCTACTCAGCCTTTTTTAAGTGTTTGCGTCACTCCCGCATTGTACTCTTGCTTTTGTAAGCTACAGCAGCGATGTTCAACAGAGCTTTGTTTCTTATTGTCCCATTGGTAAAAAAAGCGTTTTACATTTGCTCAGTTTTACCTGTCTTAATGACAACATATATGAATAAAAATTATATTGTGCAAATCTACTCGAAAATACCTATCCATCGATATAAGTATTATGTGAATATGTTGAAGGTAACATAGAAAAAAAGGGAACACAAACTTTTTGTTTGCGTATTAATATATAGATTTGCAATAAAAATATGTCAAAATCAGAGTAGTCGCCGCCTTAATAAAATTCAAAGTAGTTTTTAAGCCACTTGTTTTGAAGTAGTTTTTTAATTACTTTATATATAATGCAATAAAAACTATTCAAAATTGAAGTGGATGGCGCCTTAATATAATTCAAAGTAGTTAATAAACTAGTTTGTTTTAAATTAGTTTTTTATTTAGTTGTTTTTAAGTTAGTTTGTTCCTATAGGGTTATTATAATATATTTTCTATATTTATAATGTTGATTGAATTGACTTTTGAAAAAAATGTGATTTATTTAAGTAAATAAACCTTAAATATACTTAAATATAACCTAATAAAATGCAATATATTATTTGTTTTCTTCGTTGTAAAATGCGACTGAAAATTTCTTAGTTCTTGTTTTCAGAGTTTCACAAATCCGATGAAAAATCCGACGAGCAGAGTGCAAAAGTAACGCTGTAAAATTTTTTTTCATGGCAACACTGCCAATAAATGTGAAATTTGACAACATTTATTGTAGAGATTTTTCAATCAGTTTTTAGAGTGTATATAGCTAGGGGCCATTCAAGAACTACGTAAGCACTACAGTGGGGGAGAGGGTATTGTCTTTGCTATGCTTATTTTTGATGACATGGGGGATGGGGGTCTGGTTGGTGATTACGTCAGCAGTATTAATTTTTTCTTCTTCTTTGAATTTTCTACAATATGTAGTCGATTTTGGTTTTAACACGTGTATATGGCAACCCTACTTGTCTATACTTGAAAATGAAATACATTTTCAGGGGTTCCCGATGCATGTACCAATGTTTACGTAAGCTTGGGAGGGGGGTAAGAGCTTTTCTTACTCTTGCTGACGAGAGGGAGGGGATTAATAATAGCAAAAAATCTACTTACGTAATACTTGAATGGCCCTTTACTTAATTTCTGATCGTGGAATTTTATAAATAAAATCGCTAAAATTATGGTTGTACATAATGCAAAAGGTGGGGATCATTCTATAAAATAGTTTATGATAATAAATAGTTAGGCTGTGCTAAAATTTAGAGCTTTAGGTCAAGTAATTTATGAAAGAAAGCAACAACAACAACAACTCTGTATAAAGTCAATCACACAGCAGACTAGACAGCCTTTCGGAAATCGGACGTTCCATACGATTTGACACATGTGTTAATAAACTCATCTGAATAACATATGACGCTCAAACACAAATTCATCTTATTTTTGTTCAAACTTTAAACTTTATTAGTGTTTGTATGTACCAACAGGTCTGTAGCCAGACCAAGAAAACAGAGGGGCAGGCATGAATCTTGGGGGGGGGGGAGAAAATTTGTTTGTTTTTTCATTTAAATAAAAAAAAACAATTAATTAACGTGTGAATGAATACATTACACATATTTATTAAAAAACAGTTAATTTGATAATATTTACATGGATATGTAGATCTTTTTATACATGAGATTAATGCTTAAAAAATAATATGAAAATTAATTCTGGACTTTGTAATAAAATGCAAGTAAAAATACAAGATTTATTTAAAATGGCTGGAAATATAAGAAAGAGTATCGAAATGGGCTAACATATGTATAAGACATTTTTTAAGTAAAACAAATAAAAAAATTGAATTAACCCGCATCCGTCGTTTGCATCAAAATGATGCAAATTTTTTATTCAGACTTATATATTAAGAACAAACATGCATGTTTTGATTTAAATCTTTTGCTTCTTTAAATTTTTGCTAGAATTAAGTTTTGCAGTTTTTTCTTATCGATGATATATGCGCGCAGTGGACACACATTTCCAACTCCATGCGTGCGGCTGCTGAAGAGGTGATTGGCTACCAACGCCCTCGCCGAAACCAGTGGTACGACCAGGAGTGTCGCGATGCCACTGCAGAGAAAGACGCCGCCTACAAAGCCACCCTGCAGTCGGTTGTAACGCGCGCTGCTAAGGAGCGATACAAAGAAAAGAGGAGGGAAGAGAGACATATTTTCAGGCGGAAAAAAAGAGAGGCAGAAAAGCGCGAGCAGGAGAAGATTGAGATGTATGGTGACAGGAATGAGGCCCGAAAATTTTTCGAAAAAATAAGACGCCTTGCCGATGGTTTTTAAACCGGAGCCTCTTCCTGCAAGGATGAAAACGGGAATCTAGTGACAGATGTCCATAGTACACTGACGTTATGGAGGGAACACTTCTCTTAGATTCTAAATGGCGACGCTGACAACAATCCCGTCAATAGAGATGATATTCCGGAAACCCCAATTACGGATGACAGCGTCGAGGTTCCGCTGCTCGACTATGATGAATTTCTGACAGCTATAGCTCGGCTTAAAAATAACAAAGCCGCGGGAGCTGATGGCTTACCTGCTGAGCTGTTTAAGAACGAAGGCGAAGCTCTACTTAAATGCATTCACGAGCTTCTATGCAGAAGAATGCATTCCGAACGATTGGAATCTCAGTGTGCTCTGCCCAATCCACAAGAAAGGCGATCCCACTATCTGTGCCAATTACCGTGGGATAAGCCTTCTTAATATCGCATATAAGGTCCTGTCGAGCATTTTATGTGAAAGATTGAAGCCCATTGTAAACAAACTGATCGGACCTTATCAGTGTGGCTTCAGACCTGGAAAGTCCACCATCGACCAGATTTTCACGCTACGACAAATCTTGGAGAAGACTCAAGAAAAACAAGTCGACACCCACCATCTTTTTGTCGACTACAAAGCCGCCTTCGACAGCCCAATAAGGAAGCACCTGTACTCCACCATGTCTGAATTTGGTATTCCTGCAAAACTAATACGACTTTGCAGGATGACACTGAGCAACACCAGCAGCGCAGTTAAAATCTGGAAGGACCTCTCCCCACCATTTATTACCAAACGAGGTTTCAGACAAGGTGAAACCTTATCGTGTGAATTTTTCAACCTAATGATGGAAAAGATCATCCGAGCTGCTGATCTGAGACGTAGTGGCACAATATTCTACAAGAGTGTTATGTTGCTTGCGTATGCTGATGACATCGATATCATTGGCCATAATACGCGCGAAGTCAGTGCAGCATTTTCCAGATTAGAAAGAGAGTCAAGTCGAATGGGTCTGTCAGTGAATGCACATAAGACGAAATACTTAGTGTCAACAAACAAACAGTCCCAGCGTCTTGGAACCCACGTTACCGTTGACAATACCTCCTTCGAGGTTATGAAGAACTTCGTTTATCTGGGATCCAGCATTAATTCAACCAACGACATCAGCATTGAGATCAAACGAAGAATAACTCTTGCCAACAGGTGTTACTTTGGGCTCAGTAGGCAAATGAGAAGCAGAGCCCTCTCTCGACGAACGAAAATCACGCTCTATAAATCTCTCATCATGCCCGTCCTACTTTACGCATCGCAAACCTGGACGCTGAGCAGTTTAGATGAAAAGACTTTAGGAGCATTCGAAAGAAAGATTCTTCGTAAGATGTACGGACCAATCTGCGTCAATGGCGAGTACCGAATACGGTGGAATGATGAACTGTATGAGCTGTACGCTGACATCGACATAGTCAAGCGCATTAAAATCGAGCGGCTTCGCTGGCTTGATCATGTTCAGCGCATGAAAGACGATGCTCCAGTGAAGAAAACATTCGATTCGGTACCCAGCGGCGGTCAACGCAGAAGAGGACGACCGCATCTTCGTTGGAAAGACCAAGTAGAGGACAACCTGACGAAGCTTGGAATTTCCAACTGGCGCCAGCAAGCGAAAGACAGAAATGGCTGGCGCAAATTCTTAGATAAGGCCAAGACCGACATACGGTTGCAGCACCAACTAAGTAAGTAAGTAGTAAACTAATTTTAAAGCAATAAACAAATATATCAACAAAATGCATAGAAGTTATTCATTTAAAATTTTTCATTGTCTGACTTGGCCAAGCGGCAAACGGTTGTAGTAGGGGGCAGTGTCCCCCCTTTCACCCCCCTGGCTACAGGCCTGAGCACATAGCTAGTCAACAGCAGCAAACTACAACTCCTTTAGCTGTTTTTGACAACTACCAATCGCCAAAAAAACTGTAACCGCTACCTTGTCAAATAATTATACCATGCAGTGATGTGCGATGAAATAGAGCCAGTGCTATAAAAATTATTTAAATGGAAAAATCTTAGGAAACTTGGCATATATAGTTTTTTCTTTTAGTAGGTAAAAAGAAATAATTCATTTAATGCATATAACCTATGCATAACCCAAGTGTGAAACATAAACGAAAAAATGTAAAATTCAAAAATTCGGCTGTGACCTGAAATAGAGCCAGAAGTAGTTACTTAATTTTAGCCATGACCTGTGATTAGAAATTTTGAAATTTCATGATAAAATCAATAGAAATGATTGAAATATTATTATTTCTACCTCAATATTTGGTGGAGTATGCATTATTTTTGATAACTGCTGAGCAACACCTAGTCAACGAATCCACTAGTTTTTGGCACTTGGTAGCTAAAAATTTTCTCCCATGCGTCCTCCAAAGGTCATCTTTGTTGGTTGGATGCTTGTCTCTAAGAGCCACTTTAACCTCTCGAAATAAATTTTCGATAGAATTAAGGTCTGGCCAGATTAACTGTGACGGCCAGATCAAAGCTTCGATGTTTTTTGTCTAGACTATTCTGGATTATTCAGCAGGATAACTACCTGAAACACACATCGAAACGGCATATTAAACTCTGCGTACGGCTACATGGTTTCACTTAATATTTTTGTGTATTGCAAGGCATCCATCTTTCCCTTGATGCGAAATAAGGGACCTGTGTCATTATATGAGAAACACCCCCAAACCATTATACTCCCACCTCCATGTTTAACCATGTTTTTAAAGTGTGTTGAGGGAAGAATTCAGTATTGGGGGGTCTTCTACCAGAAAGGCTGCCTCGGTCTGAGTTAAATAAATTAACTTTGGTTTCATCTGACCAAAGAATGTTTCGCCATTTGCTCATTGGCCAATCAGTATCATCCTTTGCGAATTGTAATCGCTTGCTGACATTAACTTTGGTCAGAAATTGTAACTTTCGAGCAGCCTCCTCCAGTTTTACAGATTTGCGAAAAATGAGCACGCAATTGTACTCAAAAACAACTGTACAATATTCATGGGAGAACTGGTTTTTAAATTACAGTTGGTTCATAGCATGCTAAGTTGTTACAAAAAATTTTAATTAAGTAATATCATCAGCAAGTTCGTGGCTCTATTTTATCGCTCATCACTGTATATACACGCTATACTGTACATATACATGACACACTATTAAAAAAAATTCAAATCGGACCTAGTTTCTGGACAAATTGGGGTATTAAATTTACGCACACAAAAAGGATATGGATACTTCCTGTATATTTCTTAAAGTTTTATTGCACTGCACAATATTTTAATTTCATTTAATTTAACCCTTAAATGCATGAGGTCAGCCCATAGTACGGAGACTAAGTTACCCTAGTGAAAAATCTCTTACTTAACACATATCGGGCATTAATTTTCCTGTAAAATTAAGCATTTTCCGGGAAAAAAGGGAAAACTGCGATTTTGAATGTGTACCATATATGGTACATTCTATACATATTTGAATTAAAATACAATTTGATGTAATTATTTTTTATTTATTAGAATTTTATGCAAAAATGAATGAAATTTAATGAAAAATAAATGAAAATAACAATTTTGGCAGTTTTAAGTTAAATAAAATAATTATTATTTCTTGCTATGATTTCTTAATACTGTCTCTTCGTCTTTCTATCAACATCTATTTAATTAATTTTAAGTCCAGATTTGCTTGTTACTTGGATTTTGTTGTTATAATTAAGTGTTTTTTTTCACCTTATTTCTTTTTAAATAACTTAATTTGTTTTGAGATTTGCTTGTTACTTGTATTTTGTTGTTATAGTTAAGTGCTTTCTCACCTTGTTTCTTTTAAATAACTTAATTATTAGCTTTAAAAAATATGTTATTTTTCGGTTGACTATCCTATAACTTCTTAAAAATTTGTTAATTTGTATTGCATTTAAAAGACTATGTCTTATATGTAAACATTAATTTCAATAAATAAAATAAAAAATAAATAAAATATGATAGTTTACGAAACAATTGCGTTTTTCGTTCAAACAAAGATGAACATTACACTTTTTGCATTTAAAAACGGAACGGTTGTTTACTTGTTTGCCTTCACCACCACATACATTTTTGCATCGAGCTCGTCCGTCAATAACTGGCAGGTGATCCATACCATCATACCGCAGATCATTAGCTGGCTGATGATCGTGTTGAACTCGATGTAAGTCACATTTCTGGCGAAGTCACATTTCTGTTGTTTCGCTTTTGTGTCATGTTTGTAAGCACGTGAGCTACCTCCTGACGGAACGTCTTTTGAGTTAATCGGACTGAAGGGTTTGCTCTTTTAAAAAGTAGCCATGCATTTACCATGCAAAGGTCGAGTAAGTGGTAGAATATTCTTATATACCATTTCCGGCTTTTTAATCCAATTTTTAAACGGCCCATAGAAAAATCCATGAGGTCTACGCCACCCATATGAATATTGTATTCTTTGATGATTTGGGGACTATAATTTCTTCGTGGAGCTTTTTATCCCATCGTTTAACAGTAGGGACGTTTACACCAGCACCATGCTTAGCTAGTAATGGTTTCATTCCAACAAAAGTGGACACAAGGTGCACGACCTTACTGTCTTTCCAGGATATTGATGTTAACTACACACCTTGAATGTTTGCTATGAACTCTGCCGAAACGCCTCTACTCATTTTCATCATAGCCTTCGGGTCAGGAAGTTTACAATTCTTTATACGGTTACGATTTATTGTGCCAATGCTGTGAATACCTTGGGTCCGCAGGTAAATCTGTAAGTGTATAGACGTGTAATAATTATCCATATAGACGATGTAGTTTTCATATCTGGGAACTTCACGGGTCATACGTACTACAATATTCGCAGAGGCCTTCAAATCAGGTTCTCCTGGCAATAAACGATGTTCTTCTCTAGTGTAAATTTCGAACTTGTACATAAAACCGGTTGAATCGCAAAGGGCGAAGAATTTGAATCCCCATTTCTTTGGTTTATTTGGGAGATACTGTTTTATGTAATGCCCAACTTTTGTGGAGCACATTTGTTCATCTATCGATAAACGTGGCAGCATGGGAATCGATTGAAAACAACTGTTGAGAGAGTTCAGAATTGGCCTTATTTTAAATAAACGATCAGGATTCTCGGCATCGTACTCATCGTTGTTGTTTATAAGAAGGTACTCCCTAATCTTCTCAAACCTATTGACCGTCATTACATTCCGTATTTCATCAACTCCATACTGCTTATTCCAATAATCTCTCACACAAGGGAGTTTGTGATAAGACCAGTGTTCGGACTTTACTGCAATTGCAGTAGATCTACTGCGCTTTTTAGCAAAATTTAATGTTCTACTGCGTCACTGCGGTTTTCCCAAATCTACTGCAATTTATTCGCAACAAACATTTTTTGGTTTTTTTTTTTGTGATATTTTTGGAATATGTAAGTAAACATTGATGTTGATTATAAAAAATGTAGTTTCAGGGGTCCATTCTATCTGTACACTGTGCGTTGAAAAAAAAAAGAAAAAATCTGTCAGATGCAGCTGTTATTGCAAAAAAATATATATTTTAAAGTTTTCTATGTGACCTTGTTATTTATTATGTCAATTTTCTTTGATTTAAATACAAATTCTAACTATTTGATAGTTTAAAATCGTTTATTGAGTTTTAGGTCAGGTTAGAACAATTAATTGCTCTATCGAATTTTTCCAAAGAAACAACAACGACAAAATTTTCAATATCAAAAGGAAAACAACACTAGCTGATTTTATTGCAATTTCGGCCCTGCTACTGGCTTCATCAGAAAGCTTTGTGATGCCAGCGGGAATCGAACCCAGGCCGTGCTTGCCTCGTGCAAGCGCATCTTAGCGCAACACACCAACAGAGGCGATGAGATTTCAGTGTCAATTTCTCAGTTTTTCTCTCTTTTCTTGTTGTTGTTTTTATTTTGCTTTACTTTAGTTGTTTTTAGATTTGCTGACTAGAATAGATTAGATTTTAAAGTTTAACGTAAGTTTTTGCGACCAAATTGAAAATTGATTTGCTTTTAAAGAACGTGATTGAATTTGTCTACGGAAACTATATTTTGAATCAGGAAGAAACATGTTTCTGCAACATGCAAATATATAATATATAGCTATGTATATATTTGTGTGTATATTATATTACTAGTATAAAGTATACATACATAAGTAGTAAATGTACGTACATGATTATAAATAAAAATATAAATAAAAAAAAACGAAAAAACTACTGCGAAAAAATTCGTTTTACTGCGTTTTTTTTTCAAAATTTACTGCGATTTACGAATTTTGAAGTCCGAACCCTGGATAAGACATATAAAACATAATACCAATGCATTTACCGAGCGCCATGGTATCAAAACAGAAATTTTGATAATTTTTCTCTACTTTTGCGTAACGATTGGTCTCGTCAACTATTTTCGCCATTAGCTCTTCCGTGAAAAATATTTGAAACAACTGTAAGGAGTTGAGAAATCGTCTGCTGACTCTAATACCAACTTAATAGGTTTCCTTTTCTCCAACGAGCTGTCTCAAAATCATTGGAAGCTATGTCAACAACAACAACGTCCTTATACTTACAGCATTCTTCGCGCACATAGCGCAACTTGTCATTCGGATCGCTGAAAGTATTTTCAGTGCCAGCACTATCATTTAGATCATCTACAGGTGGCACAGTGGTCAGATAATCCAACATTTTGTTTCTTTTTCGTGTTGGCGAAGGAGGCTCTTGTCTCACCATGGGCAAATCAACTTCCATTGACGTACCGATATCAGGAAGAGTAATTCCAGAAGCTTCAAGAGTAGAGACGTCCAGTTCATCATTGTTGATCAATACGCCAGAAAATGCCCCTTCATCCAATATGGCGTAATTGGTTTCGCCTCGATTTTTTTCGCGTGTTGGTATTACATCACTAAGTTCACCTTCATCTTCCAAATCATTTTCATCATTCGAAAAATCACCATTGCTAGGTATGACCACGTCTTCATCATCGTCATCATCATGTAGCATATTCTCCACCTCATCAGCGTTGTACCATTTTCCTTCAATAATAACGCCTTCCATGTCTAAATAAATAGTGAAAAAATTATAAAATGCGTAGATGCATGGAGTACCATTTATGGTATTTACATAAGAAAATGGAAAAAAAACTATTCTAAAAGAAAAAGTTTTATCAAGATTCATTATATTTCGCTAAAAGAAAAGGCAAATGTACTCACCAATACTTATTTCCACACAAATAATAAATATTATCAATTTTTTTTTCACTTGTAAAACTCACTGATAAAATATTTTGCAAAAAGCACATAAGACGATGAAGCAGCTTACTATCGACTTGAACAATGCACATGCTAGCTGAAACGGTTTTTATATGAACGGTACTTTTGTTTGTTTTGATTTAAACCTTAGGTTACAATGCTTAAGTTTGACTGACTATATTTAGGCGTGATAAAAGCCATGTACCTAGAGTATGCAAAACCAGTTCGAATTATTCGGTGTTTCGGTTTTTTTTGAAACCGACCCGGTTTTTTTAAAAATCGATATTTTCGAATAATTCGAAAACCGGTTTTTAGCTCTAATTATTCGACTGCTCAAATAGTAAAAAAAAGTATAAATCTGTAATATAAAATTGTCTTTAAACCACTTTTTTATTGCATTTGAGCGACCCTGTTTATTTTCTACTTGCGTTTTGACATTTCACCAAAGTTGCTAACATTTCTTGTCTCTAGTTTTGTTTCATTTTGTTAAAACAACATTAACAGCGGCTGGCGTATTTAATGTGATAAACATGATTTTTATTTAATAATGCATTCTTTTTAAAAAATATGTTAAATTATCAACAGCTCGACATGAACTCCGAAGTTTGGAAGTATTTCCGAAAGGATAAGTCTGACAAGGCTTCCTGCACGAAATGCCCAAAAACTCTAAGCTACAAGGGCTCCTCGACTTCGGCGCTTATAAACTATCTACGAAAAGTGCACAATCTAATAATATCAACAAAACATAAATTGAATGACAACAATGAAGAGCCGTCCACTTCAAAGAAATCTGCAAATGCTGGCCAAAGCACAATTTCAAATTTCGTTGCGCAGTCAGAATAAATACGTATGATCCTGGCAAGATGTGTGGCCGAGGATGGTCTTTCAGTTCATGCTTTGCAAACCTCGAGAGTAGTAATTCACTATGTCCAATCAAAAGGATTCAAAATGCCAGCGAGCGAAAATACGGTATGGAAACTTATATTTGAAGCTAACACCGAAAAAAAATGGAAACAATAGCTAAGTTAAATAAACTTAAAGAAAAAAACGGAAGATTTTCTATTATTGTAGATGAATGGACCGATATTTCCAATATTAAATATTTGAACATATCCGTGAGAGCGTATGACCCAGTAAAAAAAATATATGAATTTTACAATCTCGGGTTAGAGGAGATGAAGCTACGAGGAACGGCAACTAACGTAGAATTTTTTGTTGAAAAAAAGCTATCGGAGTTTAATATAAACTTCGACTCTGATGTTGTTGCGTCCAATATGGCACCAATAGTAACGCTGTTTCTCTATTGTGTTTAAACCATGCAGTACATTTGTGTGTAATTGAGACTCTTTATGAAAAAAATCATAATCCACATTATGAGGAAGAAAGTGAAGATAAAAGTTCAGATTCTGACATAAATGAATATGACTCTATATATTTCTTAGAAGAATATGCAAAAACAATTTTAAATCCTGATATTAATGACATTATTTCTAATTACGCAAATGCATAAAGACCTTTAATCGGTCAAACGAAAAGCAGAAACTTCTTCAAGTTTATGTAAAAAAACAAGAAAAAAGGAGTTACGTCTTTTTCTCGATGTTAAACACAGGTGGAACTCCATGACACAGATGATTTCAAAGTTTTTAAAAATTTATAACTGCATTAATCACACCTAATTGACTTAGGACTTGAAACATTTTCAGAAAACGAAATTAGCGCTTTATGTGACTTAAATAACTTACTGAAACCTCTCGAAGTTGCTGTTAATGAACTATCAAGACACTATTAATTTAATTGAAGCGGAAGGTGAAATAAATATTCTAAAATTGAGTCTGTATACTCAAAAAACTGCTCAGCAGTATAAAAGTAAGATTAAACGAAAGGCGTTTAAAACCTTTAACTACATTAATGATCTACTTAAGTACTAGTTACGTTCCAGAAAGTGATGATTTTTTAAAATACTCTTCGAAATCAATTACTATTAATTTTGCAACAAATATTTACAACCAACTTTTTTATGAAATCGAAGTAAATGACTCGGACTCGGACGAGAACGGCGACTATGGCGAAGAGAACAATGAAGAAAATTTGGTTGCGGAACTTTCTGCTACGTTAAAAACAATTTAAGCTCCCAAGAAATTTTTAAAAAGAAATAACCTAAATTCCTTAATTGAAGACTTTAAGCTTTTTGAAAAATTTAATAAATGAACTGGAATATTAGATAATTTGTTTAGCGCATTGTTGACAATATGTCCCAGATCCACTATAAGTGAACGAGTTTTTTCAGTCTCTCATTTTATAAAAAATAAAGCCAAAAACCGCTTAAAAGCTAAACACTTAAATTGTATTTTATTTTTAAGGTATTATTTTAAAACAAATCATTAAATACAAATTATCGCACTAATTTTAATAACATGAGTACCTTTATTTATTTTTTAAAAATGAATTGTTATTGTTGTTTTTGTTAAATAAAATCTGCATATACATCATATGTAGGTAAAAAAGTAAAAAATTTGTTTAATTAAAAAACCGGTTTTTCCGGTTTTACCGGTTTTTTTCTGACCGAGTAATTCGATAACCGATTTTGTACAAATTGTACTATTCGAGACCGGTTTTTGAATAATGTCGAATATTTGCATACCCTACATGTACCATATATGGTACAGTATGCATTTAAGGGTTAAATATTTTCATTTATAAAAATAAATATTTGTAACTTTGAAAACTAACATTTAACAATTTAAGTAATTTGTTTGTTCATATCAATTCGATAGATTGTCAGCAGAAGTTTTTTAACTTAGCTTGTACACAAACCAACGGCTTTCTCCACATTCAGAGGGTCCATCAGCAGGGCACAAAATTGAAACTACTTAAATTTTCAACAAATAAAATCATGAACATGTTTTTTTAAATGTCATCTCTTTTTTCCACATTATTACAAATACTAGAAAATTTCCTGTTTTTTTTTTTTTTAAAAACCTAAAAGAAAATGTTCAAAACAAGCTTGTAAAAAATAAATTAGCTATTAGTAGCTATAACTAAATAAACATTTCGTCAAAGGTATGCCTTTTGTTCACTAAACCAAATCATGGTTAATAGAAAGAAACTAATTTCTCAGTGTATTTGCAAATTAATTGAAATCGGGTTACTAGGCTTACTAGTTTTTTTAATTCCTTACAAACTTCATAAATATCCAACGGAAAATTTCAGCAAACTCGATATTATCACAGACTTAGTGCTTCAAATATGCACAGAAAAACAATTTTTAAAAATGTTCTATGTCACATTGCAGCAAAACTGGAGCACAAGACAACACAATTTTCCATTTCCTGTAGACTAAACAAATAAGTTCACGGCTAACTTGAACACAAAAAAGAGTTTTACCTTAAAAAAAAAATTCATTTTAATGCAGCACACATTTGACACATTGCAGCACATATTTACTTTACCGATAAATCTTAAATGTGCAGGGTTAACTTTATGCATATTAAATACAGCTTATACATAAATAAATGCTTAAAATAGTGCTAATAGAGCTTGCACAATCTAGTTTAAACCGGTGCACACGTTGCTTACTAAATCAGTGCCGAACATCTTTACAATAAGCATTGATGAACTGCTTTTTTAAGTTGTGAATTTTAAAAAAGACAGTAAATCAATAGGCCAATAAACAGTAAACGGTCTTTAAGACAAAATTATACGTATGCAATATTTTAAAATGCTAAATTCATATCTATATAATTTCATGGCTCCCTATTAAATCATATCTGAAACATGTGTGTGCATAAAAAGCCACATCTTCTTTATACAAAACTAGGTTGCTATTAATTATAACTAACAAAACACTCAGACAATCAAGCGAATTAATCTTTCTTTGCAAATATTAGCAAAATTTATATGAAGATAAAAATGTGCAAATTTTAAAAATTCGCAAAAATATAGCATTGAAACATTAATTAAACAGCTGAAATCGCCTTCAAAGCCAATCTTGGCGCTGAGATTTAAGCCGAAAGCATTCGCATATTTTAGCAAAGCAACAAAAAGTGTGCAAAATTAATATATATATTTTTTTTGAGATGCCGACATAATTCGCCATCACCAACTTCATCACATTTTATGCAAATTATTTAATGCATAATAAAGGGGAAAAAACCACAAATCAAAAATTAGCATGCTGAAATTACAATCAAATTAAAATCATCAAGCTTGACAATTTAATCACAAATGATGCGTAGGTGTGACAAACATGCATGCAGCAAATATTGTTCACAAAAACTGCACAATATATTGTAGATTTGCAAAATATTGAAAAAAATTTATATAAACATAATACGCTTTCAATAAAAAATATAGTTAGGCAAAAATTAAATCATGTTTTTACAAGAAACTGATGTACGTCAGTACTAGGGAAGTCACTAGGCATGGATCCCGGGATCCCGGACGATTTAAGCCCCTTTAAATCCCGGGATTGTATTTACTGGATCCCGGGATTTTTAAATAAAAAATTTATATTACAAATATTCACGTAAATGCAAAAATTTCATTTTAATTTGATACGAATTAGAATTATAAAAAGCTTTTATTGAGGCTGAAAAAAATTGTTAAGACGATGAGTGTGAATCACTGGAGCAAAGACTTTGCAAAGTTTTAGAAGAATTTGCAACACCTGCAAGTCAGCTATGTATTTCAAAATCGTCAGATATTCTGTCTTAGGAAATAACTTTGTTTTATGTTGAAGGCAATCGTGATCGAAACTTACAAATTAAATTGTTCACACTATTGTACAACTATTTTCAGCGGGTTATATAAGTAATTATATTCGAACAATACTCTCCAATTAAAATAAAACGAGTTCATCTGCTTAATGTATTACTTTAAAAAAAAATTAATTTGAAAAGTCTTTTCCAACCTTAATTGTCTTAAACACAAAAAAACGTGAAGACGGTGTACAAAAAAAAGTGTAATATTTATATAGTAGTTTAGGTTCCGTCTTTTTTATATTTTTTTGTTCTTTAACCCTTTCAATGGCTAGGCTAAACTAAGAACAAAATAAAATATTTTTGTAATATTATTATTATCACTTGGGCTCTTAAAAGATGAAAAAACAAATCTTTTATTTTAACCTGCGCTACTTTCGTTTTACAATCATGCACAAAGAAAAAATTGTTTTGCTCCTGTTCGGCACAAAGTATTTTTTTTATTCTTTTAAAAGTTTCTCAACCCTTTAGATCTTTGTTTTTTATACCCTCTTAATATTCTTATCATTAAAGCCATAAAAAGATAAAAAAACATAAATTTGATCTTTGTCCGGTTGATATTTTCTTATAAAATAGGCCAAACAAATTTTCTTTTGCTTTTCTTCGCCTCAAAAACGAAAATCCAACTGACTTTAATGTCAAATGTATCTCTAGTTTTTTTTTTTATCATGCTGGTACATCTTTTTTTCATAGAACCAAACGATTTGATTAAAAAAAATGCTTTGCAAAATATTTAAATATAAAAATTCCTTACTGACGTGTCTAATATATTTGGCAAATCCACTGAAAGAATTAAAATAATACAATACTAGTCATTAATATTATTTTTGTTTTTTCTGTTTATTAACAATAAGGGTATTCACAATTGTGTGTTATAGTAGTATGGTGTTTTTTTTTTTTGCCATAGTTAAAAATCACAATATGAGCACCCTTGAAAATAGAATTTTTGGTTGGGAACCTCCCACTGCAGCTCTTTGTTACTATGCAAATAAATTAACTATCCAATTTAATATATTTTATTAATATATGGCATATAAAAGTTTAACTTGCATTTTGAGCTTCTTTAATTTTTGCAATGAGAAAATAACTGGCAACCGATCAGTTGTTTATGGAACTTTAAAAACCACGTTCGTTAAACATATCATTGGGCTACTTAAAATTACTACACAGTTTTTAGAGATTTCATGTAAAACAAGAAAAAATATAAAACCGCTAGGTAAAGTGTGGTACAATATCACGGAGTTTTTTAACTACACTGAAAACCACACAATTGTGAATATCCTTAATGTGTTTTGTTTTTGTTACTTTATAAATGAATTACTTTAAATTTTTTAGTTTCTTTTTACTAGAATTTAGAATTATTTACTTCTTCAAATTTTCAATCCCGAACTAATCCCGGGATTGAGATTTTCAATCCCGATAATCCCGGGATCAATAAAAGCTGCCGGGATTGAACAACCTAGTCAGTACGTCGATAGCAGTGTTACACGTTGAAAAATCTCAATCCTCTTTCCTATATACATACAGTGGCTCACAGCTTATTTTATGCAGTGCATACTTTCAATTTTAAGGCTTTATAACAACGAAACTAACAGGAAAAGAAAAAATAATATTGAATCATTTAAAAGAACAAGATGTTTAGTTTACTAAATTAACTTAATTTATTGTAAAAATATGTATTAAGTTGGCTTAAAATTAAGAAACCACAAAATACTGCTGAATTTCATATCACAGCTTATTTTATGCAGTCACTTGTTATTTATAAATTTTTCGTATTAATTAATGATATCTGATATTTTTATTGTTTGGTATGATAGCCCTTGTT
The DNA here is from genome assembly GCA_963920525.1 of Dichetophora obliterata. Taxonomy (NCBI): domain Eukaryota; kingdom Metazoa; phylum Arthropoda; class Insecta; order Diptera; family Sciomyzidae; genus Dichetophora; species Dichetophora obliterata. The sequence goes on along the minus strand of OY986439.1, from coordinate 109,682,759 downwards.
GTCCACAACAGTGGTTTGGCATTGATGAGACCAGTTTTTGAGTGATAGGTGGCGAAATATTTGCCCACTTCGTTTTCAATATCTCTTTCAGGTGGTTTTTGTTTGAAATTTGATGTTTCCGGATGTTATTTTCCAATAAAGACCACGCATTTTCAATAACATTAAGGTGTGGCGACTGTGCTGGCCACGTCATTTGTGGGCAGTTGTATATTAGCCTGGTTTGCACAATACCCGCTTTGTGCTTTTGATCGTCATCCTGGTAAAATCAGAAATTCAATTTTATACCCAGAACCTTTGAACTCTGCAACAAATTGTTCTTCAGGATCTGTAGGTACTTAAATTTGTAAATTGTTGTTTCAATAAACGGCAACTTCCCAGTACCAGCAGCTGACATTCAGGCCCAAACCATGACGCTGCCACCGCCATGTTTCACGGTTTGTTTTAAGTTTTTTTTGTTGACCTCGGTATTCGGTTTTCGCCACATATAGCACATACCATCTGAACTGAATAAATTGATCTTCGATTTATCTGCAAAACTAACTGAATTCTAGTACTCTGGAGCCTTGGACATATGTTCTTTGTCGTAGTTGAGTCTGCGTAATCTGTTTTTGGGGCTAATAAACGGCTTGTTTCGTGTTACTCGGCCATGAAGTCGAGACATGCCGAATAGTTTCAGCACTACACTGTTTGCTCAGGTCAGTTTGAACTTCAAAAGCCATTTTCGGAGCTGAGAGTCTGGGGCTTTTATCTTCCGTACAATATGCCGCTCGTCGGTTGCATTAAAAATTTTGTTTGGTGCTTCTTTGCTCTTTTTGTGCAATCGATTATGGACGAAGCGCTCGATGATCTTTTGCACTATAGAGGAACCATTTCAGCCATTTTTCGCTGCGAGCTGCTATTTTTAAAAAAGTATGTAACCAATTCTCATAGTTGTAGCGTTGTGCGCACTCCTATTTTAAATAATCATAGAAACAGATACTTGAAGCAAAAAAATCAGACTAAAAAGCTAACACAAAGCAGTTATAGACAAAGAACGAAGGCATAGCTAACGAAAGTACCGTTAGACAGCGCAGCATTAGAGTACCGTAGCAGAGAGAAGTGACTGCATAAAATAAGCTGCGAGATGAAATTAAGCAGTATTTTCTGTTTTATTATTTTTTAAACAACTAAATATATGCATTCACAATTAATGAAAAACCTTTATTTAACTAGGCTTTTTGCTCTTTTAAATGACACCATATTATCTTTTGTATTCCTGTTAGTTTTGTTTTTATAAAGCCCTAAAGTTTAAAGTATGCACTGCATAAAATAAGCTGTGAGCCACTGTACGTATGATAGTATATATATGAAGTAGATAACAACAGTCAGGAATAAAAAAGAGAGAGATTGCGATTGATTCTTTATAAATGTTACCAGAAACAACCCAGAAACACCTTGTGGGCTGAATCAAGGTGTAATGCGACCCGTGCTGAGGATTTGCTAGGCTGGAAACCCATGTAATAAAGTCCAGTCTTTAACGGAGCCTCTCTGATACCTGGCCGTCTCAGAGTGTAACTGTGGCCTTACCGCGGCATTGGGGTTAGGGCGCGGTCGACATATTTTTCCCCTCTCTATTTTTTGATCACTCTACTGACAGACTCTGAGCCAAATCTCGGGTTGAATCGGGGCTGCACACGGGGATCTTTCATTCCCTGAATGCGGACCCGATCCCGTTCGAGGAATGGTCACAGGGCCTGTCGGTTTAACCCTCTTCATCTTGGTGGGGAGGGGGTGGTCGCACGACCAAGATGAATACAATTAACAAAAAGAAACAGACAGATGGGCAATCTTTAAATGCCAACCAAGTGGAGCCTACAGCTACACCAGACACGCGGTCTTTAAACGCTCCTTTTGGCCAACAGCCTGCAGACGCGCAGTCTCTAAATGCTTCTGCTGCGGACGCTAGTGCAGCAGTGGTTACCAAACCTGGCACATGTGGAAGTAGCAACAAGGGCCCGGCTACAAAGACGCCATCCACCAAAAGGACAGGCCGTGATTCTCGGAAATCAGTGCTTAGGGTAAGGGATCGCATTGCGAAAATTCCCGAGAACCAGCGTACCGAGGCTCAGTGGAAGTCCTGGAAGTGGGCGGTAGGCACCTTGGAGGAGTCACAAGCTTCTCCACAACCCAAACCGGTGCCTACTAAGCGTCAGCGATCTCTAGAGGAGGTCCCTATGCCGGGCGCCAAGAAAATTTGTGGTAACACAGCCACTCCTAAACTATTTAGTGAAATCGCGGCTGGACAAATTACCATTGCGGTGATTGACAGAAGTGACCCAGACGGCAGCATCTCGCCTGAAAAATGGAGGAAGGTAGTGGGAAAACTGGCCACTATCTTCATTCCGATTATAAAGGAGTTTCCCGGCAGAGGCCCTTCTTGTCGCGACAGTGGATGGCATCAAGGCCATGTGAAACTGATCGCATGTGCTGACCAAAGGTCTCTAGATCTGTATAAGATCGCCATCTCAAGGATTGGTGAGGTATGGCCGGGCGCGAATCTCGCGGTCATTGATAGGGATCTGATCCCTAACAGACCAAGGGCACGTTCCCGGGTCCCAGCCGAACATTCTGACCCTCAAATAATCCTTGAGACAATAAGGTTGGGAAATCATGGCCTACCAACAGCAAACTGGAAGGTGACACGGGTTGATGAGCCGAAGGGGGACTTTAGGTCGGTAACATTTGTTATCAACCAGGAGTCCCTGGCTCTCTTGTCATCAAAAGGTTTCGTGGTAGACTATGGTTTCTCATCCATAGAACTGAGGGTCTATAAAAAAGATGAGGCGTTATTGGAGGAAGAGCAGGCTTCCAAAGCAATTAAAAACGCACCATCCTCTCAAACCTGCCCCCCTGTGCTAGAACCGGAGGGCGTAAGCTCCGTGATGGAATTGGCACGCACATTTCGGCTATCCTCATTGGAGGATAGCCTTCTTAAATCAGACGATGACTCTGACACAACTGTGGTGGAGGTTGATTTAGCTACTAGAAGCTCAAATGCTGAAGGTAGTACAAATTAACCTACACCACTCCAAGGCTGCGTCCGCCAGCCTGATAATCCGTCTCAGTAAAGATGGAGATGACATCGTCCTGATCCAGGAGCCATGGGTAGTCTGTGGCCTGGTATGCGGACTCAGGACTCCAGCATATACGCTTGTGTATACTAAATCACAAGGTAAACCAAGAGCGTGAATTTTAATTAAGAAAAACCTGAGTGTATTTACTCTCTAATTTCAGTAACAAAGACACCGTGGCTATAAGCGTCGAGATGAGCCAGAACAGCTTGTGGCTCGTCTCAGCATACCTCGCGCACGACCACGAAGTCCTCCCAGAAGACAACGTTAAAAATTTGGTCTCCACAGCAGCATCAAAAGCAAAGGGCAATTATCGGGTGCGATGCAAACGCTCATCATGTGATCTGGGGTAGCTCAGACACCAACAAACGGGGTGAGTTTCTATTTGACTTCGTCCTCACAACTAATCTTAATATATGCAATACAGGTAATGAACCCACCTTTATTATAAATAATAGACAGGAAGTTCTAGATATTACCCTTGCCTCTGACCATATATCTAATAGGGTAAAAAACTGGAGAGTTTCTAATGAACACTCCTTCTCAGACCATAGATATATTCTCTTTGATGTTGATAACTTTGACTCGAGATCATGCGAATTTCGCAATCTTAAACAAACCAATTGGAATCTTTATATAAATTCCTTAAATACAGATCTCTCAATTGGACCAACTAATCGTCCTTCCAATAAACAATCTTTAGACAACTTAGTTAATAGTCTCACTAAATCGCTAAATAAAGCTCTAGATACTGCTTGTCCTCTAAAAACATTGAGGGGGAAGCAAAAGCCTCCTTGGTGGAATAAGGGACTAGAAGATCTCCGGAAAAAGACCAGAAAATTTTTCAACAGGGCAAAGACCACAAGATCTACAGATACGTGGTCATTTTATAAAATAGCCCTCAAGGAATATAAAAATGAACTACGAAAAGCACAAAGACAGTCCTGGAGGACCTTCTGTGAAAATATGTCACAGACCTCTGAGGCGTCAAGGCTCAGGAAAATTCTAGCTAAGGCTCCCTCCAATCCAAGCTTCATGAAAAAAGAAGATGGTACTTGGACCACAAGCAGTGAAGAATCTCTGAACGTTTTAGTAGAAACCCACTTTCCGGGATGTTCAGAGATATACAACGATCCAATCCAGGAATATCAGTTACCACCTGTGAACAGATCTCTAGAAATACTCTCGCAAACAAAGCTCGAATGGGCAATCAGTAGCTTCAAACCATTAAAGTCACCAGGACCAGATGGTATAGTCCCCATTGAAATCCAAAAGTCGTATGGCACCATTAAGGAGCGGCTTTTGCTGATCTACCAAAGCTGCCTTGACCTAAACCACATTCCCCAGCGATGGCGTAATGTGAAGGTTATCTTTATACCTAAGGCAGGAAAAAGCTCACACGTAAACCCAAAAGACCTTCGACCAATTTGTCTCTCATCTTTTCTTCTAAAAATCCTCGAGAGATTAATTGACATTCACTTGAGATCCATGATAGAAAAGAAGCCATTATCTCTATCTCAACATGCTTACACCAAAGGCAAATCAGTGGAAACAGCTCTCCACTCCATAATCTCCATCATTGAAAAATCCCTCTATCTGAAGGAATATACAATGATAGCTTTTATTGATATAGAAGGAGCCTTTAATAACGTCGAGGCAGGGGCCATCACCAGTGCGCTGACGGAGCTTGGGGTGGATGCCGCGCTGATAGCACTCATAAACCAAATGCTAGTTGGCAGGATTATAAGTGCAAAATTTGTAGCGGCATCCACGCTAAGATCTGTACCAAGAGGAACCCCTCAGGGAGGGGTTCTATCACCTCTACTCTGGAATTTAGCAGTGAATGAACTGTTAGGCAAACTAGAACTAGAGGGGTGCAGGGTGATAGCATATGCCGATGACGTTGCTATTGTTACCTCTGGAAAATATATATCTACTCTCCGAGACATTATGCAAAACTGCCTAAATACTCTTGTCAACTGGACTACCAGCTGTGGGTTCAGCGTTAATCCTAATAAAACTGAGTTAGTAGTTTTCACAAGAAAACACAATGTACCTCAAATTAGCCCTCCTAAACTGGGAAATACAAGTCTTATCTTCTCAGATCAAGCAAAATACCTGGGCCTTATACTGGATAGGAAACTAAACTGGAAGCCCAATCTGCTCGAAAGAGCCAAAAAAGCGAACATTGCCCTATGTTCTTGCAAAAGGTCGATGGGTACCAAATGGGGTTTACAGCCAAGTGTTACTCACTGGCTTTATACAGTAGTTGTAAGGCCAATATTGCTATATGGTGCTATTGTCTGGTGGCATGCACTCGAAAAACAGACTCACCATAACCTTCTCCGTAAAGTTCAAAGATCAGCTGAACTGTGCATTAGCGGAGCCCTAAGAACCACTCCGACAGACGCATTAGACACAATGCTCCATCTTACACCACTTGATATCCTAGCTAAACAGATGGCCGCTAATACAGCCATCCGCCTAGTAGCCACCTCCCAGTGGAAAGAAGGTACACTAGGACATTCTTGTATCAGAAAATTTCTCCCTCCTTTACCTAGGTCCATTGACTACATTACACAAAAACTACTCTTTGAGAGGAAGTTCGATGTATCCATTACCTCTCGAGAAGAGTGGGAACAAGAAAACCATTCACCTCACAATGTCATTGAGATCTTTACGGATGGATCAAAACAAGATGGCAAAGTAGGTGGAGAAGTCTACTCAGAAGCATTAAGCATCAATATAGCCTTCAGGCTCCCTGACCATTGCAGTGTATTTCAAGCTGAAATCGCTGCTATACATGAAGCGCTAACTTGGCTTCAGAAAAATGATATATCTTCCATGGATATATGCATACTTTCTGACAGTCAGGCCGCTCTGAAAGCCCTAGAAACTGTTGAAATAACATCTGAAACAGTTTTCAACTGCCGCAGATCTCAAAACGAGATGGCAGAGCAGCTCAAAATTATCCTATGCTGGATTCCTGGACATAGGGACTTTCTAGGTAACTGCAGAGCAGATGAACTCGCTCGCACAGGTACTACCAAACAACTATCTTCAGACAAGACAAACCTTGGTATTCCTCTCACCACATGTAAACTCCTTACACATGAGTTATCCTGTATTAACACCAACAAAAGATGGTCAGCAGGTAACACTTGTAATATAGCACGGCAAATCTGGCCCAAACTCAATCTGAAGCGTTCAAAAGAACTCATATCTCTTAGTAGTGATCACATTGGCACCATGATAGGGATCCTGACAGGGCACTGCCTTATTAGCAGGCACGCTCTAAGATTAAACATACCCCACAACGACTTCTGCAGAAGCTGTAGAGATGAGGAGGAGGTGGAATCTACAGAACACCTTCTCTGCACCTGCCCAGCACTGGCTCAAAAACGTTTTCTTCACCTAAACAACTGGTTTCTCAGAGACCTCGAAGAACTCTCGGAAATATCGATATACCGAATCCTAAGCTTTGTGAACAGCTCAAGCTGGTTTGAATAGAGAAGGGAGATCAACCCCTGTGGTACCACAACGGGCCTTAATGGCCTAAGTGCGTCTCAATTTGAGGCAGCCACTTTAACCTAAGCTAACCTAACCTACCAGAAACAATCACGGGTGTGATTGAAACTAGTTACACTAGAATAGAAAATGTAGTCAAAAATTAAAAAAAAAATATTTTTTTTTCTTTTAATTTATCGAAGATACGCACTTCCCTGGTAGTAGCGCACCGATTAGTGCACAACAACTGCCTTACCCTAGCTGTTTTAAGCAGGACACCGAAGGCATAGTCTTCGATAGGAAACTAAAATGGGTGATAAACAGCTTCAAGCCCTATAAATCACCAGGTCCTGATGGTGTTTACCCTGTTGAAATACAAGAAGCTGCGACATATATTTTGCTTTAGCTTCGCATTATTTTCAATGGCTACAAAGCCTGACATATACTCCCAACGCTTGGAATAAAGCAAGTGTGGGCTTTATATCTAAATCAGGGAAGATATCACTCCTAAAGATTTCAGGCCTACAAGTCTAACGTCATTCCTCTTGAAAACGTTAGAACGGCTATTAGATCTGTTCTGAACCAGAGGAGTTCCTAGGGGTAGGAGACGGGGGCGGTCCGCCCCGGGTACCACCATTTTAGGGGTGACACAATTTCGATATTTTTTTTCTCAAACAGAAAGAAAAAGGTACAAATACATTACGTTAAAAAATTTATGTCCCATTTTTGTAATTGCTGTTTCAAAATTTAAAACTCTGCTCGCAAGTCTATACAATAAGGAGGCATCGAAAAATTTAGTGGATACCACCTGTACCATTGCATATCTTATTCCTTCCGATATATGATATGATTTATTACACAATGTATGTTCTATGCCTCTTGTAAACGGCATGTTAATCAACTCTACTTCGATTGCTTTCTTTGTCATCAAAATATGCACTAATTGTTACTGTGCATTTGTTACTTGTGTTTTTATTTTTTGTGACTTCGATTAAATTTTTTGAGAAAAGCAAAATGTCACATGGTGTTCATATATTTAAAAGGCCAAGTGGTTACCAACAACGAAAAGCAAAACATTACCAACTTAAAGATGAAAAAAACAATCTGGTGCCATTTTGAGCTATATAAAGCGAGCAGCAGTTTTGGCGGAAGATTCTGCCGGTACTTCAACGCAATCGGTTACTCCTTCACCATCCGATGTACTTGATGCTAGCATGCACTGTGTTGATATTCAATATGACGAAAAAAGGTCTATGTTTTATTATAAAATATTGTTACGTTAGTGTTTATTTGCTATGTTTGAGTGAACAAGGCCATCCTGAAATTGCAATTCAGCGTTTGATCGGTCGCATGTTGACCAACGCTGACTAGCGTTGATAGTCACAACAATTGATACATCGCATTGACTGATCAACGTTGGTCGTACCAATTCTAAAAGAAGTGGTCTCTTTATTAAAAAAAAAAACATTAAAAAAACCAAAAATTCCTATAGTTTTGTTTAACCTCCTAAAATTTATTAATTTTTGAGTTTTAAGCCCTCTTCTTAAGGTATTTAATTTTTTACCAAAAAAAAAAGAAAATTGGCAGAAGCCAATAATTCTCGTGATGTGCAAATAATTTCAAATAGTCCTGCGTATCTTGTTTTTCTATATCTATGACAAAAATTTTAAAAATTTTTAAAAATCTTTCTAAGTGTGAAAATACTTAAATTTCTTGAATTGATTAGGTAAACTTTAAAAATGATTAGTTATTGTGCATACAAATTTTTTAAAATAACGAAATTTTTTTATCGTATTTTATCGTTTTTATTGCATCGGTTTGAAATTTTGAAGACGATTTAAATTTTATTTATGCACTGATATAATTCTAATTGCTTTGACAAATTTACAGAATAGAAATTTGGAAGAAGATTCGAATAATATTTCAAACTCATTGGAAGATGTTTCTTACTGGAAGACACCAATATCCGATGAATTGCGAAGGAAATACTCAAAAAAGGAAGTATTTTCTTTCAAAATAAGGACGGTCCTTTCAAGCTAAATTTTAGACCAAGAGGAAATAATTTAAAGGAAGATGTTAGTACATTAACTATTAATATTTTACTATTTTTCTAATATTTTCCGCAATTAACGCTTTTGAGGTTCGCACGCTAACAAAGGCATGGTTCTACAACAGCTATGCCTACACAGAAAAAATTTGAGGGTAAATTTTTTTTCTTTTTTATAACATTTGTGTGGCATAAACTTTTTTATTCCAAATAATTTATAAATTTTATACCACTCAATATTGTAAAATAATAAAAAAAATATAATTTAAAAATTTCATGTGGATAGCATGTGTTAATCAAAATATATTCTGGTTCGAAAGAAAAAAAATTCACCGAAATCGAGAAATATAAAAATATAGTAGTTTCGATTGGTCCGACGAGAAAAATTTTCTGGAAAAATTTATAAGTTGGTATGTATACAAAATAGTATAAAATTTATGCTCATATTTTTTACTGTGTAACATGGAAAAAATTTTAAAAACTTGGATGGCTTACTCACCGGTTTCTAACAACTTGTACTGCTTTTATTTATTTATTTTTTTTTTTTATTTAACAAAACCATAGACATGGAAACAGTAGCTGTGATGGATTGTAACAGAATGAAATGGAGGGATGTTTTGCAAAGATTGCTTAATATGACTCTATTTCTTGCTAAACAAAATCTACCGTTTCGGGGTCATAACGAAGATGCATCCTCCCAAAACAAAGGCAATTTTCTTGAATTGGTCCAAATGCTTTCAAAATACGATCCAGTTATTAAAGAGCAACTTTTGAGTCTAGAGCAAATAAATACTTCTTACCTTTCTCCGTTGTTTTTCTTAGTAGATCCGTCTATATAAATGTCCAATTTTTGTAGTGACGCATTTTTTCTTAATCTGTCGTTTTCGTCGAAAATTTGTAATGTAATGTTTTCGTGTTAATTTTTCAGATTTTTCCTAAAGACGGACACCAAAGGTGTCCGAAGTATTGAAAAAATAAAAAACAATTTATAAAAACAAAACAAAAAGTTTTTATAAATTTTTAAACCTAGAGCCTGAAAAAAAAACAAACAAAAATTTTATAAAAAATTAAGGTCGAATAACAAAAAACAACTTACATATATTTACGGAGGGCACGCCGCAGTTAGTATCAAGATGACGCTATACAAAAATCTAAGCGAAAATTATAACATAACGATGAACAACAAAATCAAGAAACACAACAAAGCTAATAAATTAGAAGCAAGACTAAAAACATCACTAACTTTTTTAACTAAGTACAGAGCAACTGGTATAGTCCCAAACTGTATCACTAATTCCACCAAACACATAAAACAAAATTTCGACGAAAACGACAGATTAAGAAAAAATGCGTCACTACAAAAAATAGACATTTTACTTAACAAAACCACAGCAAATTTTCATAGAAAAATTCTCAACCTGCTTATAAAACAAAAACAGGAGAAGTTAAAAGTAAACGAAACAGAATTAGAATACACAAAAACAAAATCAAAACAAAATTTACAGAACGATGATTACACATTATTTTTGACCAGCGAAAAAAACAATTTACGAAAATCTAATAAGAAAAGCAACGGATACACAAAGCAAAAAATTTAAGAAACTCAAGAAAAACCAGGATAAGGAGAACTGCATGAAGCATAACACGGAATGGTTTGTGAACAAGACGAACATAGAAATACCAACAAATATCCAAAAGCTGTTGTCATTAGGACCAAATTTCGCGCTACCGACAAAAACCCACATTTCTCATTATTTAAATGCATTGCAGATGGAGAAGATATCATACACACAAACACGGATAAAGAAAAACAAGAAATTGCGAGAACGAAATTAATATCAACAATGGACAATTACTTAAACAAAAAATCACTAACATCGAGAGATAAAGACATACTCAACACAGTGGGACAAACGAGAAAATTTATCAACAAAAACAAAAACCTATTAATATTGAACGCAGGCAAGGGCAATATCACGGTAGCAATAGATAAGTTTGAGTATGACAAAAAATGAGCGAGATTTTATATGACATGTGCACATACAAGCAATTAAAAACTGACCCCACTACCAGATTACAAGCACAGAACAACGCACTAGTAGAAAAACTGTTCAAATTATATATAATAACAATAAAGGAAAAATATAAATTACAGACGAGTACGGCTACTGCCCCAAGAATTTACGACCTACCCAAAATCCACAAAGTAGGAACACCTCTTAGCCCAATATGCTTTTCAATAAACTTTCCATCATTCGGACTATGCAAATTTATCATAAGCATTCTTAAAAATTTAACAAAGGACTCAGAATATAATGTGAAGGACGCTGTCGAGCTCAAAAAAAGATTAGGTTAGGTTAAGCCGGATGCCTTCGTGAAGGCTCACATGGACCAATTCAGGTCCTTAGTGGTACCGGTGGCGAACAAAAGGAACCTGTGTGTTTATTCAAAAGTCTTTTAAGATTTGCGTTGAATTCGCAAACCCTAGGAGGGATTCCAGAGACACCCTGGCTACATCTTTAAGCGACGGGAATGTCGATGAGCCTAGGTATTTTAGTCTCGATCTAAGTAGGGCGGGGCATGTGCATAGTAGGTGCTCCAGGGTTTCCACTGTGCCCGGTACCTTGCACTTCCTGCAGTTGTCATCCGTGGTGATGCCAAGCTTCCTCGCGTGGGCTGCCGTCATGCAGTGACCAGTGAGCATGCCCACTAGTGTCCTGCAATCTTTGCGCGGGCGTGCCAAGATGAACAGAGTTCGTTTTTCGCATTGTGCATTCAACATAATTTTCAAAATTTTGCACGATGTCGTATCTCTCCATCTACGATTCACCGCTAGTGTGGCTCTTCTTTCGAGGTTCCTGTACAACTCTTGTAGCGGAGTAAGTACATGTTCTGCGAGTTCTAATTCCAGCCCGGCGCCTTCCTTTGCTAAACCATCTGCCATCTCGTTTCCCTCAATGCCCTGGTGGCTAGGGACCCAGTAGATGCGCACTCTGTTCGAAGCGCATAGTGCATCTAGTGCATCTCTGCCAGCCAAGACACTTTTGGACTTGATGCTAGTGGAGCGCATGGATTTGATCGCCGCTTGACTGTCAACGAAAATGTTGATGTAAGAGTGTTGTGTGTCCATGCTGAGGGCTATCTCAGCAGCCTTCCAGCCTTCCCCCGTAGGCATTTTGGAGCCGTCTGTAAATATGTTGACCGCCTGCTGTGCTTGTTCTATACCTTTGCACCAGTCATTTGGTCCCAGAAGAGTTCGTACTTTAGAATTGACTATCGTGCGAGGCACCATGTAGTCCGTGCTACTAAGTAGATCTTTCCGATTGTATAATGTCCAAAATTTTGAATGTGCATGTTGCCTGCCGCCATAAGGCGTTGTGCCGTTTTTCCGGCTATTAGTTTTGCGTGTATGTCCAGGGGGTCCATACTTAGAATAGTTTCAAGCGCTTTAGTTGGACTTGACTTCAGTGCCCCCGTGATGCATAGCGCTGCCTGCCGCTGAGTTTTCTCCAAGTGCCTGAGGAATGTTGATTTGTTCACAGCCAGCCACCACACAATAATCCCATAGAGTAGAAAAGGACGCACTACCGTTACATAGATCCAGTGCATCAGAAAGCGCAATGGTGGATTTCTTCACCCTTTCTTCCACGTTGGTTTTCCATGACAGCTTGCTGTCCAGGACGACTCCTAGATATTTTGTGTGAGTTTTCGGTATGATACGTATATCGTTCAATTTCGATGGTATCTACTGTAGTATCTTGTACCTTTTCGTGAACAGAACCAGATCCGTTTTCTCTGTGTTAATACTAAGACCGACTGAATTTGACCATCTAAGTACATCTTTGAGTGTGCTCTCCATTATGGAGCTTACTGTTGAAAGACATTTCGCTACTATAATTATGCTTATGTCGTCTGCATAGGCAGTTATCCTCGGGGCTCTACCTGCGAACTTTTCGAGTAGTTCATTAACTACAAGATTCCATAGTAGTGGCGAGAGGACCTCTCCCTAGGGTCTCCCACTGCGAGCTTCCCTTACCATGGATTTAGTGCCCCACTCAGCCCGCACCTTTCTGCAGCTTAGTAACTTGTCTAACCATAGGTTTATTGCTGGTGGTGCCTCTATTGCACGTAATCCACTAAGGATTGCGGTGGTTGATACATTGTTGAATGCACCTGAGATGTCTAGAAATGCCCCGAGTGCGTATTCCTTGTGGTGGAGGGCTTTTTCTAGGGTTACTACTAGGGAATGTAGTGCCGTTTCAACCGATTTCCCTTTCGTGTATGCGTGCTGGTTGGTTGATAGCTGGATTGAATTGTTTCTTAGGTGCAAGTCAATCAGTTTCTCGAGCGTTTTGAGAACAAAGGAGGTCAGACTTATTGGCCTGTAGTCTCTCGGACAGGGATGGCTGCTCTTACCTGCCTTTGGTAAGAATACAACCCTCACTGTCCTCCAAGGAACAGGTACATAGTTTAGTCTGATGCATCCGTCGAATATATTCTTCAGCCATGGGACGACTCGCGATTCAGCCTTTTGCAACATGGCAGGAATCATACCGTCTGGTCCCGGAGATTTATGTCCGGAGAACGAGTTTATAGCCCATACGATTCCGTCCGACATTATTAAGTCGTGTGGAGCCTATAGCGGGGTTGTCCTGTGTCCTCGTATTATAGCAGTATTTGGTGCTTCGGTACAGCCAGGAAAATGCTCCTTTAAAAGCACCTCGAGGGATTCCTGACTGCTTTCCGTCCACTGGCCATTGCCTTTGCGTAGCTGGCTCTGAATGAGAGCTTTGAGAGTAGCTTCCTGAGCGTTGCTGTGTCCGTTGTTTTTTCTATGCTTGAGCAGAAGTTCTTCCACGAGTGTCTTTTTGCTCTGCGTATTTTTGTTTTAAAAAGTTTCAGCCTACATTTGTATTCCCCCCAAATTTCCTCTTGTTCAGCTATTTTAGCTAGTTTAAAGAAATCTTTTAGGTCGCGTCTTTGCTGTGTAAGATCCGGACTCCACCATGGTGGTCTGATCTTACGCTTTGTTCGCGTGGGCTTACAGGAGGCATGATAGGCCTTGAGAAGATGGACCGAAAGGATCTTCATGGACCTTTCAATGCCCTCTTCCGTATCAATTTGTTTAGGAGTTGGTAATTTGTTCTCAATTGGTTGTTAATTTGGTCTCAAAACAAAGATTAACAACTCATACATTTTCGATGACAAAACACTTATCTCTTTTGACGTAGTATCATTGTTCCCCAGCACTCCAGTAGATACAGCTATAGACATAATAAAGCGGAAGTGGGACAAAATAACAAATTACACTGACATACCAAAGGAATATTTTTCGACATATTGACTTTTTGCATTAAGGAAAATAGATATTTTAAGCACAAAGACAAAGTTTGCGAACAATTAAAAGGAATGCCAATGGGATCACCAGCTTTACCTGTTATAGCAGACATAGTTATGGAGGTCCTATTAGACACATCGCTAACAAATTTGGAGGTTAAACCAAGATTGGTAACAAAATATGTTGACGATTTATTTTGTATCGTCAGAAAAAATGCAGTTGATGACACGCTACAAGCATTAAACCGGTTCCATAGACAAATAAAATTCACACAAGAATTAGAAGAAGAAGACAAATTACCATATTTGGACACCATGATAACAAAAACGCAAAATATAATAAAAATTGACTGGTATCAGAAAGCTGCAGCCTCAGGACGAATCATTAACTTCCACTCGAATCATCTAAAACATATAATAATGAACACAGCGCAGAACTTTGTCAAAAGAGTGTTAAAAATAAGTGACAAACAATATCATGAGAACAACATTAAAAAGATCGATAAAATATTACAAAATAACAGTTTTCCTTACAAAATAGCGACAAATATAATAAAAAGCGAAAAAACTGCAAAGATATACAAAACAATGACACACGTTCCCGGTTTCTCTAATAGAGAAATTTCTCAGACATATACGACAAAGAAAAATTTAATATCGCACTAAAAAACAATAACACATTAAAACAATTATTTTCCAACACAAAAACCAAATAAGATAAATTAGAAAAATCAAATGTTGTTTATAAAATACCCTGCAATGGAGACGGATCAACATATGTAAGAAAATATATGTTGGAACAACAAAATCAAAACTACGGACAAGGTTAGGGGTCGTCCATAAACTACGTTACTGATTTTCCGGTTTTTTTACCCCCCCCCCCCTCCCCCTGCGTTACTTTTCGTAGTGCTTTTCAAAACCCCTCCCCCCCATAAAGTAACGTGGCATATGAAATTAATTCATTCGAATGATAATATATTTTGACTAGCTCTGACAATTTTCACTAGTATTAGTGGCTGGTATGACTTGATACATTAAAGGAACAATTGGGAAAAAATCAATAATTAATATCATCTGTAAAAGCTATTCCATCTGCGATCCAAGATTCGATGCTCTCAATCACTGGGATAGAAGAAGCTTGTAGCTTTGTTGAGGATTCTTCAAAATAGAATTTTTCATCGGATTCTATGTCGACCCATTCAGGTGAATCCTCATTTCTAACGCAAAAAAATTCACCTGGTCTTTGACAGAGTACCCTTAAAGGCTGCACCCGAGCTGCACCAAGTTCTGTGTTTTTGTGTAAATGCTTTCTGAAAATTGATTTATTTAAATAGTATTTTTTATTCCGATTTATTGTAAACGATATAATACAAACTTATGGTAATTCATAGAAGTTTTAAAAACGAAATACAAGCCGCAGGTAGAACACGACCTTGAACCGATTTCTTCTTTCTGAGAAGGACAGTACATGTCATACAGTATCTCCTTTGATCAAGAACATTCAGGCCTTAACGTCAAAGCCTGTCGCAAAAGCAAAGACCCAAATTTTTCAGACGTGTGCTGCGATAGTGAAGGAATACCAAAAGGTTCCTGTGTCGAGGGAAAAGGTGGTGAAAGAAATCGTTGAAACAAAAGTTAACCATCAATTTAGATGATCAAACATAAGCATGTAAGGTTAAAAATTTTTGAAATGATGTTATTAATTAGAGGTTATTAATTAGAGGTTTTTCGTCGATTTTTCTAATATTTAGTAACGTTACAATATCTAAACACCTCCCGTTACTTATCGTAGTGCATTTCAAAACCCTTCTCCCCCCTAAATTGGTAACGTAGTTTATGGACGACCCCTTAGCCTCTCACAAATCGGACTACAAAACAAGAAAAAAAAAACAATTGACAACAAAACAGCTTTACCGGCCCACTGTGTTACCACTGGACACTCGCCGAACATAGAAAATGCACGAATATTACAACAAGAAACAAATTATAAAAAAAAGTACACATTCGAAATGCTGCATATAATAAACACACCCGCTACAAAACGAATGATCTACAAAACAGACACAGAAAAATGCGCACATATTTACAGACACATAATAACAAAACATAAACAAAACTAACATTTAGTAATAACTTGACATTCACAACAAGTGGACAGACAATATTATTATTCGTAAGAACACTTTAATTGTTTTTAGTTTGTTTTGTTTTAAGTGCTTATTGTTAAATATTGTAAAAAAGTGTTAATGTTTTCGTGTTAATTTTTCAGATTTTTCCTGAAGACGGACACCAAAGGTGTCTGAAATATTGAAAAAATAAAAAAAAAATTATAAAAACAAAAAAGTTTTTTATAAATTTTGAAACCTAGAGCCTGAAAAACAACAAACAAAAATTTTATAAAAAATTAAGGTCGAATAACAAAAAACAACTGACATAGTTTTGTTTATATTTATATTAACTTAATTAATAAAATTATTATATTTAAAACAGAATTCCATTGAAACAACGTGTAACGACTCAAAAAATCGATTAAATATATCCAAGAACGTATTTTTGAATCTACTTAACTGAATGTTTGATTAAAGTTTTCGTTTTACTCTGTAATCGATTTACTCTGTATTCGTTTTATAGTATATATTAGTTATACTTTATATTCGTTTTACTGTATAATTTTTTTACTTTGTATTCGTTTTACTCGTTCCAAATTTTCTTTTAAAAACATTGTATCTCGAAATGAGAGTTGAATAAATGTCACATAGATGAAACTGATACTGATCACTTACTCAATATGTTGAGTAAATTTTGTGTCTTATGAACGTAGCCATTGTAATGACATTTAATAAAATGAGCCATCAAATGCTATAAACCATATTATTATAATTCTCTAAACAAAACAAGCAATTAATAAGGTAGTGGGGGTTGGCTCACGCACGAACAATTAAATGAAGTCGGAACATAAATGTTACTAGAAAATAATTTTTTTCAAAATATACCTACACAAATTTTATCATATCCCATTAGACTGGATGAATGCTTTTTTCGGAGTGTAAGATGACATGAAAAGAGACGACAAATCTTATAGATAAATATTTATATTTTGAAATTATGGATGTTATAAATACTTATTGGTTATTTATTTTAATGTTAACGTTCATGTTTGCACTATAATAAATAAATTCAAATTAGCTGAAAACAAAATAACGCCGATGATTTCTGTTAACAATACGAGTTCGTGTCTTGAGTCTTTAGTTTCGGCGTTTCGCCAATAGAAGCAATTTATTTGTGGTGCAAACTGAATTTTTTTTATTGCAAAAAATTTTGTTTTATAACTTTAATCTATTTCCATTTTCATAAATTTAAATTTCAATAAATTTTATAAACTTATGCAACGTCGTAGCAAATACAAGTTAATCAGTAAATAAGCAATGAGGCAAGATTATTTGCACCTGATTGTGAAAACCCCTATTGTATGGGATTTATTGCAAATGAGCAGCAGATTGAAATAAGTGCAATTTGTTGTTATCATTGCAAAATGTGGAAATATATTTTCCATTGTCCGATTGTAAACAGACTTAGTATTTACTAAAGAGCTGCACGGATGTATTTGTAACAAATTCGTTTGTTGTTCAAAAGCTTTTTCTATTCTACTCTCATATCGAATTACAATGTTTTGAAAATAAATTTAGAAAAGAGTAAAACGATTGTCTTAAACAAAGTAAAACGAAAACAAGTAAAATCAGAACTTCGGTGAAACAAGCAGATGTAGCTACACTCAAAAGAATCGAAATGTTCGATGCAATAAAAAGAGTATTTCGGATATTTTTTAGGATATATTTATTATTTTTTACATAAATAAATTTTTTTGTACCAAAATAATTGAAACATTTAAATTTGAACAAATTATCAATAAAATTAAATGAATTATGTATACATATTTCAGTGTCTTATATATAAAAAGCAAACGCAAATTTTATCCGGCGTAAGGCTTTTTAAGTACAAGTCAAATCTTAATTAAATTAGTATGGTTTGGTAGGTTTGGACCTGCAGATGTGCAAACTGGACCTTTTATTTCTTAGAAATTTCTTTTTTTTTTTAAGTTATAGCGAAATAAATTTTGCATATAATTGTTGTTGTTATGTTGCTTTTTCTCTTCTTAATTTCAGCATATGCCTAAAAATATGTGAGGTATTTAGCGCCACCTATTGGCTAATAGTTATGAAACTGTTATACTGACGAATAATCTTTTATAATTTCACAGCTAAAACTATGAGTTGATATATTCAATATCAAAGTGATACTGGAATGATTTCTTACAGTTAAAAAAAGATTTCTAAACTTATGGTCGGAAAATTTTTTAATTTTTAAAAATGTACACAAAAAATTAATAAAAAATTGGAAACTGGTAATGAAACATTTTTGTTCAAGCATTCTTCAACTGGAAATCAAGAAATATTCTTACTCCTGTGTATTTAAAATAAACTTGGGTATGAAAATAAACATGCTAACATTATATTGTCGTTGCGTGTGCAAAACTGCGTATATTGCAAAAAGGCCAAAATTTCTTTCATTTCAATTTTGATCATTCCTGATTTATTCATTCATTTAAATTTTTCATTTAATGCTTATTTGAGAACAAAACAAATATCTTATTTCAATAAATGTTTAGTTCAGTTGAAAATCTATTCAATAATTTAAGAGAAAATCCGTTTTTCTGCATTCCTGAAAATTTTTACTATCACCGTCTGTGTGTAAGTGCAAATGAGGATACATAGTATTGCACACGCAACGACAATATATTATTTATAATTAAAACCTGCATAGTAATCCCTAGACGAGCACGCCCAAACGTATATATATAATAAGTCGGGGATTTGCCGAAGCAGACCACAGTGGGTCCCTTTTCGTCCCCTACTGGACAAAGGATGCTACTGCTCGGAGCACTCATACGTGAGCATGCTCCTTGTATAAGCAACCTTTGTCACCTCAAGCATATCCTTGTAGATCAGTTGACCAATCTCGGCTTCGCCAACAAATGGATGTTCCAGAGTGGTCAATCTTATTCTTGCCAGCGCCGGACACTGGCACAAAATGTGTGCTGCTGTTTCCGGCTCCTCTAGGCTTAACCTGCGCGCATCGTCCTCGGTCAGAGTCATCTTCCCGAGATGGTACATGAAGGGACCATGTCCTGTGACCAATGTAGTAAGCCAGCTTAAAGTCCTTCGATTGTATCGGATAACTTTTGCTGCCTCACTACGTGACCACTTCACGGCCGCCTTTGATTGCCTGCAATTAACAGCTTCTTCCCACCTTGTACGGTGTTCCAAGTCCGTCCATTGTTTAATAAGGCCTGCACGTGGTCCTGCCTACAGAATTCTTCTGCTGATCCTTCTCTTGCTAAAGAATCAGCATTTTCATTCTGTTCTATGCCAGAGTGCCCTCTCACCCACATAAGTGTGAGCTCATTTGTCTGGGCGCACCTATTAAGTTTTGTAAGACATTCTATAGCTGACCTGCAAGTGATGTCTGTCCGTTGCATACACCTAATCACCGACTCATTATCAAGAGCAATGACAATTTTCTTGCCATTGATCCGGACATCTATCAGGTGATCCAGCGCATGCACTACGCCAAGCATTTCCGCCTGTTATACCGACACAAACCGGCCTAATCTCAGTACACAGGATAGGCTTAACTCTTCTGAGTAAGCGCCTGCCCCGGCTCTGCCATTCATCAGAGAGTCGTCTGTGAATATACTGATATCGTTACCAGTGATTTCTTCACAAACGGCTCCATCTGTTATAAGAGTTTTATAACATTGTTCTGTTATTCTTACTCTCTGCCTTCCGTCCATAGGCATACACGCCTCCCTGACATCTCCCTGTGCAATATCAAGAATGCGCATATGGCCATGCCGGGCTGTTGCCCCATGCCACGTAGCATTTTGCAACATCCTGAGGGCTGACAGCGCCGCTGTTTTCTTTATTTCTAAATCCAACGGCAGCATACCTAACAGAACCTCCATTGCGCTTGTTGGAGTGGTGCGTACTGCACCTGTTATTCCAGCACATGCCAGCCTTTGGACTCTGTCCAGTCTCTTCCTAATGATTTTCTGTCTGACTTTTGACCACCAAATCACCGAAGCATACGTGATGACAGGTCTAACCATCATAGTGTAGACCCATTTCATAGCCTCTGGGTTTAGCCCCCATTTGAGACCGTAAATGCGTCTACACAGAAACAGAACCATCTTGGCTCTTTGAATCCTATCTTCTACATGCTCTTTCCAGTTCAGTTTGCTATCGAGGGTCACCCCTAGGTATTTAACCTTCGTGGACATTTTGATTTCAGCTCCAAAAAGTCTGAGTGTTTCGCTCCTCAGGCCTACCCCCTTTCTAGTAAAGAGAATTTTGTCTGATTTGTCAGAAATGGTGTCAATAAACTTACCGCGGACCACTAACGCAATGTCATCTGCATACCCCTATCGTGTGTATGCCGGATTCATCCAGTCTAACCAGTAGTGAGTCCACTGTTATGTTCCACAGAGTTGGCGATAACACTCCACCCTGGGGACATCCTCTACTTATTCTACCTCAAGTCTTGACTCTACCATTGTGCATTTTGACAGCCCTGTGCTTGAGCATATTGTCTACCCAATTTGCTATCATTAGGCTTACATTACGCTCTGTCTTGGCTTGCCGCAGCCTTCCAAAGCATAATTTGTCGAAAGCACCCTCGATGTCCATAAATGTGGCCATCGCAATGCCTCCTGAAAATAACTCCTTTTCAGTCACTCTTACCAACTCGTGAAGAGCATTCTTCGTAGACCTACCTGCTCTATTCGCATGTTGGCATCTACTGTTGGCCCAAACGTAAGTGTGAGGACAAGACGTAGTATACATCGTTCTCAGATGCTAGAATTGCGAGCTTGAAGAATACGTAAAACAAATACATATCAGTTAGCTCTCAGCAATACACGACTAACGTAATGGCGTTGGACAACTCAGGAAAAAATTTATTTATTGTCGAGCTCGTCACTTCGATAGTCAGTTATTCAGAAGCGAGCTCTACTCATGTTGACACAAAGGTAATCCTGGCAAATGCACAAATCTATATGCATGATACGGAAGCAGCCACCCGAATCTTGGCCGATTTGTAGGAAAATCGAAAATGTGATATTTCGATCATGCGTAAGCTATCAGAACGCCTTACAGCTCGAAATCCTTTTGCGCAAATTTTTCGCAACGTTACAACTTGCGTCTGAGATCAACTTGAGATGTCGCAACACAAAAATGTTAGGATGGTAATTTTCGCTGATATTATGGGGATTATATTTGGTTTCTCATAAGAGAAACAAATCAGGTAAACTATAGAAGGCAAAAATAACCAAGAACTATTTTTAAGACTGTTGAACAAAATAACTCGTATTTAAAAAAATGCATGCAAAATAATGTTAAATCAAAAATGTAAGAAACAGTAAAATGTACATTTTTCAAATGCATCTCCTGCCCTTATTTTTGCAAAAATTTCTTTCAGCGGTAGCTTTTTTCGCTATTAAAAATTTATTTTTAAGATCAAAAGAAATAACTACCCACTTTTAGCAGTTTTTGATTTCTTGTGAACTTTTGAACTTGCATTTTTACGTGAAAAAATAATTTTTTAAAAATATTTCTTTAGACAACGCAAAAACTATTCATACAAATGAAAAAAATTGTTAAACAAATATGCAGAAAATTTTATAACGCTAAAATTTAAAGATTTTATCATAAAAATTAAATAAGTGGTATCCAAGATATGTTTTAATATATGCAATTATGTAGGAAAAAAGGAAACAAAAATTTTTAAATTTTTTTAAAAAAACCTATCCATAGAAATTTTTGTTTTTGCTATTTTTGTCTTTAGAGACCCCAAATCTTATCCCACTATTAACGTGTACAGAAATTTTTTTCTTCTTCTGTTTTTGGCGCATAGTGCTGTCGAAAAATGAACAACAATTTTTAAGAAAAAAATTACAAAAAGGGATGGGTTGAAAAACGCGAAGAATTAAAATGTATAAAATAGAATTTTTATGATATCAGGTAAGTTTATTTAGCACACACATCTCCTTAGCAATGACAAAACGCAGTGTATCCATTTTTTTTTAAAGCAACATAACATAAAATCTATACTTTAAAAACTTATCGAAAAGTTTCTTGGTGAGTGACCCAACTTAATTGCATCTTCAACATACCAATTTATGTGGCCAGCTTACGCGTTATCTAAGAAACTCCTACACCTAGTATATTTACAATATTACTTACTAATTTAGAATTATTAAAAATTTAAACATTTAAATCTCTGAAAATCTTTTTTGACCGAAATTTTTCAGGTGCCTGCAACACGTTCAATATTTATTGTGATATTTGGATCGCCATCCTTCCATTCCACAAATCTACAGGGCCTAATGGAATCCTGCCGACCATGATGCAACATGCCCTTCCCAGAAATATGCCCTGGCTTATAGCAATCTTCACCGGTTGTCTCAAGACAGGATATGTTCCAAAAATTTGGAGAGAAGTGGGAGTTATCTTCATTCCCAAAGCTGGGAAACCGATACACTCACCACCAAAGGATTACAGGCCTATTAGTCTCTCATCGTTCATGATTAAAACGCTAGAGAGAATAATAGATCTTCATATAAAAGAATCCTTGAACGATACCAATCAGTGGGCAACACGCCTACCCTAAAGGTAAATCAGTGGAAACGGCACTGCATGAGGGGATTTCAGTCATAGAAAGAATCCTTCATCACAAGAAATATACTTTAGCAACTTTTTTGGCTAAATCGAAGGCGCATTCAACAATGTGAATATAGATTCCATAAAGAATGCTCTAGTAGACAAAGGAGTCAACAGTAAAATAACCCAGTGGATTTATAAAATGCTCAACAGCAGACGTATAAGCTCACACATGGGAATGAGTGTAGTGAGGAAAGAGGTCACAAGAGGCACACCGCAGGTAGGAGTCTTATCCCCCCTGCTGTGGCTGATTGTGGTTGACAAAATTCTCACTACACTTAAAACTGG
This sequence comes from Dichetophora obliterata, assembly GCA_963920525.1. Taxonomy (NCBI): domain Eukaryota; kingdom Metazoa; phylum Arthropoda; class Insecta; order Diptera; family Sciomyzidae; genus Dichetophora; species Dichetophora obliterata. The sequence continues at coordinate 109,659,696 of OY986439.1, read as the reverse complement.
TGGAACAGAAGTGGTAACCTATGCCGATGACGTCGCCATCCTAATATGCGGAAAGTACCTACAAACAGTTAGCGAACTAATGACTGGGGCATTAAATGAGCTATCGCGGTGGGCAGAATCGAATGGACTGGGTGTAAACCCAACAAAGACGGAACTCGTTCTGTTCACAAAAAGAAGGAAAATAGAAAGTTTCACATCACCAAAACTGAACGCAGTAACTCTGAAGCTTTCCACGGAAGCTAAATACTTTGGAAATATCCTTGATAACAAGCTTATCTGGAAACGCAACACAGAAGAAAGAAAGAAAAAAGCACTATGCTCTCTTTACGCATGTCAGACAGTCTTTGGCAGGAAATGGGAACTGCGACCGCACATAATCCATTAGATGTACACAGCAATCGTGAGATGTACGGCTCTCTTGTATGGTGGACGATAGCGCACAAAAAGAGCTACCTTAGCTCCCTAACAGGAGTCCAAAGGTCAGCATGCATAGGAATAACTGGAGCTATGAGATCAACGCCACAGGCGAGTCTGGAAAGATGCTTTATCTTCTCCCCATAGAAGAGGTTCTTAAGTGTTCGGCGACTAAAAGCGCGATTCACCTCAACGAATCACAAGCCTGGAGAAACAACACTTTCGGACATGCATCTATTCTTAATCTCTTTGGAACCGAGGAATCAGAAAGAGCAACCGATTATATCATACCCAGTGTGAGATTCGGCACAGAATACACCACATCCATCCCCAACATACAAGAATGGGAAGAAACGGCCGAAGAATTCAATGGCAATCTCCAATTATATACTGATGGTTCCAAAATGGAAAACGGAACTGGATCAGGTGTATATTTATTTATTTACTTGATTGCTAAACCTTAACAGGTTTTATAGCAAATTTAAAATTATAAAATAAGATATTAAATACAATTCAAAAATATAAAGTATGATTTTGAATGAAATAATGTATTTTTAACAAACTAAAAAGTTTTAGTAAATTGCTTAAAGTATATAATTTTATTAAAGTATAAAAAATAATAGAAAAAAAGTTAACTCAAAATCGATAAAATCAGACAGCATAGCAGGGTTGCGTATTCAAGACAAACAAGGTCAAGTTAGCAACAATTTTTGTATACGGCGGAGTCGTGTGACAAACAAGGTCTCATACCCAATAAAACACCACTCCAATAGGTATATATATAATATATATCGTTCTGTCTCCCTGAAGCCGGTGAAATCCTGGCTTGACAGGGTGGTTACTCGACAAACTAGGTCAACTTCACCAAACCAATTTTCATAAAATAAAGAAAACCAGTTGCGAACGCAGGCACCAAGACAAACTAGGTCTTATCGGCCACTCATATCAATATATTACAAATCGATCTAACGTAGTGTTTCAAGAGGTAAAAAGACACCAAGACACCACGGTACCGTCGACAAGTGTAGTTACAATCATCATGAAGATATGAGGCAACTAAAGATCCCAGGTTTAGGTCCATTCAGATTACTTATATGTTTATCCACCAAAATTTTCCATTTTACGCTTAGGTCCATTTATCCATTTAGATTGTTATATTAATGTGTTTACAAATCACCAGATGCATCAGATATAAGTTTGAAAGAACTTTACATAATCAACGACGGTACTGCAGGTAATCTATAATTTTATGTTTGATTGAGTCCATGGATTCACTTAAATCCTTAATCAGATACAAAATTAAAATCACCGCAAGCGCTGCTAAGAGGTTCATTTTGCAAATAATTAGTTCTACAAAAGTTCATGTGGAGTAACTCAAAAGATCTTCTAGGACGAAGAGGAATATTAAAATATATTTTACTCAATAAATATGGACTGTTTACATAGCCATGTAAAAGTTTTATAATCCAACAAGCATTTATCATAATTCTCCGATTTTTTAAAGAAGGAAGATTTAAGAGTTGTAACCGATATTCATAAGGTGGTAAGTGAAAATCAGTATTACAATAAAGATAGCTTAAGCAAAACAAAAGAAATTGTTTCTGCACTGATTCAATGTCGTCTATGTAACAACCGTATCGTGGGCACCAAACAACTGAAGCGTATTCTAAGATAGGCCGCACTAGGGAAGTGAATCATTAAACTCTTTTGCCCAACGTTTAATAAATCCTAAAGTACTATTTGCTCTATTTATTATTTTATTTACATGAATATTAGAGCGTAGTTTAGGATCCATTGTAACTCCAAGATCATTGAAACTATCTAAGGACTCCAATGGATAACCACAAATTTTGAAGGTACATTTAATTGGTGGTTTGCGCGAGAAAGACATATGCTTGCATTTCTTCATGTTGAGGTTCATACGGTTCGTTTTGCACCAGTTATGAAGATGATCTATGTCGGCTTGCAAAAATACATCGTCATTATCATTTTTAAAAGAAAGGAAGAGTTTGACGTCGTCAGCAAACATTAAGATGCTGGAATGCATTATGACAGATGGCAAATCGTTTATAAAAAGTAGAAACAGAAGAGGCCCAAGATGACTTCCTTGAGGTACTCCTGAAGTAACAGGAAACTCGTGTGATTTCTTGAGCTTAAAAAGAACAAATTGTGTTCTATTGCTTAAGTAAGATTCAATCCACTTTACCAACGGTATAGGAAATCCAACAAGATGTAATTTTAAGATCAGTAGTTTGTGATTTACAACGTCAAAAGCTTTGCTAAAATCCGTGTAAATAACATCAGTCTGCATGCCTTTTCCAAAGTTTTCTATAGTTTTTGATGTAAATTCGAGAAGGTTAGTAACAGTGGATTTTCCAGAAAGGAATCCATGTTGAAAGAAGACATTAAAGATTAAACGCTATGCGATAGTCGTGATTTAACAATTGCCTCTAAAAGTTTAGGCAAAGCGCTCAATTTTGCGATGCCACGGTAGTTATCAATTAAAGACCTATTTCCGGATTTATGCAGCGGAATGATAAATGAATGCTTCCAGGCTGCAGGAAAATAGCAGGATTTTAATGATGAAGTAAATAGTAAAGAGATTGGAGTTACTAATTCTTCACAGCAGTATTTTAATATACACGAAGGTATGTTATCAGGACCACTTTTATATGATGTTTTAATATTTTTTAAAAATTATAAGACTGTGTTAGTGTCAATTATTGGGAAATATATATCCCCAGATTGAATATTGAAAGGATAACTTAAATAATCATTGGACGATGATGAATAAGTCGACTTGAAAAAGTCAGCAAAAAGATTGCAAATACTATTGTCATTATCAGACTCAACCGAATTATACTTCATAAAAGAAGGATAGGAATCAATCTTGCGTTTTGTGTTAACAAAGTTCCAGAAGGATTTAGCATCAGATTTGATGTTTAATTTTACTTTTGTTAAGTAGGTATTATAGGATTGTTTGCATAACTGTTGATAACTATATTTAATCGAGGTATAGCATCCAAAATCACATATGTTATGTGTTTTTTGATATTTTTTATAGTATTTAGATTTCAAATTCCTCATTTTTCTTAATTCATTTGTATACCATACCGGACCCGATGTCAAGGAGGCTTTCCTTTGTGGAACAGCTTTAAGAAAACAATCATTGAGCGTTCTATTAAACGCATATACCGCATCATCAAGACTCTGAGAAGATAAACTATTTGTATTAATATTTAGAATAGAATTCCAGTTTATATTAGACAAGTTATTCTTCAAAATCACGTAGTTTGTTTTTTTAAAGTTAAACTCAATAGGTGGTTGAGAATCAGAATACTGCGCAGATGGTTTTGGAAAATTTAAAATAATTTCTAATGTTGGATGATGAGAATCTTCGGGTGTAACCAAAGGATATGATTTAGACACAGAAGCGATATTGCTGTCATCAAAAAACACCAGATCAAGCAAACGATTATTTTTGTTAAAAATGCAGTTAAGTTGGAATAGCCCTTGGATTGAGAGCTCGTTTAAAAAGTAATTATCGGATGAACTTTCAGACGAAGGTAAAAATATTTCAGGAATTTCAGAACAGCAGTTCCAAGAAACGTTTCGCAGGTTAAAATCTCCAGTTATTAAAATATGATCATTTGATTGCAGTTTTGAGCAAACTTTATTAATAGAAGCCAAATGTTTGCTATAAACTTCTAAGGTAGAAAGGGGAGGAATATATGAGCATGTAATAAAAAGGCTCAAGGAACCAAACTTAACATGAACACAACTGAATTCAATGTCCAAGGATTCTGGAATTAATAACTCTTCAGAGAAATGCGTCGCTTTGACTGCAATGAACACACCCCCACCTTTAGAGCAGATACCAGGAATGGAGTTTCTATCTTTGCGGTATATGTTAAATTTGTTGCACAGAATTTCAGTATTTAGAGTGTTAGGTTTCAGCCAAGTCTCACTAAAAGCTATTATATTAAAGTGAAGGTTGTGACTCAAAATTAATAAATTATTTAGTTTTGTGTTAATGCCACGAACGTTTTGGTAAAGGATAAAGAACTGAGAGCAACAATCTAGTTTTTTTGATTCTTGTTAAAAACCGAAAAAGTAGCCAAGGAAAAAGTAGCCAAGGCCGAGGTCTAGAAATAAATTCATGCACCATCGTATTGTCAGGCCAAAACTTTTGATCCAATACCTTGTGAAAAAGATCACCAGGCAAAGATATTTTAAAAGAGGACGTAATTCGCTCGTATGAAAAATTGAATTTGTAAACAGAGATATTTTTATTTACAACATTTAGCTTAGAGTTTATATAGAATAACACGTCTTCACCGGATGTATCAGCTGCAAAACGAGAAACAAATATAGATTTTGCAGGCTCAATAATCACAAGTTCTTTATGAACAGGGGCTTTGATACTGCTGTTCGATACTTGTGTCGGTATCGGTCCTGTAGAAACCGGAGTAATCTGAGAAGGTGCAGGGACCACATTTGAGGAAATACAAGTTTCAGCGTAAGTTTTTTTTGTGGCAGAAACGCGAGGAGAATCAGCATTTTCCTCTATGATTGGTATTGCTTCAACAGAAAGAGAAATCTGATCAGCTGACGCAGCGACCTTAGTTGGTGCGATATTATCAGTCATTTGATCAGTATTGACAGCACCAATTGATTGATCTTCAAGCTGTATGTTCACATTAGGGAAAACAGTTAAAGTAGAAGGTAGAACAGTATTATTATTGGGCGATGGCATGGCTATATCAGTAGTTTTAGCTGAACTACGAAGATTTTTGTTTGAACGTTTACGTTTTGGAGAATTGTAAGCTTCGTCCATAATTTTAAACTTTTTAAACAAATCTTCGTATTCACTCAGTCTATCTTGTGCTACCTTTAGATCCTTAGCCACCTGCAAAAAACCTTTCCGAAATTGTCTAATAAGTTTAAAGATCTCAACGTTTGTGAACCTGCAATCTTCACATGACCAACGAAGTCCCTTACTTTCGTTGAGTGCATCGAAGATCCTCGCAGTCAACGCTGCACACTTGATATGAAAAAATGAATCACACAACCAGCAAGTAACCAGCCGGTCTGATTCACCTTTTACAGCGCAGTTTCGGAAATTGCAGATCATTTTCAGTTTAATAGTAAGTTTTGCAATATAGATGAAAGTAAAAGGAGAAAAATGAACTTAAATGCTTTTAATGAAAAACAGTTTATTTTGTTTAAAGACACTGTAATGTAGAAACTTTGCAGCCCTGATTTTGTTGAACCAACGAATTGAAAGTTTAATAAACACTAGAGTTTTTGCAGTAGCGTTAAAACAGATGTAAAAAGAAAATACGATAATTTGCTCTATAGAAACCTGTTTGCGCTAAAAACAAAACAGGAAGAAGGAAAGAAGCAAATTACAAACAAATATACATATAAATATATATATTTATATTGAAAATTAAATTAAATAACAAGTATTTTAAAAGGATGTAATCCACGTTATCACGCTCCAAGATGTATGAGCACGCCGATCAAAGCTGTTTATTTTTATTTATATATATTAATTTGGAACTTTTGGTTAAAGATATCTTTAAAAGTAAGAGCTCGCAAAAAACACGTCTAGACGGTAAGAAGATAACGAACGATTGCGAAACACTATAATTTAAAGAGTCCTACAAACTCTCCAACTACTGTAGGGTTTTTAAGGCAGAAATATGCGCTATTGAAAAAGCTGCACAGACCATTCATAGAAAAAATCTTACCCCCACAAGGGTAGTAATTTTTCTGGATTGCCAAGCGGCCATCAAAGCGCTGAATAGTAACGACGACGAAGGCTCGAACGGTACAAAACTGTAAACTGCCACTGAACAGTATCTGCAATACCCACTACGTCACTATCTGCTGGGTTCCCGGACATAGCAATATCGAAGGGAACGACGCAGCGTATGAACTGGCTAGGCGTGGAGTAACCGCAAGTACAAACAGAGCTAACACAGATGTGTACATTCCAATAGGCGTCGTCAAAAGTAGTATAGACCTTAATGCCAGAGAGAATGCTAACACTAACTGGGCCTTCAGAGGTGACTGCAACATATCTCGAAGGCTCTGGCCGGAGCTATATGAGAAGAAAACCGAAAGCCTTCTGCTTTTGGCCAAACGAGAAATCCGGATTCTTGTGGGAGTTCTAACAGGTCATTGCCTTATTGGGGTAATGGACAATAGAATGAAAATAACAGCCCCAGACTTTTGTCGGAGCTGCAGGGATCCGGAAGAAACAGAAACAATAACTCACCTTCATTGCGAATGTCCAAGTCTACAGAATCGTCGACTTCTATATATGGGGAACAGATTTTTCAAGGACCTGAAAGATGGTTTGAGGTATCATCGAATAAGTGTTTATTATGGTACTACGATAAAAATAAAAAGAGATTCGCAATGGACCTATTGGCCCCGCGAAAGCTCCGGTAACGGTGCACAACACTATTTACATAACCTAAGCTAACCTGGATCGCCATCCGAGATCCAGATTTCAAAATTTTCATCTAAACTATATTGGATCACGATCCAATAATATTCTATGTTAAACGTTTAATAAATATTGCGATACTGGATCGCGTTCAATATATATATATTGAACGCGTAGCAGGCGCCTTAAAGCAACAAAAGAAAAATTCATGTCTTGTAAAAAATTATTTAAGGGGGACGAGATGTAAGCCATTTGTTATGCATTTTCTGAAAGTTTAAAGTGTCAGGAATATTAGTGAAAATCGATATTTTGTTCCGAATATTTAAATACTTTATACAGCCTTAATCTTTAACGTGATAGTGTTATTTAAACTAACAACCATTAAAATGCCATTCGAATAAATATAACAAAACACTATACTCATCGGAGGCATGCGTTTTTTTAAAAAGGAATTCATTTATAAGATGGCATTGTTATTCAAATCTTTTGTTTTTAAAACAATTTTTTATTTAATTTCCTAACAAATTGTATTTCGCTCTTTCCCAAAAAAAAAACAAATAAAATTGTGGGAAACTTTGTAAATATTAAATAATACCATTCAAGTCTTCATTCAATCTTTAATTTATGTTTTAAAATTTTGTTCAGAGCATTAAATGGGCTCAAAAAAGCCGAAACAAATATGTATGTATTTTGATCAAATTTCAATAAACAATGCATTTATGTATATCTCATGTCAGCAAGTATATTAATAAAAGAAGTCTAAGGAAATTATTGGAAGTTTTTTTTACAAAACCTTCAAAGCCTTTCGGAATTTCTTAACGCATTTTTATTGTAATCATAAACAGTCATTTTTTATTGTTATTTCTACTAATTTACTAATTTTTTCATTAACTATTGATTCACGCCTAATTTATTATAGCTGAATGTGATCAAAAAGACAACGAACGCTTAATAAAATTTAGGTTTTGGAAAAACGTTTGGAAAAAAAGTAAATAAAGTTTATAATAAAATAACTGACATATTGGCTGATCAATTCATTGACGAGCACAGCTGGAGTTAACGACATAATGAGACATAAGGTAAAGAGAAGAAAAAACAAAATATGAAAAGGTACTTAGCACGAGTCAATAGCTCATTAATTATTTACGTTGCTATGCAAACCAACTCAGAAAATTCAGCTAATGAGTTAAATAGTTGTTATGCATTTAACACCCAGTTTTAAAAATTTTTTTTACGTTATGCGACATCGATTTATTTATGACTTTAATTATGAAATTTAATAAACTTAATATTTTTAAGGTCATTTTAAAGCTGCCCTTTTTCAGAAATACTCCAACTTATTCAATCTGGTTAATAATCATACAGTGTTGTATTATTTCAATACTTTAATCAAATAAAATATGACAATTTTATGCGCAATTCAAAGTGAAAAACTGGAAAAATTATTGATTTTGTTTCGAAATTTCAGCAAAGAATTATCATAAAGATATTGTAATAAGAAAACTAACACTCAAAATAAAAAAAGGTCGATGCAAAGCAGTGGTTTGCGGGTAGTCAACCGATTTTATTACAAAGCACAAGGCGCCTGCATAAAGCAGGCATTACAAACATTTAACATTAACATAGACATTTACTTACACATAGACATTAACATCAAAATTGAAGTAGGTAGCAACATCGATATTGACATTGTATTGCATCATAAAGAAGCATGAACATCAATATCGCCATCGACATTGATATCTTCATCGACATCGATATCGATATCGACAAAGAAATCGTTATCAATATCCACATTGAGTTCGACATCATTTTCGTCAGAGCCAATAACAACAACGACATCTAATATCATTATGTATATTTTTATTTATATTAATGTTAATAAATATCGACATTAAAATCGGCAACATCTTTGCTACAGCGACATGTTGTCAATATCGACATTATCTTCTTCATTCATCGTTTTTAGCATTAACATAAATATCGACAAGTACATGAACATCTACGTTCACATTGACATCTTCATTGACATCGGCCTTGACCTTGAGTTTCACATCGAAATCGGCATAAATATATTACATACGTTACATATTGGCAACGTTTTAATGATCGTCAACACTTTTAATAACAAAATTTCTATCGACAAAAACATGAACATCGACATCGACAACTTCATCGACAACAATATTTACATCGACTATGAAATCCTTCTAGATATCCACATTGGCCGCATTCAGTGCAGACAACAGTTGGCAACTGTTGTGTGAAAATTCGCTGAATGGTCGAATTTTGGGAGCGCTAACTAAAACTGATCAAGCAGCGAACGCCATTTAATCGAGCGATCAAATTCTATGCTACATGAATACAACTGTTTGGTTAACTGTTAGATGCTGCTACTGACGCTGTTAAATTAATAAACACAGAAAGAACGCAGCAAATTTAAGTAAGAAACCTTTGCAATTGAATCAAATTAACAAAAAAAATTATATATAATTAAATTGAATCTAACTTCTGACGTGTAGAGTAGCATAGCATTCAAAAAACAACATCGTGAACTAAGGTAGCGCTACCATTACAGTTCACAACACTTGTCTGCGCTGAATGCGGCCATTGAGTTCGACATCGTTCTCGGCAGAGCCAATTACAACAACGAATCATATATTAATATCTATATCAACAAAAATATCGACATAAAAATAGGCACATCTTTATCACAGTTATCAATATTGGCATTACTTGGATATCGTTATCAATATCGACATCGTCTTCGTCATTGTCATTGTTTTCAGCATCAACATAAATATCGACAAGACATCTTCATCGACATCAATATCGAAATCGACATAGCTTTTTACATCTATTGGCCCAGTCTTCGTGATCGCCATAACATTCAACATCAAAAATACTAATCGAATTGAAAGAGTTCAACGGAGTTTAACCAGATATGCGCTCAAAAAGGTACATTGGCCAAATGGTTTCCCTTCTTATACTGCTCGAAGCAAGCTCCTTGGTTTGGGATCTTTACATGACAGAAGAATCTCTTTCTCTAAATTATTCGTGTACCACATTCGTTCTGGCAAAATAAATTGAGACGATTTACGAGCCCTTTTCATTTTGTATGAGCCTCCAAGATTGTTGAGAGTAAATAGACTACCCTCAAACTCATAAGACAAGGTACACAGCAAATGAGCCTATCAAAAGATGCATTTTTCTTTGTAATAGCTTGGCAAATGACCTTGATTTCAACATAACTGATTACCGCTTTAAATTAAACCTTTTTTCTTTATGAAACTAATAACACAGTGTAGCAAAATAATAAAAAGTTAAAATTACAGAGACCATTTGTAGAAATTCTCAAAGAAGGACATTTTGCAAGTCTTCCGCATTTGGTCTAACCTATCAACTTCGTCACAGTGTTTTTTTTAAATGCTTTTTAACACTTATGTGCTCGAATTTTGTTGCGCCGAGATTCATTGATGTCTTACACCCTTTTGCCTTATTAGTAATGGAAAAACAAAATCCACTTATGTATGCTGGGTACAATTTAACGTAGAATACGATTATGTAAAAAGAAATTTCTAAAAAAATTTGGCATGTGTGCATATTTTATTCATTCACTTCAACAGTGTGTGACCAGAGTGGAATAAAATATTCCACTTTGGAATATTCTTTTTTTCAGTGAGCATATTTTTTAAATATAATTCAAAAATATTTTGAAATATAATTCAAAAATATGCTCACTGAAAAAAAGAATATTCCAAAGTGGAATATTTTATTAAACTCTGGTCACACTGTTCCAGTGAATGAATAAAATATTGAATTATATTTCAAAATATTTTTGAATTATATTTAAAAAATATGCAGCATATGGAATATTTTTTTATTCCAAAATTTATCTAAATAAACAAAAAATGCAATAAAAAAAAATTTTTTTTGGTTATCGATATTTAAATGTAATTTTCACTTTTTTGAAAAAAATCTTTTACAAGTCCTATTTATAAAAAAGGTTGTAGGAATGATATCAACAACTATAGGCCTATCGCTAAACTCTCATCGATTCCAAAACTATTTGAGCGGCTCGTGTATGATCGTGGGAAAATTCATTGTGGGAAGGTCAAAACAACTCGTCAGCATGGAGTTGTTACTGGCAGATCCACTGTGTGTCTTATCTCTTCGATTTTACAACATTCTGCTTAAATTCAGTTTATTCAGGTAACCAGGTCGATTATGTTTACACTGATTTTAGTAAACTACCACACAAATTAATTATATTTACACTTAAGTTAATGGGTTTTCCACAATTTTTTGTATTACTGGATCCAATTGTATCTGACAGAGCGATCTTATCAAATACGATTTCAAGGTGTATTATCTGCTGAATTTATTGCTGAATCAGGTGTTCCTCAGAGTAGCTACCTTGGTCCACTTCTGTTTCTTTTAGTCATTAATGATGTAACCCACATCATCAAATACTCTCATCTGCTCATTTATGCAGATTATATAAAAATATACAGAACAATAGATGCTAAAGACAATTCCAATCTCCTCCAGTCTGATTTAAAATCCTTTGAAGTTTGGTGTTCTAACTACAACTACGAACGTTTTACCATGACATAGTAAAATTCACATACTTTGTTTCAAAACACTTGTTAATAACAAATTGTTTGTAATATATGTTTCATTGACTTATGTATTTGATATTTGTTCAGATAATAAAATATTTTTCATTCTCGATTTCATTACTCTGCAGTTTGCCTGCAAGAAAGTAATGAAAGAGTTTCAATTGGAGCATTTGCTGCCACAACTAAAAGGGTAAGTATTTTAAATAAAATTACTAATATCTGACAAAATCCTGTTTTTTTATAGACGCTGGGATACACTATCATTATCTAAAAAATTTTAACGATATGAACATAGCTGATAATAAAAAACCTAAAATAAAACTGTAATTTTGAAAACCAATAAAGCTTTTTTTAAATTAATAGAGGAAATGCGGATTTTTGTACATTTTTTAAATTAATGGGAAAGAATGAACATTTTCATTTTTAAAATAAAAATAATTGTTGTACCATTGCATTTTAAAATGTTTATTGTTACAAATCGAACGAGCATTTTAGAATCTTATTTTAAAATTTTCGTTTTTAAAATGAAAATAAACATTTTACATTTGAGAATATTTATTATCAAAAATCAAACGAACATTTTAGAATCTCGTTTTAAAATTTTCGTTTTTAAAATTAAAACAAACATTTTACTACAGCATTTTAAAATATCCATTGTTAAAAATCAAACGAACATTTTAGAATCTCATTTTTAAATGTAAGTTTTTAAAATGAAAATAAATGTTTTACTATTTCATTTTAAAATGTTCGTTTTTAAAATTAAAATAAACGTTAGAAGTGCAAAATCTAGGTTTAGTTACGTTTTTAAAAGTAACTCGTTTCTGCCACTTTTGAAAATGTTGTTTTCTCTGTGTACTCATGAGATTTGTAAAAAAGCATCTTCTATGCTCGGGTTTATGAAACGCTGGGCCAAAGAATTTAATAGTATGATTACAACTACAATGCTGTATTATTCTATTGTGCGTCCTCATTTGGAGTATGCAAGTCAAGTTGGTTACTCAAGTTACAATGTACATTAGAGTGGGTCGCAAAAAAAATGTCTAGAGTCCGCACCTCATATGAAAGCTTACCTCGAGAGGTTTACGTGGATATAAAAATTTTTTTCGACACCCTGTATGAACCGCCAAAACGGCTTTTCCTTCATGACCAAATCATCAAATCAACAAATACAATACATCGTTGAAAAGGTATTAATGAGCCCTACAATTGCTCTGTAAGTGCCTAAAACCTAAAACATCAAATTCGTAAAGTTATTTCAGTGACACAGACTTCTACCCCCAAAAATGAAAAAAAAGATTTATAGAAAAAAAAGCCCATAAAAAACAATAAACTTTGTCCTGGAAAGTATTTCAAAAAGTTGAGAATCAAAAAAGTAACAGTCGATTAAAGTTCGGAATCTAAATTGATCGTTATCTAAAACGTAATTTACAGTAACTTTATTTTTTGAAGAGTGTAAATAAAATAAAACCAAGAAACCAACAAAGTCCATGTTAAAAAATATATTTTTAATATAAAAAATTAAGAAACTGCAAGTTTGAATAAGACACAACAACAATTTAAAAAAATTTTTCCGTCGTATGAGATGCTTTTCAACATACTGTCACTATTAGCTGCTGCCTTGGCTTAATGCTCAGAATTTGGCTCATTCTTTAAAAATGTTGATCTTATCTATGATTAGACCATCAAAAAATTCTAAAATCTTTTTGGTCACATCGGAAGAGTGTTTCTTCGCTTTTGCGCCAATAAATGAGCTGTTCAGAGGACAAGTGGCGTAAGTCCATTCATTTTATATCTCCCTTAATAATGAAGATAATGGCTAATGGGTAGTTTTGTCCAACTTCTATTTAAAAATGCTGTCATTCCTCATCAAAAAATTCTTAAAAATATTTTCCATTACATTTTTACAGCGGAAAGGAGGAATTTTAAAAAATTTTCAGAGGACAAGTGGCGTAAGTCCATTCATTTTATATCTCCCTTAATAATGAAGATAATGGCTAATGGGTAGTTTTGTCTAACTTCTATGTAAAAATGCAGTCATTCCTCATCAAAAAATTCTTAAAAATATTTTCCATTACATTTTTACAGCGGAAATTAGGAATTTTAAAAAAATTTTCAGAGGACAAATGGCGTAAGTCCATTCATTTTATATCTCCCTTAATAATGAAGATAATGGCTAATGGGTAGTTTTGTCCAACTTCTATTTAAAAATGCTGTCATTCCTCATCAAAAAATTCTTAAAAATATTTTCCATTACATTTTTACAGCGGAAAGGAGGAATTTTAAAAAATTTTCAGAGGACAAGTGGCGTAAGTCCATTCATTTTATATCTCCCTTAATAATGGAGATAATCGCTTACGGGCAGTTTTGTCCAACTTCTATGTAGAAATGCTGTCATTCCTCATCAAAAAATTCCTAAAAATATTTTCCATTACATTTTTACAGCGGAAAAGAGAAATTTTTAAAAATTTTCAGAGGACAAGTGGCGTAAGTCCATTCCTTTTATATCTCCCTTAATAATGAAGATGGGTGACCAGCTAGGGTGTGGAAGGGCGTAGTGCTGGGCAGCGCTGCGTCTTGAACAAAAACCCCACAGAGCCCGCAACTGGCACTGACAAGGCGAGTCGGTGTCGCCTTAAAAGCACCTTGCCCAAACCCCCCCTTGTCTTTCTCTAGACTTAAAACTTGAGGGGTCTCTCATAGACCTTAATCCTGGAATGTGCACAGGGTTTGGGTCCCGTCACATTATCAAATTTCCCAATGAAAATCGAACCAGCCTCGGATGATAACCCCAAACACGTTGACGACCACCGCAAACGAAAAACGGACCATGATTTACGGATATGCACCTGGAATGTCCGGACTCTCTACAGAGAAGGTGCATCTTTCCAACTGGCGGAAGCCCTCGCAAAAATAAAGGCCGACATCACCGCCATCCAGGAGATGCGATGGAAAGGGCAAGGCTGCTCTAAGCGAGCAGACTGCGATATTTACTACAGCTGCCATGCGGAGAAGCGCGAATTCGGATGCGGCTTCGTCGTAAGACGAAAACTACGCCACCTTGTTTCTCGGTTCACACCAGTGAACGAAAGGTTGGCGACGATACGCATCAAGGCAAAATTTTTTAATGTAACCTTAATTTGCGCGCACGCCCCGACGGAGGAAAAGGACGATGCCGCCAAGGATGCTTTCTACGCGAGCCTAGAGGACGTGTACAATCGCTGTCCGGCCCACGACGTAAAAATAGTCCTCGGCGATTTTAACGCAAAGGTCGGAAAAGAAGGCGTCTTTGGCCCCACTGTCGGTCAGTTCAGTCTCCACGAGGCCACTACGAACAACGGTCTAAGACTGATCGACTTCGCCGCGGCACGAAACATGGTAGTAAGTAGCACCAGATTCCTACACCTCGACATCCATAAGGCCACCTGGCTGTCCCCTGATCAAAAAACACGAAACCAAATTGATCATTTTGTGATCGACGGAAGGCACGCTTCTAGCGTTCTGGATGTGAGTACATTTCGGGGAGTGAACATCGACTCCGACCACTTTCTTGTTGCAGCCAAGATCCGCATGCGGTTATGCAATGCAAAGAACATACGCACAGGAATGCAACGAAAGCTAGACGTCGCTAAGCTGCAATCACAAAGGACAGCTGAGGCCTACTCCGCTCAACTCTCGGTTAAGCTCAACCAACCAACCTCACAACACGATGATGCCGATGGACTTTGGGCGCACATCTCCCACTCCATGCGCGCTGCCGCTGAAGAAGTGATTGGTTTCCGGCGCCCGCAACCTCGGAACCAATGGTATGACCAGGAGTTTCGTGACGCGACGGCAGCAAAAAACGCCGCATACAGAAAGACGCTGCAGTCAGCTGTAACGCGAACCGTGCGAGAAAAATATCGTGAAAAGAGGAAGGAAGGGAGACGCTTTTTCAGACGCAAAAAAAGGGAGCAAGAAAAGCGTGAGCGTGAAGAAATTGAGGTGTACAAAGGCAAGAAGGATGCACGAAAATTTTACCAACAGGTTAAGCGTCTAACCCAAGGTTTCAAGCCCGGAGCATCCACTTGTAGAGATGGGAATGGAAATCTGGTTACGGATACGCAGTGCGCACTGAGATTGTGGAGACAGCATTTTTCCAATCTGCTTACGGGCGATGATCCCACCAACTCCGCCCATGGAGAATGCAGTTCGCCACAACAAATCGACGATGACGAAGTAGAAGTTCTACCACCTAGCCATGACGAGGTTCGAGTTGCTATCCAGCGGCTCAAAAACAACAAAGCAGCGGGTGCTGACGGCCTGCCAGCTGAACTGTTTAAAGCCGGCGGCGATGAATTGATAGGGTGCATGCATCAACTCATCAGCAAAATATGGCTAGCGGAATGCATGCCGACGATTGGAATCTCAGCGTGCTTTGTCCCTTACTTAAGAAAAGAGACCCGACAATTTGCGCCAACTACCGAGGTATCAGTCTTATTTCCATCGCAGATAAGGTCCTGTCGAGCGTACTATGTGAAAGACTTAAGCCGTATACAAAAACACTGATTGGACCTTATCAGTGTGGCTTTCGACCTGGTAAATCCACCATAGACCAGATTTTTACACTGCGCCAAACCCTGGAGAAAACCAACGAAAAGCAAATCGACACGCATCATCTCTTTATCGATTATAAAGCTGCGTTTGATAGCCCGAGGCGGGATTGCCTATACGCAACAATGTCTGAGTTCGGTATACCTGCAAAGTTGATAAGACTCTGCAGGATGACGTTGAGCAATACTTGCAGCTCCGTCAAGGTAGGAAATGACCTCTCCGAAACCTTCCATACTGAACGAGGTTTCAGACAAGGCGACCCGCTATCTTGCGATCTCTTCAACATCATCATGGAGGGGATCCTACGAAAGGCCGGTGTGCATCGCAATGGCACCTTTTTTTACAAAGGTGTTCAGCTCCTTGCGTATGCTGATGATATTGATATCATCGGTAGAACCAAGAGAGATGTCACTGCTGCTTTCACCGCTATCGAAAAAGAATCAGCCAAGGTGGGTTTGACGGTAAACGAGGGTAAAACGAAGTATATGCTGCCTGCTGGCAGGGGAGCGGGGCGGCTAGGCTCTCACGTTTCAACAGGCAACTATAACTTTGAAGTGGTCAAGGAATTTACCTACCTTGGCACCGCCATTAACAGCAATAATGATGTCAGCCTGGAGATAAAGCGAAGAATAACAATTGCTAATAGGTGCTACTACGGGCTTAGTAAGCAATTACGTTGCAGAGCCCTCTCTCGATCGACAAAACTGACACTCTACAAGACGCTCATTATACCTGTGCTTCTTTATGGCGCTGAGGCATGGGTTGTCTCGCAAGCAGACGCAGCCGCTCTTGGGGTGTTTGAGAGAAAAGTTCTTCGCAAAATCTTCGGCCCTATTCGAGTTGGCGACGACTATCGCATACGAATGAACCACGAGCTGTATGAGCTATACGACGACATTGAAGTAGTTCAGCGTATCGCAATCCAGCGATTACGCTGGCTAGGTCATGTCCATCGTATGAATGACGATGCTCCAGCGAAAAAGGTGTTCGAGGCGAAGGCCGAAGGCCGACGACGAAGAGGGAGACCATGCCTCCGATGGATTGACCAGGTCGAGGAAGCCCTAACCGCGCTTGGTGAAACCAATTGGAGAAGGCGCGCGAGTTATGATTTTGAGTCCTTTCTTTGGAAATAAAAAAACGACAACTTTTATTTTCAAGTTTTTTAGAACTGCTTTTATTGAATATCGCTTAAAGACTGACTTTTCTTAAATCTACCAAAATGCTTGTAACTTTACAATTTCATTTTTCATACATTCCACTTTTTATATATTTATATGTGCATATGCACTTAGTTTGTATATGTTTGTTTACAATTTCTTGCTTTCCCCATTCTGCTTGCTATGCAGTGAGGTTCTTTGGCATATTAATTTTAGGTCGTTAAAATGTTGTGAAATCTGAGTTCGATGAATTATCGCTCTAGATTTGGAAAGTGTTTAAATGTTGTGTAACTTGAGTTCGATGGATTGTCGGCATGCAGTTTTTGGGTATATGTCACAATTCATCGGATCATGTTACAATGTGGAAATGTTGTGTAAAATTTATAAGGTGTTACGAGATTTGGGTTAGTATTGTGTTTAAGGAAGTGTTATAAGATTTGGGTTAGTTTTGTGAAATTAAAAAAAATGTCAGCTAAGATTTTGTTAAGTGTATTGTTTCTTATATTTTGTATGTAAATAAAGTGTTTGGTGGGGTTGGTTGCGCAATTGACGTAACTCGCGCGAAGCAGAGGCGCCTGGCGAGAGCTGATGAGATCGGCCGAAACCCGACGACGGGTTGCTATGGCCACCTAAGTAAGTAAGTAATAATGAAGATAATGGCTAATGGGTAGTTTTGTCCAACTTCTAGGTAAAAATGCTGCCATTCCTCATCAAAAAGTTTTTGAAAAATATCTCCTATTAGATTTCTACAGCGGAAACGAGAAATTATTTATAAATTTCAGTGGCGCAATTTTAAATGTTTTTACTAATATACAATATTCTGCATCGTTTTTGTGTATTATTTAGTTTATTTTTTACGATATGGATAGCTCCAATTATGCTCTTGACCAAACTTTTAAGCAAAACTGAGTTCTTCATACTTGGAATTCATTTAAGAACTTTTCTAAACGTTAAATTTTCTCAAAACTACCAAAAATGGACTTACGCCACTTGTGCTCTGAAAAAATAATGATATTTGTCAGAGCAATAAAAAATTATTGCATTTTGTTCAGAGATAACGTAAGCTAGGAGTTTCTAGCCCGTACTCATAAATAGGTTACATTTTTCTCTTCACTTCTACGTACTTAACTCAATTTCCCTAAAAAATGGACTTACGCCACTTGTGCTCTGAACAGCTCAAATTCTTCTATATCACTTGAGTGGTTCAGAGGATAGAGAATATAACAGATATGCAACTACCTTAATGTACTGTGATTTAATGTACCTTGGATAGTATTTTGAAATAATATTAAAATAAAGGATTTGTTACTTGTCATCATATGATTCGTTAGACGCTGATTTATACTTAAATGTAAAAAAATTTGAAGGTTTATATTTGTAATAAAAAAAATAATATAAAAAACAGTTGTATTATTGTTTCACTTCCGACGAAACAATTTGACCATTCTAAACTTTGATCGACTGTTACTTTTTCAATTATCACCTTTTTTAAATAACTTCAAGGACAAAGAAAGAATAATATAAAACATCGTTCCGACGAAACAATTTGACCATTCCAAACTTTGATCAACTGTAACTGTCTTGATTCTCAACTTTTTTAAATACTTTCAAGGACAAAGTTTATTGAAATAACTTTACGAATTTGATGTTTTATATTTGATGTTTTGTAAATTTCTCAAAAAAGTTTATGATCAGATTTATTTAAATAATGTGCCATGGACAACATTTTTTTTTCAAAAACTAAATTGCACTTAAAAATTATTTTCCATTGAACCAAAAAATTTAGACATCGGTTGAGAATGGCGGCAGTTTTAGGGTTTTTTTTTTTCATTGTACAAAACTGATTCCCATATATGTACATATTTCCACTACCATAACAAGTGCTCCCAATGCGTCAAACATTAGCCGATTTTGCTCATCTTTATCTCGTTGGAAAGGAATTATGATAACCACGGCTCGTATTTTGATGACCTAAGAAAACTTAAAAAATTACCCAAAAAATGATAAAATTTACCTAAAAACCTAAAAAACGCAGGCAATTGCATAAAAAATAAGCAAAAAGAAAGCTTTAAAAATAAAACATTAAGAAACTTAAAATGTTTTTTATATAATTTTTATGCATAGCGTTACAGTATATCACAAGGTACATTTTTAAGTTATTAAAATTAAAGGAACGTCGATTGTCTGGCAAAATGTTTTGTAAACATAAAAACTTCTTTCTACTTCTGCACTGACAAGAGGAACATATCTAAAAGACGATATGCCATCGGATGTAAGTTCCTCTTCTAATATCATAGTATTGAAAGTTCTATCCCCTAAAATATTTCAGCAATACAGCATAAAAATAGAGTTAATAAAAAATAGCATATCCTGAGTCTTTATCTAACACTTGTTTCATCTTTTTACATACCCATTTGTCAGTTTGACCACGCGCATTACTTTTTTTTTCACCGAGGTCTATAAACAAAGCCACTCCTTTTTCGAGAGGTAATGTTTTTGATTGAAGGGACTCTTGTTAAAGGAATATGTTAAAATTTTGCATTTTTACATTTTTTAATACGGAAAAAAACGAAACAAAAAATCTTTTAAAATAACACTAAAATAACTTAAAAAACCGAAAAATGCTCTATAAATTAAAAATGTTCAAAATGAAAACAAAATAACGCTAAAAAAATGAAAACAATTAACGCTAATGAAAAAAAAGCTAAAAATTACGAAAAAATGCCCTAAATCTAGTAAAAATGACCTGAAAACTAAAACCGATAAAAAAAACAATGAATAATGATAAAAAATTACCTTAAAACATTTAATATTTGGAATTTAGGAAATATAAATGGACGTTCTAAATACGAGTAACCAGGGAATGCCTTAGAAGCAGCAAAAAAAGATGACATGTCATCGAAATTTTAGCCTTGATGATAACCAACATGTGCAGTACAGAATTTTCAAAAATAAAACCAAATATGTAACGACTTTTTTTTTTTTTTCAATTCACTGTGAGTGCACAGTGGACACTGTGTATATTTCAAATAAAGAATAGTGGAATTCAAATAACATTAGAACTAGTTGTAAGAGTATGGTAACAGTGATGTGGTTACACTAATGAAGAGTGGCGAATTCAGTGAGTCGCTCTCTGAGGATCATTTAATCACATGGAATTTGATGAAGCAAACATTTAACGAATTCCTGGGTCCATGATTTAATGAACGCATTCAACATACGCGGAGTTCACTATTATTTTATTTTATTATTATTTTTATTATTATTTATTATTTATAAACAATTTTGATATAACAATAGTTCAAATACACTTAAGATTAAATACACAATACAAAATTGATTTACAAATTACTGCATTCAGATGTTCAAAATGAACAAGTGTTGAAAAGCAGTTGACATATCATGAAATAAAAACCATTACTTATGTATTGAGGTGGGGTCATGAATGAAAAACATTAAGATATGTATCACGATGACTGGTAAAAGTAGTTTAACAATACTTATAGATATAGATATTTGAAAACTAAGCTTTTGTAAATAAAAAATCAGATAATAAGTAACAGTGTAACTAAACTGACAAGAAAATATGCAATAAATTATAGATAGGGAAAAAGAAAAAAGAAAAGAAAAATAAAATATATAATTATACTTGAACAGAGATCAGAGTGTTAACAGTTTTAAAGTCAAACATAAACAGCCATGTCTTTACCTCTCTAAGAAACAAAAAAATATTTCTAATGCAACGAATATTAAATGGTAGTTTATTAAAAATTCTAGGCGCAGCACATGAATAGGAGTGGAAGAAGAGAGTTGATTTGTGAACAGGAATTTTTACACAATGTTGACGATTTACCCTTAAGTTATGTCTAGCATAGCTTCTATTATTTAAGTAACCAGATCTTTTGAAAAAAACTTTAAGTACTTTATAGTAGTATAAATGCCTAATTGGCAACACATTTAAGATTTTAAACAATGGAAAGCTACTATCTAATTTCCTTTTATGGCAAATTAAACGAATGGCATGTTTTTGAGCAACCAGTAGTGGATGAATCTTAATTAAATGGGTTCCTCCCCAACAAGGTATCCCATATTGCAATTTAGAATGAAATATTCCATGGTAGATGCAATTCAGTAATTTTGACGAGCAGTATGATTTCAGTAGGTAAATTTTTCTAGTTGCACTCAAGAGATATCGTTTTAGAGCAATAGTATGATCTAACCATGACCATTTCCAGTCCAATAATAACCCAAGATATTTAAATGATTTAGCACATTCGATCACAAAACATTGAGTGGAACATTGATTAGAAATATTAAATGTTATAGCATCGAGAAATTAAAACTGCAAACATTATTCCCAAAAGAGAATTTTTTGCAGCTAGCACAATGAAAAACAAAACTGCACGGGCTAATATAAAAACCACTTTTGTTAAAAAACATTAATTTGGTTTTGTCACTTATAACCATCTTATGTGTATAAAACCAATGACGAAGAAGCTCTAAGTCATTATTTAATTCACATGCTAGATTATGCATGGAGTCACTTGTATAAGTACAAGCCGTGTCATCAGCAAACGCTACAACTGAACTGAAGAACGGAAGACTAAAAATAGAATTTACGAAAATAAGAAATAAGATGGGCCCCAGAACAGAGCCCTGGGGGACACCTATATCCACGTCTACAAAATTACTAAAACTGCCATTTATTTTAAGTTTTTGTTTCCTATTAGCTAAATAAGACTGAAACCAATTATAAAAGGTTCCTCTGAAACCACATTAATACAATTTCGTAAGTAATATTTTGTGATTTACAGTATCAAAAGCTTTTTTAATGTCTATAAAAAGTGCTGCACAGACTTTATTTTCATTCAACCCGCTGTAAATATTATTGCAAAAATTAAGGAGTGCATCTTCTGTGGATAAACCCTCTCTGAAGCCATACTGACATTCACTAAAAAAATTAAATTTTGACAGAAATTTGAGCATTCTCTTTTTTACAGCCTTTTCAAAAACTTTTGCAAATACTGGTAGCAATGATATTGGTCTGTAGTTATTTAAATCAGTTTTTTCGCCTTTTTTAAACAACGGTATAACGACTGCTTTTTTAAGATCATTCGGAAAAATTCCAAGCTCAATGCTTCTATTGAAGACATTACAGAGGACATCAGCAACGTTATAAGCAATCTTTTTGAGAAAATTATTTGAAAAAACATCATCAGAGCAAGAATGTGAGTTTTTGAGAGACATTATTATTTTGAAAATTTCAAAAGAGGAAATGGGCTCGAAATAAAAACTATTTTGGTTAAAAGGTTCCTTATCTACACAGTCACACGAAGCATCTAAGGGACCAACATCAGCAACTACAGCTTTACCAATTTTAGCAAAAAATTTTTTAAACGCATCAGCTTTTTCATCCGAATCTTGAACAACAGTGCCTTCAACAATGATAGAATCTATGTGATTATTCTTTTTAGGTTCCTTAAAGATATCATTAACTAATTGCCATTCTTTTTTCACATTTCCCTCGATTTTACTGAACTCATTAATATAGTAGTTAGTTTTGCACATTGAGACTTGAACCGAAATTTCTTTGCATAATTTTTTGTATTGTTCTTTTAAGCATAAATTGAGAGGCTGCTTAGACAATTTCTTGAATAGTTTATTTTTATAATGTATTTTCTTCAACAATGCAAAAGTCATCCAAGGCTTAAGTTTTTTATACTTAGAAACACCATTATCACAATTAGAAGTACACGAATTAACATGTTGAACTAACGTTTCATAGAAGATCGTATATGCTTTGGATGGATCAGGTTCACAGTATACTTTACTCCAAGATTCCAACATAAGTCTTTCATTCAATTCTGAAAAATTAATTTTGTCATAGAAAATTTGTTTTTGAGAAGCCTTGTTGTCAGGTCTACTAACATTCTCAAAATACAAGCAAGTCAAACAATGATCAGAAAAATGCATATTTGCGACAGAACTATACATTGTAAATTTACTAGACGAATTCAATTTCACAAAAACATGATCGATACATGTAGAAGAATTATCAGTTATACGAGTTGGTTCATTAACACACGATTCAAACCCATACGAACAAAGAAAAAATAAATATTTGTCTACCAAGGGTGAATTAACTAAGATATTCAAATTAATGTCTCCTAGAAGAATAGTATTATTACCATTATTACACGACAAAAATGCGTCAAGGTCGCTCAAAAACATGTCCATATTAGAGTTACTATGAAATCTATAAATGCAAAAAAAAGTAAATTTTTGGTTATCAACCACACAACAAATTTTAGCTATATCTGCACTTAGTAAATTATTACAACAGAAATCACACGTAAACTTTTCTTTCACAAAAACAGCTACTCCTCCAGCAGCATAATCGTTATTGCAATTCGCAAAGCATTTGTAACCTCGAATATTAAACAAACTTACTTCAGAGTCAAAAATCCAAATCTCTGTAAAAAAGATAAAATCCGGCTTGTTTATGAAAGACTCCAAATGCAAAATAAAATTATCAAAATTCCTTCGAAGACTTCTAATATTTTGATGAATGATAAAAAGGCTGTTCGAATTTTTTTGGTTGGATGAGATAACATCGAAATTTAATTTTTTACACTGCGCGAGAGGGATATTATATAAATTATCTTGAGGATCTATAATTCATTGTCCCTGAAAATTCATTTTATGCTTTATCATTTGGATGTTTCCGCTCGTCAAATGCCTTCAGAGTCCAACGAACAAGGCGAACGCTATCGCTACAAAAACACAAATGCACAATTATTTATTAAGAACCTTTGTGGGTTTTTAACACCGAATTAAAGATAGACGCGCGTCTTTCACGCATTTCGTGCGTGCTTTTTTTGTGTTATTAAGCAGATATTTTAGTGCTTTTACTTTATCAACTATTCGTAGTAAATCCACATCACTGTTACCATACTCTTACAACTAATTCTAATTTTATATGAATTCCACTATTTTTTATTTGAAATATATACAGTTTCCCACGTACACTCACTATGAATTGAAAAAAAAAATATAAATCGTTACATAGTTCGTTTTATTTTTAAAAATTCTGTACTGCAACATGTTTGTTATCATATTGCCTTTTCAACGGGATAAAGATGATAATAATTGTTACTTTTTCACATTCTTAGATGAGTTCGAAATAGAATCATGAAATTGTCTCCTTACTAAACCACAAGCTTACCTTACGCTTAAATTCATAAAAAAATATTGTTGACGTTCGGAAAAGCCTATTTTTATATTTAGAAAAAAATTAAATTCAATGCCTCCATAAAGTTTCCGTTTCAATTATAATTTGATTGTTTTCTAATTTTGAATAAATTCAGTTCTGCGAGCAATATTTTGCTGGCGACGGCTCTCAATAATTAATTCTTTGTTCAAACAAAATTTAAATATTATGTTTACATTAACTATCATTTCTTTCTAAACAAATTATTAATATGCAATAATAAGACAATTTATGATTGAAAATGATTAATTTTCAAGTGCCCTTTTTGGAAAAATGGTTCGTTTTTTAATTTAGTCTGGTGGATGATTTCATAATGGTTCATTTATGAGTGCCGAAAAAAAACTTTTTTTTCAAAACGTTTCAGAACAAAAATTGCAATATTTATGATTCTTTTTTTTACTTATTTCTGAATAAAAAGGGTTTGCTTTCGAGAGGCATTTTAGTCCGACGAATGAATTCAAAAGCGTTAATTTATCAGTGCCGAAAATGAATTTTTCTACCCGAATGAATTTAAAAAAGATAGTTTGGTTCACTGGGTTTGTATTGTAGTAAAAATATATTTGGTAATCAGTTCTTTACGATGAAAAAAAAACGCTTAAATTGCCGCCATTAAGCGAATTCTCAACCGATATCTAAAATCTTGAGTTCAATGGAAAGTGAAAGTGCAATTTAGTTTCGTGAAAAAGTAAATGTCCGTGACACATTATTTAAATAAAATTGATAGAAACACAAATATTTTTGAGAAATTTACACGAATAGGCCTCGCTACACGCTATATTTTGTTTTTTTCGAATTTTGTTTTACACTATCATATCTCACGTTAAATTTGACTGCGTATACGTGGATTTTGTTTGACATTTTTAACAAGGCATTGGCTGTGAAAAAATCAATAAATATTTGTTTAGCAAAATTCGAAACCCATAATCTTTAAAAACAGTAAAAACAAATTTTGACGGCATTGATAGGTCAGACCGAATTCGATGGACTCTCGACATGTCCTTATTTCAAAATTTCTTCAAATGGTTCTTTTACTTTTCTATCGGTCACACTTTGTTATATATTTATAGTTATGACATTTTTGTATAGCCTGTAAGATATAGGTTATTATAAGTAGACTAAATTAATAAATAATTATCGATTTCACCTTTGTCATTGTCATCGTTTTCAGCATCAGCATTATTTTCGACATTGAAATCGATATCGACATATTTATTGACATCGGGTTATACTTTGTCATTGACATCGAATTCGACATTATTACCTTCGACATCAATGATATCAGCATTAATTTCAATATCGATATCAAATTTTTATTAATATATATTATTAATAAAAAAATATAATTTTTTAGAATTTTATTTGAGCTTAGTGCCAAAAAAATTTGTGAAGCAACAGGTTGCAGCAACAACATGTTCTTTGCAAAACATACCACCAATCATACTATACATATTTTAGAATATCTATAGTAATAAAACTCATTTTCTGTTTGTTTGTTTGGCCTTTATACAACACTAAACGACTCAACGGATTCGCTCAAACTAAGTGTACATATTAAGTGCATCTTAACTTAAAATGTCACGTACTTAGTTTTTGCCACGCCCTCTCCAAAATTTTTCAACTAACGGTAGTTTTATTATTATAATACTTTTTACAATAGGAGTTTTTTGTGTATTAAATTTAAAATTTTTTTTGTTATTTTGACATTAGAAAAACTCCCATATCTTCAAATTATAGAAATTTTTAGTATGATGACTTTTTCATAAGACCTGGTTACCTATCCATCGAACAATCGTTTCATAAAACATTGTTCTAAAATCAAAGTTTGAACTTTCGATGCAAATATCTCCACTGTTCATAAATATATTTTATTCCATTTTTTTTTTCTGTTCGAAGGTTCAATAAAATCACTTCACAAATATAGTTTAAATTGTACCGTTTAGTCAGTGTATATATATTTTAAAATTTTGTCAAAAAAGGTCCAAAATATTGACTTTTTACTCAAAAATTGTTTTTATTGTAAAAATTAAATCAAATAAAAATTACAAATTTGACTGCCTTGCATATGACATAGCATTTATTTGCAAAAATTCTTCCAGTTAAGCGCAAAAACTATTTTACTGTTTTTGTCATTCCGATTTTTTTTCGCGAAAATTATTTTTATCCAAAATGTTGTTTTCATATTTTTTACAAAAAAGTCAAGACACAGAAATAATTTATGTGAAAAAATTTACCCCTATATCTCTTTCCAATCAAAAGTTATGGCTAAAAATCTAATTTTTTTTCCATACCAGACTATTAATAAAACTCAGTTTTGTTTTAAAATTTTCTAAATAATTTGAACGCCCCCATTTATATGTAAGAATGCAGTTGTGTGTCTAGAGTAATTACAAACATTTTGGTTTATATAAAATCTACCGTATAGTAATCTACTTAGTTTTTGCCTCACCGCAAGGGAAAACCAAAATTTTCCAAAACTTTTTTCGGATTAAAGTCAGCTCAAACTTAAAATTCAAGATGTTTTTCATAATTCCAGAATTTAAAACACGAGTCGAGAAGTATATATTAAAAGGTTTATGTAAACGACTCTCGAGTAACACCGGATAATATCAGCTAGTTATAAAAATTAAATAGTAATTCAAATATGCCATCATTAATTTTTCTTTAATAATTAACATCGACATCGTCTTCATTATCGACATCGACAGCGTATTCGTTGCTGTTATAAACATTATATTCAAGATTGACATCAACATCGACATCGTTTGCAACATCGACATAAACATCAACTTTGACATTGAAATCGAAGCCAACATTGTTATCGACATCTTCATCATCCTCATCATCATCATCATCATTATTATTATCAACATCATCTTAATTCCTCATCACAATCATCATCAAGATCATCATCATTATCACCACCATATTCGTCAACACCATCAGCAGCATTATCATAATCATCTTTATAAATACCATCAACACCATCTTCATCATCATCGTCATCAGGCTCTGTGCCGCCCTGTGAACGCCTTATGTCGTTAAATACTTAAAGGAACGCCTTAAAAGAGCCTAATAAATCTTCTGATTTGAATAATTAAAAGCAAAAACTTAACCAATTTTTTGACCACAAAAATTAAAGATGAAAAATTGCGACTTTTTTTCTTTCATAATTATTAAAATCTGGTAAATTATGAAGTGATGCGGAGACCATAAAAATAAAGTGGAGGAACTGAACTGCAAACCGAACTGATACCAAGATAACTAAAAAACTATCACAGCTTTCCAACTTCACGTCCGGTTTTTAACGACAGGAATTATTAAGAAAGAAGACTTTGAAAACAACTGAAAAAAAGACACACAGAGCATTGCATATGCGGACAATTTAAACATAAAATCTTTTAAATCTAATTCAAGTTCAACTTGCGACATCCGCCTGAAGGCAAAAATGTCAACCATTTCAAGAGTGTATCTCTAGAGCTCAGCCAGCTCAACAGCGGGAGTGGCATTTGCAGAGATTTGCATTATTTTCCGATAAATTTTAGTATGAAGTTTAATTACATTGTGTGTTGTCAACCTAACGCTAAAGACTTTAAATGACTTTGACTGAGTTTTAAATTAGTTTTGAGTGAGTTTTTTCTTGTTTGAGTTGCTCTGCACTATTTTGGAGCATTTTAAACTTGTGATGCTGTTTGAATTTGGCGCTGTCGCATTTTTATCAAGATCAGGTCTTGAGTCACATTTAGCATAGGCAGCTATTTATAGGCTGTTGTGTTTCGCTTGTTGACGCTTGAACTGATTTTTGATGACAGCTGGTTCAGTCAGTATTAATTTGAGCTCAGAGCATTTAAGTGTAGTTTGTGGAGGTTCAACCTGTTGGAAGCTTTCAATGGGACAACAAAATTAGAACAAAGA
The DNA here is from genome assembly GCA_963920525.1 of Dichetophora obliterata. NCBI lineage: Eukaryota > Metazoa > Arthropoda > Insecta > Diptera > Sciomyzidae > Dichetophora > Dichetophora obliterata. The sequence goes on along the minus strand of OY986439.1, from coordinate 109,631,271 downwards.
GTAAACAAAATAATACATTTTTTATGGGACAGAAAAATTCTAAGAAAAAAAATGTGACATTCAAGTGTTTTTATAAACTTTTCAATAGTAGGTAAATCATAAAGCTTACTTCAAAAATTCAAACTTTCCGTGAGATCCTGAAACAAGTGCTATTTTTCACGATTCCTAGAATTTTTTTGTTCGATAAAGTTTTTTATATATGCTTTTACCATCCAATAACAATATAGTTTTGATTTTTTTTTTTGTTTGGGCTTTAAAATAAATTCCTGCAGAAGTTTCTTAATAGCAATATTTTGTAAAGCGTTTTAAATCTTTTTGAAGAAAAATCAAAGTTCTAAAGTGAAATATAGTTTTCATTTTTTTTTTTTCATATCGAAAAAAAATTGATTTGATACAAATGAAGAAGAGTAAATATATATTTATTTCTGTAAGGGTCACCTTATTCCAGAAAATCTACAAACGCTACAGAAACACTTTATATATCATATAAGAAAGATCTTGAGCTGTAGGTATGCACAAAATTGGTAGATTTTCGATAGGTGATACCGTTTAGCAGATATGAGCATTTAAAGTTGAAAAAATGGCAAAATAACTTAAGACACGAACTCGCTTTAATGTGAATTACAAAGTGTGATTCCCAAAGCGAATATTTTACTCATTTCTTGATCGATTTTTATTTATTTCTGTTTTTACATTTTACTTTCCTAACAGCAGTTCAACAATAGTTTTGAAGTTTAAAGTCTATTGTTAATAAATACTTTCAATTTTTAAATTTAAATAATCTGCTTATATGTCATCGCTGCTCCAAAAAAAAACAGTTAAGTGATTTTTGCAATTTTATTAGCACTATATATTGCCCACATTTCTGCATTTGTCGTTTTCTTATATCTCTTTTGGTTAAGAAATGATCAAGAACAGCTATGTACTCGCAGTACTAGAAATGATCTGAAAAAAATCAGTTTTTGTGCTCTTTTGAGAAGTTACTGAAAAACACATAACTGTTTTTGTTGGCGCAGCGACGATATGTATTTATTTCAGTAAGGATTTTTGAGTGCAAAATTTGGTTGGATTTTCCTTTGAGTGACCTTTGGCCTGAAATATGAGCGTTTAAATAAAATTTCTTGAATAAAACCTAAACTAAAAGAGATGCAAGAACATGATGTTAGAAGGCATTTTAGACATTGCTAAAGGAGGATTCACTGACCACCTTCAGCAAGTTTTACAATTTTTTTTATATGAATTTTTTGTGTTTTATTTCTCTCCACACTCAATGAGAGAGTAACAAAAACTTGATGCACGCTTTTTAACGTGATTAAAATAATTTCAATTTTTGCAGAAAACTTGCTGAAGGTGATCAGTGAATCCCGCTTAAGATGTACAACAAGCAGACATTTTTCGCTATAAGCATTTTTTATATAACATGTGTAAATATATATGGTATAATTTCGATGGTAAAATTTCTTTCAAATAAAAAATTTAAAAAAATTTTCTTAGTTTTGACATTAAATTAATGGCGATATCTCGAAAACTGTAACTTTTCTCAGTTTAACAAATTTTTGTATGAAAAGTCGTTGGTTGCGAAAAATAACGTTGGTATACGAAAGTTTTTTTGGTAATATTTTCCATAGAGAGTATTTTAAAAAAAATTCCTGTTATTATGACATCAAAATTATTGCGATATATAGAAAACGGGAAGATTTGTTCAGTACAACACATTTTCTGAAAGCCAGGCCATCGCCTCAGAGTGAGAAAAAAACTATCGAAATTTCAAGTTTTGATTTTGCAAGCAAATATCTCAGCCTTTTTCCAATCGATTTTCATAAAATTTTTTTGTCTGAAAGTTCATACAAATACTTTGAAAAACAGAAAAGATTTACCGCTACCTTACCAATTCAGGGGATTATATTGTTTTCAAAAAACCTTTAAAATATTAAATTTTTGTCATTAAAATAGTTCAAAAGTTGTTGTTGTTGTACATTTTTTTTAAATTTTCTTTTTCCACACTCTTTCATAAGATATATCATTTATTTGCGGAAATTGCTTCATTTGGACACAAAATTCAATAAACAGCTTCTATCAACGGAAATCATGAGCTAGCTCTATTTCAAATTTTGAAAAAAAAATGTTTTTATATTTTTTAACAAACAAAGCTAAAGCTTAAAAAATAATTTATGTGAAACAAATTTTAAATATTGCAAACCACTTCATGAAAAGTGGTGTTAAAATATCGTGGCCAGGAGGGAGTTAAAACTTTGCGACATTGTGTGATGGAGGTGAGACATATATAATTTGGGGTAGGCAACTAAAATTTGTGACATATATAGGGGTGACCCCTAATAAGCATAATTTAAACTATAATTTTTGTATAATGAATTGAGAATATGTAAGAAGAACCCAAAATTTTAGAAAATAAGAATGCTGGTTGTCCTCTTGGAGAGGGTAAGGGGGTCAAGATTTTGTAACAACGTGTGATATAAAGAAAAATTGTCTTAAATACCAACCGAAAACTATTTTTTGTTGTCTTAACTGAACATTACGGAATGACTTTAAATTTACTTTATATTCATACCTTTAAATATACTTAACATTCACAGCTGTGACAAGTAACATCCAGTCAGCTCTTAAAAGTAAAGAAACCGTACTCTGTGCCTTTCGAGGCATAGAGGGAGATTTTGACAACACATGATATGCTCAGCAGATAGATATGCCAAATGCTAAGCACTAGAACTGCAGAAACAAAAGTGGGCACAAACACAATAAGAATTAAAACAACAAAAGGCCTCCCACAAGGCGGTGTCCTTTCTCCACTGTTGTGGAGACTTGTTGTGGAAGAACTACTATCGAATCTAACCGAGAATGGCATAAAATGTCAAGGTTACGCAGACGACATCGCCTTAATAGCGAGAGGAAAGTTCGAGGATACACTCTGTATCCTGATATAGAGAGGACTGGCATTATAAAAGGAATGGTGTAGCACAGTGGGATAACCCAGCGAAAACTACCATAGTACCTTTTACTAACAAAAGAAGCCTGCCAAATCTCCGAACTATGAGAATGGATGGGACGGAAATTCCTTTCAAAGGAGAAGTAAAGTACTTAGGACTCACACTAGCTTTCAAGCTTCTCTGGAGCATAAACAAAGCAACGCACGCACTTTCAGTATGAAGGAATCTGCCGGGGAAAAGCTGGGGCTGCAACCCAACAATTCTTCGCTGGATGTATACCATGATGGTTAGACCCATCCTCACCTATGGGCTGAAAGAACCCAGCTAACCACAATGAGGAATATGCTAACAAAGGTGCACAGACTGGCCTGCGTATGCATCACAGGTACCATGAGGACCTGCCCCACAACAGCACTACAAGTAATTTTGGACCTAACACCCTTACACCTAGTCATAGAGGGAGTAGCTAAGCAAACTCTGCTATGCATTGCTAAAGAGGGGACAGGTTTAGGTAAAACTGTCAGCAGTAGAGAGAAGGAGGATATTACAAAGCACATCCCTTACATCGATCTACCAAGAGACGATATAGTAAAAAGGTACAACTTCGTAAAACACTTCGAAATTAAGCTTAGTACCAAGAAAGAGTGGGACAGTCAGATAATATCGCAAGTCAAGAAAACACACAGTATATCATTGTATACGTATGGCTCCAAAACATTGGAAGATATAGGCGCAGGGGTGTGCGGGCCAAGAACCAAGCACTTTGAACCTATGGGGACAACACCCGCTATCTCCCAAACTGAAATCTTAGCAATACAGCTGTGTGCGCAATTCAACCTGTACCGGTAATGTAAAGGTCAGGATATAATTGTGATGTCAGCCAAGCAGCAATTAAGGCATTAGTTTCCTGTGAGAAATCTAGACAAGAATAACAACGTTACTATACTCTGGGTCCCAGGACGCAAAGGAATACAAGGTAACGAAGAAGCTTAGCACGACGGGATGCAGTCGCAAAATATATAGGACCAGAACCATTCTGCGGATTGTGCATACATTCTATAAAAGAAGAACTAAGAAGGAAGGAGATGCACAAACGTTTAAACTTTTAGAAAAGCCGCACAAAGCTAAGATAATCCAAATTGCTCCTCAGAGATTTTAACACTCGGTGAGCAAAATTGTGCATAAGCTTAGGTAAACCAAATCTAAGAATTCTTACGGGGTTGCTTACAGAACACTGCAAACTTAAATATCACCTGATGAAATTGGGCATAGAATCCGATAGTAACTGCCGCTTCTGTGTTACAAACTTACAAACTGCGACTCCGTGGCTCGCAGACGTAAACTAGCACTGGGGAACTATGAGCTGAGTCTAGGCTCTAGAGCAAATTTCATCCCATGAACCTAATAGGGATGGATATTTGAGTAGTCGAAAAGTTGACTTTTTCATAGAATTTTTCGAATTTTTATAGTCAATTAATGAATTCAGCTATTAGTCGAAAATCGATTATTTTATCGACTATTTTCGGTTTTTGTGAAATTTTTTTTTATTTATTATTAATACAATTTTGTTATAATAACAATTAGGTTTGTATCGCTAGCACTGTGTTTACGCTTAGTGAAAAATGATTGCTATACAAGAGCAACACTGGTGCGTTCAATTCGCCAACAATGCAGCCAACTTTTAAAAACCAATATAATGTTAGTTGCTAATTTGTGCCAGCGCTGCCGAAAGTACTACAATCGTAGTATTTTACTCCTATTGGATAGTGCGTACTACTAACTCCCGAAATATGAATAGGAGGACTACAATAATCAGCAACCTTATAAGCAACATTTTGTAATTTTTATACGCTTTCATCTATTTTCCATGGTAGCAGGGTATAAAATAAACACTGCAGTAAAGGGGTATATGTATATGAAAAGTTAAGCCATTGCTTGCATGGACTTTGCAATACCTTTTAAAAATTTGCAAAATAAAAATTCAACACTGAAGCCTCTATTTTAACTACTGGTATGCAAGTTATTCCTTTTTATTACAATTTTATAATAAAATTTATCACGACACCTTTTAAAGTCCAACATTTTTAACATGCAAACAACAATCGCTAAGGCCGGTATTGTGTACATTTCTGATGAACATACAAAGACGACATTTGGGACTTTTTTGACCCATCCGTTAGCAGAGTAACAGAACAGAGAAACACTGCAACAGAAGTTGATGGAATTACCATTTTACTACGCCAATACGCACAACCACCAGCAAATCGTAAATTTTTTAAAAAAAATCCATTTTTACTATGGGATACAATGCGAGTTGAGTTACCTTTCGTGTGCGGGTTATTACAAATAAAATTTTGGTTATAGTTGCAACGTCCGTACCTTGCGAACGCTTGTTCTCGCATGCAGGCAGGGAGACCGTTTTGCCAGACTGATTTCCTACCGCAAGCAGGGTATAAATCTACCAAAATCTACTACTACTAAATTCTAAAAAACTACTAAAAATATACTAACTTTTTTATTCTTAAGCATAATTTTTCACAGAACAATAACATATATAATGAATAACTATATACATATAATTATTTATAAAAAGGAGCTTTACATAATTATACTAACAAAACATAAAATGCTTATGAGTTCACATAAATACAAACTATTTATTTATTATAGAGTCTATTTTGGAGTTTATTTTATGGGGTCAGCCATATGATATAATTAAATAGTATTAATAGTATTAAAAATTTAGTTTTAATGAAAATACTTTAAGAAAATTGAGTAGAATTAACCAGCATTTGTTTTTTTGGAATTATTTTCATTGCGATCTAAAAATTTTATTCCTCTTAAAATTGGTTCATCGACTGGCAACCTATTCTTTACTTGTAAACAAAATTTAATCAAAAATCCCTGACACCTTTATCGACAATCGACAATGTTACTCAACTAAAGTTACCCGGTTGTAAGTAGAAGCTTAATAACGATTTAAACATATCGACCGGACTTAAACGTATCAAACCGAATGATCGGTAGAACATAGTCCACAAACAAAAAATTAAGTTTTGTTACGTCTAGTGATGGGAACTATCGAATTTAAGAATTCTAATTATTCGATGGTTCAAAATCATTCATTCATTCGATAGTTTTTTTTTATTCGATAGTTGTTTCATTTGCACTTCGTTTGCAAATCATGAATCATAAGTACTGCAAATTTAACTGAAAAAGTACGTTTAACAACACTGCTTGATTTGTGTTTAAATGGAAATCATAAAGAAATCACACCAGTTAATAGCTATTTAGAGGTTTTTTAAGTCGAATGAATGAATACTTGAATTGTTAGCAAAAATCATTTGATCTTTGTACTAGCTACTATTTTTATAATTCGAATGAATGAATAATTTGTTTGATAGTAAAAATCGTACGATAGTTTTTGTTACTATTGGGGGTTGGAATTAGTTTTAAAGGTTTTCTAAGAGATGGCGTAACTATCAATAGATCGCATCGGGCACACCTGTGACTATATTCATTTCAAAGCACATTGTGTAAGCTTCATTTTTCAGTATGTGTCATTCCACTGAAGTGTAAACAACATATATTTTTTCTCTGTGAACATGTCGACTTTCGTTCCAACAAAACGCAATTTGCGGGAAGGTTTACTTTTGTGCTTCCATTTGAAGAAAAAAGCGGTTGAAGCACAACGCACGCTTACTGAGGCTTACGGGGACTATGCTCCATCGATTTCAACTTGTGAGTACTGGTTCCGTCGGTTTAAAAGTGGTGATTTTGATACGGAAGACAAAAAGCGTCCGGGCCAGCCGAAAAAATTTGAAGATGAGGAATTGGAGGCTTTGCTCGATGAAGACCCGTGTCAAACCCTTCAAGAATTGTCAGAATCATTGGGAGTCGACTTATCAATGGTCGGCAAACGCTTGAAGGCCATGGGAATGATTCAAAAGCAAGGAAATTGGGTGCCGTACCAGTTGAAGCCGAGAGACGTTGAACGGCGATTTTGCATGTGCGAACAACTGCTTCAACGGCATAAAAGGAAGAGTTTTTTGCATCGTATTGTCACTGGCGATGAAAAGTGGATCCATTACGATAATCCTAAGCGAAAAAAATCGTGGGGACCACCCGGCCATGCATCAACATCGAGGGCCAAGCCGAATATTCATGGCGCCAAGCTTATGCTGTGTATTTGGTGGGATCAGAAGGGTGTCGTGTACTATGAGCTGCTAAAACCTAACGAAACCATCACTGGGGAACGCTACCAACAACAATTGATGCAATTGAGCCGAGCATTAAAGGTTAAACGGCCGGAATATGCCAAAAGACACGACAAAGTGGTTTTTCAACATGACAACGCACGGCCACATGTTGCAAGAAACGTCAAGGAAACGTTGGAGGCGCTGAATTGGGATGTGCTACCCCACCCGCCTTATAGCCCAGACATAGCCCCTTCCGACTACCACCTATTCAGGTCGATGACGCATGGCTTGGCTGAATCGTTCTTCCGGCGCGGAATCCATATGCTGCCAGAAAGATGGGAAAATGTTGTAGCTAACGATGGACAATACTTTGAATAATATACATTGTACCGTTGTTTCTAAATAAATGCTCAAAAACCGAAAAAAAACCTTTAAAATTAATTCCAACCCCCAATAGTTACTATTTTTTTAATTCGAATGAATGAGTGAATTATTTGATAGTCTAAATCATTCTATAGTTTCGTGTACTATTTAGTATTTTTTTGAAGTGTGCGAAGTGAACGAAATAATCGATAGTTCGATAGTTGAAATCATTCGATAGTAAACACTCGATAGTTGAAATCATTCGATAGTGCCCATCACTACTTACGTCTTCTGAAACCAAAGACGACTCTATATATTTCCACTGCACGCCTTGCAATTACCATCTTTGTTCTGACAAAGCCAGCTTTTGAAGTTCTCATTTTCTTTCAATTATCGCGGTATAAATGCTCAAATGTTCTTTTCACCGCAAAAGTTTATTGAATTTTATGAAATGACTGCAAATATTTTTTTCGGATTGTACGCGCAAAAAAAGGAAGCAGCTTTCACAGCTTTCATTTCAGTGTTGTAAACTTTTAGCAGCAGTGTTGTGCACCAGAGGTTCTTTTTTACAACTAATATTTGCTACATAACAAACAGGAAATTTTGTCAACAAAAATTACATCGAAACTTTTATTGTTAAAAATATTTTTGAAAATGAAAAATCTACTAAAAATCTGCCAGATATGAAAATCTACTAAAAATCTCTAGCAACTTGAAAAAATCTACTAAATCTACCAATCTAGTAGTGAATCTACTGAAAACGGTCACCCTGCATGCAAGTATTATCGCCAACCAATTACACAACCATCTTTCGCCAAAACATATTAATAGGATTACAATAAAAACTAAAAAGTTTTTATTGTATGTTTATTTTCAAATATGCATTAAATTGAGGTAAGCACATTTTGAATACTTTTAATCTCAGTGTATACAAATGATGTAAGAGATAATGGAAAAAGTCGAAAAACCGATTTTAATCGATTATTTAGGCGAAAAAACCGACTTCAACAAAATCGTTCATTGACAAATTTAAAAAAGAAATTAAAGTCGAAAATCGATTTTTTTTTTTTGTTTGACTTTCCATCCCTAGACCATAGAGCTAGTGGCGAACATAGCCTAGTGGGTAGAGTGCGTGGCCCCTAATCTAAAGAACGGAGCGGTAGCCCGGGTTCAATTTCAGCTCAGACAGAAACCTTTTTCAATTGAATTAATTTTTCTGTTCGGTCGTCACCTCTCTGCAGACAACGGCAAACCTCAGAAAGTAAAGTCATTAAAGCTTCTTGACAACATTAGCCGTTCGGAGTCGGCATTAAACGCGAAGGTCCAATTCTCGGTCATTTGTGATCAAACGTTTAATAACACGCACAACACAATTGATCAATAGAAGCTCAAGGTCAAAGTCCTTCCAAGGGCTGAAATGGCCAGTTTATTTTTTTTAGCCATCTCTAGAACCTAAGAACATTCTCAAATTCATCAGAGAAATAAATATCCAGCGGAGCTTGTAGAAGGAGGTACAACCGATCTCATTTAGGTCGCAGTACGCATCACCACCATATTACATTAATATAACATTCACACCTATTTTTTTGACCCTTTATACAGCTAAAATTTTCGATAAAAATTTTTTAACACGGCAGATTAGGATAGTTCCATTGAAAACAATATTACATTTTATTAAATGTTCGTACGAATTTTTAAAACGTTTTCAGTGTTTATTTGAAGAAACATAGAAAATATTTTAGGAATAAGCTTTGAGTTAAGAATTTTTTTTGGGTGACAGATACAGGATGGGTGGTTTTAAATTAAATGTTGGTGATGAAAAAATAATAGGATCACAGCTTACATTTGATCTATGCACTATTTATCTTAGTTAAGTTTTTTTTTCATTGGGACTCCCAGAAGAGGAACACATTATTATTTTTTGGGGTTTTTTTTGGGACATTTAGAAGGGTGGCTGATATGAATGGGTATTTTGAAAAGAATTGTTGGATGAAAAATTATTAGACCCCGGTTTTATATTTGGCACCTCTAGAGGTCACATCGGCGCACTTTTTTTGATTTTAGGATGACAATGGCACAAATGATTTTTAGCCCAAATAAAGTAACAATACAAAAAATTTTAATTCTAGGTCAACTGCAAAGCCTACCTTCCATGCAAACCAAATATTTTTCATTAAGAAAAAACCCAATAAAATTGCTTATTTGTGGTTTTAAAGAATAAATTTATTTAATTTTACACTTAAGCGTCATGCCAAAAATTATTTAAAATCGGCTAACTTTTAGACATATTTCCCATACAAGTAGATTACCAAACTAATGAAGATTAAAAAAACAATAAAAAAATAAGTGTTGTTAAAAAAAATTAGGTCACATATTATTTTAAGTTATGAATTAAATTGTATTTTCTTTTAATTTAAGAGCACCAACAAATTGTCTTGAAAATCAATGTGTTTTAGGGCAAAATATGACTTTTATAAAAGCGAGCCCATGAAAAATAAAAGCATACCTATAATTGGAATTTCCACAGTTTCGTTAAGTTTCGTTAACTTTCATTGGCTTTTTGTAGAGCGATTTAAATCGCTCACAGCTTAAGCAAATGTCGAAACAATTGTTTACTTGAAATTATTGACACCCAAACAGCAAAGAGTGCTCTTGTTTATTTTAGTTTTTAATAAATAATATTATTTTGCATATTTACTTTGGAAAAAAAATCTCGCCAAAGAGCACAAATAAAAACAAACTATCTAGTGACTCATCTCAATGTCAGTTTATGGCAATTATAGGCATTTTTTATTTTGTCAACAGCCTGCTGGCTTTTCGTTTAGATTTTGGCATCAGCGTATGCCAGCATGTAGCTTTAATAGTCAGGCCTTAAATGTATGATACTTCATTGTTTTGTCCAATTTCAAAATCTGGAAACAAGTGGTGCGTGGGCTAGACAGATATATATTGTTGGAAAAGGTTGAAAACATGCATTGTGCCAATTTTTTACATCTCCGCAACGTTACTATTTTATCTCTCTGTTGTTCTTGGCTGCGAAAGAAAGAGCTCAAGCTTGTTTTTGACACTTAATATTTGATCGAAACTTAACGACGAACGAATTTAGAGAAACGTCAAAAACAATGCATTGAAAATGCTGTCCATCGCACATTTTTTTGTACTATATGCGTATACACTCACACTTCTTGAATTTTAGCTTAACACATATTTTTAACAAATTTTTTGTATACAATAGCCGTATGATACTTCATTAAATTGCTCATTTTTTTTATTTAAAATGAAAATAGAGCAGTTCATATAGCACGAATGGGCACTCAGAACCTTTCAACCATTCAAATCAGCAGGTGTAGACGGCATCTTTCCTGCACTTCTACAAAAAGGTGCAGAAATTATATTGCCTCACCTAGTCAAAATAACTAGAAGCAGCCTTGCGCTGGGCTATATCCCAAGGAAATGGAGAAGGGCGATAGTCACCTTCATACCAAAAGTAGGGAAAATAGACTACACGCTACCAAAGTCGTTTAGACCCATTAGCCTTACCTCATTTGTACTTAAAACAATGGAAAAGGTAATAGATAACTATATAAGAACTGAGATTCTGGAGAAGGCACCAATGCACCCCTGTCAACACGCGTATAGGGCGGGCAGGTCTACAGAATCTGCTCTATACCAGTTGGCTAGCAACATCCAGTCAGCTTTCAAAAACAAAGAAACCGTACTCTGTGCCTTTCTAGACATAGAGGGAGCCTTTGATAATACTTCTCACGAGGCTGTGAAGAAGTCTTTACACAAAAAAGGAGTAAATGATACGCTCAGCAGATGGATATGCCAAATGCTTAGCACTAGAACTGCAGAAACAAAAGTGGGCAACACCACTATAAGAATCAAAACAACAAAAGGCTGCCCACAAGGCGGAGTCCTTTCTCCACTACTGTGGAGTCTTGTTGTGGACGAATTATTAACGATGCTAACCGAGAATGGCATAAAATGTCAGGGTTACGCAGACGACATCGCCTTAATAGCGAGAGGGAAGTTCGAGGATACACTCTGTAACCTGATACAGAGAGGACTGTCAGTAACAAAGGAGTGGTGCAACACAGTGGGTTTAAGTATCAACCCAGCGAAAACCACCATAGTACCTTTCACTAACAAAAGAAGCCTGCCAAACCTCCGAACAATGAGAATGGATGGCACTGAAATTCCCTTCAAAGGAGAAGTAAAGTATCTGGGACTTACACTAGATTCAAAGCTTCTCTGGAGAAGACATGCAGAGGTAACTATAAACAAAGCAACGCGAGCACTCATGGTATGTAGGAGCCTGGCGGGGAAAAGCTGGGGTTGTAACCCAACAATTCTCCGCTGGATGTATACCATGATGGTGAGACCCATCCTCACCTATGGTGCAATAGCATGGGCTGAGAGAACCAAGCTAACCACAATGAGGAATATGCTAACAAGGGTGCAGAGACTGGCCTGTGTATGCATCACAGGGGCCATGAGAACATGCCCTACAGCAGCACTAGAAGTAATTCTGGACCTAACACCCTTACACCTTGTCATAGAGGGAGTAGCCAAGCGAACTCTGTTGTGCATTGCAAAAGAGGGGACAGGTTCAGGTAAAACTATCAGCAGTAGAGAGAAGGAGGATATTGCAAAGCACACTCCCTACATCGATCTACCAAGAGACGATATAGTAAAAAGGTATAACTTCGAAAAACACTTCGGAATTAAGCTTAGTACCAAGAAAGAGTGGGACAGCGAGATGATATCGCAGGTCAAGAAACCACACAGTATAGCATGGTATACAGATGGGTCCAAGACATTGGAAGGTATAGGCGCAGGGGTGTACGGGCCAAGAACCAAGCACTTTGAACCTATGGGGACAACACCCAGTATCTTCCAAGCGGAGATCCTAGCAATACAGCTGTGTGCACAATTCAATCTGGACCGTAAATACAAAGGTCAGGATATAGTTGTGATGTCAGACAGCCAAGCAGCAATCAAAGCATTAGTTTCCTGTGAGATATCATCGAGAATAACATGGGAATGCCTAACAAAATTCAACGAACTAGGCAAGAATAACACTGTTACTATACTTTGGGTCCCAGGACACAAAGGAATACAGGGTAACGAAGAAGCCGATGGACTAGCACGACAGGGTGCAGCCACAAAATTTATAGGGCCAGAACCATTCTGCGGATTGGGCACACATTCTATAAAAGAAGAACTAAGAAGGGAGGAGAGGCATAAACGATCAAACCTTTGGAAAAGCCTCCCAAAGCTAAGACAATCCAAATTGCTCCTCAGAGATTTTAACACTCGGAGAGCAAAATTGTGCATAAGCTTAGGCAAACCGAATCTTAGGATTCTAACGGGGTTTCTTGCAGGACACTGTAAACTCAAATACCACCTGATGAAATTGGGCATAGAGACCGATAGTAACTGCCGTTTCTGTGAAGAAGCAGAGGAGACTCCAATACACCTACTTACAAACTGCGACGCCGTGGCTCGCAGAAGTAAACTAGCACTGGGGAATTATGAGCTGAGTCTAGAGCAGGTTTCATCCCTTGAACCTAAGAATATTCTCAAATTCATTAGAGAAATAGGGCTGGATGAAATTCTGTAATCCGCAAACCCAGCGGAGCTTTGAGAAGGAGGTACAATAGATCTCATTTAGGTCGCAGTACGCATCTCCACCACACAACATTAACATTAACATTAGCACGAATGCATAGATTCAATTGGTGTGAGGGAGAACGCATATGTTACGAATTGGAGAAAAGAATGTGGAACGGACTGTATTTTTAATGCATTGTTCTTGACGTTTCTCTCAATTTGCCATTCGTTAAGTTTCGATCAAATATTAACTCTTTAACGACAAATGGGTGAGAAATAACCCATTTACATTTTTAAGTCGTGTGAGCACAATTTTCGAGATATTTTCATAAAGTTTGGCATAAAGGATTAAAAATCAATGTGGCTTATAACGTGTGCTACTTGATTCAATTATTAGAGAAAGAAAAAAACTAGGAAGTCACAAAAATTTGTATTCCATAGGTATATATTTATCCCGATTTCTTAAAGACTACCGATACACAGTGAATCAAAAATGTTTAGGCACAAAGCTATTAAAAATGTTAGTTTGTTAGTAAAGTTTTTTCCACTTTACTTACAGAAAAGAGAAGTATGAGCACTTAAAAAATATACTTTTTAATATTTATTTGTAATATTTTCATTTCAATTCTATTTCAGATTAAATGTTAGAAAAACTAAAAAAAAACATGATTTTTAAATCAAAAAAAAAATTAGGCACAAGTGAAAAGTAATATTGTTTTATCATCAGGGTGAGTATATTTTGCGTCATAAAATAAGTAATTAATTAGGCCTCCTTTGGTCTGAGTTACCGCCTCTAAACATCAACGCATTCTTCTCACTAAATTTGATGTCTCCTCAGGTGTTATATTTGACCATTCGGTGCATATGGCCGCCTTTAGCGTATTTTTGACGTTATATTGTGATTTAAATTTTTTTTTTCAGTAAGTGCCAAATATGCTCAATGGGGGTTCATGTCAGGTGACTACGGATTTTCCGAAAATAAAATAAAAATTTCTATATAAGCTATTATTCAAACAGACTTGAACTAAAAAGAAAAAAAATAAATTATAGTGACATTTGTCATAAATGTATATAGTAGGTATATTCTAGGTGCAGAAGAACCCCTCTCTTGGTTATTCATCATCATAGTATAAACGTACGTAAATTAGTAAGTTCTAAGGACTTATATAAATTTAAAATTTTTCAAATACATTTATATTCACAAGCTTTAGGCACCGATGTCCGCGATCTGTTATACATGTTTACTACACAATATCAGTGCCTTAAGCTTTTAAATATAAATGTATTTGAAAAGTTCTAAATTATATAATTCAATAATAATTTAAAATTCTAAATAAATTAAATAAGTCCTTAGAACTTTACCAATTTACGTACTTTTATACTATGATGATGAGTTACCAAGAGAGGGGTTCTTCTGCACCTAGAATATACCTACTATATACATATATGACAAATGTCACTTAAATTTTTTTTTCTTTTTAGTTCACGTCTTTTTGAATAAAAGCTTATTTTTAAAAAAAATTTACTTTTTATTTATTTTTCACTTTTTAGTCTTAAAGGTTTATTATTAACATCTTTTCTTTTCAAAACTTATGGAGATATAGCATTTTTATTGATTTGTGGGCGGTAAAAGGGGGTGTGGCCAAATGGTTTTCATAAACCCATGCTTTATTTGATGAAACTTTACTGTTTAAATTTCAGCTGAATCAGCCCCGCAGTTTTAGAGATACATAATTTTTATGGATTTGTGGGCGGTAAAAGGGGGATTGGCAAAAAATTTTCCTATTTTATCCTCTTTTCGAAGGAAATTTACTGCCAAAATTTCAGCTGAATATGTAAAGTAGTTTTAGAGTTATAGCGTTTTTATGGATTTGTGGGCGGTAAAAGGGGAGTGGCAAACATTTTCCTTAATTATCCTCTACTCGAAGGAAATTTACTGCCAAAATTGCAGCTGAATCGGCCCAGTAGTTTTAGAGATATAGCATTTTTATTGATTTGTAAAAGGGGGTGTGGCAAAAAATTTTATCATAATATTGCATTGTCACCGGACTTACATATGTATGCTAAATTTCAGCTTAATCGGATACCAATAAGTTGTAGAAAAATGGCTTGCAAGTTTTGAAGACATATGTACATACATACATACGAACGAAGCAAGTTAAATAAAAGCTTATAAAAAGCGTCCGGTATTGGATTTTCTATTACCCACAAATTTTTTACCCAATGTAAATGTAAAATTGGTCAGAATTGATTTTTGTTTAACAATTTTTTTATGTTTTACCATTTTTTATTTAGCACAGTGTATAATTTTTGTAAGCAAGTGATTTTTACTCACAGAAATAAGGCAAAACATTGGCACGGATGGTTAAGTTAAAAATATTAATGATCTATTCACTATTTGAATTGTTGATATTTATTTTTCTCTTGGAGTTTGGTGCTTTGGTGCAAGATAAAAGTAAACATTAAAGTATTATACAATAGAAACTTTATCACTTAAGCAATTCAAAATTAAACCATATTAAATAACTTCTTTATCTTATAAGAGATTTTCTAATGGAAACAATTCAAAAACAAAAACTGCAGTGGTTGCTTCTGTATTGTAAACGAAAAGCTTTAAGAATGGCACTTCGCTTATAAATAAAAACACGCATCTTCCAAAATTTGTAGGTAAACCAATATAAATTTATGGTAGGGCGCCTGTAATTATGTCATTATTTGAAAAAATTAGCATGAATGTTTATAAATATTGATATTTGAAAATATGAGCGATGACATCGGGGCCAAAATCAAGAAATCTACGAAAAATCAAATCCGCTCAATGTTTCCCTGAGGGTAGAAGAGAAAAAAATACGAATGACCTTTATGGTTAAGAAAAAACAAAAATAAACACAAAAATAATAACTAATACCAATGAACCAAAGCAATCAATCAGAAGCTCATCATCAACGACAATATGAGACAACAGATTATAGTAATAAAAATAAGCTTTGTTTTGACCAAGAATATATACTTGGTTGTCACTCAAACTGAGGCAGAAGAGCCTCTGTCAAATGACAGAAGAGAACTTCCGTGTGATCAGTTTTTAATTTTTTTTTTTCCAAAACTGATCCGCAATTCATCATATTTTTAGTGTTTTATAATAGTTAAAAAGCTACAACAGCGTGGCTTGAATTTAAATTTTTTAACCCATTTTTGACCGCTACCAGTTTCAGTTACGCAGCTAAAAACGTGATATTTCTCTGTTTCTTACCTAGTTGGAGGACATCTGAAATAACATATTCAATACAGTTATATGTTTTTGGAAATTTCCGGAAAAAGCAATTTTACATTTTGACACCTGGTGTAAAATTTTACAGAACCAAAAAAAATGTTATTTTTTCAATTTGAATAATTTACAAGAAATTTTTTTTAAATTTAGAGGAATAAATAAAAAAAACTATCCGTAAAAATTATTCGAAAAATAGGAATTCGAAAATTTAAAAACTTTTTTCTTAACTATTTTTAACCGTTTTGAAACTTTTTTAAATTTACAGGAATAAATAAAAATACTGTCCGTATAAAATTATTTTAAAAATAGGAATTCGAAAATTTAAAAACTTTTTTTTTCTAAACCATTTAGGGCCAATTTTTTAGTACGAGTTTAAAGTCTAGTCAAATTAAACCGAGCTTAATTCACCCAAATTGGATGTTTAAACTCGGTTTATGCAAAAAAGAAACACATTTTATGATCATTTAAGTCAATTTAACTTCAACGAATGCTTAAATATCTAGCTAAACCGAATTTAAAAGTTAAATTTTGGTGAGTTAAGCTAGGTTTAATTTGACGAAAGCTTAAACTCGTACTGAAAAACTGGCCCTTACAGGAAACTTTTTTGAATTAAGAGCCATAAATAAAAAAACTATCCGTAAAAATTATTTTAAAAATAGGAATTCGAAAATTTAAATTTTTTTTAACCATATCCGTTAAACCAATTCTTGCATGTGTGTTAAGAGTTTGAAGAAATCTTTAATAGATTTTCGGAAAAAAAAATTTTTAGCTGGTTGTCAAAAAATTTACCAGTGACTATAAATGTGTTAAAGTTCATAAGAGTTGTGTGTCAAATATGATAACAACAATATCTACCATAAAAGCGACGCATTGAGATTGCAGCTGAAAGCTAAAACTTTTAAAATTTGTTAGTTTTAAGGCGCGGATGCAAGAAGTGATCAGCGAATAAATAAGCTGCCAATTTTGATGTTTGAGTGGAGAGAGAAATAGGAGAAGCAGCTTGTATTGCAAGGTGAATTTGCTGATTTTATCTACAATTTTTTTTTACAAATCAAAAATCAAAACTTTGCCGATTTGTTTAAAAGTTGGTACTAGTTTTGATGACTAGTGAAAAAATACGTTTTTTTTTAATATCAGAAAAAAACAGAGATATGATCTTGGTAAGAAGCTCTGCAGAGCAAAGCCATCAACAATAACTGCTTAGGGGGGAAAAAATTATAATTGCTTAAAATAAATAATATGTAAATACCTTTTGGCTAGATATTAGGTAAAGGAAAGAAAAAAAATTCGTAACGACAAAAAAATTAAAAATTAATTTATATATATAACCAAAATATCTTGACTATAAAAGGTTCAAAAATCACAGACTTTGGCATCAGTTTGACACGAAGCAGCTGCGCAAACAAATATATTCATTTTTAGTTCGAAATGCGTTTGTTTTTGGTATAGCTTGCGATAATCTACGCTGATGGACAAAAAAGGATGCAAGTAATAATGCCATTTCTTCTTTTCTTGCAGACCCTCTGTACTTTGGTTACTGTGGCTTTTGCTAAGCCCCAGTATAAATATGGCACTGGCGTATCTGGCAGCTTTGGCAGTAGCAATGGTGGATATTCGAGTGGCAGCCTTTTAGGCGCACCAAGTCAACAGAGCAGCTTTGGTAGCTCACATGGGCCATCGGGTCTTTCAGGAGGTGTAAGCTCGGGTTTCTTAAATGGTGCTAGTTTTGGATCTTCAACAAACGGTCAACCAGGCTACTCTCAAGGATTTCACACGGGCTCTTCTAATGGCGGCTTGTCTACCGGTGGTCTCTCTGGATTTTCTTCAGGTGGCAATCTAGGTCCATCTTCCGGCGGTGGATACTCTGGCATTTCAACTAGTGGCAGCTTCGGTGGCTTCAACACTGGCAGCTCTGCATTCAATTCGCATTCTCAAGGTTCTCAATCCACCACTTACGAAGCACCTCTGGTGCACAAACAATTTATTACCATTACCGCCCCCGAAGATAAGAGCTCATTGGAACATAGCAAGCACTTAGTGCTGGGTCGCGCTCAAAAAAACTACCGCATCATCTTTATCAAGGCTCCTTCCTCGAACAGTGCTAGTGTTAAGCTCTCTGCTGAATATGCACCCAAGGAAGAGAGAACCGTCATCTATGTGCTAACCAAAAAAGACAGTTCATTGGAAGTCAATGATATAGCAACGCCCGCACCTACTCAGCCCAGCAAGCCTGAAGTATACTTTATTAAGTACAAGTCGGAACAGGAGGCTCAGCACGCCCAGCGTGAGATTCAAGGTATGTGAAAAAGTGCTCTTAAAAGTAACTGTTATCTAAAAGTTTCCCTTTTTTAAATTTTAGCTCAATACGATACTATTGAGGGTACATCCGAGCACGTGGATGGTGGTGTAGCTCCACAAAAGTCTGTGGTTGGCATTTTAGATGGTGGCAATAATGGCGGTCATAGCGACAATGTCGGTCCTCTACAGACATCTTCAACTCAGTTTGGTATACAAAATGTGTCCAACGAACATAGTGGTAGTTCTGTCACTTCCAACAAAGCTGACGCTTACTTGCCACCAAGTAACTAAAAAGCTTTTTAGGAAAGTACATATTAATTTGATTGTATAAAAATAAAATCTGAACAAAACAAATAAAACAACATGCCAAAGTTTTATTACAGCTTTTGAGGCATTTAATTCTTACAACTTTTCATGTGATTTAATAAACTTTATGAAGACGAGACAAAACTGCTTTTAGAATAATGTGTGCATTCAGCTTGTGAAAGCTCAAAATTGTCGTTATGAAAAATCGACCAAAAAAAAAGGGAAAAATCGGCCAAATGAAATATGGCCCAAAAAATTAATTGCAAAAACGCCCCAAAAAATGGCAAATCACCCAAAAATTTTTTAAAGAAAGTGAAAAATCACCGATATGAAATATGCCCCAAAAAATTAAATGAAAAATCACCAAAATAAAAAATGAAAAAATACCCAATTTTAAAATAATTTTTCAAGATCTTATTAATAACAAGAAAATTTAACAAAAATTAATATAATTATTATTTTCTTAAATTAGGAAGCACTGCCTTGTCGACAAAGTCTAGGTATAGGTTGCATTTAGATCCATTCGCACACAGCCTTAAGGGGATGGTACTGTTTTAAAAAAGTTTGGGACATTTTTTATATTTTTTCTGAATGTACAACATTTCAAGAGTATTTTGTAAAAATTTCAAGTAAATCGTGCTAAAACTAACGAAGAAACAGCGTTTCAAGTGAGCGGACTTCGTGCTCGATTTTTAACCTTCAAAAAGGAGGAGGTTCTCAATGGGGAGTCCAATCCCGGAAGCTTTTCTCGATCCCGGTATTATCGGGATTGAAAATCTCAATTCCGGGATCCCACGATTAGTTCGGGATTGAAAGTTTTAAGAAGTATATAATTTAAAACGTTTTGAAAACAATTTGTTGTTATGTATTACTTGAAACTAAAAAATGTAAATTAATTCATTTATAAAGTAACAAAAACAAAACAAAACACATTAAGGGCATTCACAATTGCGTTGTTTTCACTGTAGTTAAATAATCTCGTGGTATTGATACCACACTTTACCGAGCAGTTTTTATATATTTTTTTGGTTTACATGAAATATCTAAAAACCAAAAGTGTGGTCATTTTAAGTAGCCAAATGATATGTTTAACGAACGTGGTTTTTAAGGTTCTATAAACAACTGATAGGTTTTTCTAATTGCAAAAAATGGAAGAAGCCTAAAATGCAAGTTAAACTTTTTTATGCCATATATTAAATTGGATAGTTAATTTATGTTCATAGTAACAAAAAGCTATAGTGGGAGATTCCCAACCACAAATTCTATTTTAAAGCGTGCTGATAATTGTGATTTTCAACTATGGCAAAAACACAATACAACTATACCACACAATTGCGAATACCCTTATTGTTAATAAACACACAAAACTTCAATTATATTAATGACTAGCAAATTGTATTAATATAACCCTTTCAGTGGATTTGCCCAATATATTGTGAATACCCTTATTGTTAATAAACACACAAAACTTCAATTATATTAATGACTAGCAAAAATTGTATTAATATAACCCTTTCAGTGGATTTGCCCAATATATTGGAGACATCAGAAAGTCATTTTTATATGCATTTATTTTGCAAAGCTTTTGTTTAAATCAAATTGTTTGGTTCTATGAAAAAAAAGAACCAATATGATAAAAATGAATTTAGAGAGATGTTTAATATAAAAATCAGTTGTATTTTCGGATTTGTGCCAAAGAAAAGCAAAAAAAATGTTACGGCCTATTTTATAAGAAAAAATGAACCGGACAAAAATCAAATTTATGTTTTTTTATCGTTCTTGACTTTAATGATAAGAATATTAAGAGGGTTTAAAAAAAAATCTTAAGGGTTGAAAAACGTTTAAGGGATTAAAAAAAAGACTTTGTGCCGACCAGGAGCAAAATAAGTTTTTCTTTGTACAAGCTTGCAAAACGTAGGTAGCGCAGGTTAAAATCAAAGGTATGTTTTTTCATCCTTTAAGGACCTAAAGGAAAGGAATATTACCTCAAAAAATTATTTTGTTCTATGTTTACCCTAGCCATAGAAAGTATTAAAAAACAAAATATATATAAAAAAAAATGCAGAACAGTTTAAAGTATTACTATTACATGTTACACTTTTTTTTTATACAGCGTCTTCATGATTTTTTGTGTTTAAGGCACTTTAATTTTGGAAAAGACTTTTCGAAATTATATTTTTTGTTTCAATTATTTTTAAAGTAACCATTAAGCTGATCAACGTGTTTTATTTTTTATTGGAGAAATTTGTTCGGATATGATTGCAAATATAACTCGCTGATGAGAAGCACCGTTCTGATTCTATGCTAGTTGTAGAAATAGTTGTACAACAATCGTAAGCAATTTGTAAGTTTCGATCATGACTGCCTTCACCACAAAAAAAATTATTTCCTAAGTCAGAATATCTGACAATTTGGAATACATAGCTTACTTCCCGATGTTGCATTTTTCTAAAACTTTGCAAAGTCTTTGCACCAGTGATTCACACTCATCGTTCTAACAATCTTTTTCAGCCTCAATAAAAGGTTTTTCTATTTCTATATTCACATCAACTTAAAATTAAATGTTTGCATTTACATAAATATTTGTAATAGAAATTTTTTATTTAAAAATCCCGGAGTCCTGAAAGAAAATCCCGGGATTTAAAGAGGCTAAAATCATCCGGTATCCCGGGATTGACTTCCCTAGTTCTCGAGTTGGTTGGTTTTTTTTTAAATGTATATACATCGATAACTCCTAAATTACTTACCCGATTGCCACAATTTTTTGTCAACAGATAGATATATTAGACGCGGAGGTGCCTGTTTGAAAAACTTTGTATATCGAATAGTATTAACACTAGTGTTCTGATATTAAGTACAGTGGTAGGCACAATTATTAAAAGTTATGTTCGAAAAATGGACGTTATTCGATAAAGGGCGTGGCAATATAATAAAAACGCTGTAACTCGAATAATATTAACACTAGGATACTGAAATTAGTTACAGGGGTAGGCATAATTATGAAAATGTGCGGTCAAGAAAGTAGCCGCCGTTGGACAAAAGGGCGGGGCAATATAAGAAAAATACTGTATCTCAGTTAATACTGACACTAGGGTACTGGAAATTGGTACGGGGGTTGGAACAATTATTACAAATTACGGTCAAAAAAGTGGGCGTTGTTGGACAAAAGCGTGGCAATATTAGAAAAACGCCGTAACTCAAATAATATTGACACTAGGATACTGGAATTAGGTACGGGGGTAGGCATAATTTTGAAAATTTACGGTCAAGAAAGTGGGCATTATTGGGCAAAAGGGCGTAGCAATAAAAGAAAAATACTGTTTCTTAGTTCTCTAAAAAGGAAGAAATAAAAACTTTTTAACAAAAAAAAAACCAACTTCAAAACCACTACAAAGTAATAAATAATTTTAAATTACTTTTCACATTAATTCTTGGTCAAATTTGATAATTTACTTATTTATATTATTAAATTGGAAATCTTGTTATTATAATTTTTTTTTTCTATTTTGTATTATTATCATAATTATATTAATTTCTCCATGAATAAAAACCTTAAAAGTCGACGCTTATATAATCAGACTTTTATAAAATAAAAGCTCCGGCTTTAAAGGTTTTTTATTCATGGAGAAGTTAATATTTTTATGATAATAATACAAAATAGAAAAAATATTATAATGAGATTTCCAGTTTAATACTATATATAAATAAATTATCAAATTTGACCAAGAATTAATGTGAAAAGTAATTTAAAATTATTTTTTACTTTGTAGGGGTTTTGAAGTTGGTTTTTTTTTTTGTTAAAAAATTTTTTAACATTAGCTGTACAATGGCATTTCTAACTCAAAATTTTTTTTCCTGTAACTTATCTGGATTTGGATGTAAACTCCTCATATATGGGTGAAGGTTCTTCTGTTTAATTGTGTAAATAATAAATAATTTGACAACAACGCCACTTAGCAGATCGTAACATAGCTATGCATCGTTGCCTCGAAAAACAAATTTATTGTTCATACATTACCTCAATCAGTAATTTTTCTTTAAAGTAGTCCAAGGCAGACGTGGTCCTGCCACAGATCGCCTTACTGCCATAAACGAATTTGTATGCTAATTGGAAAACAATTTTATATTTTCTACACTTTTTAGTATAGTGACCGAAAGTAAGCATATGTACTAAATTACAAAATTTTTGTTCAATACGACCTTAACCGTCTGAAATATATCATTTTTATTAATTTGTGGGCGGTAAAAGGGGTGTGCAAATTTTTTCTTCCTTAACTATATCGTACTAGGGATGCAAACGATACATCGATAGTATCGTCATCGACGATATATCGTTCATTAAAATCGATGTTGACAACGATGTTCTTATGAGCGATATATCATCGATACATCGGCCTCAAAAGGAAAAACATCGACATCGCTCGCTTATTTTTAGCGTAATATATTTCGAATGAAAAATTCAACGAACAATGGCTCTTCTGCAGCGCAGTCGCGATTTATACCTGGTGATTGTATCATGATATTATCTTGTTTCTTATATCATGGTAGTTAAGACCCTACGGAGAAAGGTTCAGAACTAATGACGGATAGGTCCCCAAGGCATAGAGACGTATAGCAACTCTGCCATCAACATATGAAACCGACCGGTCACTTTTGCATGGCGTTGTCATTAATAGGGGTCAATTGTAAACTACTACATCACCTTAGACCTGTCCAATTACCGGCCTCGAAAAACAAAAAATAAAATCGGTCCCATAACAGGAACAAAAACCTGTTCCGTGACGAATTGTATCAGATCTGTCCTGTGATAGCTGTCCACAATTTTGACGAATTTTTTAGTTTTTTTGAAAAATTCACCACAGAGGGTGAAAAAAATTGTGAAATGTAGTTTAAATAATTTTATTTTATTTATTTTATAAGAAAGTAGTTTGATTTATTGCTATTAAGAATATCTTTCCTTGTGCGTTCTGTAGCTCAGAGCGCAGGGCGCTTGTTTTATAATCGTGAGGTTGTGAATTCAAGCCTCAATAATGTCAATGGATTTTTTCCGGTTTTTTGTTTTGTTTAATTTTTAATATTTATAGAACTATTTCGGTTTCTTGAGCAAATTCTTTTGTCACCTTCAGTGGTGAATTTTTCAAAATTAGACTTTTTAAAGTTTTCGACAAAGACTAAAAATCAGAAAATAATTATTTAATTAAAAATTTTTTAATATAACACGTTTTTAAAACGTGCGCCCCACTTTTTAGGAGAACTAAAGCCCCACTCTAGGAGAAATTATTTTATACTTTTTAGTTCGTTTTAAATGTTATGTTTTAACATGTTATATTAAAATTTTATTTTACTAAAGTTTTTTCTAAAAGACCTTGTTATTTATTATGTTGATTTTATATGATTTAAATACAAATTCTAAATGTTTGATAGTTTACATCATACTTGATTTTATATACAAATTCTAGTTGTTTGATAGTTTAAAATCGTTTATTGAGCTTAAGGTCAAAGTTAGAACAATTAATTGTTCTAACGAATTTTTCCAAAGAAACAACAACAACAACAAAGTTTTTTCAATATGAAAAGGAAAAAATCACTAGCTGATTTTATTGCAATTTCGGCCGTGCTAAAGGCCTCATCAGAAATCTTTGTGATGCCCGTGCAAGCGCGCACTAGCGCACTGCACCACAGAGGCGATGAGATTTGAAGTGTCAATTTCTCAGTTTTTCTCCCATTTCACATGCTCACATTTGTTGTATTTTTGCTTTACTTTAGTCTTTATGCTTATGTTATTATATGGAGTCCAACAGTCTGCTGCAAGTCTTCCAATAACAAAGCATGGTTACTGAAGTTGTTTTTAGATTTTGCTGATTTGTTTTCAGCTGTTTCTGTTTGGTCGTGCTCTACCATATGATAAAAGTTTTTTCTAAAAGACCTTGTTATTTATTATGTTGATTTTATATGATTTAAATACAAATTCTAAATGTTTGATAGTTTAAATCATACTTGATTTTAAACACAAATTCTAGTTGTTTGATAGTTTAAATCGTTTATTGAGCTTAACGCTTTAGCACGGCCGAAATTGCAATAAAATCAACTAGTGATTTTTTCCTTTTCATATTGAAAAAACTTTGTTGTTGTTGTTGTTGTTGTTGTTGTTGTTTTTGTTTCTTTGGAAAAATTCGTTAGAACAATTAATTGTTCTAACTTTGACCTTAAGCTCAATAAACGATTTTAAACTATCAAACAACTAGAATTTGTATTTAAAATCAAGTATGATTTAAACTATCAAACATTTAGAATTTGTATTTAAATCATATAAATCAATTTTATTTTACTTTAATAATTATTAAAATATTGTTTTTGTAAATTTTTTTACGTCTATACTTTATAAGAAATTATTCTTTCTTTCATATTTTGCCAATAAAAAATATTTAATCTTTAAAAATAGTACTCATATTTTTCGACCTCAATACAAGCCTTAATACAAAAATCGCAAAAACATCGATGTATCGGTCTTATAACCGATGTTTTTTAACATCGATAATTGTCAAGTGAACATCGATTTTTTCAAACATCGATGTTTTTAAGAACGATGTTGCATCCCTATATCGTACTTGAAACAAATTGACTTCCAAATTGCAACTCAATTTTGTCTATACCTGAGAACATTCCAGTCGGCGTCGTCAATAGGAGTATAGAATTTAAAACCAGAGATAATGCTAACACTGAATGGGCTTCCTGAGGTGACGCAACATATCTCGGAGGCTCTGGCCGGAGCTAAATGAGAAGAGAATCCAAAGCCTGCTGCTTTTAGTCAAACGGGAAATCCGTCTGCTTGTTGGAGTTCTGACAGGTCATTGCCAATAGAATACAGCCATAGAACATAGCAGCCTCAGACTTCTATCGGAGCTTCAAGAATCCGGAAAACACAGAAACAATAACTCACCTTCTATGCGAATGTCCAAATCTACAGAAACGTCGACTCCGATATATGTGGAACAGATTTTTCAAAGACTTGGAAGATTTAGCGAACACACCACTGCTAGACTTCTGGAGGTTCATAAAAAGCACAGGCTGGTTTGAGGAATAAATTGGAACAATGGGTAACATGGTACCACAAACAATTAAAAAATAAGGGATTCGCAATGGACCTAAAGGTCCCACGGCCGGGAACGGTGCACGACCCTACAAACCTAACCTAACCTAGTTTATAACTGGCGCACTTTGCTTCACTCCACGCTTATCGCCTGAAAAAGGGACGAAAACATTGTTACACCACTCCCATTTTAAGTACCTTTGCTGAAAGTAACCGTACGAACTGAATTACCAAATTTTAGTATTATACGAGAACCGTCTGGAATGAAGAATTTCATGAATTTGTGGGTGACAAACAAAGGCGTGTGGAAGTTCTGAACTGATTTTTAGTTCAGTTGAAATAATACGTAATGTTCTAACTTTTTCCGTACTTTTTGTGTTTCGATTTTTTTTAGCCCCCCCTCCCAGAGCAATGAAAATGGGTACGTAAAAATGAGAAGGCAAACGGGGTGTCGTTTTTCTTGATAACCGGATGTCGTATCGAGATTCTGAGGGAGGCATTTTATTGGTAATAATGTCAGGTAGGTCCTGAACTTATTTCCAAAATATATTTCCAAAATATAAAAAATAAAGAGCTGTTATTTGGGGGTTTTCGCCCCGGGTACTTCAGGACCTGCCTGACGTGATTACCTACAAAACGCAGCCCGCCGCATCTTCATCAGACTTCCGGTTCTCGATAAAAGCGACACCCCAGTTTGAAAAAAGTGATTTCGAAAAAAACGCATTTAAACTTTTATTACTTACTGCACTTCGGCGCGAGTGTAAATATACATATAGTGAGAGTCAAAAATTAGTATACAGAGGATATCTACAAATTCATTTGGACGTTGTCCATATGTTTTAAGTATTAAAAAACAAATTAAATTGCACAAATAAAAATCAATTTAGTATTTTGTTATTCATAAAGTTAAATTAGAAATCGAAAATTTATTTTAAGATATGAGGCAGTAATAAAAAAATCACCTGAAAAGTGCAGTCAAAAGTTTGTATACAATTGACTACACAGCAACCCTTTTTGTGAAATACCGTCAGGTATTTGTTAAAAATACTAATTTGTTAAGTTTGCATTAGTTTTATCTTGATTTGATTTACAATGGCGCGAGGAAAAGATCTTCCACAATAAATGCGAAAATTAATTGTGCACCATCGTAAAGAAGGCAAATCTCTTGAAGAAATTGCTTCTATTGTAAAAAAACGTCATGCAACAGTTCAAAAGCTCATCGAAAGACAAAATAATCGTGGAAATACAGAAAATTTCTTGCGATGCGGACGGCCTAGCGTAATGACTGAAGGAGAATCTCGAAGATTTGTATGAGAGGTAAAAAAATCAAGGTCCAGTGCGGTACAAATCGCTCAAACCCTCTCCCATGAATATGGTTGTAAAGTAAGTGCGTCAACTATTCGTAGAGTCTTAAATGCTAGCGGATTGCACGGAAGAGTACCCCGGAAAAAACCTTGCATTTCGGCCGCAAGCCTCCTTACACGCCTCAACTTGGCAAAGTCCCATAAAACTACCGTTCAGTCGTTTTGGAACAACGTTATTTTTAGCGACGAGAGTAAATATAAGATACTTGGAGCTAAAATAAAAGGTAAGATCTGGAGATCAGCTAACAGTGAGCTACTTCCAAAAACCTCATTCCAACCGTTAAGCACGGCGGAGGCTCAGTGATAGTTTGGGGTTGCATGTTTTCTGCTGGGACCAGAAATCTGGTATTTGTTGAGTCCACAATGACAAGCCGAGACTACCTGCAAATTCTAAAAACAAATTTAATCGACAGTGTGCAAAAGCTGGGCCCTACAATAACTTCGGTCTTCCAACAGGATAACGTCCCACAGCATACTGCCCTAATAGTAAAAGAATGGCTCTTGTATAATGTCCCTAAACAGCTTAATTCACCACCGCAATCTCCAGATCTTAACCCTATCGAACACTTGTGGGAAATTTTGGACAGAAATATACGTAAAAAGACTATATCATAGTTCTAAGCAAGATTTGAAAACTGCATTGACAGAAGAATGGGCCAAGATCTCACCAGCAGTGACACAAAATCTGGTAAATTCAATGCCAAGACTGGAAGCAGTTATTAAGGCTAGAGGTGGACCCACCAGGCCTGTAGCCAGGGTGGGGCAAGGGGGGAAATGTCCCCTACTGCAACCGTTTGGCCCCCTGGCCAAATCAGACAATGAAAAACTTTAAATGAATAATTATTATGCATTTTGTTGATATATTTGTTTGTTGCTTTAAAATTAGTTTAGTTAAAAATAACAAAAAATATACACATTCACCTTATTTATGACTTGAATATGTTTATGAAATTTGTTTAACAAAACATTTCAGACAAATTGTTACAATTTTTCAAATTTCTACTGGGTCGCAAACACTTGCTACCAAAAAATAAGATTTGAATTTTAATAATGTTTTAGCCCGCAACCATAGGAACTTTCTAGAAATGAAAAGCACTTTGTGCACCAATTTGATGCAGATACAAAAAGAATATATAATTCATTGAAATGTTTTTAATTTTAAAATTTTTTTTATGCATGATGAATGTTTATTAATTTTAAAATAAGAAAAAACTGCAAATCTTAATTCTAGCAAAAATTTAAAGAAGCAAAAGATTTAAATCAAAACATACATGTTTGTTCTTAATAAAGGGTCCGCCAAATAACTTTTTTTTTTGAAAATTCTATAAAAAAAACTACTAAATATTTTCTCTAATTTCTTTTTTTATTTGAAAGTACAATACTTCCAGTTAAAAATGGAAAATAATTTCATTCAAATGGCTGCCTCGGCTGGCCATGCAGTAGCGTATACGATCGGTTCAATTTTCGAAGAAAAATGGCCCAATTATGCCTTTGGACCCAAATCCGCACCAAACAGAGACTCGTTTTGGGTGCAGCGCCTTTTCAATGTATGCGTGCGGGTTTTCTGTGCCCCAAATGCGGCAATTTTGCTTGTTTACATACCCGCCAAGATCAAAATGAGCTTCATCTGAAAAGATGATTTTTTTGGCAAAATCGGCATCTTCTGTAATTCGATCGCAGGCCCACTTAGCGAGGCGAAAACGCATTGGATGGTCAGTTGGCTTCAACTCCTGAACCAATTGGACTTTGTATGGCGTCATACCAAGGTCTTTATGCAAAATTCGTCTCAATGATGTCTCCGAAATGTTCAATTGTTGAGAACGACGGTGAATTGATGTTGATTGCGCTTCACGCACACTTTCTGCCACAGCAGCAATATTCTCGGGTGTACGCACTGCTTTTGGCTTTTCACGCTTTGGTTTATCGATGAGGATGCCAGGTTCTTTCACTTTTTTCACAAGATAACGAACATACGGAGCTGACGGTGCTTCTCTTCTTCCAAAATCCGAACGCAATTTTCGCACACATTCTGCAACATTACCGTGATTTTCAAAGTAATGTCACAATATTTCCCAGCGTTGTTCAAGCATATACACAACCGTATTCGTTCAGCGAAAGGATAAAACTAATTATCTGTCAAATCAGACATGAGCTAAGTGTTACCATTCACGAAATAAGCGCTAGTTGAAAAAAAACGTTAGATGGCGGACCCTGTATATAAATCTGAATAAAAATTTGCATCAATTTGTACAAACGACGGATGCGGGTTAGTTCAATTTTTTATTTGTTTTCCTTAAAAAATGTCTTAT
This sequence comes from Dichetophora obliterata, assembly GCA_963920525.1. Lineage (NCBI taxonomy): Eukaryota > Metazoa > Arthropoda > Insecta > Diptera > Sciomyzidae > Dichetophora > Dichetophora obliterata. The sequence continues at coordinate 109,601,513 of OY986439.1, read as the reverse complement.
ACATATGTTAGCCCATTTCGCTACTCTTTCTTATATTTCCAGCCATTTTAAATAAATTTTGTATTTTTACTTTCATTTTATTACAAAGTCCTGAATTAATTTTTATATTATTTTTTACGTATTAATCTCATGTATAAAAAGATCTACATATCCATGAAAATATTAAAAAATTAACTGTTGTTTAATAAATATGTGTAAGGTATTCATTTCACACGTTAAAAAATTATTTTTTTTTTTTAATTAAAAAACAAAAAATGGTTATTTTTCATTACTGCCGCATATTTTTAAAATAAATTTTAATTTTGAATTTGGGTTTATGAATATTAAAACACTATGTTATGGCTTTTATTTGTGCATTTAACATTTTTTTGGAGTACTTTAAAGACATGGACAACGTCCAACTGAACTTAAAGTGATGCCCTGTATACTAATTTTCTACTCTCACAGTATATAGCCCTGTAACTCCAAAAATAATTCGCATTTTAAAAAATCTTTTTAAGGCATTATTCTTGAAGGATTTTAGAAGACATTTATGAAAAGAAAAATATCGAAAAAATTTTTTAACCGTAGGTCATACCTTTAATCGTCTAATATATTTATTGATTTGTGGGCGGTGAAAGAGGGTGATGCAAAAAAAATTTGGTATAAACCATCTCAAATTTAGAAAGAATTTATTTAGAATAATTGAGTTATAGAATTAGTAACAGGGTTTTAATGCTTCGGATATTTGCGGGAGAAATATGAACACTTTATTTTGATGTTGTGTATTTTGCCATTTTCTTAATTTTTGGGCGGTAAAAGGAGGTGTGGCATAGTTTTTTCTAAGCCATCTCGTACTCACAAAAATCTACAATCGGCCTAGTAGTCAATTTTAATAATTTCTGAAAAATTGGGCGCATGGAAAAATGGTTTAAACACGCCCATTTTTAGTCTATTTGCTGACCATTACAACTGAATTACTAAATTTAAGTCTAATATGACAAACACCGTCTGAAATATAGCATTTTTATTAATTTGTTAAAATCATAATTTTTGGTTAAAAGAAGGATTTTAAAATGCTTGCCAGCTGAAGAGCGGTGCATATCCGACCCCCACTCTGGAACACTTTTTTGTTTCTTTTAACCCTACAAGTACAAAGATGTTAAAGAATCACACAAAATCTTAATATTTCGAGCAGATGGAAACTAGTATTAAGGTTTTTGGCTTTATGGATTTCAGATCCAATCCCTTTCAATAAACTTAAGGTAAAGGTAAGGCCTAAATCTAAAAAAAGTCATTATTTTTAAAAATATTAATTTACTGCATCTGAATGAAAAATTAAATATTTATGTGTGTTCTCTTCAGCTTACTATTTAGATTTTATAACATTGTGAGCTTTAAAGCTTTAACTCAATAGTAATATTTTTTTTAAAACTTACCAACTGACTTAATCGCCTTCTTTAACAACAAATCCGATTGGCTCTTATCCAAGGTATCGATTTCTCGACACGAACGATACAAACTGGAGATCATGGATTCCACGGAGTAAGAAACTCCAGCAGATGGCAGCATTGAAATAAAGCGATTCAATTCATTTAGTTCTAAAAATAAATCACAAGCTTACTAAAAAAACCTCTGAAACCAATTACATGCAAGACTCACCTTGATACTCATTGAAGGTATGATAGTCCCATTCACCGCGTTTGATAACAAAATAATCATTCTCCTCATACTCATGCTGAAAGTTGCCGCAGGCCCATTCGTAGGTATCGTGGCAGGGATTTTTGGTGCTATTCGACCAAAGCAAAATCTAAAAAAACAGGCAGTTACATAAGAATACAGCTAATAAAAATCAAAAAACCCAAGCACACCTGTTGGCTGGCCTGCATGCACTCCTTGTCCAAGCACAGCTTGGCTTTCAGATAGAACGGCACTTCAGGCCAAAAAGCTATCAACATTATTATTATGACTAAAAGCACAGCACAGAGACAGGCTGTGGATATGTAGAGAATTCGTCGTTTGCGCGAGAGACGCATCAACGCATCCAATGAGAGACGTCCTGGAAGAAGAAAAGCTTTAAACGCAACCAAAGTGAAAAAAGTTACAAATTAGTGCATATGAATTGTAATGTAGGTGAATAAAAAAAAAGCTTTTTTTGGATGATCAGCATGTAATGTGTATCTAGTGCTTACCTCTTAGACCATTTATGGAACCATTTCCAGCTCCACTCGACGTACCGCCTGTCGCACCCGCCGTTGTTCCATCTACACTTAGTTGTGATTCCAAATCCTTGCGCGTTACTCTGTCGTCTATGTTTAGTTTCTGTTGATTTGTTGTCAGTGGCGCTGTTTCACTACCTTCAAGATGTTGATTTTGTTTTCGTAGATCATTTTCCGACAATTTTAGGTTTTTATCATCGACTTCATCGATGGAGCTAACGCTGGGTTTATATCTGCCTTGACTGAGCGCCATTCTCACCGTTGGATAACACCGAAAATTGTGATGGAACTTTTTTTTGTTTAGACACTTTCGGCTTCCTTTGTTTGTATTCGCTCAAATCATTGTTGCACTTTTCAAATCCTGTTAAACCCTTCATCTGGCGATCATCGTCTGAGTAAAAAAGTTAAAGTAGCTAGATTAATATTGAATATTCTATATTTAAAATATTTATTTTAAAGTTTTATGTGTACGTAATTGTTAGTGACAAGAAAACACACGTCAAAACAAAAAAATTACAAGTTTTTATATATAAAAAATGTCAGAATATCTGAGAGAGCTTTCTTAGCACAGTTTGTTTCTAAATTACATAGAAAAAAAATGTCTTCATAGTTTTCATAAATTTCTTGAAATGAGTGTTCATAAAAATGAGTCATAAAAGAATCTTTTTTATGCGTGTTTCATGAGTGTTCATAAAAAGGACGCATAATAGAATCCTTTTTATGCATGTTTTATGAGTGTTCATAAAAAAGCGTCATAATAGAATACTTTTAATGCGTGTTTTATGAGTTCTCCTAAAAAAGACTCATAAAAGAATCCTTTTTACGCATTTTTTATGAGTGTTCATAAAAAGAACTAATAAAAGAATCCTTTTAATAAATTTTTTATGAGTATTCCTGAAATTGAGTTAAAAAAGAATACTTTTTATGCGTGTTTCGTGAGTTCTTATAAAATGAACTCATAAGAGAATATATTTTATGCATGATTTATTTATATATTTTAATGTGTATCGTTGCACCCCTATAAACCTTATATCGTTATAAAGGTGGTTTAATCATCTGTCCAATGATATACATTTCAAAAACATTCTTTGCTCAGATTTTGAGAATTTTTGCATTTAAACTTAGTATTTTGAACCTAACATTCACTACTTTTTAAAAAATATTTATGGCAAAAGTCTTAATTGTGCCTAAAGCTTAATTCGTTTCAAAAGTTAAACTCTTACTTTGCAAATATAACGAATTTAATTTCCTCCCAAAAGTTAAACCCTTAATTTGCAAAAAGAACGTTTTTAATTTCCTCCCAAAAGTAAAATTCGTATTTAGCAAAAAGTACGAATTTAACTTTTTGCGGATCAAAAGTGTTGGTTTGAGTCTTCGCTAAGTTAGCGTCGAATTGACGAATTTATCTTCATGCATTTATCAAAATCAACCCTGAATAATTTTCTAAGTTACATTTGATTACAAGTTTTTAAAATATGCTTCATTAATTAGGGTTGTATTTGAATCAGCTCATTTAGAGGATTTGAAAGTGGAACAAAAAAATAGCTAAACTATCTGTTTTTCTAACACTTGACTTTCAGTGTAAACCATTAAAAAATGTAAAAACCCTTTGGGCTCCTTCTTTGTTGAAGTGTTTTCTATCAGAAAACAAAACTTTTTTGTCTTTTTCAGAAAATTGGTTTTTTCCTATTTATTGCAAAAAGAAAACACGCGGCGCGGCTCTCTTCTTTTGAAATATTTGAAACTTTGAAAATATTTCAAACTTCGGTCTGAAACTTTTAGAGCATATTTTTAGATATTTATATTGCGAAATATGTAAAAAAACATATTTTTGAAACCGTCTGACTGAACTACTGCCATTTTAACTCTCCACTCACGAATGGAAATTTGGCAACATAGCAATAATTTGCGCTCCTACAGCGTACTATCTGGCGAAAAAAAAATTTACTGCCTGTTTATTGTCAAAAATCTCAATGTATTTTTTATGGAAATTTTTTTCGTTCCTACAGCATACTAAGTTTCAACAATAAAAATAAGCAGTAAATATGTTTAAGTGTTGAATTTGTTATTTAACATTTATTTAGCATTTATATAATTTATTAATGTGTAGTCTTACCTTTTATAGGATATAAAATTGCAGCAATAAAAATATGAATCTGCCAACCAGAACAGCAAGTGATTTTTCTGCACACAAAAATTTTGACTCTACACCAAGCTACACCGAGCTATTGCTCAAAAATTTTCGTTCCTACAGCATACTAAGCTTTAATGGCAAATTTCCGCGCCAATTAAATGTACGGACATATAAACGACAGCGAAATTTTGATATTTCAACTCTCCACTCACGAATGGAAATTTGGCAACATAGCAATATTTATTTATTTATTTATTGTAGTAATTACAATAACTAATTATTATAATTAAGAAAAGTACAAGAATCCTAGCTGCCAGGGCTTTCGGTTAAGAATTTTAATATAAGTGGTGTTAAATTAGATACATAAAATATTTATAGTAATATTTTAAAATAAAAATACTTTATTATTGGTATCTAAATAAAGATTTAAATTAAGTGTATTGGATTACATTCAGTTTGATATTTTGTTAATTTTTGAAGGTTTTCTAAGTTTATGGTTTTTAAATAATCGATTGGTGTGCTATTTCCGAAGATAGTTTTCCTGATGGAAATTAATTTGGTACAATCATTTACGATGTGTTCGATGGAAGTAGGGTGATTGCAAAACTGGCAGGCTGGTGGAGGTTCTCCGCGCAGAAGATGTTGATGGGTGATGGCAGTATGGCCCAAACGTAAACGGTTAAATATTTTGCTTTTATGGCGTGAAGCAAGAGCTGGATATATCGCTTTCTTTGCGGCGGGGCTAACAATTTTATAACGATGGTTATAGTTTAACCATTCCTGTTTATTAGTTAAGTCCGAATGATTTTCAATAAGACTTAATGTATCGTTGACTTCACTGGTATAGAACAAGAAATTTGGAGAACGTACCGCTTCATTAGCAGCTTTGTCAGCCAGCTCATTTCCAGGAATTCCTGCATGGCCGGGGACATTATTCTTATTTTGTTTTTATTTTTGATGCAGATGTTTCTTATGGAAGCAATAATTTCATTCCTGTGGCTTATGTTTTTAATTGCTAGTATACTACTGTAGCTATCTGTACAGATGACAAATTGCCTTTTATTTTTGTCGCATGCTCAGCAGCAAGTTTTATAGCTAATGCTTATAATTTATAGCAATAATTTTCGCTTCGACAGCGTACTAGCTGGCGAAAAAAAATTTCGCTGCCTGTTCGTTGTCAAAAATCTCAATGTATTTCTTATGGAAATTTTTTTTCGTTCCTACAGCATACTAAGCTTTAAGCTAAAATAGTGCATTAAATGTATGTCAAGCATTATTTACGTTACGCCAACCGAAATCATTCAAATAAATAACTGTTTTTGAATATACATACGAGTGTAACGAACTACAATTCTAATTCTAAAATTTACCAAAATTTGTTAATAGTCAATAAATATTGTTAGACTCTATACATAGAGCGCCAACTCTATACACTTAGTTAATTAAACCAAACTCTTTTCTAAAAGTAGTTTGCAAAAAATTTTAAAAATGCTTAAACATGGATGAGGAGATATTTTCCCTTCATTCCTATCTAAGTATATTTCAAACTACTTTACCAACAATTTAACATTACTTTACTGTGCCAACAATTGTATGATACATTGCATCCCACAAATTTAATTTTAAATCGCATGATTTAACAACAATACTATGCTTAAGTTTTTCATACTTCTCTATGAATATTTCCTGCGCTCAATATTTGATAAGCAAACTTAAATGGGGACATCATGAACTTATCTAATCAGCGAGAACGAAGAAGTAGTATTTTCAAGTTGTGTTGGTTGCCATTGAAACCGTTAAGATATTTGATAAGAATTGCCAAATAAAGACGTCTAAATTCTAAAAGAAACCCTGTTAAGATAGTAGATAACAAGTTTTATTAACCACTTGGTAGTCATAATAATCGTCATAAAATGCGGCAATCTTATTGAAAAATATAAATATTTTAATGTTGTACAATTAAAAAGAAAAAATTAACTCTTATTACAAGAGATAAATTTTTGTCAGGATTGACTTCTGCAATTAAGCAATGGCAATTTTAATAACAGCTTTAAAAAAAATACTCAACCATTTACAGAAATACATCAAACATTTTTAATTTATAAAAAATTGAAAATAATCCTGAATTTTCTCTCTTGTGGAGTGTGTGAATTGCTAAAAAAGCTCTTTTGTCATTTCTGTTTATTGTTTGTTTCTAATTTGCGTATCAAAAAGGTCAACTTATGCAAAAATGTACCTTATTCCAGCACACTATCACGTTCCTATAACAAAAACTGTCCAAGTATATGGAAAAAAATTATGCAAAACCGCTTATATCTCAAGACGACAGACTACGTTGCAGTTCACTCTGTTTTGGCGTGAAGTAACTTAAATTGAATTCAATTGTTGTCAATTGAACGATACTGTGTACACAAAGTAAAGATCTTTATCCACTGATCCATATTTATTGTTTGTGCATAAAGAAAACAAACCAGATGAACAAAGATCACGTGAAAATAAAATCGCAAAAGTGTTTTTAAACTTTCGCAAAATACATCTTTAGAAACGAAAACAGAGAGGATTTATTATTGTAAAAACTTAGCTAAGATAAACGTTTATCTTGTCCCATAAATTGTACAAAACATTTAAAAAAAATCGGCTAAAGAAAGTTAAGAAATTCTTTTATGAGAATTTATTAGATGGAATGTATTGAAAATATCTAAGTCTAAATGTAAACATGTCCCTCGGATACCTGGCGCGTGTTATAAATAAATAAGTTTCGATTTGTAATCCTAAACTCTTAAATATCTTGTCATTTGTGTATTTTAATAATGTTTATTTTGTCAAGCTTTTATTAAACCATTTCTGGCTTATTTGTTTACAAACACTTAAAGCAATATTTTATTATGTAAACAAATGTTTTTTCATGAATTCGAATTCATTCATAAATACCCCCATGAAATCTACGAGAACTTCAAAGTAAATATTTACACATGTTTATTGACTGCATTTACGTATGAAATGTATTAACAACACAAACTACATAAATCAAAGAGAAGTATGTAATGTCAAAAAAAACACTTTCTTTTAAAGAAGTAAGCGTAGGCGGTAACGAGTTAGTAAAGAGCTAGTAAGCGGTTGACAACATAAGTTGTTTGGTCAGGGTCTTTAGATTCAAGCCCAACATTGATGTTGTAGACATTTTTTTTTGTTGTTGCGTGACCCATAGAAGAAACTGCACAATTATTTTAACCTTGGCGTGTTAACCCTTCTGCACTCCTTGGGTCAATTTGACCCAATTTTGATTTTCAAACGCAAAACTTTTCCCTTTAGTTATAAGATATGAACGTGAAACTTTAATTTATCCATTAGAGTGGCGAAAATTATGCTTTTAAAAGAAAATAATAAAATTTAAATTTTTCCTCCCCCCTCCACATGTCAAAACACGATTTACACACATTTAATATCCTTTGGGTCAATATGACCCAACTAGCGATATTGTAAGTTTAATCCCACTTTACCATTTCTTTCCTATTGAATATCATTGAATTGAGTTCATCTTCATTCAAAATCATCGATCAATCATTTTTTGAGTCAAAGAATCAATAAAATCGCTTTCATTGAATATTTTTTCATTCAAAATTTTATTATTCTCCAACTGTAGGTGGGATTTGGAGAATCCTGCAAAGATATCTTTTGAAATTTGTTTTATGATGATATGGTAACGCATTGACACAAACACATTGTACACAAAAGAGTTCATTCAAATTGCAGCTCGGTGATTCCCCGTTTTGTATATGAAAAAAAAAATATATCGCTATGATGATGCTAGAACTTTTGTCTCATTAGAATATTTTCTTTCAATGAGTTCAGTTTAATTTTTGGTGATCAGCGTGCATACAAATATTTTTTTTTTCTAATTCATCATAATTGAGTATTTTTACATAATGGCACAAAGAAGAAAAGTAAGTATTGTTAAATAATATTTCTAATATATGATTGTTCCATGATGAAATTGCTTCAGATTCTTAGTGATCTTCAGTTGCAACAAATAATAAATGACGAAGATGATGACATTTTTGATGATAGTGATGAAGACGACATTTTTTCACCCAACAGCGATGGAGAGGACGAATCATATTCATCGTCAAAAAATAGCGTTGAAAGCGTGGAGTTGGAAGACGCAGTAGAAATAGATCACAGCACTTCCGTTACATATTTATCTAAGGACAAAAGTGTAGTTTGGAAAGAACAGCCACCACTTCAAACAGGCAGGTTACCAAAAAATCAAATTTTATTGAATAAGCCTGGACCTACCAAAACAGCAACATCTATGGTTACAGATATAAAGTCTTCGTTCGATTTGTTTATATCACCAAATATAAAAAATATTGTGATTCAAATGACAAATCAAAAAGGTGTAGAATTATATGGAAATAATTGGCAAAACATTGATATGATAGAGCTTGATGCATATGTTGGATTACAAATAATGGATGGAGTTTATAAATCTCATGGAGAAAATCTCACTAGCTTGTGGAATGAAAAAAACGGAAGACCTATTTTTCGAGCAACAATGAGTCTCAAGCGATTTGCGAGCATATCAAAGTGCCTATGGTTTGACAGCTCTGAAGATAGAGAAGAAAGAAGAATTCGTGACAAACTTGCACCGATACGAAACATTTGGGACAAGTGGAGTAATCAGCTCAAAATTTTTTACAATCCACATGAAAATGTTACTGTAGATGAACAATTGGTTTCATTTCGAGGTCGGTGCAGTTTCCGGCAATATATTCCATCAAAGCCCGCCAGATATGGCATAAAAATTTGGGCACTTTGCGATTCTACAACTAAATATGCCTGGAATATGGAAGTGTACACAGGCAGAGCAAGAAATACACAGCCAGAAAAAAATCAAGGTGAGACTTTTGTACTTCGTATTACATTTATTATATTTCCATATTTTTAATTTAGGTGAGAGAGTGGTGCTAACATTATCAGACCCTCTCCCAAAGGGATGCACAATCACATGTGATAATTTTTTACTACATACAATCTTGCCATTCAACTACTTTGTCGGAATATTACATTAGTTGGCACTGTCCGTAAAAATAAAACTTTTTTGCCACCAAAAATTCTGGATATGAAAAAAAAGCCCGTATTGCACTCTGATTTTTTGTTTTCAAATGATATAACTATAGCATCCTATGTTCCAAAAAAAAATAAATACGTTCTCCTCTTAAGTTCTCTTCATCATTCAGCCGATGTAAGAGACGATGAACAAAAAAAACCTGAAATAATACATCATTACAACCAAACAAAAGCTGGAGTTGATGCGCTTGACCAACTAGTTGCTAATTACACATGTAAGCGCATGACTTAGCGATGGCCTGTTGCATTATTTTCAAATATGATAGATGTATCAGCATATAACTCCTACGTCATATGGACTGAAATGAATCCTGCCTGGAATTTCAATAAAAACTTCAGACACAGGCTTTATCTAGTAGAACTTGCAGATCAGCTAATAAATGAGCATATTTTGCGAAGAAAGGTTTTGCCACATGGACCATAAGCAAGAAATCTTGTTAATAATATTCAGCAACAAAATGATCTCACAGGTGCCTCGCAATGTTCTAAACAAAATACTACAAATACACCATTGTCCAGTAATTTACCAAATAAACGACAGCGGTGTTTCTTTTATCAACATGGAAGGAATTCAAATAAGTATTCCACTAAATGTGATACTTGTAAAAAATTTATTTGCAAAGAGCACATGGTAACATTGTGTATAAATTGTCACAAAAATTCTTAAATTTGTATACATTAGTATTAAAAATATAATTATTATTTTATTATTTTTCAAAAAAAAAAATGCTGAATTTAAAATTTAATTTTATTACATATATATTTTTTTTTTAATAATTGCTCAGGAAGGGCTTATTTATTTTAGTTTTCATTATTTTTTATTATACTAAATAAAAAAACAACAAAACAAATAAATTTCTTATATTAAATATGAAATTTTGTTTACATTTTAATATTGGGTCATATTGACCCAAAGGGTCATAGGAAGGGCACATATCCAAGGGATGCAGAAGGGTTAATAAATAATTTCTAACCGACTTTATAGAAGCAGGCAAATATAGATACAACAATGCAAATTTTTCTCCAAATTAACGTTTTATGGTAACATTTTTCGGCCGATACGCGGAGAAAAATAGTTTTTTATATTGAGAAATCATTTGCTTGATTCAAGAATATGTCAAATCACTTCAAATTCACTTGAAGTAAGCAAAACTAATTACACTGTTGGACAAAATTCAACTTTTGCGTGCACACATGGGCAAAACCAATATATTCTAAAAGTAGGGCTAAAAAAAGATACCCATGTCTGGCCATTTTTTTAGATCAATTCGTTTACGATTTTTAGACGCAAAATTGTTTTAGAATTTATATTACTCATGCTAAATTTTTCTTTTTAATTAAAAAATACCCTTAATAGCCAAATATGCCTTCTAAATCCAAATATGATAAAACAAAATTAGTAGAAATGTTTTAAAACAACTCTTTGATTTTGTTGTAAATTGTGGACGCTTGTTCTTGCGATTGAAGGATAACGCGCCTTAATCTATATATATAAAAGAAAGTGTCCGAATGCGATGTAATCCCATAACTCGAGATCGGCCGAACCGATTTGGATAATTTTTTTTTTTAAATGTTCGTTTTAGTCCAAGTTAGGTTTTTAAGGAAAGAAAAATTGACCACGCCCACTTTTGCGCCCACTTTTTTTGATTTATCTAAAATCGGAAAACGGCTGGACCGATTTGGATAATTTTTTTTTCAAATGTTCGTAGTAATCCAATTTAAGTTTTGTCGGAAAGAAAAATTGACCACGCCCACTTTTGCGCCCACTTTTTTTGATTTATCTAAAATCGGAAAACGGCTGTACCGATTTGGACAATTTTTTTTCAAATGTTCGTAGTAATCCAATTTAAATGTTTACTGAAAGAAAAATTGACCACGCCCACTTTTGCGCCCACTGTTTTGATATCTATATATATAAAATTAAGTGGCAAAACTTCCTGTTCGCATACTCCTCCTAGACGGCTTGCCCGATTTCAATGAAATTTTCAGGGGTGATTGGGGTCTGTGTGGAGGGTGCACATAAGAAATTGCATGTGTGTATCTTTGCAGGTTTTGTACCACACCCCCTTTTGTCGCCCACAAATCAATAAAAATGCTGTATTTAAGACGGTTTTGGTCGTATTAAATTAAAATTTGGTAAATAAGTTCGTATGATAACTATAATTAACTTTGAAAAAAATGGGCGTGGTCACACTTCATCTACGCCTACTTTTAAGAAAATATAAAAATACTTCGAAACCATTGGTCCGATTGAGCTCAAATTTTGTAAGTACGCTTTGCTTTGAGTACGAGATGGTTTAAGGGGCAATGCCACACCCCCTTTTACCTCCCACATATAAATAAGAAATTGTTGTTATCGAATAGCTTTAGAGTTATGCGTAGCACAGCTTAGAAATTCGGTATTCGACCACAATTAAGACGTACCGTTTCTGTGATGAAATTTTATGGGAGTGGACAAGGGGGAGGGACACCTCCCATACAACCCAAATTTGTGATATCGAATAGCTTTGAAGTTATAGGAATTCATCTTTGGAATTCAGTTTTTGACCTCAATTTACACATGCAGTTTCAATGGTTTTATTTTATGGGCGTTGGACAGGGAGGCGTGAAATCTCCCTTACAACCCAAATTTGCGATATCGTATTGCTTTGAAGTTATAGGTTGACAGCGTTAGAATTCGGTATTCGACCTAAATTTATACATGCATTTTCAATACTTACATTTTGTCGTCGTAGGGCAAAGGGGAGTGGCACTTCCCATACAACCCAACTTTGTGCTATCAAATAGTTTTAGAGTTATAAGTCGTACAACGCCGAAATTCAGTATTCGACCTCAATATAAACATTCAGTTTCATTAATTCAATGTATGTTCATTGGTAAGAGGGGCGTGACACCTCCAATTTAACCCAAATTTGCGATATCGAATAGATTAGGAGTTATAGGTAACTCAGCCTCAAAATTCAGTATTCGACCTCAATGTACTCATGCAGTTTCATTGCTAAAATTTTATGGGCGTAGGGAAAAGGAGAATGGCACCTCCCATACAATCAAAATTTGTGCTATCGAATAGTTTTGGAGTTATATGTTGCACAGTTTTGGAATTCGGTATTCGACCTCCATGTAGACATCCAGTTTTATTGATTACATTCTATTAGCGGTGATGAAGAGAGAGTGGCACTTCCTATACAACCCAAATTTGTTATATCGAAAAGCTTTGTGGATATAGGTCGCACAGTCTTTCAAATTCAGTATTTGACCTCAATTTAGACATGCTGTTTAACTGATAACATTTTATGGGCGTTTGAATAGGGAGAGTGGCAGCAACGCGCCGGGTTTCAGCTAGTTATTTATATATCTTGGTGAAAACCTTCGCCATGCTCGTCACTAAAATCACAACGATTGGCAGGATAGAAACTCCAATGGTTATGGAGAAACTTAATTTTTGATGACATGTTGACACACATCGCCTTTGTAGTTTTGTAACTTTTTATTGCCGAGAAAATTTTGGACAACGGCTATGAAACCTTTCCATGCCCTTACTTCTACTGAACGTAGCAAGCTCACGAACTTTACGTCAGCAATTAATTTTTTAATCGGCTGTGCATTGAAAACGCCTGTAAATTTAATAACCAATAATTTAAATGAAAAACTATACATTTTCACATATCTTCACATGATAATTTACCAGCCTCGATTTAGATTCGCTCGATTTTTGAAGAATGGTTTTTAATATCTTAAAATCTTCACTTCCGAATAAGACCCAGCTTAAGGTACTATTATAGTGTGTAAGAAATTAAAAATCAATTTTTTTTTCGTTTATTTTTTTTTTGTGTGGCTAAAATTTCGGCAAAAAAGAGGGTTTTTGTACATTTTTTTTTTCAACGCATGACATTTTTTTATTTTTTATTTTTTTAGGTTGAGTGCTCAACTTCAACCCTTAACTTAAGAATGCACTTTGATTTTTTACTTTCAGACGCTTTGTAAAAGCTGGAGAAAAAGGCACAGTTAAATGAATAGTAAAGGAATAGTGAAATTCTAATTGTTTGATCTAGAAATTGTCTTCTGTGAATTTTAAAAACAATTCTAAAAAAGGAACTATTTCATTATATTATTTAAATAATACTTTACAAAAAAAGACACAGTTTCGATAGTATCGTAAGTATAGACGTAGAATTCCTTTTTATACAATAATAAAGAAAAATTCTGGTTTTTTTCATGTTTATTCTTCTTTAAAGTATTTCATCGTCTAAATAAAAATTATTCAAAAACAAATTTGTTGTTGTTGTCCTTCTTTAAACTTACCTGATCTAAAAAGCTCACAATTAAATTCATGTAAAAATTTGTTTTGTTTTATAAAAAGTTTTCATTTGATATTTATGGTGATGAATTTGTTGTTCTTTTTCATTTGTTTTGTTGGTTAAAACTAAATGTAATTCAAAGTTATGTCTAATTAATGGAAATAAGTATGGGTTAATTTGAATTATTTATATTTTCTGTTACAAAGAGTATAAACATATATGTATATTTTAACAGTAATTTCAAATTAAAATTTTAGTAACCAAAATAAATTTTTAATATGGAAAGAATTTAATGCATAATAAAAATAATTCGAATTTGATAAGGTATTTAAAAACTAAATGTAGTTTTTAAAGCACAACGCATGCTTAGTAACGCATGCGCAAATTTGAGTAGTGGTATATAACTGTAGGTTTAGACCGCCTGAATGAACGAAAAATTTATCGCGAACAATTTATTGCAATAAATTCTTCGTTCGTTGTACTGTTTAGACCGCACGAACATCATTCGCGAACAAACATTGGCCGCCATCTTGTACGTTTATGCGGTGTAAACAGCAATTTGTGCTGTCATCAATAAATGCAGGGTTGATAACTCCTTATTTTTATATTAGTACTAAAACTTATACTCCGTTTTTCAACAACAAATGGTTCGCCACTCCATAACAATATATTACTCTATTAGTTATTATAGAAAATACGTGTGTTTAACTTTAGGGCCCATTTAAGTTTTTCAACGAACAAAAATTAAATGTTTTCACATATTTCGTGTGTCAATAAATTTCGTAAATTTTAAGTCAATTAAATAAAAATTGCTACCAAAATGTATGCACTTATTAAGCAAATACAATTGGTACTTTTAGTCGTTCCATTTTTATTTTAGAGAAATACTTTTTATGTTATAACTTTAAAGAATTGCTTTTAGTCACAAATCGAATTTTCAACCATTTTGGTTAATATCCACATTTTTCTAAAATCTTCAATTAAAAACTCAAAAAGTTTCAGCAGAACCTAAAATATGTTTTTTTATTTTATTTGAGAAGCTCTATTGCGGACTCCTGCTATACTAAATAATATTTGCTATCCATAAACTCAAAATTTTCATTAAAAGTTTTATAGTTATTATTAAAAAAAAAATTACCTCAAATAAACAGTCGCTTTAAAATGAAACTTTAAATATAGGGTTTTCCGCTTAAAAAACTTAATTTGGCCCTTTACACAACACAATTATATTGCAGCGAAAATTAACAGAGCACTTTAAAACACATAAAACATAAATTACTACATATTTTAGTACTTTTCATAAATTATTCTCTAAAGCTACTCCTATTTGCTACTTTTCTGTTTTTAAACACAGCGCAACACCGGATTCGCCCAAAAAGATCGAAGCTTGTTCGATCAGAGCGAACAAAGGAATCTTCGTTCGTTCGCCCTAATTTACTGTTTACACCGGGCAAACATCGTTCGCGATAAATTTATAGCGAACACTGTTCGTTCGGGCAAAGTGTTTAAACCGAGCGAACGAACGAGGTTTCTTTCGTTCGTTCAGGCGGTCTAAACGTACAGTAACATGCTGAAAATAAACATTCGTTTTATTCGTACTCCAACTCATGGCAGAATAACCAGGTAGGGCCGACTCGGAGAGGAATGAAGTAGAAAGCAGAGAAAAGCGAGGTAGTTGTCAAATACAGCTGTTCATGACGAATAAAAATTAAGAACATCTAAAAAAATTTCAGCTAACTGAACCAACAACAATTACCAAGCAAATCTAAAACAACGACGCACAGAGAAGGGCATGATCACAGCGGTTGAGCAGCGTTAGAGGGGATGAACTGAATCGTCCACAGAAAATAAACAGAACTTTGCTTACTATGTCCCGCTTTTCACTCGTTAGGCGCATGTCACACTTGCGCGGACACGAACAAATTTGTTGTTGTTTTCGCTGGTAAAAGAAAAAACTGGAAATTGAGAGAGCTTCTTTCACCCGTGAAAACGACAACAAATTTTTCCGTGTCCGCTAAGTGTGACATGCCCCTTACATACGAAAATTCTCGAGCTTGCGGTGAAAGCAATTATTGCTCTGGTAGCAAGATCTCTTTGTCCCGCTTTTCACTCGGCAATAATTGCCTTTGCCGCAAGCAGTTTGTGGTTATTCGCCCGCATGAGGGGTTTACGAAAGTCCCCTTTAAAACCGAGTAGTCCACAAACTACTTGCGGCGAAAGCAATTATTGCTCATAGAATTGCCGAGTAAAAAGCGGCCCTTTGCAGCACATGCAGAACCAAAACAATAATATCAGCAGCAAGTAGCAAAGTTGCTTTAAATTGCAAAAGTTTTTTAAATTGTTTTTTTACTTATTTTTCTTATTGTGGTATTTTTTAATGCGAATGAGATTTTTGTGGCAATTTTAAATGCATATGGAATTTGTGGAGGTATTTTTAAAACGCGTGGTATTTTTGTGGTGATTTCTAATGATTGTGAGATTTTTTTTTATATTTTTTTATTGCGGTAGAAACTTTTTTGTTTATCTTTACAATGGTAATTTTTGTTGTATTTAATTTATGTTACTGTCAAAAAGGGAATATTTGTCGGAATTGTTTTAAATTTTAACTGGCAACCTTGGCTAGTAGTAGAACATTTTTTTGTAGCCACATACTGGCTCTCTAGCTACATGCATCTGTATTCTCTATTGTATTACAACCCAACAAGCCATGAATGTTACTGTTCCAGCTAAATGGTACTTAAAACAGCAGCGTCTGATTTGCTGGTATGAAAACGACATGTTTTGGTACCTTTAAACCGTTCTCTATATAATTGTAAAGTCCTTTTTTATATTTATCAAAAATCGAATTGAAATTTATGTCATATTCGCTTGAAGCGTCGTTTGTTCATGTCTTTTTTCTAACCAGACCTAAAGCACAATAAACGATTTTAAAGTATAAAAAAACTAGAATTTGTATTTAAAATCAAGAATGATTTAAACTATCAAACATTTAGAATTTATACTTGAATCATAGAAAATCAACATTAATATACAACTTAATAAATGGTACGCTTATATGAAACACACATTGCATAGTTTGCTGACAACGAAACGGTCCGCTTCAGTGCTTTTAAAAGTGCACACCGTTTTCAACCGAGCCGATTGGCTATCTAGGAAACGAAAAAAAATTAAACCAACTGATGTATATTTATATATGTATGTTTAACATACATATTAATAAAAACAACAACAACAAAAGCAGCACAACAACGAACGACGTGATTACGAACCAAACAAGCAAACACAACAACAACAACAACCTTAAAAACAGCATAAGCAGCTACTGCAGCTAAGCAGCTTGTGCATTTCTCATACGAATATATGAATTTTTCATCTTCTTATATTTTGCTATTTTATTAGATATTCGTTTTATTCCCACTAAAACTGATATTTTGGCATTTTTTTTTCTTTGTACGATGCATATTAAAGGCTGTAGGTATACCCCAAAGTGTCAAATATCGCTTTGAAAAAATTCGTGAAACTGACCCCCATACAAACCGCGCTGTAAGACGTAATTCTACGTCAAAAAAATAAATGTATACTTTTTTATTAATCTGGACACCAACTTTATTTTTATAATTTGTTTCGTACTGAAAAGCATTAAAAGTTAAACTTAATGAATAATTTTTATATACTCTGAGAAAAAAGCCTACTAAAATAAAAAAAAAAACTTACTCCATAATTAAGTAAATTTTACTTGTTTAAGCATAGTACTCTGTTCAGTTTCACGTGAAATTCTACTCAAATCTCCATATAAAAAGTGACAACTGCGAAACAAGCGTGGAAATTTTCACAACATGTTCGTCAGAGCAGTACTCTGTTCCGCTGCGTGAAATTATTGCAACATGTTTCTGAGCAACATTTTTTCACGACAATTTAATTGTACTGCCTATTTATTTTGAAGTGAAAAGGGAGAGATCATATGAAATCTCCCAACTTATTCTCTGAGTCTTTCTGAATAATGTTGCCATAGGAATTCCTCGCAACAAACTTTAAGTCAGATATTTCACGCAACAAATAAATAGATGTTGCCAGCGAAATTTCACGCAAACGAACAGAGTACTAGGCTTTATTTATAGTAACAAATGTATTTGTACAATATGCATTTGTTTTTGCACGAATACGAATAAAATATTTGTAATATGTACCAAACTACGCCCAATCACGAATCCTATTAGTGACTGAAAACTACGAATAATATTCGTAGAACTGACGCAGTTTGTTGTAGTATTTACATACAGAATTTTTTGAGTGTAAGAAAAGTGCCTGTGAAACAAGGGTAAGTGAAATGGTACCGTAACTTTTTACTGCGACGGGTACAACATACTAGTTAAGAATGCATGCACGGTTTAGCTCATCATGGTTTATTTATAAATATACCTTAAAATAATTATTTATGCTGATTTTTTTTCATATAACACGTTTTTAAAATGAACTAAAAAGTATAAAATAATTTCTCCGTAGGGCTTTTAGTTCTCCTAGAAACGTGGAGCGCATGCTATAGAGAATATTAACCCTGCATTTAAAATATTTTTTTATTAAAAAAATAATTTGTTACATTTAATTTTTAGTTCGTTACACATGTATTGCATTAAAAATCTTGCATAGAAACAGTGGCTGGGTGGATTCCACCCTAAGGTTAGTGATGGAGTGTTAATATTCTGTATAGCATGCGCCCCACGTTTTTAGGACAAATTATTTTATACTTTTTAGTTCATTTTAAAAACGTGTTATATTAACCCTGGAGAATGCGCGACTCACAGAGTACCATGGAATGTCACGCGTGAGCATTGTGCTTATTGAGGAATTACTGTAATTTTTAAACCGCATACCTACAGCTTCAACCGTGCACTGACCTCAGCAAAAGCTTTCCATGACGCGGAGAACAACCGTTACCAAAGATACTCAACATAATGCGTGCAAAAATATTAATAAAAGATAATTAATTTTATCCATTTAAAATTGCGTGAGCAAAATGCTCGTAGCGCGCCTTCTCGAGGGTTAAAAAATTTTTTACTTAAATAATTATTTTCTGATTTTTAGTCTTTGTCAAATTTTTGTCTTGAACTGCGATGCCTTTACTTGCTCTGGTTCTTCTTCATTTTCGATAGGAACTTCTTCATCTACCTGCATCGTTGGATGTGCTTCTCCTTCTCTAGGCGTCGCTTGCGTTGTGTGGTAGAGTTTTTAATTTTTGTTTTTGTTTTCTCTTTTTTCACGCTTTTTATAACACTTTTTACACAAACATGCAGTTTTGTGCTGTGTTTTTTTAAAAACAATTCATTTATTTGTCAATCAATCAAAATTTATAAAAAATTGTTTGAATTCCGTCAAAAACATTCAAAATTCTAATTTTCTAATTCACGACTAAAGGTGACAAAAGAATTTGTTCAAGAAAACGAAATAGTTATATTACTTTTAAAAATGAAACAAAACAGAAAACCGGAAAAAATCCATTGACATTGTTAAAACTCGAACTCACAACCTAACGATTATAAATCAAGCTCCATGTGCTCTGATCTACAGAACTCACAAAGAAATATATTCTAAATAGCAACAAATCAAACTACTTCCTTATAAAATAAATAAAAATTTCTACTCGTATTTAAACTACGTTTTTACAAATTGTCCACATTGTTGAGGCTCGAACTCATAACATTTCGATTTTAAAGCAAGCGGCCTATGCTCTGAGCTACAGAGCTCACACCAAAACTTTTTCTAAATGAAGTAATAAATTCACTTCAGTTGTGAATTTTTTATATATAAAAATATCAACGAGCTTTGCAGCATTTTTGTTTGATTTGTAATATGTATATTAAGGCGCCTCAAAAAAAAAGTGGTCCGGGTCACCTCCTGAAAACAAACTTTGGTTTATTTTATGATGATTCCCAAAATATTGCAACTCTAGCTTTAGCCGTTCGTGAGCTGGAATGGTTTGAAATAACCTCTAAAAATCGCGTTTTTGATTAATACTATTTATACCACACTACCTTCGGTCAAAAAAATTGTCACAAATAGTGTAAATCGATGAAATACATAGTTTGGTTTTTTTATTTTTTTTTTTAAATCTGCCCACACACTTAGTTATTGAGTTATTTGCAGTGATTTTTTCAATTTTTTTAATGCAGTTCTTATAAAAATATATATAACTTCCCCATTTATAGCGTGATTTACCATTCCGTG
Source organism: Dichetophora obliterata (assembly GCA_963920525.1). Classification (NCBI taxonomy): domain Eukaryota; kingdom Metazoa; phylum Arthropoda; class Insecta; order Diptera; family Sciomyzidae; genus Dichetophora; species Dichetophora obliterata. The sequence continues at coordinate 109,581,531 of OY986439.1, read as the reverse complement.
GTATCATTGGAAAGGTACTGAATGCTGCTTTTCATTTCTGTCGTTAATTAACCCTTATAAGCACTTGTATAAAAATGCATTTTTTATCAACATGATAAAAAAATTTGTAGTTATTTATTAAGTCGCTAATTAAAAGATAAAAAAAAACAATTTAGAGTTTTATCAAAGAAATAATTTTTTTTTTATTCCAAATCTTTTCGTGATTCAATTTTACAGTAACGCTTGCGCGATTGAATCTTGTTTGCAATATGTGCAGGTCTGTTCTTATCAATTACCGAAACGCAGGATTGGCTTACCACATGTACAAAACGTTCCGTATTTTGTGAATGACATGGAAATTCTGAAAATTGTTTGTTAAGAAAAGCATAACAATTATTTTAAAAACTTTTCATTACCAGGAATTTTTACAATTTCATTGGAGTCGTGTAGTTCTAATAAGTATTGTTGAGTATAGAACTGGATGCATGGCAGTTCTGTATTAGCTCTTAATTCATTCCAATCTATCATATTTTTATAGGAATCACAATTGAATTGTATCTTGGGGACATTAAATTGGCGAATTCCTTGTGTGTCATGAGCACGCGATTGTAGGCTTCCTTTCGTGTCGCCTTGCTCTCATCTGTAACCATTGCCAGTAAAATATTTTCTTGGTGAGCAAAAAATCCATTAATTTGAACAGAGCGTTGTACAATAAATTGCATATCTGCCGGTAATTCGCGCGTCCACTCAATGTATTTAAACAAGTGGCGGCTGCCATGAATGGCTTTTGGTTGGCTTTTTATTAAAAACCAAAATGGTGCGTAGACCCTCATAACAAAAAATGCTAGCTGCTTTAACTTTTCGCAAGCCACAGGCTTCGTAACATATAGCCGCAAAATTCTTGATGCTGTTGTCAACCAGCGTGAAAGATTGAGCGGGCCAGGTTTAATGCTGGCCAAATGTTCATCGCACGCCCCAGCATCAACTGCTCGTATCATATCATAAAGATATTTTTGATCAGCTCGCAAAACCCAGTCATCAATATTTGTGGGCATACAGCTCATCGCAATTGGATCAAAGTTATGAGCAATCTAAAGTTAATATTTTATTGAAATTAACAGGTAAAAAAAAAACAACAAAATAATTGAATACAATTTACCGGCACATCTTCGCAGCCCTGTAATGTATGCCCAATTATTCCTGGCCAGTTTTGCGGCCCATTAGCTTTTCCTAACATTTCTTTGAGTAACGCAGTGAATGGCAACTCGTTAAAATGAAAGAGGCATATTAGCCACTGCAAAGGGCGCTGCAATTGTCGTTCTAGGTTACAAATCGCTCCATTAAATTTGCCTGTGTTGGTGCTGGTTCCGTCGCAATTTACAGCGACCACGTGCTCTAGTGAAAACTTTTCAGCTTTCAAGTAATTGACAATATCGACTTTGTACGCTTGGTCCAAGATCTTTAAGATCTTCCTCAGACGATGATGAATATGGATCATCCACATCCATTTCTCTTAGTTGTGGTACAAAAGTGGCTGTTGCAATACTTTCGTTTTCACTTTTGCTTTCGAAGTCCGTAATAGAATCACATGGGATGTGGTTTTCAACGTCATCTAGCGTGAGCAACCTTCGGCTCGACTGATCAAGGTAAAAATTCCAAACATGCAATGGCATTTGTTTTTCACCTGGGCAACTACAAGACACTCTAATTTTTAGAGCACATTTGCAAACAGAAATTGAAAATAGTTCGGCCCACTCGCTTGCATTGTAATGCGATGGATTTTTTGTGATATCCCGATATAAAAGCGTTAAATTTTGAAGTTTTTTGCGGATCGCAGTCTTCGATATAACCGGAATTTCTGCTCTTTTCCAAATTTTGCTTAAATCATTTAGCATGTTTTGATGATAATTAGATAGCCCGTAAGACCGATTATTATTTTTTTCGCGCAAAAATAATAAATGTTTTATTACATCACTTTTTGTTGGCAATTGATTTTTATTTAACTCGCGAGAAACGAAAAGCATTTTTTTTATGAATAACTTGAACAATTAAGCGATCACAATTCAAAAACTCACATTTATATAATATAATATAACTCATTGTCAAACCTAAAAGTCATGTAAAAGTCATGAGTGACTACTTATAAGAACTGTGGTAAAATTTACTCTTAGCTGTTTTGTCTAAGTACAATAAAGTATTTTCCTATACTTTATTCCAAAGTCCATTTAAAAAATGCATTCTTTATCTACATGATTTAATTTTATTTCTCTTATATTTGAACAAATTCAGGAATTGAGGCAAAGGCCATCACAAAAAAATAAAAATAAAATAAAATGCATTTTTATAAAAGTGCTTATAAGGGTTAATTAACGACAGAAATGAAAAGCAGCATTCAGTACCTTTCCAATGATACCACGGAATGGTAAATCAGGCTATAAATGGGGAAGTTATATATATTTTTATAAAAACTGCATTAAAAAAAATTGAAAAAATCACTGCAAATAACTCAATAACTAAGTGTGTGGGCAGATTAAAAAAAAAAATAAAAAAACAAAACTATGTATTTCATCGATTTACACTATTTGTGACAATTTTTTTGACCGAAGGTAGTGTGGTATAAATAGTATTAATCAAAAACGCGATTTTTAGAGGTTATTTCAAACCATTCCAGCTCACGAACGGCTAAAGCTAGAGTTGCAATATTTTGGGAATCATCATAAAATAAACCAAAGTTTGTTTTCAGGAGGTGACCCGGACAACTTTTTTTTCCTCCATACAAGTTGAGGCGCCTTAATGTATATATTTGTGTTGTCATCCAGTTCTGAGCTAAATTTTAAGTTTCAAAACTCTAGCTCATTTTGAAGTTGGTTAAAAATGGATTGCAAGATTTGTACGTTACAGACAAGAAGTGAAGCTAATAAAAAAGTTTTAAAAAGTATTTTTGAGTTCTCTTCAAAATATATTAACATATATGTATAATGAAAATATCGACATATAAAATCAAAAAAGCCGTAAGTTACAATACACTCAAAGTCGACTTTTTGATTGATTATTGATGCACCTTATCAAAATACATTTTCCTGCTAAGTCTTACACTCCTACAACTTAAAACGACGTTTTTATTAATAAAGTTCAAAAATTCCTAAGTTTGAGCGCAGCTTACAATTATAATTACAATTTAGAAAGTTTTTTTAATCTCCCGTAAAATTTTTTAATTGCAGCTTACGGCTTTTTGATTTAATATGAACATATTTAAAAAATTGTCACTTCCTAGAGGAGGAAAGCCCCCTGCGGACGCTCATGATGACCAGTAAACAATTTAATCACATTAAAAATATCATGTGTTTTGCAGACAATCGAATACGAAAAGGTGAACTTGGTTATGATCCACTTTTTAGAATCAGAAAACTCAACGAACGGTTTGGTTTCATTCCAAAGTCTCCTCGTTTATGTGTGGATGAACAGATGTGTGCGACAAAAATGAAACATTCCTTCGCCAGTATAAGCCAAATAAACCGTATAAATAGGAAATTAAACTTTTCGTGCTTTGCGACTCAAATCGACTGAGATATATAATGGAGCTGATGATAACATTTTGCTTTCCAATGCTCCAGATATTGGAGCTACATCTAGTCATTTGTCTATCACAAACTAGTTATTCCAGACTTTATGAATCGTATCGTCTATTTTGATAACCGTTACACTTCTCTTACTTTATTGGTATATCTTCGTGCGCGTGGAACTTATTCTTTGGGTGATATTCATGCGAACAGGATTTCCCGATACAAGCAATCTACAGACAAGCAATTGGCAAAATATGATCGTGGTTACTTTGAAGAATATACCGGAACGGCATATGAGGTAGAAATTGCAACTGTTCTGTGGAAGGATACAAGAATTGTTCGTCTAGCTTCTACTTGCGTTGGCACTAAGCCATTTTTACAAAGGAATGAGTCTTTAGAAGTTGAAAAACAACCCGTTATGATCGTAAACAGAAAAGTAGAGAGAAGTAGATTGCCCACATATAATAAAAGAATATAATCAACATATGGATGGTATTGATCTTATCGATGGTTTGATGGGCAGATATCATATTCGATTGAGGACACGCAACCCCAAGATGTGGATTTTCTATCATCTCTTAGATATGTCACTGACGAATGCCTATGTTCTGATCCGGCGTATAAACAAAGATAATAAATCAAAATATTCTTTACCTGATTTTCGCGAATCAGTAGCTGCGATTCTTTGCAAATACAAGAACATCACTGTCGGCAGGCTATCTACAGCAATAGCAAAACCAAGCTCATCTTAAGTTGGAACAAATGCTAACAAAGCATGTTTACTGTGAAGTTGAACATTTAGAATTTGTATTTAAATCATATAAAGTGAACATAATTAATATAGAGGTCATTTAGAAAAAACTTTAATCAAATGGTAGAGCTCGACCAAACGGAAACAGCTAAAAACAAAATCAGCAAAAATTCTAAAAACAACTTCAGTAAAACTAAAAGTAAAACTACGTCGAAACTAAAGTAAAACAGAAATACAACAACAAATGTGACATGATGAAATTGAGGAAAAAACTGAGAAATTGACGCTTCAAATCTCATCGCCCCGATGGTGCAGTGCGTTAGCGCGCGCTTGCACGGGTATCACAAAGATTTCTGATGACGCTTTTAGCAGAGCAGAAATTGCAATCAGATCAGCTAATGATTTTTTCCTTTTCATATTGAAAAAACTTTGTTGTTGTTGTTGTTTCTTTGGAAAAATTCGTTAGAACAATTAATTGTTCTAACTTTGACCTTAAGCTCAATAAACGATTTTAAACTATCAAACAACTAGAATTTGTATTTAAAATCAAGTATGATTTAAACTATCAAACATTTAGAATTTGTATTTAAATCATATAAAGTCAACATAAAAAAAATTATAGTAAAAATTTACAACTTAAACATATTGTAACGAAACAATTTTTAATGTTTAATAAAACCTATATAACGCTTTAATTTTTATCTGAAAAGAGCAATCCAGTTTGTCAAAATAGAATGGAAATCACATCAAATTCTGATACAAAGTCAACACCAAAATAGCGAAACATAGTCCTCAAAAATTAATAAGTTTGTTATTTTTTACAAAAATTTACTATGAGCAATGGTTTTAAAATTAAAAAAAAATTTAAATGAAATCCCACCAAACAAAGCAACGTCATCAACTTGATTTGAGCATTATTATGGGAAAATAGTTGGTGGTAATAACTCGAAAAATAAGTTTTTTCAATTATATGAATTAAAACAAACCTAATAACATAGTTTTCATTTTGATTTTAAAATTTTTTGTATCATCGAAGCAAAAAATAATAATAATGAAAATTTGTATTGGTTGCACTCATTTCGTTTTCTTTTTTATATGGAAACAACGCAAAAAATTATTGACTTTATACATTTTTCTGCATTCTTTGCTCATAAAACCTAATTTTGTAAAAAACTGGCATGCATTTCGTTTTTTTTTTTTAATTGTTCCTTAAAATGAGCGTTAAAACATAAAAATGGGATACAAAAGTACAAGAGTTGTGATATTTTACTTTACGAACAAAATTTCATTTTCTTGTTGTATTAAAAGAAAATCGTAAAAATTCCGATTTGAAAAAATTGCAATGAAAAGTTGTTGAAATATTTCCTGCAGCAACACTTTATACAAATACAAAAAATTATGCGATTACGTTAAATAACATGTTCGTAAAAAAACTTTTTACTAGATATGTAAAATTTTGTTAATTTTGAGCTTTGAATTTGGGTGTTTTACGGTCTTTTTTCCCCAAAGTGCCTGCTTTTTGCACTGCGAACTCAAAAAAAAAACGCATAAGAAATCGATGAAACTAAGTTACTCTTTTAAAATAACTTCAGTTATTCATTCTATTCTCTTACATGTATTTCTTATTTTGCCTTCACCTTTTACTTTCTTTTTCTCTTTTTCTCTCTCTTCTTTCCTCCTAGTTAAGCAAAAATGTTAAGTAAAGTTTTAATGTAATCCTCTTTGATTATTATTTACTTTTGAGTTTTAATATTTTTAATATTTCCTGTTGTACGCTAAAAGATCTCTTATAATCTTACTGTTCTAATTTAAAATTATAATTAAATAAATCTAAATCTAATACCAATCGCCGTTCCTCTTCGGTACAATGCTCATTTCAGCCCATCTAATAAAAACATGATGTTGCAAAAATATTGCTTCTACGTTCTAGCAACCTACCTTTATTAAGAAAATTTACTAAAATCACTTCTAAAAGCAAAAAACTCTGAAATAGTTGAACTGTACCTATTATTTTGTCCAAGCACAAATGTTCACTTTCAAGCTAATTTGGTGTGTTAACTTTTTCTCGAATAATCGCACCGTTCCTTTTATGTTTTAATATTGCCAGATCAATTTTACAGTGGTGAGCATCAAAGTGTTGCAATAGGGTGTTTCACAGGACAAAAAAAAATTATAAAAAAGTTGGTAAGGCATGTACCTATTATTTTGACCATGTGTGTATACTTAGATTAAAATCGCAAAAAAAAACATTTAAGTAGTTTTGATTACAAAAAAAAATTACCCGTGCTCTTTTGTAGCAATACTACTCTCATTGCTGTTATTCATACAACATGCAAATTATAGTGTATGCTGCAAATACGTCAATGAACTTTAATCAATCATGTGCAACCGACATCGTGTCGATAGAAAAAGCAATTGATCAATTATAATCGAGCATAAAATACAGGGTGTGCTTGTAAAAAGTGTATTTCAAGCAGATATGATAAACAATTACTAAACTAATTATATTTACAATAACTATAAATAGAACAAAATTCTTAAGCATATGACAAGAAATTTAAATCCATTTAAGTTTATCTGAGGTTTCCGGTAACGAACACAACCGGTGTTAAACACCTTGAAATGTGAAGCCACCGCTTGTCATGAATTGCAAAAAACAAATACTACAGCTATCTTTTTAATGAGCGCACTTTAAAGAACAAACACAAAAAAAACTCTTGAGTCATCATTTCAAAACGAGGCGGTTGACAAAAGTAAGTCAAGAAAAAATTAAATTAAAACGCAGTGTTTTTTCGTAGCTAAGAAGGCGTAGCATAAATAGCTTTATATATCTTAGCATGCATTTTGCACTTGCTTAGTATTTAGTAAATTTTTTAAATAATTAAATCAAGCTTTAATTAGCTTGGCCTATTTTGCTAGTGAATCTGTAAGCCAGTGAGTAATCAGCTGGATTAATGATGAAGTGTGACCACTTGAGGCATAGATATAAAAAACAAAATACAAGATCGCAAATTGCATCTTTAATATATGCAACTCATAAGTAGAACTTATCAGCGCTTGGTACATTTTCAATTCTCTAACCAACTGTAAACCAACACAACTAATTTGTTAAAGTAAAATATTTACGGTACTTAATTTTGCTGACAGTCATTTAATTGGTTGCTTGCCAAAATAAAATCATTTAGCATAAAATAATAAAACCAGCAAATATTTACAATAAAAAGGTAATAAGTGCGTTTATTAAAGGTTCACAATCAAGCTTATAAATTTTTGAAAATTATAAATTGTTTAATCGGTACCACAATGGTTTTAAGTAACATTTACTTTTGGAAACACCAGTTTCTGTTTCTCTAACCTAATCACTCACTTAAATCAATTGAAGCTCTTACTTAAATTTGTATAAATAATTCTTTGTGAATGATAACAAAGTGTAAATATTGCATACTTAAAAGTGTTAAGATAAGAGAAAATATAAAGATACATAAATGATAACATCACAGACACATGTAATGAGAATCTACTAATTGAGTTATTCGTGCCAAGAGATACAAACAAAAGTTTTCATTATAAAGCCATCAAATCTTGCTTTGAGGGTGTTGCAGCAGTAGCGTAACTATATTTTGTGCGCCCTTTAGCAGGTTTCTAAGAGGGCCCTGGTATTTAATTTAAGAGTAAAACTATACTTACTGTACTAAAACTAACAGTTGACATTATATTCGTTTCTGAAACTTGGCAGAGTGACTATATAAATGATTCCATCTGTGATGCATTTTAATAATCATAATATGTTAAGAAATGATAATTAGATATATCTAAAAAGGGAGGAGGAGCTGCAGTTTACTGTTAAGATAACCTGATATCCAAAAGAATAGCTTAATCAAGTGGACATGGAATTGAGTTTCTAAGTTTAAATATATCTGGCAATAACACCAAAATTTTGTTAGCATGTGTATATTAAGGCGCCTCACGAAAAAAAATTGTTCGGCACAGTTGTTCAAGATAATCCTTGGGTTATGTTTTTATGATTCCCCTAATATTTCGACTCTGGCGATAGCCATCCGTAAGCTAGAATGGTTTGAAATAACCTCTAATAATCGATTTTTTTGTAAAAATATTGGCTGGTATGGTAATTTAAAAAAAAACTGTCAGAAATAGTAGTAGTAAAAAAGTTCTTCCAATCTGCATCAAAAAATATAAAATTTATTCCAATGGACTAAAGATATTGCGAATTTTCATGAATTTTTTTTTACTTTTTTTTCATATTCAGCCCAATTCTGAATGATTTTACCCGGGAAGCAGGAAAAGGGAGTTTTCATTTTTAAGATAGAGTTCAAAAACATTTTGGAAATTTTACCAATTTGTTCATCAACCGTCAATATTCATAAGTCTAACCAGGGCCGGATTATCCATTAGGCAATGTAGGCAACTGCCTAGGGGCCCCGCATTGGCGAAGGCCCCACGCATCGAGAAAAAAATTTGAAAATATTTCATAGAGTGAAAATTTAATTTGAAGATTTGTACCCTCAGTGACAATATTATTGCTTTGTTTTTTTTTTAAACGACTTCAAAAAGGAGAAGGTTCCCAAGTTCGTTGGCTGCTTTTTTTTTCTTTTAATATATATACATTAGAGTGGAACGAAATGTATGGAAGCAAAAAATCTTCATCTGCATCATATATTTTTGAAAACTCTTCGTCAAAACAAATTTTTCTGCATTTTTGGTTTTTTTCTGCGACATAACTTTTGACTTTAAAAACGAGGGCTTTTCTATTTCATTGCCATTTTTTTCACAGAAATTTTTTTTTATCTGCGATATAACTTTTGACTTTAAAAACGAGGGCTTTTCTATTTCATTGCCATTTTTTTCACAGAAATTTTTTTTTATCTGAAATCGAAAAATTTACTTGTTATAACCTTCAAAAATGTCTCACATAGTTATAACGTAAAACCAACAGTTTCCACGCTAAGAGACTATTTATGTCTAAACAGTGCAAAGTAGAAATTTTTTACTGCAACAGATATTACTTTTATGATAACAGTACTTATTTTAAATATAAACATTTAATAGATGATGTGTTTGGTTGGAGGTAAATGTTCAAAGTGAGAAAATAGCAAAGAAATATTCAAATTCTGCCAATAATCTTCTTATAATTAAAGTTAAAAAAGTCAGCTTATAGTAAAAAAAATTATACTTTGCACTGTTAAGACATAAACAGTCTCATAGCGTAAAAACTGTTAATGGCATTTTTGAAGATAATTATCTGATCTATAATTTCAGATCAGATTTTATGTCCGACATAGAGGAGCGAAGATATTGGCAAATGACCGATTTCGGTGAACTTTGAACCCGAATTTCTTCTAACTAATGACATGTTGTTAATTATGGCTTAATTTAAAGGTTTGCTTCAAAAAAAATTTGATGTACATTTTTCGACTCCAATTGAAAGAAAAATTTCTATGAAAAACTATATGGCAGTGATATACAAAAACCCTCGGGCAAAGTCAAAAGTTATGTTGCAGAAAAAACCAAGGATTCAGAAAAACTTGTTTTGATAAGGAATTACTTGAAAATATATGAATCCGGTGAGGTAAAAAATCTTTCCACTCTAGTGTGCATCGATAACTCCTAATGCACTTGTCCGATTGCCGTACTTTTTTGTCAACAGATAGAGACTTTGAACACGGAAGTGCTCACCTAAAAGTGGAGCTTGTCATTATTAGAAAAGCTTTGTACAGGGGTAGACATAATTTTGAAAAATTGCTGTCAAGAAAGTGGGCGTTATTAGAGACAGGGGCGTAGAAAACACAATATTTAAAAAATATTGTATCTCGAATAATATTGCCATTACAGCAGTAAAATTGGTTACACAAATGGGTATGATTTTTATAAAACGGAATTCGGAAAAGGGCGTGTCGCTATTAGAAAAACACTATATTATTATTATTATTCTTTATTCAGTCTTTGGACAATAATTCCTTACAGTCTAGATTTAACAATCAAATATAAGACTATATGATTACAACTAAGATACAAATAACCTATTTACATGAATTTTGAAAGCATCTTTGGTAATAGTGAAATCAAAACTACTATTTACTGCTAATTCATTAAATAATGACAGAGCTCTTGATAAAGGCTCATTTTTTGCATAGTTTGTTCTATGATTTTTTATAGCAAATATCTTAAAATGCCGCAACTGTCTTGGCGGTACATTAAACTTAATAAGCTCCAATAGAGACGACCAATCGATATTACCGGATAAAATATCATATATAAAGACCATAGATTGAATCTTTCTTCTACTTTCTAAAGACTTTAGTCCTAACAGCAAGCAACGCGCATTATACGAGGGCATAAAGTCTATGAAATTTAAGCAGCGTAAAACATGTCTCGTTAAAGATTTTTGAATTCTTTGCAAGCGAAATGAATGAGTGGCATAGCAAGGATTCCATATAAACGAGGCATACTCTAGCCTTGACCTAACAAAAATTTTAGCGTTTGAGGGTCAGAAAACTCAGAACTGTTCCTACGTAAGAAATCTAAGATCAAGTAAACTTTTGGAACAATAAAGCTGATATGGTCAATGAATGTGAGCTTCACATCAAAAATCACGCCTAGATCGCAAATAGTATCTACCAGTTTTAAGGGTGAGTCTAAAAGAATATACTCAGAATTAACGACGATTGTCGCCTTAGAAATACTCATATGACAACACTTACTGATATTTAATGGTAAACCATTAATTATGCACCAGTTAAAAACATTTTCAAGGTCAGATTGCAGGAGAGCAACATCGGTAAAATCGCAGATTCGCTTATAAAATTTTAGGTCATCAGCATATACAGGGTTGTCCATATTCTAAGCGCCCATCTGGCAACACTGTAACTTTCCGCAGTGATGCCAAATCGACTAATGACATACCGCGTTTGAAGCGTCATTCCAAGCAAATGTTTACAATGGAACAGTACACGCCACGCGAACGCTCTAAAATTGTTAAAATTTACATTCAACAAAACAAGTCAATAGTGAAAACTCAACGTGCTTTCAAAAAATGAGCGATGAAGCTCATTTTCAGTTGAACGGAACGGTAAACAAACAAAATTGCCGTATTTATGCCACTGAAAATCCACAAGAGATTCAAGAGGTACCTCTTCACGATGCAAAAGTCACTGTTTGGTGCGGCGTTTGTGCTAAAATGCTCATTGGGCCGTTCTTTTTCGAAGATGATAATGGCCACAGAGTTACTGTCAATCAGGAGCGTTATCGCGATATGATAAACAATTTTTTCATGCCAATCGTTCGTCGAAAGCGTATCAGGCACTACTGGTTTCAACAAGACGGTGCGCCACCACACACAAGCCGCACTACAATCGATTTTTTGAAGCAATTGTTCCCTGGCCGTTTGATGTCAAAAAATGGTGATTTCGATTGGCCGCCAAGATTACCAGATTTAACGCTTCCAGACTTCTTTTTGTGGGGTTATTTGAAATCAAAGGTTTACGTCAACAAGCCAAAGACCTTAGAAGAGCTGTAAACCAACATCCGTCAAGAAATAACCGCCATTCCCATCGAAATGTTGAAGGAAACCATGGAAAATGCTGCAAAACGGGCACAATATTTCGTAGAGGCCAATGGCGACCATTTACAAGACATCATATTCAAGAAATAATGTAAGCAAATCTACTTGAACCCAATTAAATGATATTCATGACGAACAGACAAAAAATTGTGGTTTCTTTGATTTATTTAAAAATAAAATGGGCGCTTCGAATATGGACAACCCTATGTAGTAGGAAACTTGAATTTTTGAAACATTTGCTTATGTCATTTATGAATAATATAAAAAAACAAAGGCCCAAGAATGCTTCCTTGTGGAACACCAGAGGTAGCGATGAACTTATAAGATTTGACATTATTTATAGACACAACGCATGGTCGCGCATCTAAGTATGATTTTATCCATTCTAAGAATATTGAATGACACCCCATTTTTGCAAGTTTAGCAACCAAAACTTTGTGGGACACTTTGTCAAAAGCCTTAGAAAAGTCCGTGTAAATTACATCAATTTTATGGCCATGCGTAATAGACGAAATACAAAATTCAGTAAACAAAGCTAAGTTTGTCACTGTCGATCGACCAGCAACAAAACCATGTTGCTGAGGACAAATGTGGCGTTTAACCAGGAAGAATAGTTTTCCCTTTACTAAACTTTCAAATAATTTAGAAACATTGGAGAGTTTAGAGATAAGACGATAATTCGACACATCATTCTTACCACCACTTTTAAAAATCGGAGTAATTGAGGCAATTTTCCAACATTGAATGAAGATGATCAGTTGATAAAGATTCATTAAAAATCTTACAAAGGGGCGCAGATAAGCCTAGTGCACAATTTTTGAGCATAATAGAGGAAATACCATCTATGTCCACTTTTACAGTTGATTTCATCGCAATTAAAGAATCAAAAACATCACGCTCCGATAGTGTCGACAAGCCAATATCCATAAATGTTTTGACATTGGCTAACACCAGCTCATCTGGCGAAACAGAATCATCAGAATAATTGGATTTGAAAAAATCTGCAAAAAGACTAACGGTATCCGCGAGAGCAGAAGATTGTATACCATTATAGTGCATAGTCCATGGATTTAATGCTACTTTCAAATCGCAAGATATATTGCCTATAAAGAAATTTATTTAAAAAATTAAACTCCCTCATATAATGAACGTACTTGCTTTTACAGACAGACAATTTTAATACGATAGCTTTAAAATTGCGGCTATAATCTTGTCGACAGACAGACGCACATAGCGAAATCAATTTAGGATGTGATGAGAATATATGAGAATATATGTACTTTTGTATACCTTGTAACAGTGGTTTTATCTTCTGGCTGAGGTCAGCTCAGCCTTGCCAGGATCGAGTGAAAGATCCACAAACTTTCATCAAATAAGAATGCAGTCGGTGTTGGTTTAATATAATAATTTTGTATTTTATTAATATATTCTCCTTAAAAATAGTTTGGGTAAAACAGTAGTTTGGGTAAAAGTGAATGTAGGCGGTCGAATGGTCGGAGGTTGTGGGTCCAGCTGACGGCAAAATCGGTATTCGGTTAATCGGTGGATTAGCAATCGATAATTCGGTAATCGGTACATCGGTAAATCGGTGAATAGGTACTCGGTAATTCGGTAATCGGAAAATCGGAATTCGGTAATCGGTAGATCAGTAAATCGGTGAATTGGTAATCAGAAATTCGGTAGATCGGTGAATCCTGCCAGGGCCCCTGAAGTAATGCTCACATTTAATATTTTTAGAGTCAATCATGGTGGAAAAACCTCTATGAAGTTCGCACCATGCAAATATATATAATCAATAAACAAAAGTATGCCGACTGCGTTGGACGAACTGGTTCTCACCGCAAGTGCGACGTTTCGAACAGAGACTAAAAGGGAAGAATCAGCAAACCCCCTTTAGAGTATGCCGACTGCGTTGGACGAACCAAAGATGGTTCTCACCACCGGTGCGACATCTCAAACAGAGACTCAAAGCGAAGAACCAGCAAACTAGCTCGCCATTAAGTCACTGCGACCAAAAATGTAGAGTATGCCGACTGCGTTGGATGAACCAAGTATTGGTTCTCACCGCAAGTGCGACATCTCAAGCAGAGACTCTAAGGGAAGAGCCAGCAAGTTGGCTCGCCATAGAGTTACTACTTCGAGCTTACCTGAAGTAATGCTGCTTTGGTTGGTTTTGTGTCGCCCTTTTATTCGATATGGACAGAAAACCAGTTGGGAATTAAACGTTCAGTTTTGTCTTTGGCCTGCCTGGCTATGCATAGATAGGTGGTGTGCTTATTAATTAGTGGCTTATGCAGTAGTGCGGTTGTGTGTTGTCAAATAGTTTTATTGAATAGGTATGTAGCGTGTGTTTGTTTCTTTGGTCTGGTATCGTAGTGCGGTTGTGTGTTATTGCGCGCTTTAATAATAATAAGTAGAAATTTTTAAGTAATACAATATGAATATATCGATAATATTTAATATTATAGTTTACGTAGTGCATAAAAATATAATATTTGTAACGTCTATATATTTATAATAATAAGTAGGAATATTTAAGTGATATAATATGAATATCTATATATATACATCGATAATATTTAATATTATAATTTATTTAGTGTATACAAAGTATATAATATTTGTAACGTCTTTATATTTATAATAATAAGTAGAAATATTTAAGTAATATAATATGAATATATATATACATATACATCGAAATTATTTAATATTATAGTTTATTTAGTGTATAAAAAGTATATAATATTTTTAACGTCATGTTACAACCTACCACACCTCCTTATCAGCATTATTAACAGAGTGACAAAGTGAATATTCCCCCGACACAGTACGTGTAGTGGTATTAATAGCGTAATTATGAATTTAATTGAATTATGGTAGAAAAAATTTATTTGAAGGCGTTAGAAAAGGGGCCCCGAAAATTACATTGCCTAAGGGCCCCAACATGATTAATCCGAACCTGAGTGTAACCAAAAAAAGTGAGATCTTTATCTGCTATCTTAAAAATGAAAACTCTCTTTTCCGATTCCCCGGGGAAAATCATTCAGAATTGAGCTTTTTATTTTCACTTAAATTCAAATAACTTCATTATTTTTAATGCTTTTCTGGTTTCAAGATACCGTTGGAAAGGTTTTGAGTTCTTGCTTTGATTCCTGGTCAGAATTACTTTAATCGATACAAATTAAAACTAAAATATTAATTATAAAATAAACACCTAATGAAAAAATATTAGAAGAAATTAAAAAAAATAATGAAGTTATTTGAATTTTGAAAGTTTTTATATGGTAATAATAAAAAATATCAAAAGTATGCATGAAAAGCAGCATTATCTTTAATCTGATTCAAAATAATTACAATTTTTGCATGCAGAATGGAAGAACTTTTAGCGGTCAATAATTTCTGACAGTTGCTCTTTTTACAACTATTACACAAGCCAATATTGTTACAAAAAACTCGAATTTTAGAGGTTATTTCAAACCATTCCAGCTCACGGATGGCTATCGCAAGAGTCAAACTATTTGTGAAATTATCATAACATAAACCAAGGATTATTTTGAGTGTTTGGGCTGAAAAACTTTTTTTCTATGGAGCGTGAGGCGCCTTAGTGAGTAATAACCCCAATAAATGTCTTCCTATTGATCCATTGTTTTGTGAACTGACTAAATATGTTACTAACCATGACGTTATCTTATTGTATGGTGATTTTAATGTTAATATTTTGTCGAATGGCTCAGTAAAACAATCGTTATACGATAAAATTTCTTCGTTGGGATTATCAGTTGTAAATGAAAAATTGCCCACTCGGTTTTCCAATAATTCCAATCCAAGCCTTTTTGATTAATTTATTGTTTCTGATTCGACTCTTGTTTCTCTTTTTCATCAGCTTTATTTTTTTCTCTGAACATGACTTAATTTTTTGTACGTTAAATGTTAATTTGCCTCCTAATATTTCTTCTAACTCATTTTCTTATCATAATTTCAACTAATTATTAACTATCCGTCATTGTTCAATGATATATTTTTGATTTCGTTTAATGAATGTTATCGCTGTGGTACTGTTAATGACAAACTTTAGTGCCTTCTTAATTCCCATTAAATAAATAAAAAAATAATAAAGTGGCCATTTCAGCCCTTGAAAGGACTTTGACCTAGCTTCTTTTGATCAATTGTGTTGTGCGTGTTATTAAATGTTTGACCACAAATGACCGAGAACTGGACCTACGTGTTTTATGCCTACTCCGAACGGCTTATGTTCTCAAGAAGCTTTGCATGGCAATTTTAGGTTTGCCATTGTCTGCAGAGAGAGGTGACAACCGAAAAGAAAAATTAATTCCTTTAAATAAATTTTCTGTCTGAGCTGGAATTGAACCCGGGCTACCGCGGTTCTTTAGCTTAGAGGCCACGCACTCTACCCACTAGGCTACGTCCGCCACTCCTATTAGATACCTCTTCGAAAAACGTGTTCCTCTGCGTACTTTATTTTTTTCCCAATATGTTCTTTTCCCAATATGTTCTCAATGCAATACAAAATAGAAACAAGTTGCACAAATTATGGAGAAGAAACCCTTCACCTGCAAACTGGGAACAGTATAGGTTAGCGTGAAACGAAGCTGTTTAAATAACAAAGCAGTCTGAGGCTAGATATTTCTCAGCTAAGCTTAACCGATCCCTACCTTCTAAAACTTAGTGGGCTAATATTGAAAAACTGGGAGTGTGTAATAAAAAAAAATCTGACTGCGAAATTGATCCTGAAACACTAAATAACTTTTTCTTAGACAATTCTTGTCTTATGACTGAAAGTAATGTACATTAGACCTTCTCGCCTTATAGGCAAAAAAAATGTAGCCGCACACCAGCTATTCTGAAGCATTATTGAGAATTTCAAAAAAAAATTTTTTGACCGAACATAGAGGTCGCGCATTGACATATTTCTTCATAACTTCGGTATTTACCATCTGATCTTAAAAAAGTATATGTCTGTATTTTTGTCTCAGGGCTACTTTTCAAATGCGCATTGAAATATCTGTGACACATCAGTTGAAATTGCGTATATTTAACGATTTAATAATACTAGTATCGCCTGTGGTCGAAATTCAACCAACTTTCTGAAATCTCAATCGTTTTTCTCATTCTGAGGCATTGACCTTGCCTTAAGAAAATGTGTTGTACTAAGAAAATCTTAAGTTTCGAGAGAAAGCAACAGTTTTCGAGATGTTATAACTTTTATATCAGAATTTTTCAGAATTTACTATTTGTAAAATAAAAAATGTACTATAGAAAATGCTTATTGTAGGGTATCCGTAAGAGAAGTGAAAAATATTTTTACTACATTGTATTACTATCTAAAATTTCCTCCTACGCCATATTCTTCCATTTCTTATAGTTTAGGTTTCTTATAGTTTTACTTCAGAAATATTCTTTCAATGCCCATATTTCAGGTCAAAGGTCACATAACTATTCGGTGAACTTCTTCTCCCTACTCTAATTCATTTAAAAAATTATCAAAATCGGTCCAGAAAAACGGAAGAACTGTTTCTCCTACGCCTATTTTTATATATAACGAAATGGCTTAAAACATATATTTGTGTATATTAGATACTTTGGAGTGGTTTGAAATATTTGAAAATTTGTTTCATAGAAATTATTTTTTAAGCTGTAGAACTTTGTAAAAAATATAAAAACAACATTTTGAAAAATTCAATTTTCATCAAAAAAATCATAGGGGGTGGTAGCTCACGATTTTCGATGGTAGATACTGTTTTTTGCATTATGTGCCAAAATAAAGCAATTTTTGCTAATAAATAATAAGTCATATGAAATAGTGTGAAAAAAGAAAATTTTATAAGAACAAAAATTGCAACAACAAAAACGTTTTGCCTATTTTTGAGCAGAAACTTAATATTTTAGCGGTATTTTTAAAACCATATAAAACATTGAATTGGTGAGATAACGGTAAATTTCGGTGAAATTTCTGCAAAGTCAATTAATTGATCTTGTAGCCAAAGAAAAATTGATGAAAATCGATTGAAAAATGGCCAAGATATTAGCTTGCAAAATCAAAACTTGAAATTTCGAAAATCGTTTTTTTCTCATTCTGAGGCGATGACCCTTATTCAAGGAAATACGTTGTACTGAGAAAATCTACATTTTTTAAGAGATCTCAATAGTTTTGATGTCATTATATCGGGAATTTTTTTAACATATTATTTGAGAAAAATATTACCAAAAAAGCTTTCGTGTACCGTTATATATCTGAACCAACGACGTTTCATACAAAAATACGTTGTACTGAAAACATCTATAGTTTTCAGGCTATCACAATTATTTTCATGTCAAAATAACGGACATTTTTGCATAATTTCCTATTTGTAAGAAATTTCACCATCACAATAAATATTCACACTTTTAACATAAAAAAATGCTTATTGTAGGGTATCCGTAAGAGATGGCGCAAAATAACGGAAGTATTTTTTGCACACCTTCGAAGGTCACCAATCTAAAATGTAATCATACTATGCAGCCAGATCTTTCATTTGATAGCTCATTCACTATTCTACCTCTTCCTAGCCCTGAGATTAATTACTTAAAATAATACAAACTTTAGACGTTAATATTTTTGGTCAGAGGTCATGAATTTAAAATCTAAAATGATTCTGCACATATAGGGTGCAGTACCTTTCGAATGATAATAGTTTCATTGCCCTTATTCTAAAATTAATATCGAAAAAGTGTACGACAACATTTGATGTTTGCCTATTAATATATAAGATTTGTTAGTGTCAATCCGATTATAAGAGTGCAAAAAAATAAATTTATAAAAATTTGAGAGCCGCCAAAAAAACAGTTTACTTGAATCACTTCGAAATTTGATCGCTTAAAGCACGATGATTTTAATAAGTGAAGTTTCTTAGTAAAATAATAAAAGTGGGTTTTTCAACAGTTTTCTCACTATAAAATTCTGTGTTTTATTTAAATGAAGTTTAATGGTTTTCTGAGAGCTTTACTTGTATTACTTTAGAATAGTACATTAGGATGGTAGATTCGGATAAGAACGTTTTCGGTGCATATTTTATAAAAATAATACGATATGACAAAAAATTTAAAAATTTGCCCTACGTTTTGCAAAAAAATTTTATAAATATTTCTAGTGGAAAAGCGAAAAATTTTTTTTAATAAAGGTTTATTGATTTTTTACGGGCTTCGCATTTATGAAATCAAAATGGTACCTTAAGATGGTAGAAACTTAAGTCCGAAGGGTCAGTACTAAAAGGGGTACACTGAGGTCAGTAAATCTTAAAGACAAAAAATACCTATAGACAAAAACATAGACACATCACTCTTTAAGATCGGACGGTAAATACCGAAGTTATAAAGAAATATGTCAATGCGCGACCCCTACGTTCGGTCAAAAAATTTTTTTTCAAAACTTTCTTTCAATAATGCTTTAGGTTAGCTGGTGTGCGGCGAAATAAATTTTTTATATACGGCGAAAATTAACATGTTAGTTGTGATATGTCCGTGAAGCAATCTTTTAATTTTGTGTCTGTTGATGTGTTCGATGTCGGTAAATGTGTGATGCTGTTGAAATGAAATGCTATGGGTGAAGTCAAAATTATAAAAATCATATTACCTCATATAATTAACTAGCTTATACACCTTATTAATTATTGTTTTTCATCGCCATCCCAGCAAAAAAAGTGCTACCAAAAGAAGGTAAAGTGGAAGAGAAAGTCTTGAATTCCATCCCTTCCACTTTCATACCTTGAAGACATTTTTTTGACATATGCATGTCATTGGGAGAAATGCTTTCCTTAGTCTTCTCTAGAAGTGCTCACAGAATTTTTTCAATGGAAGATTTCTGTGAGCCCTTAAATGAAAGGATTGTAGTAGCTGTTTTTGAGTAGAACTTTAAGAAGGCGATCCATGAAATGAAATAGTTTTTGTTGTTAGGGGGGCTTAAAAAATACCACGAAAAATATCCCTTCATCCGATTTTCACGCTATTTTAGTGTTGGAAATGAGAAGTGTTTGGGTTTTGTTGGGGGCTAAGAAAAATCCACGTAAAATATCCCTTTTCCAGATTTTTACGGCATTTTAATGTTTGAAGAAGGAAGTGGTTGCGTTTTATTTGAGGTTTGAAAAGTCCCAAGGAAAATTAAAAAATACATCAAAGAAATTATTGAAATTAAATGCTATTTGAATGTCTTTGAGAAGTGGTTTATGAGAATGCTTCTTGAAAGCACTTCTTGATAAGGCTTAGAAAAAGCACAATTAGATCTATAGAATGTCTTCTGGAAGCAGTGTCCCTAAGAATGCATGTCACATTTGTACCAAAACATTTTCTAGGATCTTTCCCGGACATGTGGAAAGTTGCTATTGTGTTACCCGTGGCAAAAAACCCAACCCTTAAGGGTCTACTGATTTCAGGCCTATAAGCATCTCACCTTTTGCAAAGATATGTGAAAAATGAATGACTCAACAAATAAATAGTCACATTCCCAGCAAAATTTTTGAAACAAACTTGACATGCATTCTTAGGCGCACTGCTTCCAGACATTCTATGGATCCAATTGTGCTTCTTCTTAGCCTTTTATCAAAAAGTGTTTTCAAGAGGCATCCTCATGAACTATCTCTGGAAGACGTTCAAATAGCATTTAAATTCAGTTAAAGTAAAAAAAAATTATATATAATTATAATATATGTTTTAGATATTTTATGTAGTGTTTTTTAATTCCAAAATAAAACCCAACTACTTTCTACTTCCAACACCAAAATCCCGTGAAAATCGGGAAAATTGATATTTTCCGTTGGATTTTTTACAAAGCCAATCTTCCATTGAAAAAATTCTGGAAGCACTTCTAGAGAAGACTACGGAAAGCATTCCTCCCAATGACGTGCATATGTTAAACGAATGCCTTCTGGGCACGAAAGTGGAATGGATGGAATTCAAGATTTTCCCTTCCACTTAACCTTCTTTTGGAAGCACTTTTTTTTCTGGGTTCACGATAAAAAACGGTTTCCGGGCGGGGCATGAGTATTCCTCAACTGTAGTAGAAGTAATGGATGACATAAGGTCGGAATATAAGAGCCCGACCAGAACCAAAGCGAATGTCGGTTGTCGGATGCGCCGTACAACAAAATACATGAAAATATATGCAGCCGCTAAAAATGAAACTGCCGTAGAAATGCGCGACGGGAAAACGCCAGAATAGAATCTATTTTAATTTCTCTCTGACGGTTGGCGGATCTCTACCTGATCTTTATTAAAGATTGGGTACGTTCAATGTTATTTTCTTAGTTTTTACTATGGTCTGACATTCTGTTTTTGTGCCTGTGTTGCATTCATGTGAATTCAAGTGTCGGTGCAGACTGGCCTCACTCAACCGACTCACCTAATGTCAAATAAAAGTGAGTCGCCAAAATTTTAAAATTTTTAATTCTCTTGCCTCGCTTCAATCACCGTCCCACTTCCTCATCTCTTCTGTAGACGTCAAAGTGAGTCGGTTGCGTGAGGCCAGTCTGAACCGACACCAAAGCATAATATAAAATAATTTTTATCATTCTCAATATAAAATGCAACCGTGATCCGACATCCGCCACCGCTCCAATTCTGGACGGGTTCTCAGCGGCTTTCGACGAGAGAGGCCCCCCACCCGACATCCGCTTTGGTTCTGTTCGGGCTCTAATGCTGGTAACATGACATTGCTAAGCTTGCTTTCTTTCTTTGTGCTCTACATAATTATAGCCAGCTTTGCTGATAGTCTCAAATATTTCATTGGCCGCACTCAGCGCAGACAACAGTTGGCAACTGTTGTGTGAAAATTCGCTGAATGGTACATATTTGGTAGCGCTAACTAAAACTGATAAAGTAGCGAACGCCTTTTAATCGAGCGAACAAATTTTATGCTACATGAACACAACTGTTTGCTTAACTGTCAGATTCTGTTACTGACGCTGTTAAATTAATAAACGCAGAAAGAACGCTGCAAATTTAAGTGAGAAACCTTTGCAATTGAATTAAATTTACATAAAAATTAAATTGAATCTAACTTCTGACGTGTAGAGTAGCAACACATTCAGAGAAAAACATCGTGAACTAAGGTAGCGCTACCATTACAGTTCACAACAGTTGTCTGCGCTGAATGCGGCCATTGTTAAATTTAATAAAGACGACAATAAAATGACATTTTGCTTTATCTTCACATTCATCATTTCATTTTATCGTCGTGGCTCAGACACAAGCATCTTTGATTTATTTAATTATCACAATATTTTTTTTTCTCTTAATGAGTAACAAGTCCGTGACGTAGTTGTAGGCGTCTACTTTTGCAGTTGAAGAAGATGAAATACAATCTAAGCACTGCAAGCGTCACATTTAGTAAGTGGAAACAGCTAACATTACTTTACTAGGTTGTTGATGTTGATTTTAAAATTGTTGTTATCTTCAACTAGTTTATTGTTTACCGGATCAACACTGAAGTAATGTTGAACGGCCGACTTTACAGTCATACTTATATACCATTCAAAAGTAGCCCAAATGGTTTAAGTTACAAGATAAGCTATGCTTGGATAAATATATGTTAGCTTTAATATCAAAGAAGTTTTGAAATTTATTTAAATACAGTATGAAGCCTTCTTTTATTCACAAATTTTTTATAAGAATAGCCGACATCAAGAAAAAATGCTGTACCTTTGATTTAGGGTACTTTTTAAATTAAATGAATCTAAAAACTGATCAACAGTAATAGCAATTTGAGGAAAAACTTGAATGATTTTACAAAAATGCTTTGGTGGACCTACGAGATACTTTCACAATCACCAAATATGCCATTACATAAATAAAACCAAGTCACACCATGCTAGAAAATATAATTTTACTCTGATTGTCGTTATCATTAGAGAATTGTTTTTAACTACATACTTAAACACGTGTTGACAAGATTGCGCAATTCCCAGTTAATGTTTCATTTCAATAAAAAAATATAATTTTATTAAATTTTGATGGAATAAATAATTGTCGTTGGTAAATGTGTAGGTACAATAAAATACTTGTAATTGCTTATACAGAGTCGTTTCACAGGTGAGTGAGTGACTGAATGAGTTTATGAGTTGATGGATAGTTGGATGTTGAGTGATTGATTGTACGATGATTTTGTTCTGTCAAACACAGAACAACAAGTGTACAGCGTGAATAAAAGGCCGCATTTAATGCGCAGACAATAGTTGGCAACTGTTGTGTAAAAACTCGCTGAATTTTGGGAGCGCCCACTAAAACTGATCAGTAGCTTAATTCCAGGATTTGCTTTCGCTAAATCTCGATCGCTAAAAAGTGCTAAATCATTTTAAGCGAATTTTGGCGACATTTGCGATTCTGACCAACAAATCATCTCCTAATTTTCGTCGCCAAAATTAAGCCATGAACAAAATGAACCGAAAAAGAAAACAACTGACTTTGACATTTGTTTATTGCTAAAAAGCAGCTAATTTGCGATTCCGAGTGTTTTTAGTTTGCTAAAAATTGCTAAAATTATTAAGTTTTTAGCAACACAAAATTTTAGGTGCTAACATTTTAAAACATCGCTTAACAATAAAAAAAGCGTTAAAAACAAAGTACATTTTATTTTTATTAATAGCGTTATACTGTCTGTTTCTTATTTAATTTATCAAAAATGTTTTTAAGAAAATGGACGCCAACAGAAAACGCGTAACAAAAGTACAACATTATTTTAGTCCAATATTTAGAGCAGCAAAGGGACTTTGCCAACGATATGTAAGGGGTCGTCCATAAACTACGTTACTAATTTTCCGGTTTTTTTACCCCCTCCCCCTGCGTTACTTTTCGTAGTGCTTTTCAAAACCCCTCCCCCCCCCATAAAGTAACGTGACATATGAAATTAATTCATTCGAATGATTATATCTTTTGACTAGCTCTGACAATTTTCACTAGTATTAGTGACTAGTATGACTAGATACATTAAAGGAACAATTGGAAAAAAATCAATAATTAATATTATCTGTAAAAGCTATTCCATCTGCGATCCAAGATTCGATGCTCTCAATCACTGGGATAGAAGAAGCTGGTAGCTTTGTTGAGGATTCTTCAAAATAGAATTTTTCATCGGATTCTATTTCGACCCATTCAGGTGATTCCTCATTTCTAACGCAAAGAAATTCACCTGGTCTTTGACAGAGTACCCTTAAAGGCTGCACCCGAGCTGCACCAAGTTCTGTGTTTTTGTGTAAATGCTTTCTGAAAATTGAATTATTTAAATAGTATTTTTTATTCCGATTTATTGTAAACGATATAATACAAACTGATGGCAATTCATAGAAGTTTTAACCCTAATCCTACTACGTGTGACTTTGGATCACATTTGATTTTAAAAAGATTTAAACTATTAAATAATTTATTTTATGCATTGAAGTGTATTTGTATTCTCAAATGAATTAATTTTCTTAAAATTCAGAGCAATATAAATTTCCTGGCATCAACCGCTATTTTTTATTTTTTTTTCACATGTGTGACTCAAATTCACATCGCAGTAGGATACGTTGTAAAATGACGCAGTAGGATTAGGGTTAAAAACGAAATACAAGCCGCAGGTAGGACACGACCTTGAACCGATTTCTTTTTTCTGAGAAGGACAGTACATGTCATACGGTATCTCCTTTGACCAAGAACATTCAGGCCTTAACGTCAAAGCCTGTCGCAAAAGCAAAGACCCAAATTTTTCAGACGTGTGCTGAGAAGGTGAAGGAATATCAAAAGGTTCCTGTGTCGAGGGAAAATTTGGTGGAAGAAATCGTTGAAACAAAAGTTAACCATCAATTTAGACGATCAAACATAAGCATGTAAGGTTAAAAATTTTTGAAATGCTTGTGTTATTAATTAGAGGTTTTTCGTCGATTTTTTTAATTTTTGGTAACGTTACAATGTCTAAACACCTCCCCCCCTACCGTTACTTATCGTAGTGCATTTCAAAACCCCCCCTAAATTGGTAACGTAGTTTATGGACGACCCCTAAGACATAATTTGCCTTATAATTAAAATTTAAATAATTATGATGAAATATTTACCCTTAATGCTTGCACACACTTACAGAGAATATGACAGTTCCCAGCAAACATTTTATGAACCTTCTAAAAATATGACTCTAAAATTCGTCATTTATGCGGGTGTTTTATGAGTGTTCATAAAAATTAGTCATAAAAGAATCTTTTTTATGCGTGTTTTATGAGTGTTCATAAAAATGAAGCATAATAGAATCCTTTCTATGCATGTTTTATAAGTGTTCATAAAAAGGAGTCATAAAAGAATACTTTTAATGCAGTTTTTAAGAGTGCTTATAAAAAGGACTCATAAAATAATCCTTTGTATGCATGTTTTATGAGTGTTCATAACAAGGGCTCATAAGAGAATCCTTTTTATGCATTTTTTATGAGTGTTAAAAAAGAGTCATAAAAGAATACTTTTTATGCATTTTTTATGAGTTTTCATAAAAAGGACTCATAAAAGAATATGTTTTATGCATTTTTTATGTTAACACTCAAAAAAGAGTCATAAAAGAATCCTTTTTATGCATTTTATGAGTGTTCATAAAAATAACTCATAAATTAATCCATTTTATGCATTTTTTCTGAGTGTTCACAAAAAGGACTCATAAAAGAATCGGTTTTATGCATTTTTTATGAGTGTTCATAAAAAAGAGTCATAAAAGAATGCTTTCTATGACTTTTTTATGAGTGTTCATAAAAACGACTCATAAAAGAATACTTTTTATGCATTTTTTATGAGTGTTCATAAAAAGTAGTCATAAAAGAACACTTTTAATGCGTGTTTTATGAGTGCTCGTAAAAAGGACTCACAAAAGAATCTTTTTTATGCATTTTTTCTGAGTGTTCATAGAAGGAACTCATAAATTAATCCTTTTTATGCATGTTTTATGAGTGTTCATGAAATGGAATTATAAAAGAATACTTTTTATGCGTGTTTCATGAATTCTTATAAAATATACTCATAAAAGAATACATTTAATGCATATTTTATGAGTGCTCATTAAAAGGACTCATAAAAGATAAAAATTCGGGGAATTCCATTCTTGCTGCATCTTCCTCAAGCATTATAAATTGACTTGAAATAAATAATTGTGAGTTTAAACGTTGTGAAAGTGATTTAATTTTAGTTATTACATTTAAATGTTAACATATTATATATAAAAATTAATCAACCAAGTTCTTATAAATTTTCACCATAATAATGACAAGAAAAAGTGCAAGAAAGAGTCTTCGCAAATAATTAAGTTTTTAAAAAACTAAAAATTAGTTTAGAGGTGAAGAATATGAGGAAGCAATTGAGGAAGTTTTTAATAATCGAACTCCTGATAATAAAATTCTGGCAACCATTTAGACCTTATTGAGCAGTGGACCAACAAATATTATAAAGCAATTAACGACATTTAAGGTGTTAAATATGAGTGTCTTAAAAGAGTCTTTAAGAGTAGTCTTAAGAGAGACTTCAATAGTAGTCTAAAAAGAGTCCCTAATATGAGTCCTAAAAGAGTAATTTATATAAGTCAAAAAAATAGTATTTAATGTGAGGGTCTAATGAGGGGTTTTAAGGCTCATAAAATAGTCTTTAATATGAGTCTTAAAAAAGTATTCAATTAGAGTCATAAATGAGTCTTTTTTTGCGTCATAAAAGAATCACTAAATGGAGTCATATCGGGGTGCCCACAACCTAGAAAAAAAGACTTAAAAAAGGAGTCTTCTTGAACGCATAATGACGATAAAGCCTCATAAACAAGCGTCTAAAAAGAGTCTTAGTGTTTGCTGGGTTCTGATAGAAAGACTTGTGCGCACCTACGGCGGATAAAGAAACTGGTTTTTACTTAAGCGTTGTGTAGCTCAGAATCGCATTTTAGCAGAATCGCTAAAATTTTGGGTAACAAAAGATTTTAACATTTTAGCGATTTTTAGAGTTTTAGCGATAGCAAATCTTGGAATCTACCTACAGGTAGCGGACGTCATTTAATCGAGAAAAAAAAATTGTATGCTACATGAACATAGCTGTTGAGTTAACTATCAGATGCTGCTACTGACGCTGTTAAATAAATAAACACAGAAAGAACGCAGCAAATTTAAGTGAGAGACCTTTGCAATTAAATAATATTTACATAAAAATTAAATATAATTAAATTTTATCTAAATTCTGACGTGCAGAGTAGCAACACATTCAAGAAAAAACATAGCTCACTAAGATAGCGCTACCATTACAGTTCACAACAGTTGTCTGCGCTGAATGCAGTTAAAGAAACTGCCGCACCTACATCAATTCCAATTACAAAAATAGAAGCAATACTGGAAGGCATATGTTGTTTTTTACGACTCTGAAATTAATTGTCAACCTATCTCATGAACCGTTTCAAAAGTTTTCTCAATTTGTTTCTACTTATAATCATGGAATCATCTTGTGAACTAATTTAAAAAATCATATGAAATGGCACGTTGGTTGCAGTTCCATATTTTTGACGAAAAACTCTTCTTGTTGCAAGCAAGCCAACACTCGCAAAATGAAAGTGTACGCAACATCAAGTCAAATATTCCCAAAAAAAAAACCATTGAAAGATATCAAAATGTTTTGTCAGTCTTGGTTTGGGGCGCTTTCTCCGAAACATAGCTGTTAGGGAATGATTACTAATTGTAATCATTAGTAATTCGATTAGTTTTTTAACGAAGGTAAAATAATTAATTAAGTACGGTTCTTTTCTGTATGTTATTGTACTCTAATCGTAATCTAATAATTACGATTACAAATAATCAAAAATAAATACGATTACTTCAGATTACGAAAATAATCAAAAGTAATCAAGAAAAAACAATCCGACTACTTTTAGAAATTGTTTTGTATTTTTTTTTGATTATTTAAATAATATCTAATAATAAGTAGTCGGATTATTTTTTCTTGATTAATTTTGATTCTTTTTGATTATTTTAGTAATTTCAAGTTGTTGTACCTATTTTTTGATTATTTGTACTCGTAATCATGAGCTTCTCCCTCAAGGATTATATAATGATTATACTTCTTTTTAAGAAATATAATAAAATTTATTACTAATCGTAATCGCAATTTAACAGCTATGCTCCAAAAAAGGAAAATGCCCCTTCTTTTCATCGAAAAAGTGTTAAAATAATTCGAAATATAACTTAGAACACGTTTTGAAGAACCATCTTATGCCACATGCCAAGCAAATTTACAGAGAGGGTCACTTTTGTTTTCAGCAAGATTTTGCAAAAATCTTTCAAAGCTGGTGCAAAGCAAGTTTGTCATGTTTTATTTCTGTTGACGAATGGCCTCTGTCACCGCCTGACCGAAACCCCCTGGACTTTTCTATTTGGGATATAATGCTGAGCATATTAACGAACATAAAAACATGACGGTAGATAAATTTAAACGACGATTAATAAAAATATGGAATGATATTCCCGAAAAACAGGTGCGTGCAAAGTAAAAGATTCGAGTTGAATGATGAAGAGTTGTACAGAATGCTTAAAATAAAATATAAAAATTGTTGTTTAATAAAATTTGCACAGTGCTCTTGATTAATGGCATAAAACCAGTGCGACAGTTATTTTGATTCACGCTGTAACCAATTTTTTGATTGTTTAGATTGTTGAAACACAACTAAATGAACTGAATCTGATAACAAATAGACTCGGTGAAGTATTGATAACAGATGTACATAAAGATGACTCGACTTGTATGGGGGAAAAAAACTAACATTTGCATCTCTCTAATTATAAACCCTGATATATTTTATAACGATTCTAAGAAGATATTTTACGGCCCATAATTGTTGACAGCTTATTTTTTTACAGTTAATACACCAGTCAATATATTTACGAAAAACTTGATTTTTGGAGATTTTTGCAACTCACTAACGGTTTTCGTTGTAGCAAAAATATTTTAGGAATCGTTATAAAATAGATCAAGGTTCATTTTTAGAGGGGTACAAATGTAATTTTTTTTTCAAGGCACCTTAATGTACATACATCATACAAAGCAAAATATATTAAATGGGTGCGTAAACAATTTCACGATATATATTCCATTGAAGAGACCTTTGATTAATAAAGTTTTTACAAAAACTTTAAGTTAAGAAACTGTATTAAGAAACCCCAACACGCAAACATACGAACGTTTGTTCAAAATAAGTTTGGATATTTGAATATTCGACTTCAACCAAGAATGATAGAATAGGAGGTTACGCTTTGCGCAGGTCCGTTACTTCTGCTAATCGAGTTTGACAACCATCTGTTCAGTTGACTACGTCACAATATTTTATTTCTTTGAGAAACGTACTGCGATCGGTTGTGTTTTATTTAATTGTGTATATATCGAAGTATATTTGCGAGTTTTAAACTTAAAATTTAAAAATTAAGTGTACAGCTGCTAATTGTGGTAACAATAGCAAACAAATATTTTTCAGAAACCTGATGTTTGCAATGAATACAAAAATTAAACCAAGAAATTGTAGAAAACGAACACAAACGAAAACAAAAATACAAAAATATATTAACTTAACAAAATTTGTTTCATTATTTAAAAACTTGGAACTATAATTTATTTGCCCTTTCAATTCACAGGTAAATTAATGGAAATAAAATATCTGGGAATGTTTAAACTACATCAATTAAACTCGTAATGAACATTTTTATAAAATCCAAGTCGAAAAATAATGCTCACTGAAGTTGGTTTCTCAGACAAATTTTTTTTTTTGACTAAGCTGCTTACTGGCTGTAATAAAATAATAGTAAAAATAATGTTTGCAAAGGAGTACTTAATAAATTTACCTTTTTCTCGTTCCAATAAATTGCTTCTACTGTGAGCTTCAAAAGAAAGTAAACACTAATTTTTCGTTTAATTATTTTTGAATTTCGAAGCTACTGTTGACTTTCCATACAAAATAATATTACCGGGTACTATTGTACAGTTTAAAGTTTTTCTACCAAAAACCGTTAAATCAAAATATGCGGCAAACTTTGCAGAAATCCCCCCAAAATGAAAATGCAGTAATTATTACGCGTCAAAAAATAGTAAACAGTGGCAACACTTACAACGATTTTATTATAACAGTATTTTAAAACCTTAAATTTTTTTTTAAAAATGTTGCTGATCAAGTGTTTTACTTTAGTAGAAACGTGTTAAGTTGCATATTATCACTTAAAAATAACTAAAAACGTGCAAAAGGAAAAAATCTCACTATGGGAAAGCAAACATCATATGACACTAGAAAAATTATAATTGACTTGAACAAAAAAGGTAAATCCTTGCGAGAAATTGGCAAAATAGTAGGAACCACTGCACAATAAAAAAAATTATTGATAAATACGCCAAACACCATCTGGTTGACGATTTGCCGAAATCTGGACGACCAAAGCGACTCACTGACACAGAAGTAAGAGCTGCAGTAAGAGAAGTAAAAGCAAATCCGGCCTCAAGTGCAGTTAAAATAGCAGAAAACATAACGCAGATCTCAGGCAAACCAGTAAGCGCGAGTACGGTCAGGAGAGCACTCCACAAAAATGGTCTTCATGGAAGGAGCCCACGCAAGAAGCCATACATATCTAAGGTGAATCAAGGCAAGCGGTTGGATTTTGCCAAAAAATTAAAAAATGAGGCTTAAACTTTTTGGGAAAATATATTATACACTGATGAAAGCAAATTCGAAATTTTTAGTGCAAAAAAGCCACCAAAAATATGGCGTACTAAAGGAGAAGCCTTCAATGAAAAGTGTGTTACCAACACAGTTAAACACGGTGGAGGCTCAGTTATGGTTTGGGGCTGCATGGCTGCATCAGGTGTCGGTAATCTTGTTTTTATTGACTCAACCATGAACAAATTGGATTATTTAGACATTTTGAAAAACAATGATGCGCCCAGCGTCGAGAAACTAGGCTTGCCAGAAAACTGGATTTTTCAACAGGACAACGATCCAAAGCACACGTCCAAAATTGTGAAGGAGTGGCTACTGTACCGAACTTTTTGTATCTACATTTTGTTACTTTATGGTTATTGTTTACTTTTTTTTTACGCTTAAAATTTAGTCTTTTATTTGAAGTGAACTTTTTCTGGTTGCAGGCTGTTTTTGTTTTATCTTTATGTTAAGTTAGACTCTTAGTAAATAAAATGTTAATTTAAAATATTTACTTTTTAGTTTGTGTTAAATACAAAAGTGTAATATTACTATTAATATGAGAAACTGAGGTGTTTACTTTCTTCTGACGCTCACAGTATATTCTTTTATTTTAATTATACCTACAAACTAAAATGTATGCAATTTTCATTGCTGTGTAAAAATCGTATGCAAAGTGAACGCTCTCCAAAACAGCATTGATATTATGACGTACATGCGCAGAACGACAATTTTGTTGTACTCATTTTCTTGTCTTCGGCGCAATCTTTGTATTCTATCATTCTTGGACTTCAACCATCGGAGTCAACCGAGATTTAACGAAGCAGCAATTGAAATAAAAGCTGTTGTCAGGTCATTCCGAAATTAAATTCGAAATATTTGTAAGGGTTTAACTAGAAATGTCCAGAACACTTTGAAATACTATAGGAAGTTATGCGAAGCTATAACTTCAATAGAGTTTGAGAAAAACTCTGCCGAAACTGTCATTCACATCGATTACCGATTGAAAAATGTAAAACGATCACCGGCGAAAATTATTCACAGCTATTGGACAGATTTGATATTGATTTGAAGCAAATCAACGGCATTTGGCACAGAAAAAGTTCTCTTCCATCATGATAATGCACCGGTGCACACTTCTGTAATCGCCATGGCAAAAATCCATAAATTAGGCTACGAAGTGCTACCCCATAGTTACACTATATTCTTCATATTTAGCACCCTTTGACAATTTCCTATTTCCAAACCTGAAAAAATGACTGCTATAAATGCCCCCGAGTAAAAATATGGACGGCCAAACAGCGGGCGATCAGCGGTCGGTCATGGGCCTCACGGCCGTACAAGGGGAAAATAGTCTAAAAATAATCCAAAAAGCTCAGCGGCTGAAAGTTGGGTCAAACAACGGCCGTACAATGCCTAAACTAAGGTGTACGGCCACTGTTTGGCCAAAAAGTCCTGCAAATGACCCATGTACGACCCTTGTACGGCCGAGAAAAATATTTAAAATTTTTGCCTTGTACGGCCGCTGTTGGCCTTAGCTAAGAAGGTTTTTATTTTTACTCGGGCTATTTTGGGATAAATTTGATGAAACCTATTATTTGAAAAGAATAAAAAAAAATTAAAAAACGCTAGACTATGTAAATGTATTAATCGTAAAGGAGACTTGTTGAAAAATAAAACGCTTTTTTGCCAAAAAAAAAACGCTTATTTAAAAAGCAACAAGTTGCCCCATCATAACTCTTTGTTTATAAAGCTATTTATTTAGATCAAGTAAGTTTTGAAGAAGACAACAACTAGAACAACAACCCTGTATACAGTCAATCACACAGCAGACTAGACAGACTGTTTCGAAAGGCACAACCCTTTCCATCTTCAGTAATATTGAGTGAATAAGCTGTGACAAGCCCACTGCTTTATATGATTGACACTTGTTCGAATAAACTCTTCGAAATCATGTGACGTTAAAGCAAAGGTTCGTATTTTAAGTCAAGCCTGAAAATCTACCATGAATTTGGTCCATTCTAGTTTCCTCTCCTTTTTACTTCAAAGAGAAGTAAATTCAAAGAAATAAAATTAAGTTTGGAATTCAACGAATTTGCCGAAATGCACCAATAATAGCCGATACACATTGAATGCGACAAGCGACGAACGCCAATTGTCAAAAAATAGGACGCATCTTATCTTATGAAGGGCCGCATTCAGCGCAGACAACAGTTGGCAAACTGTTGTGTAAAAATTCGCTGAATGGTACAAATTTGGTAGCGCTAACTAAAACTGATAAAGTAGCGAACGCCTTTTAATCGAGCGAACAAATTCTATGCCACATGAACACAACTGTTTGCTTAAGTGTCAGATGCTGTTACTAACGCTGTTAAATTAATACAGGGTCCGCCATATAACTTTTTTTTTTTGAAAATTCTATAAAAAAAAACTACTGGGTATTTTCTCAAATTTATTTTTTTATTGGAAAGTACAATTCTTCCGGTTAATAATGGAAAATAATTTTATTCAAATGGCTGCCTCTGCTGGCCATGCAGTAGCCTACACGATCGGTCCAATTTTTAAGCACATTATCGATTGTGTGCAGCCGTATTTCACCAATGGCGTCACGAATATTGTCCTTTAAAGCGTCAATTGTCTCTGGATTGTCGACGTAACACTTATCTTTGAGGGCACCCCACAAATAATAGTCCAACGGTGTCAAATCTCAGCTCCGAGGTGGCCAAACGACATCAGCTCTGCGGCTGATAATGCGATCTTCAAAAACAGGGCGCAAATCATCGAGTGTAGCTTCGGCTGTGTGGCACGTAGCGCCGTCCTGTTGAAACCAAATTTTGCCAATATCCTCCTCTTCCATTTTTGTGAACAAAAATTCGTTCAACATGGCCCGATAACGATCGCCATTGACTGTAACGGCCACTCCTTGCTCATTTTCGAAGAAAAATGGCCAAATTATGCCTCTGGACCAAAATCCGCACCAAACAGTGACAAGTTTTCGGTGCAGCGGCTTTTCAATGTATGTGTGCGGGTTTTCTGTGGCCCAAATGCGACAATTTTGCTTGTTTACATACCCGCCAAGATCAAAATGAGCTTCATCTGAAAAGATGATTTTTTTGGCAAAATCGGCATCTTCTGTAAGTCGATCGCAGGCCCACTTCCCAGCGTTGTTCAAGCGTATACACAACCATATTCGTTCAGCGGAAGGATAAAACTAATTATCTGTCAAATCAGACATGAGCTAAGTGTTACCATTCACGAAATAAGCACTAGTTGAAAAAAAAAACGTTATATGGCGGACCCTGTAAATGCAGAAAGAACGCAGCAAATTTAAGTGAGAAACCATTGCAATTGAATTAAATTTGCTGCTGCTGCAGACTTCAATCTATTTCTAATATGATAGACGACAAAAGCGAACATAGAAGAGTTTGTGTATGTTTTGTATGAAATACTGACTGTCCCTGTTGCGTTCATTATAATCAAGTCGTCGAGAATACTGCGACATTTCTCTCTGACGGCAAGTTTTCGTTTTGTCGGTGGACGTCTGTTGCAGTCAATGTGTATCGGCTATGAATTGTGAGCGTTTTTTAAAAGATAATTTTAAATAATTTAACTAAAATTTTACCTTATTTTGTCTGGCGTGGAGCCATTTGTTGGACTGGGAAAATTAATTTCTGATAAGTAATTGTGATCTACTCTTTGATTTTTACATGATTTACGGAATATAACGTGTGGCCTTATTTTGTAAAACGCACGCAATCACCTCACTTGGGGTTTTTTGTCTGGCAATTCCATTGTCATAGGAATTAGAACAAATCCTCTCTCTCCCTCTCACTGAAATTTGCCTTTAAAATATATTGCCAGATATAAAAATCTAACGCAAGTGACTGCGTTCGTTTACAAAATAAGGCCATTAATATTATGCTGAGTCGTGTTGAGTCGAAATAAATGGAAGTCTTGCTTTATTATAAGATTGTTATCGCAATTAGATACGATTATCTACATAATTTTAGATCTCAAAAGTCGGAACTTGTAACTGTTATTTTTAGAAACAAGAACTGAGTTTACAACAGATTAAATTTCAATTGCATGAGAGAATGAATACACCTCGTATCAAGTCATATGAAAAGCTCGATAAAAATTAATAACAATTCACAACAATCATTCATTACAAGTATTTAACGACATCCGCCATGGAACTTTTTGAAAATATCGACGCGCATGCGCATATTTAGCAAAGAATTTCAGAGACAACTACTGAATAAAATTGCAGCATCGTACCTTGTAGAGATTAAAAAAAAATAATACAATGAATAAATTGAAAAGATTAAGAAAACAAGAAGAGCCAGCAAAGGAAGTGAATAGCACAAAGAATGATTAAGAAAAATTTTAAAAAAAATTATATATAAACCAGTCAAAATGCATTAAAATACATTACAGAACAGGACGTTTCTAAGGAAGCCACACAAAAACAAACAAAAAACCGCGCACTCCACAACACAACGTAACCCAATCACATAACATCACGTAACGTTATAGAAAACGTTCCTCGACGGTCACATAATTAAGAACGTGTGCTGCGTAGGTTGAATAAAATATAGAAATAATAGCATGACGCGTTGATTAGAGAAGGGGAAAAAAAGAAAGAGGACGCGAACAAGAAGAAGTAATTTCTAAGCCACAAAGGTAAAAATATGCGGGTTGAACGCTCGAAGACAGTGAAAGAAGATCACTTCAAGCCACACATTGTAGCAACGTGCTTAAAGTTGAATTTGAACCGGTGCGTTGGCTTATATTGTAGCAGTTTTGTTGTGTCTGTCCGTCTGCCGGTGTTGGATTTTTATTAGCTGTTTGTTATTCGTATAGCTCGAGATAGTTGTTTTTGAATGACTAGCACGAGTTGACATAGCAACTTTAAAGGAGCAGAACAACTACTCTTTCATTTGATGGGGAAAAAAGAGCATATTGTATGAATTGAACGATACAATTTTTCACAGTCGTATATCTTAAGAACTGTTGGTCCAACGAAAAATTTGTGAGCAATAGGCTATAACTATATATGGTCCTTAAGCTTATGATCGCTTACTACTGTTAAAATGCATTTTTTTTTTATAAGGGGAGGTGGCATACGACTACGGATATCTTCTGAAAATCACTATGAATATTAGGAAAGTCCATCCCGGGATCGTGAACGATTTAAGCCTCTTTAAATCCCGGGATTTTCATTTCGGGATCCTGGGATTTTTAAATAAAAAATATATTTTAGAAATTAAAGTTTTTTCTAAATGACACCTTGTTATATATTATGTTGATTTTATATGATTTAAATACAAATTCTAAATGTCTGAAAGTTTAAATCATACTTTTAAATCATTTTAAATAAAAATCATAAATCATTTTAAATAAAAACTATAGTTGTTTGATAGTTAAACCGTAGTCCTACGTTGGTGTAGAAAACTACATATTTTTTAATTTTTATATATTTCCAAAACCGTTTTGTTTTGGGATAAAGGCAAGCTTACATGATTTTTATTTTATGCTAAGTGTAGACCGAATTCATGTTCCTTGTAGTATCTCAATTATAAATTTTTTCAAAATATTTAAAAACTTCAATTCCTCATCTACACCTCAACGTGGAATTTAAAAGTTTTTCTCAATGTAGGACTACTGTTAAAATCATTTATTGAGCTTTAGGTCAAAGTTAGAACAATTAATTGTTCTAACGCATCTTTCCAAAGAAACAACAACAACCCTGCAGGACTAAACGTAACTAGTCCGAAAAGTAAAGTAACTTTAAGGTAGTTATTCACGGAGTAACTTTCGTTCAGTTGAAAAGTCATCGAAAAGTATTGAGTTGAGCGGCCACGAGCCAGAATTTCATGGTTGTAGTAACAAGCAAAACAAAAGTCTCAACGTTGCATCAATTTGCTTCTCCGTGGCCAGGGTTGTGGTTTGCTTTAAGAAAACAATACAGTTTCGATAGTATCGGAGGTGTAGACCCAGAATTCCTTTTTATACAAAATAAATGGAAAAAATGTTTTGGAAATATTTGTATAGTGCCTATTTCACATTGAAGTGTAATATCTGTTGAATTTACCATCTCCGATTAGGCTCAACTTTTTTTAATTTATTGATTTTTATGGTCAAAATAGTGTTTATTTTGAGACAACGGAGCTCAGTTAATTAAAATACAATTTAAATAATTAGGATAGCAATTTAAGAAGTCGAATTTGTAATGAAAATCCATTAACAATTCACTAATTTCTGGACACTTGAAGAGCACACCTTCATTTTATAATGGAACGTGAAAAAGTTAAAATAATGTTCAATGGAATTTAAATTTTTTGAACACACTTTACTAAATATTTATCACTTTTGAACGTTATTGAATACTAAAAAACTCATTTTGGAAGAGTTTCTCTATTTTTTTTTTTTTTCAATGGAATATAAATTTATTTATTTTTAACACACTTTACTAAATATTTATCACTTTTATAAATTGACTATTGAAGACTGAAAAACTCATATTTTAGCATTAAATGTAATAAAATTATTTGTTTTATTTATTAAAAATTTCCAACTGGCTTCATAAAGCTAGATAAAAATCAATCAGATTAACCAAAAAACATTTTAATATTGACTTGAAATTAAGTACCAACTTTTCTCATATTGTTTTCGTAATTTTTTTTTTTAAAAAAAAGGTCACACTAAATTTTGAGTCGACTTTAAAATATTTTTTGGTATGGCTAAATATTTTCAATTTACACTAGCAGCTAGTTCATAAAAAAACATTTAAAATGTAATCGTCCTACTCCTCACTAGAAAGTAGAATGAAAGTAACAAGATATAAGCTAATTTTCTATAGACTGACTGCTAGTTGGCTTCAAAAGGTCCATACATTAACTAGTCAATCTGTCATATCGTAGGTAGTGCGTACTGGTGATTTTGCGGCCATTTCATAGAGGAAATCACTAGTTATTTTCAAAGAAAATAGTTGACTATTCAACCACTGGCGGTTTGTTTTGAAAGTAGTTTGTAATCACCTTAATGTTGGGTGAAAGTCCTGCAGGGAACGTTTTTCAATATGAAAAGGAAAAAATCACTAGCTGATTTTATTGCAATTTCAGCCCTGCTAAAGGCTTCATCACAAATCTTTGTGATACGCCGTTCAGTTTTAGAAATATTCATGTAAATGCAACCATTTTAATTTAAGTTGATATGAATATAGAATAAAAAACCTTTTATTGAGGCTGGAACAGATTGTTAGGACGATGCGTGTAAATCGCTGGAGCAGAGGCTTTGCAAAGTTTTAAAAGAATTTCCAACATCGGGAAAGTGTCAGATATTCTGACTTAGGAAATAATTTTGTTTTGTGGTGAAAGCAATCGTGATCGAAACTTACAAATTGCTTACGATTATCGTACAACTATATCACCAACTAGCATGGAATCAGAGCGGTGCTTTTCATCAGCGGGTAATATTTGTAATGTATTACTTTAAATATAATTAAAACAAAAAATTTAATTTGAAAAGTTTGAAAGTAATTTAGTATATAATAATACCTTAAACTGCTCTATAATTGATTTTTTATATTTCTTGTTCTTTAAATTAATACAATTTGCTAGTCATTGATATTATTTAAGTTTTGTTGTGCTTATTAACAATAAGGGTATTCACAATTGTGTGGTATTGTGGTTTCTTGTCATAGTTGAAAACCACATTTATAAGCACCCTTTGAAATAGAATTTGTGGTTGGGAACCTCCCATTAAAGCTTTTTGTTACTATATAAACTAATTAACTATCCAATTTGATATATTTTGTTAATATATGGCATAAAAAGTTTAACTTACATTTTGAGCTTTTTCCATTATTGCAATTAGAAAATAACTGGCAACCGATCAGTTGTTTATGAAACTTTAAAAACCACGTTCGTTAAACATATCATTGGGTTTAAAATTACCATACATTTGGTTTTTAGAGATTTCATGTAAAACAACAAAAAATATAAAAACCGCTCAGTAAAGTGTGCTATCAATACATCGGGTTATTTAACTACACTAGGGGTATTCACGGGTTGATGCGAAACGCAGTTGCGACGATGCGAAAATGCATGATTGCGAACTTTCGCATCAGTCCAACAACAAATACATTGGAAGCAATTTTGCAACTCTTCTTCAATTACGCACTGCTCAAACCAATTGCGAGAACACACAAGCAGTGATGCTAAACATATGATTTATGTTTTGGTTGTTTTCGAACGTAGTTGCCACCTGGGTAAAACTTTAAAAAGTTTATGTTTGTACGTAGATTTTAATAACTTTTTATGATTTTGAAATAAGGTGGCAATATATTTACTGTTCATTCGACATTTAATTTTATTGCATAACTAAGTTGCAATATTGATGTTCACGCGTTAGTGCGCAAATTATCTTGCATTTTCACACTCTTGCAATTCGCAACAACCCGTGAATACCCCTACTGAAAACAACGCAATTGTGAATACCCTCAATGTGTTTTCTTTTGTTTTGTTTCTATACCACCACGTTTAAAAAACGTAATAGGGGTATATTAACTTTGTCACTCCATTTGTAACACCGATAAGAGGGCGTGGCCAGTATAGAAAAGTATACATATTCTTGATCAGCATCACCTCTTGAGTTGATTTAGCCATATCCGTCTGTCCGTCTGTGGTCACGATAACTACCGTAATTTTTTAGCTATCGTAATGAAATTCAATATATAACCTTTCTATTCAAAAATGGAGATCAAGTTCGAAAATAAGTGAAATCGGATGAAAACCACGCCTACCTCCCATACAAAGTGACTTAACCAATATGGTAAAATCGCTTTAAAATCCACAAAAATTAATATAATGACTTAAAATTTTGCACAGCGTTTTTAATATTTATTATAAACTTTGCTTTTGAAATTTGTAAAAATGGAATTAAAACCACGCCTACCTCTTATACAAAGTGACTTACCTTAAACGGTAAAATCTCTTTAAACTTCACAAAAACTAATTTAATGACTTCAAATTTTGCACAGTGTCTTTCATAATTAATAATAACTTTGAATATGAGATTTGTAAAAATCGGATGAAAACCATGCCTACCTCCCAAACAAAGTAACTTAACCAAAACGGTAAAATCTCTTTAAAATCCACAAAAATTAATATAATGACTTCAAATCTTACCTACGCCTTCCTCCCATACAAAGTTTACCAATTTCGTAAAATCTCTTTCAATTCCACAAAAATCAATCTAATGACTTCAAATCTTGCACAAATCCTTTATATAAACATAAGGTATGAAATTTGGAAAAATCGTCGTTAGTGGGGTATTTTAACTTCGGCCCAGTCGAAGATAATTCCTTACTAGTTTTTTTTTTTTTGCTTTATAAATTAATTAATTTACATTTTTTAGTTTCAAGTTACAAATATTAACAAATTGTATTACAAATGTTTTGAATTATTTACTTCCCAAAGTTGTCAATCCCGATCTAATCCCGGGATCAAGAAAAGCTTCCGGGATTGGACTCCCTAATAAATATATTTTAAATATTGTACAATAAAATATATTATGTGGAAGTTGTTTATTTAATAGACAAAACTTATTAAATACTTTGTACATAACAATTTCAGATGAGAATATTTTCTTGTTTCAAACTTTTACATCGTTTTTTTAGTGGTCGGGTCTTAGTTTCTTGAACTTATTTGTTTTAAATTATTTTGGTGATAGAATTTTGTGATAAAGTATTTGCAGATTGGCTTTTTATTTATTTTGTTTATTTTATTTTTTCTTTCCTACGATTTCCTACAATATTATTTTTTTTGTCCTACGACGGGTCCTCCGCACACTTCCTTTTTGAAGCCATTTGCAGAAAGCACTTTTTTATTAAAGTTTTTAACGTTTGATTTTTTATTCACTTTATACTTAAATAACACTTTAAGGAATGAAGAAGTTTTGAAAAATTAGGTCAAGTGTAAAGGTGCAAAATGTCGGGTTTGGTAACAATCATATTTATACACAACTTTACAAACTGGCTTGTCAATTGAATCTTTGGGTTTAAATTTAAAACCTTGGGGGTTTCTATATTTATCCAAACCCAAAAAGGTTTTAAATTTAAACACCCACATTTTCGACTGCGTAGTTAATAGCCAGGGGACGTTCAAAACTCTTCCAATGATGTCTTATTTGTCAAATTATGATAAGTAGGTTAGAAGTCAATAGGGTTTAGTTGACTTTCTGTGCTCTAGAGGGCGCCATATTTAACTTAAAGGGGTAAGGTTTCAAAACCATATTTAACAAAAGGGGTAAGGTTTTTTCTAA
Source organism: Dichetophora obliterata (assembly GCA_963920525.1). NCBI lineage: Eukaryota > Metazoa > Arthropoda > Insecta > Diptera > Sciomyzidae > Dichetophora > Dichetophora obliterata. Next base: position 109,540,639 of record OY986439.1, on the reverse strand, counting down.
ATGTACAACATTTCGAGATTATTGTGTCAAATTTTCAAGTAAATCGGAGCAAAACTAACGAAGATACAGCATTTCAAGGAACCGTTCCTCATACTAGGATGTTCGAGCATAAAAAACTTTAAATTGATTTTTCCAAACATGTAATTTTTAAAGTCGGTGACCACCATTCCGAAAATACTACTAAACCCATCGTTTTAATAATCTATATACATATTCTATACTCAAATAACTATCAAGTGGCGTCGAGTTTTTAAATTTTTCAATTAGTATCAATCTTACAATAACAGCTAGGTCGATTTTATTGTCAAAAAATCGACATTTCAACTTTAAAATGCTGCAAAAAATTTATAAATTGATAAAATAAAAACCTCGGCTTCAATTGAAAGATTAACTAATCAAAATAATTTGTTTTTTTTTATTTCAAATACTTCAGTGCTAAGGAATCGCGGGCACCGCAAAAAAATGTTCGAAGGACCAGTGGGGAACTGCAATAAATCCGTTATTTCTTTATATTTTTATACCAAAACTTTTTTAGACATTCTCTAAAGGTTGTTTTATAAAGAATGGACACGAAAAAAACTAGTCGTTGGGGATTTGTCATTATTCGCTTAAATCTAACGGTAAATGAAAATATGTACACGCATTTTTTAGTAGTTGTTGTTATTATCATTTCTGCATATCTACTTTTTGTAATTTTGTAACATTAGTTAAAATGTGTTCGTTGAAGTGTCAGCTTTCGGAAAAAATTGTGCGCAAACACCAAGAAAATTTGAAATTGTCGCACAATGACATATCAAAATCTTTAAATTGCCCGAAAAGTACTGTGACATATGTTTTAAAAAAGTTAAATGAGACTTTGTCAGTGAAACGAAGACCTGGAAGTGGAAGAAAAAAAGGATTTGTGTCGCAGTCAAAGGTGAAGGAAGTAGTATCTTTATTCAAAAGAAATCCTGGCCTTTCATTACGCGATGCAGCAAAAAAGGTTCATATGTCGAAGGCTTATGTTCAAAAAGTACGCAAAAGTGTTGGTTTACGATCATATAAAAAAATCGTAGCACCGAATCGAAACGACAAGCAAAATAAAATTGCTAAAACACGTGCGCGAAAGTTATACAGTGAAGTCATTCATCAATTTGATTGTGTGGTTATGGACGACGAGACGTACGTAAAAGCGGACTTTAGGCAAATTGAAGGCGCTGAGTTTTATACTGCATCGAAGAGAGGAGGAGTCGCAGGTGCATTTAAGTTTAAAATGTTGAGCAAGTTTCCAAAGAAATATTTGGTTTGGCAAGCTATCTGCCAGTGCGGAATGAAAAGCAAATTATTTATAACTACGGGCACTATGAACCAAGAAATTAATGTCAAGGCGTGTTTGCAAAAGCGCTTACTGCCATTGATAAAGCAACATAAAGACTCAGTCCTGTTTTGGCCGGATTTGGCATCATGTCATTACAGCCGTCTTGCCAAGAACTGGTATGAAAATCACGGGGTACATTTTGTTCAGAGGGACCACAACCCGCCAAACTGTCCACAATTGCGGCCGATTGAAAAATACTGGGGAAATGTTAAAAGAAAATTGTTGAAAATGAAAAAAGACATTAAAAATGAGCGACAGTTTAAAAATAATTGGCAGAAAGCAGCAGATACCATTACAAAAACTGATGTCCATCGTCTTATGAAAGGAATAAATTCTAAATTACGCCAATTTGTTTATAATAAAGACAATTGATATATGTTTAATACTTAAATGAACACCTTTTAATAAGGAACCAAATAAAAAAAAAATTTATAGATTGCTTATATAGTTTTTTTGTTATAACCATTTCCGGTTGACCAAAATTTTTCGTGTCCATACTTTAATATACTAATTTTCAAAATAAATCCAGAACAATAAGGTCTTGAAAATAGGTCTTTTCCCCGAACAAAATTTACCCCCTCCCCCTTAATGTGATGTCACGTAGCTTTTAACCAGCGGATGATTAAAACACTTCTAACTATACCTCATTTGCTTATGTCACTATACAGATTTTTTTTAAGTTGATGACTTTATGTCCTCTAGAGAACGCCTTATTCTTTTTAATGTGATGTCACATAGCCTATAACCAGCGGATGATCAAAACGCTTCCAACGTTATCTCATTTATTATATTATGATAAGTAGCTTTGAAGTGAGGGTGGAACATACATACATATCGGTATTTTTGACATCAACACAATGGCGATATCTCGAAAAATGTAGATTTTTGCAGTACAACACATTTCCTTGGAGCAAGATCATCACCTCAGAATGTGAAAAAACTATTGAAATTACACGTTCTGATTTTGCAACCAAATATCTTCACCATTTTCCAATCAATTTTCATCAAATTTTACTTGACTGAAAGTTTTATTAAGCAACTTCGGAGAAATAAGAAAAGATTTACCGTAATCTTACAAATTCAATCATTTACACAATTTACATCATGTTTACACAAAACCTCTAAAACAGTGGTTCTCAACTGGTGGGGGGCGCTTTCCTAGGGGAGCGTGAGACACTTTCAGGGGGGCGCCAGAAATTTTCAGCAAATAATCTTCCGATTTCTTACCTTAACTCCCTTTCGTAAGAAAACTTAAAATAAAAGTTAGTTCGTGACCTATTTAGTGAAGAGTGATTCATATACCAAAGGTCAGTTTTCTCTTATAATTTGTGAGGCGTTTTGAGGAGTATCCTTTGGTTAGTGGAAAGACATTACGCCTTTTAGTGAAGCTTTCCTCCACATTTTTGTGAGTCGAACTTCTTAGCTTGATGAAATATAAAACAAAAATAGGTCAAGACTTAATGTCGAGAATGATCTCAGGTGCACTTACTCAATCTAGTACAAATATAAAAACTGAGTGATTTTTTGGGCCAATTTCAATATAAAGAAATTAGTTTAATATGTTGTGGATGTTTTTGACTATTACTGTTCAATTGCAATTTTTTAATATAAGCTACAAATTTCCCAACGTTTTGTCGCTTATTTATACAGAATATTTAACAATTTATCAAAACAATTAAACATTAAAACAATTAACAATTAGTTTGCATTCAAAAATTGCAATTGAACAGTAATGGTCAAAAACCTTCATTAAAAACTATTTGATTAAAAAATGTGTCAACAACCACATTAACCAGCACATTTTTATATAAAGTCTTATTTAAATTGTTTTTTTTTCTTAAATGTTATGAATTGTTTTTCAAAAGTTTACTAAAATATGATTTTTATAAACCAATGATTTCATTTTTTATATTAATAATATTTTGTATTCAAAGCTGTATTAAAAAATATTTTTTTTTTAAATAAAAACTAATTTAGCTCATCATGAATAATTTTCATGAGGAATCAAAAAAACATTTTGGAAATTTGTAATGCAAATTTGTTGAATAACCGTTTATGAACTAATATGCTTTCAAAATTTTCAAAATGTTTTTGAGCCTTATATTAAAAATTAAAACTCAATTTTCCGCTTGAAAAATTATTCACGATAGGGCTGATATTATAAAATAGAACAATTTTTTTGACATGAAAAATTTTGGAAGGGGGAAAAAGTTTGACGTGAACATAGAGGCGCTACTAAAAACGGTTGAGAACCACTGCTCTAATGTATTAAATTTTTGTTAAAAAATAGACCAAAAGCTGGTTTTATTGAAACTGTTTTTTAGTTTTCTTTTTCCAAACTATTTCATAAAATATATCGTTTATCTTCACAAGTTGCTTTATTTTGACCGAGAAAAACCGACTCTATTTTCATTTTGCCGCTCACATTGTGCCCTCTTCTGAGCAAGATAAATGGTGGCAAATTCAATAGAAAAGTAAAAGTGATGCCAAATTTTTATGTTTCATGAACTTTAGTAATAATAAATTACTAATAGAGAATTAACAATTATTTCTTGATCGTTATTTTTTCGATCAGAAGAAAAAAATTATTTTGTGAATGAAATAATATCTACCAAAAAACTAAAATATTTACCAGAGAAAATATGTTTAAATTTTATATTGTGAGAGTGCTGAGAGCCAGTCTTAATTTGAATATTAAAAAAAACGACAAAAATGATGAATGGCACTAATAGTTAAAAAATGGTGGCAAAGTTGAAAAATTTGAGCGAAAAATTGAATTTTATAAGTATAATAAATGTTTGTACAATCCTGCATTACAATTTATTTTTTTTAGTTCAAGAAAAAAAAACTTATAACAAATTGTATGTCTTTGTTTCGTTGCAAACAGCTGCATTGTAATTTCGCTAATAGAGATTATGTTATAAAAAAGAGTTAAGTTGAGTTGAAAAGAGAAGACAAAAGTCATGAGTCTGATCGAAAAAATAACGATCAAGATATAACTTTTGTTTCTGATTGAAAAAATAACAATTAGGAAATACTATATATTTCCAATTGATAACGGCCAAAACATAACTTTTATTTTTGATCGAAAATATAACGACCAAAAAATAACTTCTGTTTTTAATCGAAAAATATAACGATCAAGAAATAACTTATTTTTAACTTATTTTAATTTTATCGAAAAAAATAACGGTCAAAAAATAATTTTTATTTCTGATCGAAAAAATATCAATAAATAAATAATTGGTTTGAGTTGATTTTTATCTTTAAAATCATGAAATGTTCTAAATTATTTCTTGGCTCATTGTAGTACCCTCCACGAAAGTATTTCATGATGTGTTGACCCATAGGATTGCTGGAATTTTAAAATATTAATTTTTGGGTAAAAAAATCAGCTTTTTATATAGGAGAGTTTTTTGTTTCTATAAATTGATAGTAATCATTTTTTGAGTTTTATTTTTGGAATTTGTTGTTTCTAACGATTCATAGAAACAAAAAACTTGCCAATACAGAAAGCGTTTTTTGTTCAAAAAGGAATTTAAAAAAAAACCACTAAGCCTAAGGTTAACACATCACGAAATCTTTTCGTGGAGGTACTACAATGAGCCAAGAAATATTTAAGACCGGTAAAATAAATTTAAAATTAAATCAAACTCATTAAAATTTCTGATGTTTTTGCAGTATTTCGCAAATAATTTAAAAACTGTTCACCTTAAGAAAAGGTTATACTCAAATAAATTGCAAAACAGTAAACTTGTGCGTCCATTTTTCCAACTTTTATTCAAATTTTTTTGTTAAACCCCAATCAATATGTTTATAACATAAAAATGTAAAATATATTTTATTGTCTTAAAAAAAAGTGTTTTACTTCTGTGGAGTATTGCGGTATGTGAAGATCACTTATTTTTTCTGGATTTGATAAAACTCTAGTCACATCTGACTTCTGGCGCTTATATGATTATTCCACTATTAAACGATTTAACAAATTTTGATCTGGTATACCATATGGTCAGATAAATATTAAATGATATCTCTTTTTAAAATATACCAGCCGCTGCACAGTGGGCCCAAATTGACGTTTGCGTCTCATAAATGGTTTTTTCAAAATTGCTCTTGCAGCTTGTATCATTATGAAAATAATCCAACAAAAGGTCAAATTTTTTACTACAATGAAAATTTTATAAAAAAATTGACACGATTCAGTTATATGATGACTTGCTAAAGTGTTCTCAAGACATAGTCCTATATAAGCAGCGAAATGAAGAACGTTTTTAATCGAATTTTTTTCAACTGTTTTTAAATTGATCATACAAGTAGTATATACCGTTGGAAAGCTTAAAGCTTAATCTTTTTGAAATAATAAAAAAGAAAACAAAGAATTGTTTGATTTAATAATTTTAATATTTTTTATCAACCTGTTTATTTAATTTTTTTTTATCTTTAATTAAGGTTTAAATAGTTGCGCTGTCTTGTGCTGCATTTAGTTCCTTAGTGTATTGGTAACTAGCCAAAAAAAATCAATTGCTCCAATTTTGCCCTTTTTGAGAAATTTAAATTTTTATAACGTAGGTGCATGGCAAACAAATATCAAAATATTCCATAATCTTCATATTTTTTTTCTTCTATTAAACTCTGTTGATGCAATCGCAATTGATAGTTCCGTTAAAATCTGCATGTTTCTCAAATACATGTTTGTCTAGAAGAAACCGTGGCGTAGGAATGCAAAAGGGAACCTTGCTGCCCCTTCTAACTCATCACATATTATGAACATGTGTTTTTGGGGTTTTTTATGGTAACTTTGCACAATCCAACTTTGTCTTTGTCCAGCATTGTATTATTCTAAAACATATGTTTTCTAGTTTATATCAGAATTCTTCAACGATTTTTGTGTTGATGTGTTGTTTTCCGTGATCATGGTTATACATGTGGAGTATGGAGTCTGCCCCATAATATCACGCATGTGGTGCTCCACTTTTATCAGATACAACGAAACACTACACAAACTTCTCTACTTTAAATTTTAGATTTAAAACTTTATTTTTAAGACTTCAAAATTTATAAAAATTTTTATCAGTTTGTAAAAAAAATTTAACAAGCTTGTAATAAAAAAAAGAATGGATTTTGAAAAAATGTAGTTTGAATGATTTATTGAATATCATAGAAAATATATTTTAAATATCATAGAAAATATATTTTAGATTTGGCTTTATTATTTCAAGAGACAAAAAATTTGCACAAATTTGAAACGCAAAATCGTATTTTTTGAACTTGAAAAAAATTAGTATTAAAAACTAAAATGGATTTTGAAAAAAGTAGTTCAAGTGATATATTGAATATCAAAGAAAATACATTCCAAATTGAGCTTAAATATTTCAAGAAACAAAAAAGCTTAAAAAAGCTTAAAAAAATTTAAAACAAAATTTTGGTACTAAAAACTAAAATGGATTTTGAAAAAAAGTAGTTTAAATGATTTATTGAATATCATAGAAAATTTATTTTAAATTCTATTATTAGTGCAAGAGACAAGAAAGTTACACAATTTTGACACGCAAAATCGTATTTTTTTTAACTTGAAAAAAATTAGTACTAAAAATTAAAATGGGTTATGGAACGAATTGGGCTTAAATATTTTAAGAAACAAAAAAGCTACAGATTTTTTAAAGCCAAAATCGTATTTTTTTAAATTTAAAACAAAATTTTGCTACTAAAAACTAAAATGGATTTTGAAAAAAGTAGTTTCAATAATTAACTGAATATCGTAGAAAATATATTTAAAATTTGGCTTAATTATTGCAAGAGACAAAAAAGTTACACAATTTTGAAACGCAAAATCGTATTTTTTGAACTTGAAAAAATTAGTATTAAAAACTAAAGTGGATTTTGGAAAAAAGTAGTTCAACATATTTATTGAATATCTTAGAAAATACATTCCGAATCAGGCTTAAATATTTCAAGAAACAAAAAAGCTACAGATTTTTCAAAGCCAAAATCGTATTTTTTTAAATTTAAAACAAAATTTTGGTACTAAAAGCTAAAATGGATTTTAAAAAAAAAGTAGTTTAAATGATTTACTGATTATCATAATATATATATATTTTATTTGGCTTAATTATTGCAAGAGACACGAAAGTTAGAGAATTTTGAAACACGAAAGGCAATCGTATAATTCTTAACCTTAAATAAAATTTTAGTACTAAAACACGACATGGATTTTGAAAACAATAGCTCAAACGCTTTATTGAATATCATAGATAATGTATTCCAAGTTTGGCTTAAAGACAAAAAGTTACAGATTTTTGAGACGCAAAAGTCCATTTGGAGCCACTGTCCAGCTTCTCTCTCCAAAATTAGGCCTTTTCCACATGGAGAAATTGAAAACTAATGCAACTGCAACAAAAGTTGCTAACCAATGTATTTATACCGAAACCTTCACATGAAACAACTTGTACTCAACAAGTTTTTTACGCATTCGCAACCAGTTCCATGCAACACGGCGTGCTGCAATTTGAATCGGCTATTTGTTATGTTTCCGATTTGTGTTGTGTGCTATTAAAATAATTAATCAGTTAATAAATATGAAATAAGTGCAGGAAGCGAAGAAGTATCCTTTTTTATCCTCAATTAATTTTTTATATCTATTTAACAAAGCTTCCATTAAATAAGTGTTTGTTTTGTTGTGAATTTTTCAATGTTGCGTTGCGACGTGACTTGCTCATCTGAAAGCGTACTTGCAGTTCAGTTTAAAATTGAAGTGTTTTGAAACTTTTTAAGCTGTTGCGTTGCAGTTGCATTACTTTTCAATTGCTCCATGTGGAAAAGGCCTTAGACAAACAAAATTGGTTACTTTTTGATATGAGTTTCATTATCAAAAGTCTCAACATTCCACTTACTCCTACTTAACCTGATTACTACTTATTCACTTCAGTTGTGAAGGCGCTTTTTACGAAGAATCGCAGTTTTACTAAATAAAAAATTATCTGCTACCTTTTTGTTAAATCATCTGCTACACTTGAAAATAGCATTAAGGCAGCTTTAAGTAAAAACCCTGACGCGCATTGCCTGAGGTGCACCTTTGGTAGATCCACATGCGACTCTCTACTCTGCTTGGTAAACCGGTTTTCCCGGCATTTCGCATTTTTATAATTTTTTGTGTTTGTTTTTTTTTTTTGGTTGTGCTTGTGCTAAGAATGTCACAGAGCAAAAAGTTTTTGGAAAGGTAGACAGACAGGTATTTAATATAGGAATTTTTTTCAAAGTCTACAAATATGTACCTTTCAGATGCAGTGAATATAATCGGCAAGTAGATCAGCAAGGTTTCAAAATATCAATAATATTTCTTTTTAATAAAACAACAACACTGTAAGTTATGATTGGCTTTTTTTATAACTTTTATTAACACTCTTTTAATTATTTGAAATTATTTGTATTATTTTATTTTTATATACACATTTATTTTTCAACCACTTGAACCCATTTTTTTAAAAATACGCTCACATCAAAAATTTATCAAAACCTCCTTTGCAGAACGTGATTGATCTTTATTCCCACGCTCACGTTATTGAGGATGAATAACGTTACAATTAAGAAGTGCTAATTTTCTTATTTGAACCTTTTTTTATTATGAATTATATAACATTCTTTGATTTTCACATTAGCACTTTTATCTCACGTATTTCTCTTTTACGAAACCTCACTCTGCTCATGCGTGCAAATTTTTTCTTTTATTATTTATGAAACATTTCACATATTTTAACAACGTTCTTGCTTGCGTTAATTTACTAAGTTTGCCCGCTTGCGACGCCACTACATTGAGAACTGTTGAGTAGAGCGCTCTAATCCAGGCCCGAGACCTTGTTCATGTTCGTTAATGTTCTGCAGTGTACGTGAGCAGCTAACGTGATCGTAAAGGGAAAAGCAATTTTCCCATAACTACCTGTGCTCACTCACTCTCCAGCTATCTCACGGGTGCTCCAGCACTGTGGATCACAAATCATAATTATACTCAACTGCTAGTATCATGTTTATTGTTCTTTAATCATTTACCGAGAGTTCTCAGAAAATGATGGAAACAAAAAATGCAATTACAAATATGGTGCATTCAATCGGTTGACCGTAAATATGTTGGAATGATGCTCAAAATTTTTCTGTTACTCTATGCTTAATATGAGACACATCAGAACTGCATATCTGTCATATTACAGAAAAGAGTTGCGGCACGAACTCACCGAGCTCGATTTACACATTTGGCCACAAACAATAATGATCTTTATTTTTAAAAAAAAAATTAAATTTTCAATTTAAAAAGAATTGATTTTACACATCTTAACTCACATTTGCACACTTCGGCATTCAATGATGTCGAAAAAATACTTTAAAACATGAATTTTGTTTATACTTTACGATTTATGAACGATTACCAAAGAGGTTTTTTAATACAATTCCATTACAAACAAATACAAAAAAGTTCCATTCAAATGTGTGACCATTTTAAAGAAAGTTATTGCCTTATTTTGTAAAACGAATGCAGTCACTTGCGTTAGATTTTTTTATGTGGCAATATATTTTAAAGGAAAATTTCAGTGTGAGAGAGAGAGAGAGAATTTGTTCTAATTTATATGGAAATGAAATTGCCAGACAATAAAACCTCAAGTGAGGTGATTGCGTGCGTTTTACAAAATAAGGCCATTACTCTCCTGTCAAGAAACACCGTGTGTCTTGTTGTTAGTTTGAAGCTGTTGTGAAACACCCTATTATATTGGAAAAAACATAAGAAAGCATACTTTCAGGCACTATCAAAAAATGTTCTAACCTGGGGCAAAGATAGAAATTATTTTTGTGGTCACTTTAACCCAGTGTTGCCACTTTGTGAGTAATTCCTCAAAACATGATTAATTTAAAGTGGCTGTGAGTAATTTTTGAGGAATTTTATTTTGAGGAAGTTTTGAGGAATTTGAAAATTTTTAGAATTTTTTTTTAATATATATACAAATAAAACTTTGGCAGCACCTTTTTCTGGTTGGTAGAAACATACCTTTAACACGGGGATTACACGAGACAGTACTGTTAAGACAGTTAAAAAGACGTATAAGTTGTCAAACTTTGTGTTTGTGAATAAGAGTCTAGACAGTGAGTAAGACAGTTGGCAAGACAGTAGAAAAAATATTAAAAAATTTCTATTTTATGAAGAAAATTTTTGTTAAAACTACGAGCACGCCAAAGTATTGCAAATTTTCAATTAATTCTATTTATTAAATTTTCTCGTTTTCTGTCATTTGATATGCTGAATATCATTCTACTGTCCCAGCTACTGTCCCGCCAACTGTCTACAAAAAAGTTTAGGCAGTAGAGCAGACAGTAGCAAAAGTTAGTGTGTGTGTGGGTAAAAATTTGTGAATGTTTTGCAACTGTCTTAAAAGTACTGTCTCGTGTAACCCCCGTGTAAAATAAATTGAACACTGAACTTTCGAATTGCGTTTCCCTGTCACTATAAAAAAAAATGAAACAAGTGCAAACGAACTTAGTAATTGGCATACGGTTTTAGCTAAGATCAGTTTAAACATAAAATAAATACAAGAAAAAGGATACATGGTGGCAGTCTGCATCGGAAGCAAAGGTATGCATTGACTATTATTTCTATTGAAGCAATTATCGGTTAGCTCTTTAAATCAACAAAAAAAAATTTTTACACATTGGCTAATTTTGACTATATTTTTATTTTGACTAATTTTTATGTGGTACCGTTAGTTTTGCGAAATCCGATGTAGTGATGAAATATTACTTCATTGTCCTTATTGGGTTAGAGATATTTTCACTCTTGAAGTAAAAGCCAGCAAAAACGAGCACATAAATTCAATCAAATTTAGCTGTTTAAGATCTCGATAATGAGTGGAGGTTATTTTTATTTCGATTATTTTTAGACCCAGAGTTGTATTTAAAACGAGTTTCTTATATAAAAAATTTAGTACACATATTTGTTTTCAAATTAAGAAAAAGTTATATCATTACTATTCTTTTTTTTTCTAATGCATCAGCTTAGCGAGTAATTAGTAAATATTATCGCTAGTTTGAGAAACCGACTCGATACAAAAACAGTTTTATCATTTATTATAAGCTTTTATAAAGAAGGAATTAATAAAAATGGTAATGACATATTTGAATCAAGTAAAAACATGTTTGAATTGAATTGGAAAAAAAGTTCCATACATATAATTTATTTTTTTTACTAAACTTTTTTAACAAAACATGCGGTAAGACTAAAAAGTCTTAAATTTTTTTTTTAGGAACGCATAAAGTCTTTTAGCCCTTTGACGACGAGTGGTTGAAAAATAATACATTTACATTTTTATGTCATGTGAGCACAATTTTCGAGATATTTTCATGAAGTTATGCTTAAAGGATGAGAAATCAATGTGGCTTTAAAAGTGTGCCATTTTTCGAACTTATTTTAATTTTAAGATAAGAAATACTAGGAAGTCTAAATATATTTTTTTCCATAAATATGGACATCACAAACAGTTTTCAAATACGAGTGGATAAATTTTCTTTTCCAAATTATGTCAAAACCTTTATGAAGCCACCCAAAAAAGTAAAAAATCAATTTTCCGGATTGATTTTTTCAGATTTTTTCAATACTTAAAGTAAAAAAAAATTTCAAAATTTCAAATTTCAAATTCACTTTTGTATAGAAATATGCCATCGGTGATGACAGTTCCACAAAAAAATTTTAAATTAACAGCGGTTTGCTTGTCATCCTCAAAGAGTTAATAAAGATATTCAATAAGATAGATATATGTTTATGTTTACTTGATAAATAAAATATCGTTTGAAAAAAGTTTTTTGAGGAATTTCATTAAAATTTGAGAAATTTTTGAGGAATTTGGGTATTAAAAAGTGGCTTTAACTTTTTTTTTTTGACTCAGAATTGAAATATTTCCGACCGAATGTGAATTTTCGGCCGAAACAGATTGTTTGGCAAAAGAAAACAATTGGCCGAAGGAAATAAAGTGAATTAAAAAAATTGTTTTTGGTATATTTCAAGAATAGCGACAACTCTCTTTTTTAATATTTTTTGTTGGATTATATGGAATTTGGCTTGCTGGAAAAATTTCTTTCCGCTCGCAAATGGTTTAGAAGTTATGAAGTTGGTTTAAAAGGCTCCAAAGTTGAGGCCTACAAATCTTGATATTTTTTTTTTAGTGTTCCGCATTATGGGTATCAAAATAAATTAACGATAAAAGTACCTATTTAACGAAGTATCAAACATGAAAATCCATGCATAACTTTTCAAGATATAACTATTCTTATATTTACAATTTGTCTGAAAAACTAGTGGTTTCTTTTTTACGAAATCACTACACTAAAAATGGTTACATCTCAAAAAGTTATGCATGGATTTTTATGTTTGATACCTTGTTGAATAAGTACTGTCATTATATTTCTTATGATACCCATCAAGCGTAATTTTGTGGAAAAATTAGATTTGTACGCCATTTTTTCCAAATTTGGAGGCCTATAACTTTTGAATCAATTTGCGAGCGGCCTGCATTAACTCGGTCTTTACACTTCAGTCGACCAGGCGCGCAAGCAGGCTTAAACCCCGAACCCCCACCCCCCCGAAACTATCGAATTTTAACGAGCTTCGAGAGAAGCACACAGCAAAACATGGCAGCCGTTGTGTGCTTATGGTTACGATAAAGATCGTGATCAAAGTAGATCCAAAATAAAAAGACTCCATTTAAAACATTTATTGTGAAAAGACTATAATATATAGACTTAAAATTTTTTTAAGTATACTGAGGGAATATGTGTTTAAATTTAATGAAAATGTTTTCATATTTAATGAATTTGTTTTTGAAATAGAGCTTGAAGCAATTTCATTTAAGTTAAACTCAAATGTTTATACAGTTCAATTTAACACAAAAGTTTTTTTTTCAAAACAATGTTTTTAAATATACTTTTAAAGCAAACATTTACAGTTTAAACACATTTGTTTAAAAAAAAAACTTTAAAACAAAAACTTTAGTATTGAAAACAAATATTTCAAAACATAATATTAAAATATTGTTCTTAAATTAAAAACAATAAAATTAAAACGCCTTTTTTCGATGCCATTTTTTCAATTTTTTTTCGATTTTTTGACATCAAATTCGTAATTAGCGACCCCGGTAACCCCTCGAATACTATATTTTAACTCCATTCGATGAAGTTTGAGTTTTATTGCGGCTTTAAATATCTTAAATATTAAAATAATAAATAAGTTTTTATTTAATCTAATGTTCATTATTTGCAAAACCAATTTAAAAAATATTTTCACACAATCAAATGTAAAATCGGCGTTTTTCGCAGCTTGGTCTCAATTGTCTGGCAATTATTGTAAAAGATTCTACTGCACACAATTTTTTAATTCAATCTCAGATAGCGACGTATTTTTTGTTATTGCAAAGAAACAAGAGATCATTATAAAAAAAAATGACCTTATAATTGAATTTAGAAATTTTAATACGTTTATTATAAATTTTCTTTTGTAGAAACGCAAAAGAGTTAAAGTTCTATATCAAAATTTTTTGTTTAATTTTAAAGTATGTTTTTATTTTCAGTGTAAATAATATAAAAAAAAATATTTCAAAATAAATTTCTATTTGTTTTTAACTGCATCTTCTTCTTGATATGTGTCATAAAAAAAATATTCCTTTTCAGCGGGTTTCAAACTATTTTGGTCCCAATTTATCAGAAACGGAAAAATCAAAGTGCATTTTAAAAAGGGTACTTGTAGCTTCAACCTTAAGTAGAATAATTAAGTCTGGCCCAATAGGAAAAAATTTATTTTTCAACGCTTTTGATCCCCATAGCGGGGGAAAATTATAGCCAAACCTTATAATAGTAGTTTAAGTTGTCGTTATCTTATTAATATGCATGCACTTTGATTTTTTTTTTTTTGCTTCCAACAAATTGGGACCAAAATATCTTGACACCGGCTGAAGAGGACTACCTTTTTTATGTAACCTAGCAAGGAGAAGATGAGTTTAAAACAAACAAAAAATGTACTTTGAAAAAAAAAATTTATATTATTTACGTAAAAAAATGTTTAAGTCTATGTATTGTAATGTTCTCACAACAAATATCAACGCTAGTTGAATTCGTTAAAAAAGTTTGTACACGATAACTTCTGAACCCTTGAAGAGCACATTTTTATTTCATGCATTTGGAAAGGTAATGGAACGTAAAAAAAATTAAAATAATGAAAAAATTATAGCACCTGTTGTTGGCATGGTATTAAACTTTGAAATTAATAATGGGTCATGTAACTGCAATTTTTTCAAAACTTATATTTTTCCCTCAAAATAAAATTTCCAATGATACCTTATTTACGAAAATCGCATTTAAATTGACTGAGCTACGTTGTCTCAAAATAGACCCTATTTTGGCATGTGAAACAATTTCAAAATCTCAAACTCCGGATTTGGTTTTCCAAACAATAAACTAATCAATGCACAAAATTTGAGCCAAAACGAAGATGGTCAGTGCAACTGATCTTACACTTCAATGTGAAATGGACGACATATTGAAAACAACAGCTATTTGATTTAATAAAATGGAAGCCATTGTCAAAAACTGATCAACTAAAATTTCAAATTTTTTCGCTGGCTAATAAATGCTATTCATTCATATTAATATTACAGCTACAATGTTGCTTTAAGAATATTTACTTATTGTAATGGTGATATAAGAAAATATGGAATAAGAATACAAAACAACTAAGGTACATATGCTTGAATTAACAACTTTCCCTACAAGGGCAAATCATTTCATCATAAAAAATCAAATAAATCATATATATTATACACCAAATGAAAGATATATTGAAATAACGGAAGTTTTTGAGAAAGTAACAGTTTTATATAAACGAATACTTTAATTTTTCATAAAAATAACAATAAAATATTAAATTCTCAACAGATTGGATTCATTTAAAATATTTGTGAAAGCTTTATGTATTACCTTTTTAATAATACCTTAAACAGCAATATCGATTATGCACGAAGAAAAATATATAGCCACTTTTCTTACCCGATCTAAAATTTTTTTAAAAAATCAAAAACTTGAGAAGAAATCGGTAAATCGATTTTTCCTTCGGCTATTCTAATTTTTTTTAAAGTTCTTCATGAATCCATTTTCAAATCGTAGCACCCCGGAAATCGTAGTCTCCCCTATGTAAGTATACTTTGAATGCTAAAAAAGCAACACATTGAAGGTTCTCTGATGGGCATACTTAGGCCCAGTAGGTTGTGTTACCGACTTATATGGCCATTTTGTTCACAAAGGGCATAAATATGATTTAATTCGGGGATAACTATCTCTAGGTTAATTTTATACCAAGCGTATAAATCGGGAGATAAAAAAGTGGTTTTGTTCACATTTTATCCCAGCTTTATGCTTAGAGCATAAATTCGCTCTCAGTTTATATCGATTTCCATTGGAATGTTAGAGTGTTGCTCATTAATTAAAAAATGTGTGGGGATTTTTGGTTTATTTTTGCGAATTTGAGGGTTAGAGTGAACACTAGGTAAAAATGGATCGCTGATTTTGCATCTGATGTCAGAATTTCTAACATTTTAACATTTCTAATATTTTTCTACACAGGGCTGCCAACTAAACATTTTTTTAAGAATTTTAAACATGAAGAAACAGTATTGGGGGTTACTTCTTCCGAATCTGTTGTCAGAATTTCAAAACTCGAAAATTTTTCTACACGTAGGGGTGCCACCTAAAAATGTTTTATTTTAAGAATTTTAAACATGAGGAAAGAGTATTGGGGTCGCTAAGTTCGAATCTGAAGTCAAAAATTTAAAATTCAAGATGGTGGATAGGGTTGCCACCTAAGTTTTTTGCATTTTTATGAATTCGGGGCTGGCAAAAAAAAAAATGGTACACCAAAAATGGGTCGCTGAGTCCGAATCCGTGGTCAGAATTTAAAAATGATAAAATTTTATAATAATGGGGCTGCCACCTAATAATATGTATTTTCAAAAGTAAAAGCAACCCTATTATTTCAAAACTTTATAATTTTGAAATTCTGGCCACGGATTCGGATTCAGCGACCCATTTTTGGTATACCATTTTTTTTTTTTGGCAGCCCCGAATTCGTAAAAATGTAGAATATTAAGGTGGCAACCCTTTCCACCATCTTGAATTTAAAAATTTTGAGTTCAGATTTGAAATCAGTAACCTCCCAATACTGTTCCCTCATGTTTAAAATTCTTAAAATAAAACATTTTTAGGTGGCAGCCCTATGTGTAGAAAAATTTTCGAATTTTGAAATTCTGACAACGGATTCGGATTCAGCGACCCATTTTTACCCTTTAGTTCGCGCCAGCCCCGAATTCGTAAAAATAAAAAATTAATCCAAATTTTAAAATTCTGACACCAGATTCGAAATCAGTAACCCCCAATACTGTTTCCCTATGTTTAAAAATCTGTATTTTCAATATTTTGACACCAAGTAAATAAAAAATATTAAAATGAGAGTGATGAGAGCGAATTAAAAATCTTAACTCACCAATTTTCACGAGTTAAATATTTCTGGGGTTAAGCTATCTCGCCACCATTTTTATCTCCAGCTTGAAGAGTTAAATGCTTAACTCACTGTGAACAAATGAAAAACTGGAAAAATCATGGAATTAACTCGGGGATAAATTTATCTCTCTGTGAACAAAATGGACCATAGAGTGTTGTTCATCTTATGGTTAATCTCCATTTGTAAATGAAGATGTTATACACACAGTAATTCAGCTTGAAAAAATACGAGCTTGCAGCCCTGAACAAACAGCTGTTTAGAAGACGTGAAAACTGTCAACGAGAATAAAATGTCAAAAATGTGAACTGGTCATTAAAACATAAACTCCAATAAGAAAATTTTCTCCATTTCAGTCGTAGAAAAATTATTGGTGATGTTGGAAAGGTTTCGTGGACAAGCCGACAAATACTGCGTGCGCACCGAATAATATTTGGAGCCTAGGTGTGTGCTGCTACCGCGGCGGTGACGACGACGACCAGAACGAAGAAGAGCACAGTTTTGTTATTTCTTGTGTACACAAATTTCAGTAAATAATTTTTTATAGAAATTGAAAGATTTACATAAGAAAATCGGTGAAAATCTTTGGTGCTGGCTTCTAAATTGTATGCTTACTTGGCAACAAATGTAAAAAAGTAAAGTAAAACTTTAACAATAATACTAAATAAATTAAAAAGTTAAAACAAGCATACGACAAAAAGTGGACGCAGACGTTCAACGCAGCTAACCTCGAAGGCACCGAAAATTTGGAACACTGCAATTTTTTTTCTGTTCGCTGATGCTGTTTATTTGGGTTGCAGTTTAAAACGAGGTATCTTGAAACTAGCACAAGCAATTTAGAACAGGTTATCTTGAATTTTTATTAATGTGATTACATTTTCATTTTTACACCAACATTTAACCTGGGAATCTCGTTGAAGACACTTTGGCATAATTTAATAAAGTTCAAGTAATTGTCTGAAAACGTCCTTCGGCGCACCCAGTTGGGAGCTAGACTAGTTAGAACCACCACCCACTTGGCAAACAACTGGCCTAGATGGCAAAACAGACGATTCTACCATATAACCGTCTTAAGTGACGGCTTTGGCCAAATAAGTAAATTTTTTAGCGGCAGGGGACCGTGTTGTGTCTCGTCACCAACATCTTCGCCTACAGCACGTTGCCAATATGTGGCACTACCAATTACATGTTCATTAAATATATTTTTTCATTACTACTCATTTCTTTTTGCCATCCACCAAGCACGCTTTTGTATACACTTGTTTGCATTTATGGTTCGATGTGGAGGCTTAACTTAATTATATTCTACCGTTATACTTATATACATGTATGAATATTTTGAGTAACCACTTCCTGCTTGTTTTAAGTCAATGTTTATGCCTTAATTATATTTGCGCCTTTTTGTTTAATTTTCAGAATTGTTTCTGTATCGTATTTCTTCAATTTTTGGTTTTTGTTACTTTGTATTGTTGGTGAACACTCCCTTTTTTGGCAGGAGTGACCATCCATTTAGTTTTTCTATCAGCTGGCTTATGACTTTTTTTTTAAAGCCATTTCACATGTCTTTTAAACCCAGAATTAAAGACATATATCACTATCTTAAAATCAGTTAAAAAGTGTGATTGTACATGACTATGTTGCACTAACTATAGAAATCCCAGTATCAGATACTTTATTGACTGACTTAAGGACGTAACATCTTACTTCAGAAAACCCGAAAGTGTGCCGTAGTATACTTGATGCTATACTATGGTCAAGTTGACAATGTCTACTTAGCACTCGCTGAACACCCTCATTCTATAAAAACAGTCTGAAGTCAATGATAGATCAGGTCTACTCGTCATATGATGGTTGACTACCCACGTGCTTCAAGTCTTATTGGATTGATCGTTGATCGTCCATCGAAGACTTAATTCTATTTTTTATAATTTAATACCATTACCATGCCTTCTCCAAGATTCGGCAACCAACAACTAAGGTTCAAGGTGGACCTTTTGTTCTGCAGAAATCAGATGTCTCATTCAAGAGTCGTGTCTCAAGAATTAACTCATTTTGAGATTCCTATAAATTTGTCCATTCAATATCGAACTATCACCTTTTTTCTTTGCTTTGGAAGGTCCTCTGGCGGCTTTAAGAAATAATTCAGTTAAAAGCAATTAACTTTAGCAGAAAAAATTTTAAAGACAAAAATATGAGAATTAGAAGTGCTTGTATCTTCTGAGGATTGCAAGTCAAATAATTTACGATGAGCCTCATATGTTGGAACACCATCAGATCAATAAAGTTTTTTAAGACCAGGTTAACTCAAATAAGTTATTCAACTCTTTCAATACTGTTTAAATGCAACTCATAGATGCATATTGATTTTATAATAATTTTATTGTGAAAGGATCCTTAAATAGTTTTGTATTATTTTATAAAAAAACTCCAGCATAGAATATGATTTCGAAATAGTGGCATTTATTTTATTTATTAATTTTTTATGTATTTATTTTTATTTGTTTTTTTATATATATTTTATTTATTTTTTATTTATTAATTTAAAATTTTTTTTTGCTTATAAGATTAATTCTTTTGCATGCCGAATTATCAATGGATATAACAACATTAAAGATACAAAATGCAAATTAATATTACAGAGTGCTATCAATAATAATAGTACTTAAAAAGAAATAAATTTAAGCAATGAAAAATTTTTTCTTCAAAATTAATTAGAGAGTGAGAGAAGAATAAGAAAAAGTATGAAGAAAATTGGAAGTTAAGAGAAGTGTTTGAAAATTAAATGCTTAAAGTTAATTTTAATTTGAAACTCTTTTAATACTATTTTAGGTTATGAATTCCACTACCTAATAACACTAACGAAAAACAATCTACTGGAGTTAAGGAAATTGAATATAGGGATCATGAGGTTCATATTTCTACTTGATCTGCAAATTTCAACTTATGAAAAAGATATGTTGGGCTACGTGAATAGATAATATGCGGTAATAATAATTGCATGAGTATGCAATGTCTAGCTTTAAGGTAACTTCGTAAGCCATGACAAAGTAATTTTTACAACAGACAGAAATATGATCAAACTTTATAAGACCGTATACATAGCGAGCTGGTTTGTTAAAAGCGACTAGGAGCTTATGTAAGGACCGAGAGTCAAGGTTGCAGTACACGACTTCAGAGCATGTAATGATCGGCATAATCAACTGCAATACAAGTTGTTTTTTCTCGTTTCAACGGGAATAAATCCTGATGTCATTCGGAGATTACGAAGAATATAGTAGACTTTTTTTTACGCATGAGTTGATGTGACCATCGCAGGCAAGGGATGACTTGATTTGAAAACCAAGATTAATGGCCTTACTAACAAGTTTCAATTTAACGGTATTAAGTAGAATTGGAGACAAATTTTCGGGTTTTTAGATATAGGCAAAACAAATGAATTCGTGGGGCTCAACGTGAATTTATTTATTTAGTTATTGATTTATTTATTCATCATCAAGCAGAGCACTAAACTATTACAGACTAAATACTAAAAATTATTAAACTTTAACAATAACTGTACAAATAATACAACTAATACAATAAAAGATTATTCTTAAAACAATACATACTTGGAACAGTTACAAAACATATCAATTTTATCTAACATTAAATTTCTTAAGCATAAACAATAAGCTCAAGGTTTTTGCTGAGCAAAGTTACTTCGTATAGTATTGCAATGGAAATGAAAAGACACACGTAGATTTCTAAGAGAAGAATATAAGTTAATAAGAGCAAGTACATTGGGACAATGAATATTGCTATGAATGGCACCTCTTCAACAAACTCAATACAAAATTGTGACTGTGAGTGTCAGAATTGACAGACCGGAAGAGCTTTCGGTCATCTGCAAATAACAAAATAACAAACACTGAAAATGTTTAATAAATAACAGAAACGATAATGAACCAAAATGACTTTCCTGAGGGACACCTGATCACACTATAATAGGACAGGACAACAATTAATTTACTTTTACAAATTATAGGCGGTTTTATAAGTATGGTTCAATCCAGTTTATGGACTGGCCGCGGAAACCCAAACAACAACTTATAAACTAAAAAAGCGAAAGGAACCATGTCTAAAGCTTTTGCAAAGTCCATGGAGATCACATCCGTTTGTAAACGGTTGGCAAAACAGTTAACGATATAGTTGCAAAAAATGAGATTAGTAACAGTAGATCTCCCCGTCCGGAAACCATGTTAACAATCATAAATTTTATCATAAACAATTTTTCCAAACAATTTAGGTATTGACGAAATTTTTCAAATGGGTGTATAATAACGAACATTTTGCTTATGGCCAGACTTATAAATAGGGATAATATGATAAACATTCAAAATATCAGACCGATCATCAAAAATAAAATGGTTAATACTCTCCAAATCGCAAATAGCGTCAGGAGTTAGGGAATAGGAAACACTAGTATTCATATTGGAGTATACCGATTTAAAGATGTTTGTGCATCAACGTAGGAAGGCCATTAGATTTTCTCTTGGTATTAACAAAAGCCCAGAATGATTTACTATTGTATTATTTTTTAGATTTTCTTCAGTAGTAGTATAGTATGCAAGATCGATAAAGAAATTTATTTAGAGTATCAAAATTAAGTAGACAGCAATTATTTGTATTTCAGCTTTATGTCGTCATTAGATGGACTTTATCGCTTGTAAGCTTTATTCTTTTTACTTTTAAGATTACTTTACTTACATAGTTAGCGCTACAACTGTGTGTCGGTATTGGCCTCATCTAGAATTTGCGCCAGCCATTTCTGTCTTTCGCTTGCTGGCGCCAGTTGCAAATTCCAAGCTTCGTCAGGTTGTCCTCTACTTGGTCTTTCCAATGAAGATGCGGTCCTCCTCTTCTGCGTTGACCGCCGCTGGGTACCGAATCGAATGTTTTCTTCACTGGAGCATCGTCTTTCATGCGCTGAACATGACCTAACCAGCGCAGCCGCTCGATTTTAATGCACTTGGCTATGTCGATGTCAGCGTACAGCTCATACAGTTCATCATTCCACCGTATTCGGTACTCGCCATTGACGCAGATTGGTCCGTAGATCTCACGAAGAATCTTTCTCTCGAATGCTCCTAAAGTCTTTTCATCTGAACTGCTCAGCGTCCAGGTTTGTGATGCATAAAGTAGGACGGGCATGATGAGCGATTTATAGAGCGTGATTTTTTTTCGTCGAGAGAGGGCTCTGCTTCTCAATTGCCTACTGAGCCCAAAGTAACACCTGTTGGAAAAAGTTATTTTTCGTTTGATCTCAATGCTGATGTCGTTGGTTGAGTTTATGCTGGATCCCAGATAAACGAAGTCCTTCACAACCTCGAAGGAGGTATTGTCAACTGTAACGTGGGTTCCAAGACGCTGGGACTGTTCGTTTGTTGACATCAAGTATTTAGTCTTATATGAATTCACTGCCAGACCCATTCGACTTGACTTTCTTTGTAATCTGGAAAATGCTGCACTGACTTCGCGCGTATGATGGCCAATGATATCGATGTCATCAGCATACGCAAGCAGCAGAACACTCTTGTAGAATATTGTGCCACTACGTCTCAGATCAGCAGCTCGGATGATCTTTTCCATCATTACTTTAAAAAAGTCAGACGACAAGAAATCAACTTGTCTGAAACCTCGTTTGGTAACAAATGGTGGGGAGATGTCCTTCCCAATTTAAACTGCACCGCTCAGTGTTGCTCAGTGTCATTCTGCAAAGTCTTATTAGTTTTGAAGGAATACCAAACTCAGACATGGTGGAGTACAGGTGCTTCCTTATTGGGTTGTCGAAGGCGGCTTTGTAGTCGACAAAAAGATGGTGGGTGTCGACGTGTTTTTCTTGAGTCTTTTCCAAGATTTGTCGTAGCGTGAAAATCTGGTCGATGGTGGACTTTCCAGGTCTGAAGCCACACTGATAAGGTCCGATCAGTTCGTTTACAATGAGCTTCAATCTTACCTTATATGCAATATTAAGAAGTCTTATCCCACGGTAATTGGCACAGATAGTGAGATCGCCTTTCTTGTAGATTAGGCAGAGTACACTGAGAATCCAATCGTTCGGAATTCATTCTTCCTACCATATTCTGCATAGAAGCTCGTATATGCATTTAAGTAAAGCTTCGCCTCCGTTCTTAAACAGCTCAGTAGGTAAGCCAACGGCTCCCGCGGCTTTGTTATTTTTAAGCCGAGCTATAGCTGTCAGAACTTCATCATAGTCGGGCAGCGGAACCTCGACGCTGTCATCCGTAATTGGGTTTCCGGAATATCATCTCTATTGACGGGATTGTTGTCAGCGTCGCCATTTAGAAGCTTAGAGAAGTGTTTTCTCCATAACGTCAGTGTACTCTGAACATCTGTCACTAGATTCCCGTTTTCATCCTTGCAGGAAGAGGTCCCGGTTTTAAAACCATTGGCAAGGCGTCTTATTTTTTGGAAATATTTTCGGGCCTCATTCCTGTCACCATACATCTCAATCTTCTCCTGCTCGCGCTTTTCTGCCTCTCTCTTTTTTCCGCCTGAAAATACGTCTCTCTTCCCTCCTCTTTTCTTTGTATCGCTCCTTAGCAGCGCGCGTTACAACCGACTGCAGGTTGGCTTTGTAGGCGGCGTCGCGATACTCCTGGTCGTACCACTGGTGTCGAAGTCTAGCTTTGTGTAGGGTTGCGTGTATTCTTAGCTGCGCACTGCTACCAATACACCGGAAGAGTGCCTTCCGTCGATCAAAACGTTATCAATTTGATTTTTTGTTTTTTGACCAGGGGACATCCAGGTGGCTTTATGAATATTGAGATGCTTGAATCTAGTGCTACTTACGACCATGTTTCGTGCTGCGGCGAAGTCAATCAGCCTCATTCCGTTATCGGTGGTGTTGTCGTGGAGGCTGAACTTTCCGACTGTTGGACAAAATATATTTTCCTTGCCCACCTTAGCGTTGAAGTCACCAAGCACGATTTTTACGTCGTGACGGTGGCAGCGCTCGTAAGCATTTTCAAGGCGCTCGTAGAAAATTTCCTTGATCTCATCGTCCTTGTCTTCTGTCGGAGCGTGCGCACATATTAGGCTTATATAAAAAAAATTTAACCTTAATGCGAATTATGGCAAGTCGTTCGTTCACAGGTGCGAATCGTAGGACGTGGGGCCGTAGTCTCTTGCCAACTACAAATCCGCATCCAAACTCGTGCTTTTCCGCATGGCCGCTGTAGTAGATATTACAGGGTGCATGCCGAATGCAACCCTGTCCCTTCCATCGCATTTCTCGGATAGCAGTGATATCAGCTTTGTATCTTTCCAAGACATCAGTCAGTTGGATAGAGGCACCTTCCCAATTAAAAGTTCGGAAATTCCAGGTGCATAGTCGTAAATCATTATCAGTTATTCGTTTGCAGTAGTCGTCATCAGATTTGGGGATCAGTTTTCTTCTATTCTTATTAGTTTTGATTGAAATAGGTTTTTACGGGTGAGCTTCAAACCCGACGCACAACCTATTTTAAGCCTAGGGAGGCCCGCCGCTCAGATTAGCCGTCAAACTAACAGTTGTCAGTTTTGACGTTGCCCAGGAAATACTACGTGGAGGTTTGAGTCGACTTGAGGCGATTTCACAAGGAGTATGCTGGCCTCGCCAGGTTGAGACAGTCAGACATGTTACTCTGTAAAGGTTCGCCCCCGGATTCCCTTTTAAGATTACGAAGTGTTTTATTGAACCATGGGGGATCATTGTTATTTTTAAGTTGTTTAAATTTGAATAAATTAAGAATTTTTTCGTAAAATCATATGGTTAATCATCACTTGTTTCTGTTTTATCGAGTGCCACATAAAAATATGTCCTTGAATTGCAGCTCATGCATAGTTTTCTTATCAATAACTTCCAATACTTTTAGCTCATCCACATTTTAATGACTGGCCAAACTTGATGAAATGTATGATGAAATAAATATGGAGGTAGTTATTTATAAGCCTCACCTCTGGCATAAAAAATAAATTAAAATGTAGATGGAATTCCTAGGATTCCAAAATTTTCTCAAGAAAAGCATTTTCCATTTAGAGTAGCACTTTTTCAGTGTAGAATTCTGAAATAATATTGAGGTTTCCCTTATTATTATTGTGCTAGTACATCAATAGACTTTCGAAATAACCTGTCCAAAGCCGGGGTACTATTTGTTGTTCAATGACTTAACTTTCCTTTTCTTTATATGGCTTTGTTTATTCAAGTTAAATATTTTGCAAAATAAGATGTTCATCTTTAGTGATAAGAAGTTCAGTGAATTATAATTAATACACATTTGCACAAAATTCCATTTGGCTGCTTTGCTCTCTCTCTCCCTCTCACACATACTTCAGATTCAGATCATTGTATTTACTTTATCACAAGAGTTATTTTTAACTCCATTAAAAGAAATATTAGTAGACTTAAGGTCTAGTTATACATTTTTTTACTTATGCTAGTTAAAATACATCACTTGAACAGTTTTAAATATCTTATTTTCATATGGAAGCAGACAAGATTTTTTGCAAATTTTTAATTCTGCAAACAAAGCTAAGGTCGAAACAAAGCGTTCCTTATCACAATTCTGTTCCATTTTTAATACTTTTAATTTATCACCCCAAATTTCTTTTTCAGTTGCTGTAGAGTTGTGACATTGAAAACATCAACGAAAGAGTGCACGAAAATTACGAGATACACATTCTAAGAAGATTTGAAAAAATATGCGCTTTAATAAATCAGAACTAGCAGCATTGGCCACAAATCCAGCAACAAAATACGAACGAGAAGGACTCCTCATTATCACCGAACGGCAGGAGGGTTTCTTTCGGCGTGCAGATGGTAATATGATAATATAACCAATATATTATTAATGTCAGCTAGATAAGATAGTTAATCATCATTCAGACTTTTGCATGAATCAGCGTCATAGAGCAGCGCTTTTCAAAAGATTAATTTTTTCTATATTTAATTCTACTTGCTGGCATCAATTTCAACGATGTTATATCAGCAGTTATACGCTTTTTTTTTTTTTTTTTGTTATAGTTGCTTAAAAATGTAATTATATTTAAACAAAATGTGCTAATCGGTTGACATTTACTTGATTTCAAGTGTTAAGTTAAGTTAATTTTGACTAGATATCATGTCAAATATAAAGGCTTTTAAAAACCTAAAGATTTCTTCTTTAGTTTAATTGGTAGCTAAACAAAAAAAAATCTGAAACAAATTCTGTAGCCACCAGTCAAAGTCGATATAGAACGAAATTAAGTTCAGGTACTCGTAGAACTGTGTTATAACTGTAATAATTTTTAAAAGTTTTTACTCTCATTCTCAATTTAAAGACTACTACTAACAAACGTGTTGGAAGTTATTTGAAAAGTGCCACATCCCATTTTTCTTAAATAATGATGAACAAAGCTAACACACGTTCGCTCTTTAGCAATCAAGATATATATAAAACTGCTTTTAAATTGCTACAAGTTTTCTTATTTAAAGTAAATAACTTAAATAGCACAAAGAATAAAAACGTTCTTCCAATTTTTAAAATATAAATATTAAAAAAAAAATCAGACAAGCCTGCAGCTCTATGAAAGTGCTATTGCCCAGAAAACAAATAAAAATTTTTCAGTTCTTTTGTTTTATAATCTTTAAAAAAAAAATACTGAAAGCAGGCACTCAGCCGACATTTTGAGCTTAAATACTATACTTTTGGGGTATTTTTTGAACACAACCTTTATATTTTTACCTTTAAGCGTCTATTTTTTATCTTTTAAAGCTAAGAATAAAAAATATCCTTAATTTTCAGAATTTGTTCGGTAGCTAAGAGTGTTTTCTTTAAATTTTTTTTTTTGTTTGCATAAAAGAAAAATGCCATATTTATTAAAAATATTCTTTTTTTTTTGTGTTTTGGTGATTCCTCTTTACAAAATGGCGGCCATAAAAAATACCTCTTTTTGTGCTTTCGTTGATTGAAACTCAGCGAAAAATTTAAAAAGAAATGGCGTAGCTTTGCAGTTTTTTAGCTTTGTTAAACAATAATAAATAGTTTTAGTACCTTCTAATCCACAGTTTGAGAAACTTCCCTGAAAATGTCAAATCAATCAGAACAAAAGTTTTCAAAAACTCATCAACGCAGTTAAAAACTGCGGTTTCAAGAAAAACTCCAAGCAAGCTTAAAGTCTAAACACTCCAGCGCGCTTGAACTTGCCATTTCTCTACGCTCTTTTCAGCCTGTTGTCGACCTTGTAATCCTTCCAAATAGGTTTTATCATATTCTTAGATCATATTAGTAATGAAAATTTAAAAAAAATTTAATATCCTACATAATAATACATAATAATATCCTACAAATAACTACCTGCTAAGCTTAAGACAACTTTATACACTACCTTTTTTATACACTAGTTTTGAGTTTCCGTGTACCAAATATACACCTTTAAGAGTATAAAATAGATACTATCTTCTGGTGTACGTATAGTGCATAAAATACACTTTACAAATGTTTGGTGTATACATAAATACATACAATTTTTCTTATAAATAAAATAAACAAATTTTTAAAGTAATTAAATTTTTTTTTTTTTTTTTTTTTTTTTTTATATTTAATTTCATTCTTTTTTATTTTGTTCTGAAAAATGTATCTCGAGACAACATCATGGTGTTTGCTTCACGATATGCTATCGCGTTTATAAATATTAAATAAAAAATATGTAAACGTGTTTAAAAATTTATAGCTATTTTTTTATAGGTTTCTTGTGAAACAAACGAGAGAAAAATTTTATTTGCATGTTCTTTGCGTTGCGCTTTTTTAAAATCACGCGCTTTGTTGTTTAAATAAAATAAGTCAAAATTTTTTAAGTATATTGTATACGTAGCAAAGAGAGTATTCATTCACCAAAAATAAAAAAGGTGTACAGCTACGTGCACTTATTAGGGACACCATATAAACATAGAAACTTTAGGGAAATGCGTTATTTTGTTTACGAAAAACACTGAGTTTTGGTCTAATTTAAATTGAATAGGTAATGACTTTATGTAAAAGCCTGTTTTTTTAATTAATCAACAGTATTTTTGAAAATCTGGAAAAAAAATCATAAATACATAATCAAATAAGTCGTGCATATAATTAAGGACACATGAGCTTTTCATATTTTATATAGTATATTATTATTTTTTCAATATTTTGTAGCAAAACCATTGTTATCAATTATTGCTTAACATTTGCGAGGCATAGACATAGACTCCACTAAATTTTCTCAAACACTGCTAGGAAGCGCTTCCCAAACTTTTTTGTTTCATCGTAAAGCTTGTCAAAGTTGCCTATCTTGAGTAAGCTCACTTCTTTTTTTATTACCTGCCATAACTTCAATTGGATTGAGGTCAGGACTGCAAGATGGCCAGTCCAAAACAGTAACTTCATTATCGGAAAACCATTGCTTGACCAGCCGAGCGGTGTGCTTCGGGTCATTGTCCTGCTGAAATATGCATGTTACGGGCATATTTGCATCCGAATAAGGCAGCCAGAATTCCAGAATTTCAATATATTGGAACCGGTTCATAAAACCCTCAATTTTTTACAGTGGGTCGACACCAGTGTTCGGACTTTACTGCAATTGCAGTAGATCTACTGCGCTTTTTGGCGACATTTAATGTTCTACTGCGCAACAAACACTTTTATGGTTATTTTTGGAAAATGTAAGCATTGGTGTTGATTAAAAATGCAGAGTTTCAGGGGTCCATTACAGAAGAAAGTAAATTGTTAGATGAAGCTGTCATTGCGACAAAATAAAATATTTTATATTTTTACATAAGGTTTTTTGACCGAATTAAGAACTGATTTGCTTTTAACGACCGTGATTGAATTTTTACAAAGCAAATATATTTTGAATCAGTAAAAAAAATGTTTCTACAACATGCAAATATACATATATAGTATAAATTTATACATACACAGAGGGAAAACCTATGGACTCACTACATAAATTTATGTACTCATGACAAGTTTCTGCACACATAAATTTGGTGATTTTCTTGTACTAAGTACATATTGAAATATGTATTGACTACATACTACTACATGTAGTCAATAAAGAGTTCTATATACTCATCACAAAATTATGTGTCGTGAATGAATAGATAGATGTTCATGGTAGGTACATTCACACTATGCTCATTAAAAAGTTGTTGTTAATAATTTTATTGTATTGTATAAATATTGTTAATAATGAACATACAACAGTTCTGATGTATGTAGTATGTTGATTATTTACCAATTATATAAAATATTAAATAACTATATGTAGTGAGTATATATATAATGGACCTATTACATAAATATTAACTTTTTGTAATGAGTACATAGATTATTGAGCCATTACATAAAATAATAAATAATTGTATGCAACGAGTACAGTTCCGATGTACGTAGTATAAAGATTATTGACTCATTACATAAAATAAAAAAATTTGTGTATGCAATGAGTAGAATTCCGATGTACCTAGCTACCATAGATGACTGACCCATTACAAAAATGTATGTACAGCATATTTGTGAAGTCACACATGACTTCATCTTACTAAGTGAATAAATTTATATATAACCAGTATACGCTCACTTTACCCAGTACATTTAGCTCTCGTTGCGCTCCCATACAAGATGAAGTACATAGATTTTACATAGATGTCTCTGTACTGTCTACATAACTTTTTCCCTTAGTGTATATTTGTATGTATATCGTCGTTTGGCGTGCAAGAACGCGTATCCGCCACTTGCACATAAGCTAAAAGTAAAACTTTACACGAGTGCAGAAAAACTGAATTTATTTTAAGCTATTGAATGGATTTTCAACTGAACTAAAAATTTATTGAAACAAGATATTTGCTTTCAAGTAAGCATTTAACGAAAAATCAAAATGAGTAAATAAATCATGAATGATCAAAATGAAATGAATTTTGGCCTTTTTGCAATATACGCTGTATTGCAAGTGGTGGATACGCGGTATTGCAAGCGCAACGACGAACTTATGTTATTAGTAGTATATGTACGTACATGATTGTAAATAAAAACAAAAACAAAAAAACTACTGCGAAAAAATTCGTTTTACTGCGTTTTTTTTTTAAATCTACTGCGACTTACGAATTTTCAAGTCCGAACCCTGGTCGACACCACTCGATAACATAGCACCCCATAGCACAATGCTTCCTCCTCCATGCTTTAGAGTAGCTCGGGTGTACTTTGGGTTGAACTAGGGATATTCGATATACATCGATGCATCGGATTTACTCGATGTTTACAATTCGATACATCGACTTGATCCAATGTTTTGAAAAGCTTTTGATATACTCGATGGATCGATGTATTTTCATATAACATCGAATGAATTTTAACTACCTAATGAAATTATTATATAACAAAATAAATAAAGAAAAATAGTTAAAAGGGAAAACACTGAAAATAAGATATTTATACTGGAATTTCTATGATTGTGGAGGCTTTTTTCGTTTTAAATTTTTGCAATAATTATGACCAACATTCTTATATATTGACTTTTTTTTTAAAAATAACCAATATTATTATGTTTATTGCGTTTATATTTTTTTAATAAACAAAAATTGAATCAGAGAATGATTGTAAAAAATGTTTTTTTTTTCCTTAGTTAAGGTGCCCCCATACTATATGTTTCATATAGATGACATGTCAAAAAAATTACATACCGAATTTCATCTGTGTGCCAAAATTTAGTTTTTGTCATTCAGTTTTTTCTTTTGTCTCCACACTATCTGACACGTCATTTGAAAATAAAAGACTGCTAAGAATAAATTCATTTAAAATCAATTTATTGAATAAATATCTTAAAATTTGCCTTTTCTTCTATTTTCACATAAAAAATTTATCAAACTGACATTTTGTACAGATTAAATTAGAAACTGTTCTAATTCAAAAATTTACAGACGCAAATAGAAACGACATTTCAAAACGATATTTTCATATGTTCCACACTATCTGTAGCTAAAAACTATTCGTAACTTTTGACGTGTTATATGTATGAAACATATAGTGTAGAGGCACTTTTACCGATAAAAGGCGTCCGAACAGGGACAGTGGTTTTGTAGGAGGTTTTAATAAATTAAAATAGTCATAGTTAAATTAAAAATAGTAAAGGAAAGGGCTGACTTTAGTATTTATTTATTTATTTACCATCTACCGGGTTGATACCCTTACAGATTACATTACTTAACCTAGGATTTAATAATTTATTTATTTATTTATTTATTATCTAGCGACACAATGTCTTACTTTCTAGTCAGATTGCCCTCACAAAACACAACCAAACACATTATCACACTTATTAAAACACAGCATAAAAAATTAAGATACAATAAATAATTATACAAATTTACTACGAACAAATAAATAATTATACAAAAGAGAATAAAAAATAAAAAAAATAAATTATACAATTTTACTTAAGAATAAGCAGGAGATTAGTTTTAAAAGTTTATCTATTCTGACTAAAGTCAATGAGATCACAAACAGAATTAAATGCAACGCAAGAATTATTGACCACCTCGTTGCCACCATAATTAGTTCTATGATAAGAAATATAAAATAGGCCACGTTGCCTTATAAGCCTCTCAGGCGCGTAGATTTTAAAATGGCTGAGTATTGAAGCACAATCAATATGGGACATTATAACGTCTCTAGCAAACATAATTAGATAGTATTTTCTTCTTAATTGAAGTGTTTTCAATCCAAAAAGAGAGCACCTGTCAAAATATGTCGGAGCAAAATTCCAATTAAGTTTATAGGCGCACAACCTTGTAAACCTTTTTTGTACATTTTCAATCCTTTTAATGTGCGAATTATAGTGAGGATCCCAAATTATGCAACAGTATTCTAAATTAGACCGAACTAATGAAATAAAAATAGATTTTAAAGTGTATGGATCTTTAAAATCTTGAGTGTTTCTTTTCAAAAATCCCAACATAGCATTTGATTTGGAAATTATCCTATCATAATGAGTACAAAAACTAAGCTCTTCATCAAATAAGACCCCTAGATCTAGTTTATTAGTTACTCTACCCAAGATATTGTTTGAAATGGAATATTCAAAAGAAATTTTATTGCGGAGCATATTAAATGACATGACGTTACATTTACCAATATTGAGATTGAGTTTATTTTCAAAGCACCACCCTTGTAATTGATTAATATTCTGCTGCAAAAGTAGACAATCCGCAAGAGAGTTAACGGATTTTAGAATTTTAACATCATCCGCATACATCAAACAATGGGAGTGTGTGAAACAGTTTGGCAAGTCGTTAATAAAAAGGAGGAAAAGTAAGGGTCCAAGATGGCTACCTTGAGGAACCCCAGAATAGTTAAACACGGTTTCAGAAATTCTGCAACCAATTTTTACCATTTGAATACGGCCGATCAAGTAATTAGACAACCAATTAAAAAAGGATGAGTGAAAGCCCATTGTGATGCAATGCTAGAAAAAAACTCGATTTTAGAAAACATCGATGTTTCTCAACGATATATCGGAAAGTATCGATGCACTGTCTCGATGCATTACATCGAAAAAAACATCGATGTATTTTCTAAGTGGACACCCCTAGGTTGAACTCCTTTGACCTTGGGCGGCGGACATATTTTTTCCATCGGGTGACACTCTTTTTATTTTAGTTTCGTCTGAAAACAATACTCTCTTTTGCTTCTCAATGACGGTACTTTTTAGCGAACTCAAGGCTCTTCTTACAGTTACGTGCCTTATCATGGCTTCTTCTGTGAAATCCTTCCAAAAAGTCCGGTTTTTCGCAAACGTCTCTTAATAGTGTCTACGGATAGTGCTGCTTCATTTAGATAACCATTCGTGCTTCGTTTGCAGATTTTTGCGGATTTTTTTTTTAATTCCCGGACAATGAGAGTATCTTCTCGAGATGTAGTAATGCGGCTTCTTTGTTTGCGTTGCACCTTTTCTGCAGTCGAATTTTTTTTTAAATACTGAAGACCATTACCTACCATGGTTTTAGAAACTTTTAAGGCAGCTGCGATTTGTCCCATTATAAACTACCAAAAATAATTCTAATAATAGCTTGTAACTATAAATGTATATAAAATCAACTTTTTATTTAATAAGATTATTAAAAATTTTATTTTGTCACTGTCCCTAATTTGTTGCTGCATGAACTAATTCTAGCAAAGTTTCAAATGGTATCACTGCTAAAGAATAACTTTAAAAAGTGATGCCTATGTGGTGTTTTCGAAAGTACCAGAGTTTCATTTTCTAAAAAGTATTGCTACTAAGAACTTTGTTGAGCTTTAAAAATGGTATGCATTGCTGTACATATGCTGTAGCTGTATTTCACACACTAAAAATAGTGTTTTTTACACCAAAATATTTGGATGCTTATTTTATACACAAAAACGTGTCTATATAATACTCCAGAAATATGTGTGTATCCCGAGAAACAATTTCATATTTTTTTTGTCAATAAAGTATCTGATATATGTCCGGTGCCCGTGCCGATAAATGTCCGACTTCTGCGCCGAAAGAAGTGTTAGTTCTGGAACATCTTGGGCAGGCACAATGCACGAACGAAGACCGAATCGGACACCCGTCAGTTTATTGTGTCCGATTATAGTCGATCGTTTTTTAACACTGTATTGACATAATACAGACTTACTACAGTACCATTTAAGGTGACTTTCGAGGTACTTGTTGGGTATGTTTCGGGTACATTATAGTTAAGACTCAGGCCAGTTTCGATACATATCAGCTACTTTATTGGCACAATATATCAATTTTTTTCTCGAGTCCTGTTCGCTGAAGCTCGTTTGCATTCGGATTAATATCAATATGCGACTAATTTTGTTTTCATAAACTTCGCAGTTTTTCGTTACTACTCGTAGCTTAATTTTAAAAATAAAATTGAATCTGGTACTCGGGACTTTTGTGCCTGAGTATTTTGGTATGGACACAAATCTTTTCCCGGGTATAATACCCCATATATAAAATAAATCAACAATTTCCGATTTAAAAATTGCCCAAAATCTTTAATAATTTTGACTTAAAAAAAATACTTCCATTAATTTAAATTTAAAAATACTCCGAAATTTTGCACAACTTTTGCTCAAACTGCCGGCGGAGCTGATATTGTATATAGATACATTATTAACCTACATTTCGATGATTCCATATCAATTCGACTAATTTTGAGCAAAATCTGACCTTTGTATTTGCGATTTTTTTTAAACTTTGTAGGTTAGTCGTGCCATTTTTCATAGTCTTCGCAAAATATTTTTTATCTTTCTAACCTTTAAGTAGGGACGTAAAGTGTTATCTATTTATTATTATTTATTATATTGATTATTATTATTTATTTATTATTTACTTACCAATCTATTGACCGCTCAACCTTGTCTCTTCACGATCGTTTAGCAACTAGAAGTACTGTATTCTGTACTACTTTTCCAAGTAGGTAGGGGAAAACCATGTGGTTCTCGGAAATCGCGAATATGTAGAGGCCTCTGAGACCCCACGTCCATAGTTAAAGGTTAATATAACGTCGTATTAAGGCATCAATTTTAAAGGCAAACACACAATTTTAGGTTGGGACTCAACGATTGCTATTTTTAACGAATTTTTTTTAAAAGTTCCTACAAAAGATTTCCTATTTTTGCACCGAAAATTCCAAGAATAATTTTTCACGCGGAATCGGAAAAGAAAATTTTCATTTTTAAGATAAAGCTCAAGAAAATTTTGGAAATTTTTAATGCATAAACGTGCCCTTATGAGTACATCTCAGAAATTGCAAATGCTCAAATACCCTTTGGTTCCTCCTCAAATCTACGATTTTAAGCAGGACACGATTGGACCCAAACTGAAATTTTCTCACAATTTTCTACAAACCTATGCGCCGTGGTTAATATACTCAAAAAATTAAAAGGTGCACTTTGAATGTACTGTTCCCTCTTTCCACCAAAAAACGATCAAGTCGTTTTAGGATCACTCGGTATAAAGCCTTTCACAAAATATAAAATTGTGCATGAGTATTGTAGAAGCCAAGTCAGTGACTTATAGGATCAGCAGAAGCAGCTCACGCATTCATTGCCAACCTGCTTGTTGATGTAATGATGCTGTCTGGTCATAAGGAATTACTGAAACAAAATCGAAAGGTTTTGTCTACGATTATTTCGGTTATAGTTTTTTGTGAATCTCACGACTTGCCAGTTTGTGGAAGAGACCAATCCTCCAATCATCCAGTTTAGTAAATACTGCTTCATTACAACATTACCTTTTATCGACTCATTAAAATCATTCTTACTACAGCGTTTTTATTCCTTTAAAGCGTGCACAGAAATTTGATGCAAGAAAAAAAAAGAGAAGCTGAATGATGATTTTTAAATCGCTTTGATGAAGATTTGCGCCGATGAATACTTTGATTTCCACTTTTGTTAAATCGTGTTTAAATCAATATTGTTTCCAATTTAATTTTATTTTTTTCTCAAAATATTTAAAAAAAAATCATTTTATTTATCAGCTACATGAAACAATAATTGGTCAGCTCCCCTGAGTAAAATCCTGGCTACGCTCATGTCCTTGGTCTACTACCAAACTCCATGTTGTGTTGAAAATTGTTAATCTTGGTTTTTTTATGAATTCGTCCTT
Source organism: Dichetophora obliterata (assembly GCA_963920525.1). Lineage (NCBI taxonomy): Eukaryota > Metazoa > Arthropoda > Insecta > Diptera > Sciomyzidae > Dichetophora > Dichetophora obliterata. The sequence goes on along the minus strand of OY986439.1, from coordinate 109,505,018 downwards.
GTCTCGTATCGATCAAGAAAATATTGTAGTAAAAAAAGTTTATTATATCCTTTGAAATCTAAGAGTGTCCGCTAATTGTACTTTTGAATTAAATAAACTACTAGTGAAACAACTTATTTTGACGTTAAGAACCTACTCCGAAGTCGTATACAACAATCTTGATTCATCCTTTTTGCTTAAACTTAATATCGCTTATTATTATGTAACACGTTTTGTTTATAATTAAATAAATTTGACCATCTGTCAAGCTTTAGAAATGCAATACTCGGTTGTAACTTGTCTGGATACTTTAATGCTAGGAACTGTATTTAACTACACAAAATTGCACACACTAAGACTCCTCACTATCTTTATGCAAAATTACACTTCAGCATATCCAGAAGATGTAATATTTTACTCATTCCGAGGATAGCTCTCTTGCTTGTTCTAATTTGTTTTTCATTAATGCCGTAAGACTGTGGAATGCGTTGTCTCGTAGATTGAGAGAAATCTTTCGAACTGAAACTTTTAGGCAATCTATTTTCACCTTCTTAAATTCTGTTTACTATTTTCCTTTGCATTTCTTTTTTCCCCCTTTTCTTTCTAAGTTTTAAGCTTAATGTTATCTTAAGGTCTCAAATTATTTTCATTAATAGTTTTTAAATTATTGTCTGTTAAAATCTAGGATTAATTTTAAACCTCTTCTTTTGTTGGTTCTTTTTGTTGTTATTCCATATTAAATTGCTTGTGTGTGTAATGTTATTCATTATACTGGAAAAAAAATTGTTTTTATTTGTATTCATTTTTATATGAAATGCATAAATAAATCCAAAAAAGTACTCAGATATAATACTTTTCAGGAGCACTATCCACCTAGAGTGTTTCAAAATTTTTAAAATGATTGATGTCAGAAACGTGGGCACTTTGACATGGAACCACGGATTTTTAAATAAGATATTTTATTTTTACTTTAATGAGCAACTTTCAAATATCCAATAAACTAATTAACTTTAATTATTTAGATGAAATCCTGACGAGCTTATATTTTTTTAATTACGAGTACGTTTTCTAAAATTTTGTTATAATTTTTTTTTAAGATTCAATGTTAAAATTAATTTAGTATAAATTAATAATAATTTTTTTTTCTTTTTACCAGGTTAAACAAAGAATCATTTCAAACACACACATAACTAATTCTTATACTTAAAACAAAAATCAAAGGATTCACGTTTAAAACGGGAATAGGTAAAAGTATTTTAACTACAGCAAATTTAGTAGCAACAGATAAAATATGCAATCAAAAGCTTCTTTACAACTACTAATATAAAATTGATTTCAACACATTGTTACACGCTGTCGTTAAATTCGTATTAAAACACTTTCGAACTAAAACTACTAAACTACTCAAATTAAGGTAGTTGATCTTTCTCAAGTAACAAACACTTTGACTAAATAAACACCTTAGTGGCTGTGAAGCAAATATTACATAGTATTAACTCGATGTACCTATCCCCAAGATTTCATTTTTTCACACCATATTTAAGCTTTATTAACTTCAACAGTCGCTATTCACTTTTCACATAAAAATGTTTTCAAATATAAATTTAATAAGAATTGCTTTTATTAGATCTGATCTGATGTGATACCATGCTAATATAATATCGTCTAATAACTTTGCTTTTAGTTAACTGCCCACGCTGGTGCAAACTACGTGGGAATCTTCTCTTCTACCTCAAGGATCAAGACTCGAATTCGCAACCGAACGGTTTGATTGTGCTCGAGAACTGTCGTCCTTTAATACGAAACGAAGAACGCGAATTTGATGGTTTTGTATTTATTTTAGGTAAGTCCTTAAAAATTCCGTATTTAGTGATTACAAATATTAACTTTCGAATACTTTTCACAGAATTTGAAGGCAGTTTTCCGCAGCGAATTTCCACACGTACGGCAAGGGAGCGTCTCGACTGGGTGAAGAGCATACAGCTTGCTTCTTATTCCTATCTCAATCGCCAGATTATTTATCTAAGCCAACAAATTGCCTTGAGAATGGGCAATCGCATTGAACCGGGCACGCCGCTGTGTTTGGGGGCAAACGATGCCACTTTGTTGAATGTGGCAAATGCCAGCACGATTGATTCAAAACTAAGCAACAAGTTGGAAGAAGGTGATCTTATACAGTTTTAAAGTTTCTGTTGGTGTTACGTTTGTTTATTTTTTTCTTTCTTGGTTTGGTTGGAATTTTGCTCTATATTATTACTAACTCGAAATTAAAACAGGTTATTTTTGATGTAGATAAATATGATTTTTTTTTTGCAACTCATGCATATTTTTCCTACTATTATAATTAGTATTATTGCTGCGTAAAAAGCAAAAACTTGAAATAGTTTCAAATTTATTGAGATTTTGTTAGTTTTTAAAAGTTATGTATGCAATAAGTTAGTTGTGTGCAAAAAGATAGCTCTATCATTTTTGATTTACTATTAAAAGGAAATATTTGCTGCAATGTGCCCGATGTGTGATAGCATGTGCTAAATAGAGAAAATAATACATACCAATAGTATGTTTTTTATTAGTTACTGGTTTCTTAATATAAAATTTTAGAACTTGGGCTGTGATGTGTTCAAGATGTGCTACAATGCTCCGCAAAAATATTACAAACTATCATACTCACGATTTTAAGTGCATTAATATATTTTTCAAAATACCGATCCGGCTTAGTTTCGCCTTAAAATATAAGTTTTACTATAAACTGGTAATCTTAAGGTATATCGTAAAATATGCTTGTTTTTGTCATTTGGTTTGGTTCCCCCTTTCACAAATACTAAAATCAAATACGAAATTTTTTCAAAGAAGTTTTCCTCACCTTAATTTTACTTATAAATTTGAAGAAATCGATTTGGAAATATTGATTTAAACCAAGGAATGTTCTGTATTTTTTAAAGAGTGCAACCCTTATTCGGCTTTATTCGTATATCGCTCTTCAATTCAATCGTTGTGTTAAACGAGCACAAATCATGATTTCCTTTGTTTTTTTTTTGCTAGCGGTTGTAAACGAGAACCAAAACAGTAACAAATGTACCCCGCTTCACTGATTGTTACTGCTGCTGCCACGACTTCAAAATTAAACTTCTGCAGAACAGCAGCAAAAGAGTTTATTGCGGACTGTAAATAATAATTATTTGTAGATTTTTAAACCAAGAAGCATTGTAAAAAAATTGTATCGTCGTTTTGAAGGTACCATTAGAATCCTCTCACATTGTAGAACATGATTTCCTATTGATTTTTAAAATTTTTATCATTAAAATTTTGAGCAAAAAATAATTATTTCTGCTTTTTATTTTTTTAAGGCAAAAATAAAAATGAAACTTTGCCCTTAAGCACAAAATAACCAGTTATTTTGGATTTTTATTTGTTAAGGCAAAAATAAAAAGCAAAACTTGCCCGATTTTTTGTTGGTCACAAAATAACAAGTAATTTTAGATTTGAATTTCTTAAAACAAAAATAAAAAGTAAAGTTTGCCCGATATATTTTTGAGCACAAAATAACTGGTAAGTTTTGATTTTTATTTTTTTAGGCAAAAATAAAAAGCAAATTTTTGCCCAACATATTTTCGAGCACAAAATAACTTGTAAATATAGAATTTTACTTTTTAAGTCAAAAATTAAAAGCAAAATTAGGATTTCAGTTAAAGGTTTAACCAAAACCATAATGTATGAATAGCGATATTAGGGTTTTTCCTAATTTTGCTTTTTATTTTTGGCTTAAAAAATAAAAATCAAAACTTACAAGTTATTTGAACCTCAAAAATATATCGGGCAAATTTTGCTTTTTTATTTTTGCTTAAAAAATAAAAATCAAAACTTACCAGTTATTCTGTGCTCAAAAAGAAAAACTTACCAGTTGTCTTCTGCTCAAAAAAATACAGGACAAGTTTTGTTTTTAGTTTTTGCATTAAAAAAATAAATAAAAAATTACTGGTTATTTTGTGCGTAAAAAATATCGGGCAAATTTTGCTCTTTATTTTTGGCTTAAAAAATAAAAATCAGAAATTATTATTATTGATTGCTGAAAATTTAAAAAGTCAAAAGATAGTTATTATGTTGTGCTTTTTATTATAAAATGCATACTTAGTATGGTCTCTGGTTTATTGACGCATGCCACAATTTTTTTCGCGGCAGCAGCAGTAATAATCGGTGAAGCGGGGTACATTCGTTACTGTTTTGGTTTTTGTTTAAAATCACGAACAAAAACCACACCAAAGCAAATAATGTTTTGTGCTCATTAAACACAACGTTAATATTTTCTTTCAATGTCCTTTCCGTTACTTTCTCTTCTGCGCGCTGGTGGTAGTGCTTGTGCTTGAATCGAAGAGTCACTCACGAAATAGAATGAGAAATTACTAACTCAGTTTTATTTGGGTCTACGCTGAGCCCACAGCTGATAGCCCAGTTGACTAAAGTATTTAGGCTGTTTTGCATAATGTCTCGAAGAGTACATATGTATTTTCCAGAGGTAACAATCGAAACGTCATCGGCATAAGCTATTACCCCGCACCCCTCTAGTTCCAGTTTGACCAGCAGTTCATTTACTGCTAGATTCCAGAGTAGAGGCGAGAGAACCCCTCCCTGAGTTTTTCCCCTTGTTACAGATCATTGCATGGATGACGTTAAAAAATTTGCAATTATAATCCTGCCTACCAGCATTTGATTTATCAGTGATCTGCACATAACCATCAGCGCATTTGTGATAGCTCTTGCTTCGACGTTATTAAAGGCCCCTACTATATCAATAAAAGCTATCATTGTATATTCCTTCTTATGGAGGGATTTTTCAATGATGGAAACTATGGAGTAACTACAGTGTATAGTGGAGTAACTGTAGTGTAGTGTAAGCATGTTGTGCCTTAATTTTTTTTTTTTTTTTTTTTGTTATGTGCAGTTCATAATCCGGTTTGGTAATATTGCCTTCTTTAAATCCAACAAAAGTATGTGGGGCTGCGATAGAGCAATGGAATACGCGTTTTATTTTTAATGTGAATTAATTTGTTATTTTATATATAAAGTGTACGACCGACTCGTTTCAATAATTTTCAAAAAATAAAATAATGATAAAATATTGTTGATACATAATTTTTTATTATCTTAAATATAAAAATTATTTTAAAGTTAAAGTAATTGGGTGTAAATGAGAGTATGTATGAGAACACTACAAGTATCACATTGATCCTTCCTTGGTTTAAATATAGATATTTGTCTTGTATTTAAAACTTCACCAAACTTTTTTCTCATTGCATATGCATACGAGTCCTATATTTAAATTTATCTTCTACGTATATTCGTTTAATATTCGACCTGCAATAGTGACAAGGTACTTTTGGTATTTCGTACAGCCACTTTAGTACGGAATCAGATGTTGACAATCGTGGCTTCTTTGGCACGGATATTCTTTCATTCATCCCTATCCAATTTTGATATGTGCTTTTATCTAGATCGAATGTAGTTAATAAAAACTCTTTCTACACTTAAAGCTTCTGTTGATCATTTGATGCTGTTAAATAATAATCAAATCCAACTTATTTCCTTGCATTTTTATCTAAAGAGTGACGTCGGATAATTTTGCGAGATTGTATCAAACCATTAATATACGCTCTCTTCACGTCTCATAAAGGCAATTGCCAAAAATAATTAAATAAATCATTTCGCGAATTTTCGCAAACAGCACGACAAAGAAAGCTTCTTTCGGTTTTTTTTCCGATAAATGAATGCACGGTTTTACTCTCACTTTTCTATAATATGTTTGCACAGCTACGACCTCCTTAATATTTTCCTCGCTTTCTGCAGACTTCCAAACATTATTAGGCCTATTACGGTTCACAACACAACAGTAATTTCTGTTTTTATTGTGTACATTGCTAATACTTAAAATAAGACACAGCAGTGTATTGCTATGAACCGTAATAGGCCTGTTTTTTACCAAAAAGCCTAAATTTACGATTTTTTCAATATATATTATTTTTGTTAGTTTTCCAACTGCTGTCTCATTGACTTCAATTTCTTCGTTTTCTTCATTTACTTAATGCTCTTCCTTGTCCTATGATGTTTTAAACATGCCAAACAGTTATAAGCAAGTACGCGTATGGCCTTAACTGTTTTTGATCAATTCTTAACCAAAAAATATATAAAAAACGACAAATGCAGAAATGTGGGCAATAGATAGTGTTAATAAAATATGAAAGATAGTTTAATAAATATAATAAAAATTTATCGCATAACTGTGTTTGGTGGCGCAGCGACGTTATGCTTTATTTCTTTAAAAAGTTTTAAACGATTTTTAAATTTCTAAATTTTTAAAATTCTAACGACACAAAAGCATAATTTAAGGCAAGAGAAAGTAGGCAATAAACAGGATACTTTGAATGAATGTATTTACTCTTAAAAGTTTAAAATTAGAAATTTCTTCAAAATTACGAATATTTGTAGACTCTCGCGTTACATTGTAATATTGCAATATTGCAGCAAATCTTATGAATACAGTTCTTAAAAAACACATTACAACTCAATTTATGAAGTTCTAAAAAATTCGCAAAAACCCGAATTTCTTATAACTATTTACAGCACATAGCAACAATGTTCAAGCACATCACCCCACAACTATCGTGCTTCAAACAACAATTAAGAGCGGCGCATAAATCAAAATAAAACCGAACCTGATAGCCTGCTTGTTACTAGTGCTTCTTATTTCTTTTTATTGCTGTATTGTCATTTGTAATAGTACAATCCTATTTTCCATATAGTATATTTGTTTGTTTTCCAATGTGGCACATGATAGCAAACATCGGGCACATTGCACCACATATTTTTTTTTTTTTTTATTAATAAATCCAAAAATAACGATACTAACTTTAAGCACACGATTTGTTTATATTGAAAAAGAATACCAACACTTTCTCTCCAATTTTTTATAAGCCATATCTTGTTTAATTATATTGCTATACTTTTATCATCTAAATAATGCTTAAGTAAAATTTTACCTTAAAGAGAAAAATGATATTGCATGTGATTTTGTTATTTTACATAATAAGCTAAGGCATAATTTTTAAAAATAAATTAAAACATTTTGTAAAAAAAACTACATCCGCTTTTTATTGGCGAAATTTAAGTTGTAAAGGTAATCAGAGCACGTTCATATTTTTTGTTCATTTTCATATTTTTAACACATCTCGCCTACTCACCTAAACATTGAATATTGTATAACTAATATTGACCACTGACTTTTATAACTCCCAACTACTTAGATCTGTCAGAGATTCCAATTTGTGAATCTGCCCTATCCTGTGATCAACTACCGACAGACGATCAAGGCCGCATACCTAATCCACGCGTTGTTGTTGCTGTCTTGTCACCGGGCGATGATATGCTCTGGCGTGATTTTGCGCGCACCGAAGTTGTAGAACATACAGTCAATCCACATTTTTTGTGCACCATTTGCTTTCGTGCTAGCGATGGCTTTAATGGAGACACGCTGTTACGTTTTACCGTATATGATGTCCGCGAAAAGGTTTCCCTAATATCAGTGCCAATGGGTTATGCTGAGGTGGCCTTAGGTGTTATACAGGTGTGTAGCGGTGAATAATTTTTTTAAAATAAAATTTTTATGGAATTTTTTGCTTTGTTTTGCAGGATGCAACACGTTTTCGCATACCTCTACGTTCTTTGAGTGGTGACTGTGGTTTCATTACAATCGCGTCTTGGGCACCAGCTGAAGAACGCCATACGCCACCGCGTTCAACAACGCAAGTGTTTGAGCAACCCACGAAAGGTAGTGTGAACTCGGTTATTAAAATATAGGTAGTAAATACGTAATGCCACGGTTGTAATTTAACGCCTACCTATGAAAAATTTGAGGCTAAAAGATAATCTAGACTTGTGCTAAGTTTTATTAACCAAGCATGAATATTTTACAAGCTCTTATCAGCTTCTTCTGTGTCCCAAAACTGTGGGTTTTTCGTTAGAAAAGGAAAATCAGACATCTTCGTCTTGCGAGAATTTACACAACAGCCCAAAGACTGAGCTTTTCCAAATCATTAGCTCAATGATTATGTTAGTAAAAGACTTCAGTTACCATAACAAAGACATACTTTGTTTATATCAGCACATGCAATATAATCAAATGTAATTACATATAATAATAACACACTTCGACTACCTTCAACCTTTTCCAAAATTACTGATTTCGATCAACGGATTCTAATAGAAAAGAATACACCAAAAAATTATAATGCAAAATGTAATGTTTTTCGAAAGAAATTTTCATTGCATAGTTTTAGGGAGTTTTTAAATTAACACATTCGCGGACAAGTCAAATTATGAGCAAATTGTAGGAACAAGGCGGCATATACACTCGCGGTCAAAAAAAGGACCACTAAATAAATTAGTAACAAATATTTTTTTTTCTTGAATTATAACACATTGTGCCGAAATCGACAAAAAAAACACCACCGAACTTTGTAGAAATTCTTAAAGAGGTACATGTTGAGAGTCCATCTTATCTGATTTGACCTCCAAATTTCGTCACAATTTTTTTAAGTTATTTTTGTCATTGAATTTTTACAGCTATTTGCTTCGTTGACAATGAAAAATAAAATCCATTTCTTTTTCGTAGAATTTTGCGTAAAATAAGACTATGTAAAAATAATTGGGATAAAATACAAAATAAAGCACTTTTCTTTAACTGAAAAAAATGTGCTGCTATAAATTTTAATTAAAAAATATTCCATTAATGACATTTGTTTTTTCACAAAAAATAACTGCACGTAAAAATACCTTTCAATTGAACTTGAGAACATCGAAATCGCTTAAGAATTCCTTAAATGGCGCCAATATTAACTTTTCTTTTTTTTCGTCAAAAACTGAGTGCTAACTTTATATTAACTACGATACAAAATGCTCCCATTTTATCAAATCTTTTACAAATCCTTATTCTACTCAAAGTTATACAGAAAGGAAGTTAAATTTGTTATTCATTTCCAACAAGGAAAATGGCTGTAAAAATTAAACGAATGTTGGTTGGCACATCAAAATTCCAATACTTCAACTTTAAAATAAATTTAAAAAATTATGACGACATTGAGAGGTCAAATTAAAATTTCAATAAAGTTTGGGTGTTTTTTTTTTGCCAATTTCGTCACACTGTGTTATAATTCTAGAAAAATAATATATGTTAAGTCGGCTTTTTTTTTTTGACCGTGAGTTAATCATTTTTTCTGTGACTGTGTTGCCAATTGGAACTGCGGCTGGAACATGACAGCAAGAAACGTAAAATTAAATCGTTAAAAGACTTTAAATATTTTATTGTTTCTTAATTCTTCAGTTCCAGCTCCAGTTCTGGATTAATTATCTTATAGCCTCTGCGCCACAAAGGAACCATGCGAAAAGTAACTGTCCGTGAAAGGGTTAAGTCTACGTTTTTCTCCATAGATATTCGTCGTAGACATATCTTGTTTAAGGGGCATTTTACCCAATTTTTATCGAAATTTTAGGAGTTTTTAAAGCAAGGATTGTGAATAAACGTTAAGAGATATTTGAGAAAATATTTTTATTGTTTTACATAAGTATTAAAATTAACAAACAAAATTTCCTACGTCACATGTGCGTAAATGAAGCAGCAAAAAAATAGAAAAACGGTGTGCAGAAATAGAAAAAAAATATTATTATATATTTTTCTTATATTGCCACGCCCTTCAGTCCAACAACGCCCCCTTTCTGGACCTTAAAATTTTATAATTATGCCTACCCCTGTACCTAATTTCAGTGTCCTAGTGTCAATATTATTCGGGTTACAGCGTTTTTCTATAACTTGCGAACCATGATATGTCTGTGAACGCAACAACTATGTCAAAGGCTTATATGTATTTAGTAGTTTTCTTACTCAATGTTAGTTTAGGTATATTGCAAAGTACCCAGTAGTTCCAGTCTTGAAGAAATCTCAAATTAATCATGTACGATTTTTCTTGATCCTTGACGAAACATGATGATTTGGCCATACATTTCATTGACGAAAATTTCATATAAATGTTTCAAATTCGTGCAAGAATCAATACAGAAACGTCGGAATTTATCTTGCACGAACCTAATATCGAAATATTGAGGAAGTTTCGTTAACGAAAAGAAGACAAATATAAAGAAAATTCGTCAAGGAATTAAAATGGAAACGTGCTTCTGGACCGAATTCAACGTCGTGCGATATATTTGATAGGGGATACAAATATTTCATCTTCTCTCAACTCTATTGAAAATCGACGTAATGTTGGTTTCGTAATGGCCTGACGCCACCACACCGTATGTTTTCCAGGTCCACTCGGGCAGCTGTCCAAGCCCACTCCTTTACCATTGCCTTGATGACATACAGAACCTCACGTTGTAGTGATTCATTATATTTTGTATGCATTTTTTTAAAGTCCAGCAGCTCATGCAGAAACTTCATTTAAGAAATCATCATGAAAAGTTCGTCAATGATGCCGCGAACTACTGGGTAATGCTGGCATACAATGTTGCTGTATTTTTGCTACTTAATAGGTATGTTCGCGTAGTCGAATGCAAACGAAATATTTCAAAAGTTTTTACTAGAAAGTACCTGAAAAGCGTTCGTTTACTGAGAGGATTATCTAATAGAGAGGAAATTATGTTTTCTCTCCGTTTAAGTTTTTTAAAGTTTTAACCACAAAAAATTTCATGTTGTAAAAAGATGATGAAAACTGTCAAATGGTAGCTGTGGATAGCAAGCGTGTGAGTTTTTCATATTTTGAACTGACAGATTTCACATTTTTTTATTTTTTACCAGAAAAGCGCTCGTTTGCTTTTTTAATGTTTAAGTTAATTCTCTCTACATTTCATTACTTTTGCCTTTTTTTACCAGAAAAGTACGCGAACGGACCTAATAATTGTATTAACTTCAATTTTTATTTCAATCATTATCTTAAAGATTCTTAAACTGGATTCACTGATAGCCTTCAGAAAGTTCTTGTGTGAATTAAAATAATGTTAATCAAGTTGAAGAGCGTGCAGCAAGTTCTCTCTCTGATAGGAAACTTCATATAAAAAAAACTTGCAAAACATTCTGAAGGTGATCAGTGAATCCGCCTTAAAGCTCTGCAGAAACCGAAAATTCGATACTGTACGTAGACTTTTGTCAGCCACTTTGAATTCTTTGAAAATTATATAACTTTGAAAATTGCGATTATTCGGAATCCGTTGCTCGAGGTCTATAATTATTTTGATTTTTGAGCAGTGTAATTTTTAAAATGGGACCAAAAAAATAACCGTTACATAAACATTTAACGTAGCGCCCATTCCCATTGAGTTGGTAATATTTTCATGCAACAATTACATATTTTCGTTGATTTACAACAACATGCGAAGTAAAATTTGAGAAGTTATATAGTTTGGGCATATACTTGCCTCCTTCAATTAAATATAAATCTGTATTTATGTCTCATATTGTTTATAAACTGGAGGTATACTCTGGTACCACTTTATCCAATCTTAATAATTTACGTCTTACATTAATAGAGTCATACGATACGTCTATAATCTTCACATACGTGACCATGTAACAGAATTTACTGTGAACTTTATTAATTATACTTTCTATGATTACATAAAGTTTAGATTAATATCTCTATTCTACAGAATTATGAGATGTGCTGCTCCTAATAATGTTTTTGGACTATTTAATATGTGTAGGTCTCGGAGAAATTCTATGGTTGTTATACCTAGAATTCATAACTCTACATTTGAGCGATCATTTGTTATTACAACTGCGAGGATATGGAACAATCTACCCAATGAACTTAAAGTATTAGTTTTTAAAAATTTTTTTTAAATTACCTCCAATATATACGTTCTAGTCCGGGATCTAATTAATAATGTTTTCCTTTTTTAAGTCGCTGAAATTAGGCCTTCAAGTTTATTTCCTTTTGTATATAAAATGGTATTAAAATTCGGAAATATTTTGCAAATTGGGATGGTAGTAAGTTTAAGATATTTAAAATAAGATTAAATATGAAATGTTTGAAAATTTAAAATAAAGAATTAGTTTAATGTAAATAACTTATGTAAAATGAAATGTAAAATATTATTTTTTTACTCGCTGTGAGTCTATATAGTCAATTTTGGCCTTAATTGGCTTTAGATTATAAATTAAATGAAATAAAAAGAAAATAAAAATAAAAATTTTTTTATTTCAGGACATCGTCGTTCACAGTCGCTACCACCAAAATTGGGTATCAAACTTTTTGTGCCATTGCAACTTAAGCTACAAAGTGTTTTTGCCAATCCGAAGGTAGGTTCAAATCCTAATTATTATTTTTAAACAAACTAATATTTAACTGTTGAACTGCGCTTAGATTCAAACATATCGTTTACATTCAACCATGGGCGGAGATATTAGTGTGCACGAGTCGTTGTTGGAGAGTAAACTCTGTTTTTCCATACCTCAGCAACTGCTGTAAGTTGTCTTCTACTCTCACCAGCTAGTGTACAACTTTAAATTCAACCCATTACTTTTTAGATCGCTTTGGATTTCACGTGAAAAGGAGCTGCTACAGGAAATATCCGGCATGGGTGAGCTGGGCGGTGAATGGCGTCGTCGTCAAATGGACTTGCTGGACAAGCATTTAAAGCTACTCAAAGACTATTCGCAGGCCAAACAAAATTTGCAGCAAATCACAAAAGAATCTGGTAACTTATAGCAGTCATTTTCCACTTTAAGTTTCTATAATAACCGATTATTTTTTTTAAGGTCCCTACTTCAAGCGTTCCTCAGTTAAAACAGACGAGTCACTCGAATTTATACCCGTCAATTTGCATCTGCAACGCATGTGGGCACAAAATGATACGCTTAACAAAAAGGGGCTACTCGACATCGTGACGGTTGGCGCTTTCACCAGACATGAGGGCAAAGCACGCACTGGCGGTTTAATCAAGTATGTGCTGCACATTTTTATTGTTGTATTCTTAAATTGTTCTTATGTCCTTTATTAAATTAGATTGCTGCAAGCCCCAAAAGAGTCGCCGTCGAAATGCGAAAGTGGCAGCATTGCCAAGGTGCAGGCCGCCAACCATGCTGTTCAAGCTGTTAAACAGCTACGTAAGGAAATCGTTGACATCATGTCTCAGCTACTATATTTGGCCAAAAGCAAAAACCCCAAAGGTATGATGCCGCTATGCAATGAGATGGTATCGAAGACTAAAACGCTGCTAAACATTTGGGACCCAAGCCTAGTGGACGAGGCATTTGCTTTTATAGAGCAACATCGTATTATTGAAGAACCAGATAATGTCATAATGGTTAGCTTTACTTAGTGAAAATGATTTTTTTCGTAACATTTTTTAATCTGTATGTTTGTTCACTTTTAGCCCATGTCACCATTCCGTAAGATTACACAACAACTGAGTGCTTTGGATTTGAAATCACCTGAACTTGAAGACTTTGCTACACCTGTAGTAGCACCACCTGATCTCTGGCCACGCAAGAAAACGCCTACAGGACGTTCACGCAGTTTGCGTCTCAGACCTTCACCGTCAGTGTCTGACATCAGCGCTATTTATTCGCTACAAACCACAGTTCAACGCTACAACGAACAACTGAAAGCACAAGCTTTTGCCAATGAATCAACACACAATGATAACGTCGATGATGTCGAGGACCACAACACATTCCAATCCTTACCTGCTTTTATTAACCAAACAATGGACTTCAGTGACTCACATTTCGATGATAGCACATCGTCAACAACTGGTGCTGCCATACAATTAATTGATTTAGATGAACAAGTTGTGACGCGCAGCTGCCGTTCACCACCAATTCCAATAGCTGAGCAGCTGGCAGACAATTCATTGGACAATATTGCTTATACATCGGCCGAATATGCTGATGATGATGGCTTTATGCCGACCAATTGTTCCATTGCCCTCCGGCACAATGTTGGCTTTCTGGATACTAAGGTGATGAGCACATCGCCTTCTGCAAATTATTATCGGCCTACGGAGGAGCCAGAGCCACTGGACTTGACGCAGCTAAATATTGAGGCAAGCGTCATGTGTTTGGTGAGCAAAGTTAAATTCCTCTGCGGACGCTGTGGCAGTCCAGCAATTCGTTTAAGACACCCGAAGACTGCCATCAAGCGTGCGGGCTTTACAAATGCACCGGCGCCCGATGTTGTTGTAAGTCAGTCAGTCATGTGCATTACAGACATGTCGAGCAGCAACGGCACGGAAATCGAAGAAACTGCCAGCGATCCGCAGCAGCCACAAGCAAACGTAGTTAATGGTAATGCACGAGAGCTAAGCTTAGATTTAATGTTGCCAAATAGCTCCAACCTTAAGGAAAGTGAGTCAAATGGCGCGGGAGTGCAGCCTAAAGTAGGCAACAAATTTACTGACGGTTAGTTGAAGGCAAAGTATAAATATTCAAAAGTTTTTAATTTATTTTGTTTTGCTAGGCTTAGATCTCTCACTGACTACTGACTGGCCTTCCGAGCTGCGCCCCTCAATGCGCAAGCTGCGTCACGCCATGGATGGTTTGTTGAAGACGGCGCGTCTGATGCATTCCGTGCAGCGCCTGCAGCAGGACATGAAACGCAACAGTATTAATCTAGATATAATGTATCGCAGAGATGTTTGTTTTTCGCAAGCTGTAAGTTGTGGAAGTTATTTACATTTATTCCTTTTTTGCTGTTTGAGCTAAAAGTTTGCTTGCAATTTCAGCTTACTGCTCTAGTCAGCGCTCTAATGGCCAAACTATGGGGCAGCGAAATCACAGAAAATTTCATCAAAATTCTTTGTGATCTGGGTCCTTTGGCCTATTTTGAGGGTCTACTGTCACTGTATGGCGGCGAGACTGATATGTGGGGTGACATGTGCATCGCCATCGAAGATTTGTTACTTGTTAGTTTTACACTCGTACGGAGTAATCTACAAAGGTAAGAGACTTACTCATTTAATTAAGGTATTTTGTTTGTATATCTTCTATATAAGCAGGCCCCTAGCCAGCATTTTCAATGGGAGTGGGTTTTAATGTAAGGATAATATTATAATGTAAGGATATGAGACTTTTTTATGCTAAATTATAGTAATTGTTGAATGTGGCTCTTATTTTAAATTTTATTATAGAGAATTCTTTCATTGTCTATAAGAAATAAGAAACAAAATTGTACAAATTAGTTCGAGATTATTTTTCAAATTTCTTTTAAAACATTTACTTTTATGGAAACGCAATTTCTGACATTTTTGAGCTTCATTCCCGAATGCAAGGCTAAAAACTTCAATTACTTAATGTTGAAGTTGGACAAATAAACAGAAGATCATTAAAATAACAGTTAAACTTTTTAATTCGTTTCTAAAATCAATAAAGAAGCCACTTTCCGCATTTTGCATTCGCAACACGTTGTTATTTGCAAGAAAATAATAAAATTTTTTGTTACAATACATTTTTTTTATACAAACTCATCACGAAACTAGTTCGTAAATCAAATTATCTTCGACTTAGCCGAAGTTAAAAGACCCCACAGCATTTTCTAAGTTATGCATGTTTTATAAGTTTGATAACGTCACTTCGCATGCATGGTTTTTATCCAATTTTGTCAAAATACAAATGCAGAATACTTTAAGGATATCGAAGATTACGTGTTATATACACAGTTAATTCTCACATCTTTTTGATACAAGCGTAAATGGGGGCCAATTGATACTTTCGATACTGCGGGCTTGAATAGAAAAAGTTATAATCAGCCCTATCACTGAGTCCCGTCGTAGTACGATATCGTAGAAACTAAAGAGCTGCAAAAATACATTCGAAACAGTATGGGAACCAAGTATCCGATTGACTTGTACTCTCTTTACTCCGTTTGTTCACGACAGAACGAATAAAATAGAATATGTTCTTATAAAAATTAATTTCTCGACTGCATTCGTTTATTCTAATTATTTATTTGTTCGCACTCGAGTTTTTAAAAACCTCCATTTACTTGTTTTGCTCAAAGGAGTAAATTGAATAAAACGAGTAGCATTCGAAATACAATTACTTCAGGAATTATTTTATGAAAAACTAAATTATAATGATTTTTTACTTTTTGTTTTTCATCACACATATCAATTGAGTGAGAGCAAAGTTTGAATTAAAATTGCTTGTTAATAAATTGCAGGCGTAAATTGCAGATAGAAAGAATATTTTCCGCTGCTAGAAATTTAATTTCAGAAAAAAACATTAATTGGCAAAAATTCTGCAACAGTTGACCAAATAATGTTCTTACACTTAAACATTTCTAAAGACATTTCTTTAGAATTGCAAAGAGATGTCATAATCAATTAATTTTGTTATTTTTAAAGCGTTAGCGGTAAATCGATTAAATACATATAGACACTTTTGCGAGAAATTATCGTATGTGGCAAAAACCAAATTTTGCAGTAGAGCGTTTTTTCTACTTTTCTGTGATTTAGCTTAAAATATCAAAATCAAATTTTACATGTGCTTAGATAATTAACTAATTTACTTTAAGGATTTCTGCTACAAGATTTTACCAGGTGATGCCTTGTGGAGTGTATTATAAATTTGAATAAAAAAGTCAATTTCGCAAAAGTGTCGACATAGCCAACCAATTATTATTTAATCTTTTTAAAAATTTTAAAAGACATACTGAAATATATATACATAATTAATTTAATTTTATTGATAATTTGTTCAAGTTGTAATTTTTCAATTATTTTAGTACAAATAAATTTGTTGGTGGCGACCGTAGCCTAGTGGGTAGAGTGCGTGCCCCCTAAGCTAAAGAACCGCGGCAACCCGGGTTCAACTCCAGCTCAGACAGAAAGTTTTTTCAATTGAATTAAATTTTCTGTTCGGTCGTCACTTCTCTGCAGACAATGGCAAACCTCAGAGAGTAAAAATTGCCATGTAAAGCTTCTTGAGAACATAAGCCGTTCGGAGTCGGCATAAAACACGTAGGTCCAGTTCTCGATCATTTGTGATCAAACATTTAATAACACGCACAACACAATTCATCAATAGAAGCTAGGTCAAAGTCCTTCCAAGGGCTGAAATTGCCAGTTTTTTTTTTTTTTTTAAATTTGTTTACATAGAAAATAATAAATATATTCTAAAAAATATCCGAAATACTTTTTATTGTATCGATCATTTCGATTGTTTCGAGTATAGCTACATCTGCTTATTTCACCGAAGTTCCCGTTTTACTTGTTTTCGTTTTACTCTGTAATCGATTTACTCTGTATTCGTTTTAGTCTTTTAAAAATTTGTTTTCAAAACATTGTAATTCGATATGAGAGTAGAATAGAAAGCATTTGAACAACAAACTAATGTCTTTCAAATATATACGTGCAGCTCTTTAGTAGAAACTACGAAAAAAAACATCACAGAGTTCATTCGTAGAACTATTCGTAGATTTTTAAAGTAATTTTTTACGAATTTTTATCAAAATTTTCTCCGACAACCAAAACATGTCATAAAAATTACTTCAAAAATTTTACGAATGGGCCTACGAATGAGCTCAGTGATGCCTTTTTCGTAGTTTTTTCGATATCGTACTTCGACGGGACTCACTAGTAGGGCTGATTAACGTGTCCAAAACAATCTTTATCAATATGTATTTGAAAAAAATATTAAAATAAAATTTAAAATAATTATTACGCAATCGCGTTTTTTTAGTGATCATAAAAATTTATTGTACTTAACAAATTTCAGAGAAGGATACAAAAACCGGCTCGAAAGTCATAGTAGCAGTTTAGCTATCGCCCTCTTAGACAATACCTTAACAACAAGACAGGGTTGATAAAAGTCATGATTATTTAAAAAAAAATTTTTTTGATTTAAATCAGATTTTATTATTTTAGTCTAAATTATATTAGATGAAATAAAAAAAAACAAATAATTAAAGTTTGTTATTTATTGGGGATCGGTTCGAATGCTTGAAGTTCAAAACCTTAAAACAACCAAAATCTTGAAAAAAAAATAATTTTGAAGAAAAAATCTTGAAATGAAAAGATTTTGAAAATTAAATCTTGAAAAAAAAATCTTGAAACGAAAATCTTGAAAAAAAAATCTAGAAAATATAAAATATGCATAAATCTTGAAAAAATCTTTAAATTTAAGAAATTTTGTTCTTTCAAATAAAATGTATGATTTCGAGAAAAAAAAGGAAAAGTGTCTAATTTTGAAAACAAAAATGTCGAATTTAGGCAAAATTATAAATTTTTTAAATATTTGTGGTCCCACACTTAGCCTCATCCAGACAAACGACGAGGACGTGGGGGTTTTTTGTCCATTTATTAACATTTTTTTGCAAAATTTGTCACTTTTCGAAATTTGGCACTTTTTCAAAATTAAATATGACATTTTTTTGCAAAACTTGTACATTTCGAAATTTGACACTTATTCAAAATTTAACACTTTTTGAAATTTGAAACTTTTTGAAATAATTGGACAATTTTACATTTTTTTCAAAATTTAACAATTTCTGTGACTTTTTATTCATTATTTTGATAATTATTCATTATTTTGATTATTTTCGAAATTTGACAGTATTGGAAAAATTTGATACTTCTTTCGAAATTGGACACTTTTCGAAATAGTGTCAAATTTTCAATTAAGAAATCTTGAAAAAACCTACGCATAAAATGTATTCTTTAATTCACGCGTGCGGATTAAAGCCATATCTTGCATGAGTAAAGTAATTCTTCCGAAAGTATTTTATGACTTTTTGAACGTGTGCTTCTTGGATTTCCAAACCCTTAGCTAGCATATTATTAATATGAGCATAGCAGCTATAAGTCACTATGGGCACGCATATTACACGCGAGAAAAAACACACCAGATAAAACTAGAATGATTTAAATCATGTGATTTTTTTTTAAAAAAATCACTGATTTAAATCATCACAACCCTGCAACAAGAAGACTGAAACGCTTCCATATTTTTGATTTACCTCATCGTTAGCTACTTAATATATTTCAATACAAATATCTGTTATTATTTCATATCGTCATATGAAATCAAAAAAGCCGTAAGTTACATTAGAATAATATTACAGGAGAAGCGAAAAATTCTAAATTTCTCAAGCGCTTGCACTGAGTGCTATTACAATTTTGTTAATAAAAACTTCGTTTTTAGTTGTAGGTGTGTAAAATTTGCCAAAAACACGTAATTTGATACGGTGCATCATAATCAATCAAGAAAATCGATTTTGAATTTTTGGTAACTTATGGTTTTTTTGATTTTATATGACGATATGTCTTTTAGTAACTAATTTAAAGTGTAATATTATCTTGCTTTTAAGTAGTTACACTCATTAAAGTGTAACTATACTGTTATTTGAATTATTAAACTGAATACATCTGCTTATTGTTAATTTCGACACATTACAAGTATGTAAGTAACTATATATGGGCATTTCCAGAAAAAGTCTACCGTGACCAAAAAATTTAAACTTAAACTTAAAAAAGTCAGAAATCACTTCCGTTTTTTATAATGTAACGCCAGCACATATTTTTGCTTCAACTCCTTAGGGTTAATTGTTATCATTGTTTTTACTTAATATAGTGCTACTTAATAACTACGCAAATAGTAGTCAAAATTAGACTTTTTCACTCAATTTTTTTTTAATATTTATTCGGACAAATCGTCCGTAACGCCAGTTTGGAAATGCGCATATAAAAAAAAATAAAAAAGTTAGTAAATATTTTAAAAAATTATATAATTTTTTTTTAGATTAAATTTTTTATTATATTATTTTTTATTAAAATTTATTATATTATTATTTATTATATAATTAATTTATTAATTATTATATAATTATTTATTATATTTATATTATATTTATATTATATTATATTTTTTTTATTAATTTCCCTATACTGTCGTCTTAAGAAAAAGTAAGGCTTATATAATACACTAGTTGAAACCCGAAGCGTTGTTGCCACGCGCCTTTGTCCAGCGCCCATAAAATATTATCAGTAAAACTGCATATGTAAATTGAGGTCGAATACTGAATTATGTGCGAAGTATAACTTTAAAGCTATTCGATATCAGAGATTTGGGTTGTATGTGAGGTGACTCGCCTCCTTATCCAACGCCCATAAAATGTTTTCACTAAAACTGCATGTGCAAATTGAAGTCGAATACTGAATTCCGAGGCTGTGGAATCTATAATTCCAAAGCTATTCGATATCGCGAATTTGAGTTGTATAGGAGGTGACATGCCCCTTTTTCCTACGCCCATAGAATGGTCTGTGAAACTGTATGTGCAAATTGAGGTCGAATACTGAATTCCGACGCTGTGCAATCTACAATTTCAAAGATATTCGACATCGCTTCGACAGTTGAATTTTTCCCAGCAGCAGCCGAACATCGACTAGGATAGCTCTTCGTGAACTGTTGCTTCGACAGTTAAATTTAACACAGCAGGAAGTAATATCTGTAATAGTTTTTCAGCAAATTGAAACGCTGGATTTCTGTTTAATTTTTTAGTTAATAATTATGAATTTATTTGTGTGTTGTATTGAATTGTATTAAATTTGTTTTGTTAAATTTTATGTATCCGTTCAATAAAAAATCTTTTGCATTACTTCATATATCTTTTAGTGATAATGCAATAATAGTGCATTATTCATAATGTGTTCTAGTGATAATGAAATAATAGTGCATTACTCATAGTACGTTTTAGTGATAATGTAAAATAAAATTTAGTTAAGAAAAAATATTAATGCATTACATTGATAAGAAATTAGTGTAATGCAAAAAAGAGTGCACTAAAAGTATTATAACTAATGATATTTAAATATATTTGCTTTTGCAATGATTTCGATTACTTACTTAGTTGGCGCTACAACCGTATCTCGGTCTTGGCCTCATCTAAGAATTTGCGCCAGCCAGTTGGAAATTCCAAGCTTCGTTAGGTTGTCCTCTACTTGGTCTTTACAACGAGATGCGGTCGTCCTCTTCTGCGTTGACCGCCGCTGGGTACCAAATCGAATATTTTCTTCACTGGCCGAAGCCGCTCGATTTTAATGCGCTTGACTATGTCGATGTCAGCGTACAGCTCATACAGTTCATCATTTCACCATATTCGGTACTTGCCATTAAAGCAGATTGGTCCATAGATCTTACGAAGAATCTTTCTCTCGAATGCTCCTTAAGTATTTTCATCTGAACTGCTCAGCGTCTAAGTTTGTGATGCATAAAGTAGGACGGGCATGATGAGCGATTTATAGAGCATGATTTTCGTTCGTCGGAAGAGGGCTTTGCTTCTCAATTGCCTACTGAACCCAAAGTAACACCTGTTGGCAAGAGTTATTCTTCGTTTGATCTCAATGCTGATATCGTTGGTTGAGTTTATGCTGGATCCCAGATAGACGAAGTCATTCACAATATCGAAGGAGGTATTGTCAACTGTAACGTGGGATCTGCACTGCAACTCAGAAGATCTACTTGCTCCAATTGAATGCTCTTCACAAATCGTATCTCTAGAGCAATAGAACAACGTTCTCAGTTCGATGTTATCTATACTGATTTCTCTAATGCATTTGACAAAAAAAAATCATGATATTCTACTTTAAAAATGAAAAAGTTTGGAGTTGTCAATCCATTATTTAATTTTTTCAGAAGCTATCTTATTGATAGAAAAATGTTTGTTGAAATTGGCTTGTTTAAATCGAATACTATAAGTGTTACCTCAGGAGTTCCTCAAGGATCACACTGTGTACATATTTTATTTTTAATCTTTATAAATGATCTGCCAATGTCTATAAAACACTCTAGGTGCCTCATGTTTTCAGTTTATGTTAAAATTTTTAATTAAGTTGCTAGCATATCAGACTGTTTAAATCTTAAAATTGATTTAAAAAATTTGCATAGTTGATGCGTTAACAATAATCTTTTTGCCATGTTATTTCTTATGTTTACATCGATTTTATAATTCAAAAGGCATATTCCATGATAGGCTTTATTAAGATAAAAGCTTTGTTCATATCCCTGGTCCGTAGTAGACTTTATTAATGTTCGGTAGTTTGGAATCCGAATTACAATGTGAGTTCTGAACGCATAGAAAAGATACGAAAAATGTTTACAAAATATATATTTTCAAAAATGCGATGGTCAGACGGTATGTCATAATTTGTAGTTATGCGTAAGCTACTGGGTTTACAATCATAAGCAGGTAGAAGGTCTTTTTTTTACATATTTTTTTAAGTGGAAAAATTATCTGTTCTGATCTTTTTCAACTTTATCAGCGTCCAAGAGATCTGAGAATAAACCGCTTATTTACAGAATCGACGCATGCAACTAATTGCGCATTCAATGAACCAGTAACAAGATGCTTAGGGTAATGTTTTTCACCTATTTTGAATTTTGACGTTGATTAAAACCGTTTTAAACTTAATCTCTTTTTATTCTTTAACTAATTTTTGTAAAAAGTAAACTTTATAATAATCTATAAGATATTTTTCAGTAGATCGAATAAATAAATATTGCATGACCAAGGGATGGAATAATTATAAAAATTTAGTTCGTCAGAAAAGTTAAACCCAGTTTAATATTAGTCATAAAGGTTTTGAACTTCGAAACAACCGTTGGCTACGGGCCTGATCCTATATACCTTATAAATTTTAAATGAAGTACAAATAGTAGCTCAGGCAACAACGTGTACATCAGATAATTATAATAATAAAATAATTTCTATATAAATAACCGTAAACCTCTTTTTTTTTTGTCATCAACAGGGACTCACTTGCAGTACCTACGCCACGTGTTACTGGCTCGCGTCAATCGCTAATTGTTTTATTGCCCGTGCCTGAACATGTTTTTGCTATAGTGCCAACAAAAGCGATGTTAACATTCAAAATTACACCCGTCTTCTTTAACATTGGCATCAACGAAAAGGCAACGCTAGCTGAAACACTAAGCTTGACACGCGATCAACATCGCTCCAACTGGGACAACTTTGCTCGTTTGAAGCAGTACCATGGCCGTTTTCGTAAACTGTCGCTACAGACACCTGATACGCCTAGCAAACATGAGCCACACATGCCTGTTCCTGAGGTGGTTAGCCGCATATTGGACATTATGGAAGAACAACTGCGTGCCAATGTTTCGAAAAATGTCAAAATCCTACAGCTGGCTGAGGATGCTTGTCGCTTTATGTCTGGGCTGCGTTTTACGTCATGCAAAAGCGCCAAAGATCGCACCGGCATGGCAGTGACGCTGGAGCAGTGTCGCATTTTGCTGCAGGAATTTAATTTGCCAGCCAAGGCGTTGCCTATAGTGCTGAATACCATGCGCAGGTCAGTGAAAATTAAATCTGTCATTGTTAATTTCACTACTATGTTATCAATTGCAGTGAAGGCACCCGCATGGATAATGTTTACAAAAACATTGAGAAGCGAAAATATGCTTTTAATCTGCCACAGGTGTTGTCGCTACCTGTTATGTATCGACCACCCGTAGGTGCCTATGGCAAGGCCGAAACTTAAACAAGGAATTAAGTTTACTTAATTTTAACTAACCGGTTTTTTAGACTATAGTTTTTAAGAAATTTTAAACATGCAAAAAACTGCTTACAAAAATATATAGAGTTACATCATCTTCCGTAATTTATACACACACACATACACACACACACACACACCAATTATGTAACTTTAGCAACATATAAAATAATTTTTTGAAAGTGTTACTAAAATTTTAAGTCAAATTTTTTTGTTAACTGAAGCACTTAAATTTGCACCATTTTTCAAAGAAAACTTAGTGCTTTAATAAGATATAGCGGTAGTGTTTTATGGGAAATAGCGCTGTTGCTTTAATGGCGGCAATGTAATTGTAGTTATTACAAATATTTTTAACTGTGCCAAAAAAGAACATGTGTTAATGTTAGAATTTATTTATAATAAATTTTTATTGTTCTTAATTTATTTATAGGTATATATTTTGTAATTGTCAATCAATGGTTAAATAAACACATATTTTTTTTATTTATTTATTTATTTATATTATGGTGAAGTACTTTAAAACAATAGCAAGTAATGCAAGTTCAAAGCAAGAAATTATGTGGAAAATAAAGGTTATAATTTTTCAAAATAACAACAATTAATAGAGTTTTTTTAATTTTTCCAAAAAACTTTTTAACCACCTCATTTTAGTAATCATTAATGCGACCCAAGCGCAGCCGATTCTTGCGTATTTCTGTCTTTTGCCATGAGGGCAAATTTTTTAAAGGATGTGCATTTGGGTAAAGCAATGGCTTCTCAGGACCATCAAAGGGATGTGTTTGTGCCAATTTGCGTTCCAAGTATTCCTTATTCACTTGCTTGATGTCGCGATGTTTATCCATATATAAATTGAACGGCTGCTTTAGTGGGAAAAATTTCTGATCAGACAAATAAGGTTCTGGAAAATCGTATTCAAATATGGGCTCCTTTATTTCTATAATTATTATCAAAGAAAAACCAATTAAAACGAACAAACTTAATACGATTTTAGATAAACTTACTCAAAACCTTATGATAGTAGCTGGTGAGCGTTGTATCCCAATTTGATTGAAAGAATGCTAAGCCAGCTGGTGTTATTTGCTCTTGATATTTGCGATAAAAATCTAGTGTTTTAAAGGTGCGTTTCTCTAGATTGTTGTATTCGCTGTCGGCTATTTTGTAAGCTGAGAAATCAATTTTGGCTGTTTGTTTATAGAGCACAAAAACAAAGCGTTGATAGCCAAAGCCTTTGGGTGGAAATGGCTGCAAATAATCGATGAGCACCTCACCCTTGTTAACATCACCGTTTGGAATGTTGGCACTGTTAAGAAGAGAAAAATATAAAGCATAGAAATCCACAATCCACAATATGAGCCCGAACAGAATCAAAAGTCGTAACGACCGGCGATGTAGAACACACAACAGAACACACGCAAGTTAACGAAGCCGTCAAAAATGAAATCGTTGAGCAAAAGTCGCGGCGTTTTATCGCTAGAATAAAATTGAATAGAATCTTTTCTATTTTTTCTCTAACGACCGAAGATTTCCTCTCTGAGTGCAATTAGTGCTGCCATATTTTGCAAACAATTGGGTAAGTTAAAAGACAATTTCATAGTTTTTGCTTCGCTCTCACGTTTCTTTTTTGGTTCTGTTTCACTTATACAACAACAAAAACATGGCTGCTAACAAAACCATGCTATATAAAAGCAACCCTGCATCGTTAGTCGCAATCGCTTTCATTCTGGACGGGTTTTGTGAGCCTGGCGACCAGAGAGGATCGCCGGTCGTAACGACTTTTGATTCTGTTCGGGCTCTATGCGGACTAAATTATAAGCAAGCAACACTTACACAAACCAATGCACGCACTCTGCCTCATTAGCTTTAAGGTTACCATCGGGATTTGTTGCAATTAGCGTCCACAGAGATTCCCCTTCTATTTTCTGTAAGCATTTCAAGATAAATTGTCTCGTAATAAATCGCTTAGTTGGGCTTTAATTAACTTTAAAGATACTTTAAATTAACTACGCACTAGCTGATGTTATGGTCAGTGCGTTCCAGGGAACAAAATAAATCTCTCTCTAGCATCTCTATTTTTAAAAAACGTTCTTACAAATTCAAAAATTTTTATTTAATGATTAAATGTACATACAATTTATGTATTCCAAATGAATTCAGATGATTAACACTTTTCTTTCTTTTTACAGCCTGTTTGGTTTTCGTTTTCGAATACCTGTTTACAACCGGTATTTGAGCGTTAAAAACTTTTAATTTGCTTCAAAAAAGAATCTGAAAATCCAACAAAAATTTGTTTTCTAAATTAGTTGAACAAACGCTTATCCACTAATGATCATCTTAATGTTCAAATCATTCAAGTAGTTTTCATTTTGGGTCACATTTTTCAAAATCCATCAATAAAATTTTTTCAATCATGCAATTTTTCAGAAACCAAGGAGCGTAGATTTCGGAGCCTATTTCTAAGAACTGCAAATATTTTCAAATATGCAACTTAGCGATCATTCGCAAGGTCGTGTGTGTATTATAAAAAATTCTGGTCCTGCTAACGACTAAAGTGTTGAATATAAAATTAAGCACCATATCTAAATTGAACCATTCATCACTTGATACACACTTCTCTCACTGAGCATTTCATTTTGAGCTCACAATATACTAAGGGTTCTCATCTGTGCATGTAGCTGACCCGTAAACATTGTAAACCTTGTGAACTTACATGCGCGTAAGCTATCTGTCTAAATTTGTATGGGCGTGAATTTACATCATTTCCGAGCCTATTTTGTAGTGTAACTAGCATGTAAATCTACGTGTGTGAATGAGGGTTGCCTTTGGCGCTAATCATTACATAATTAAAGTAGTTAAACTAAATATGAACACGTTTTATGTCTTTTTCTATGTTAATGAAGGTTTTTAAAATGTTTAAAATTTAAAAAAGTCATAATGTTGTCGCAGCCGCAGACGCCATTTTGTCGACATTTACTCTATTTACACTTTATCGCTCATCAAAAGTTTAAATGCTATACATGTTTACATGATTATATGCTTAGATGAGAACCCTTACTTATTTGTGTGGTGTATTTTTACACTTGTTAGAGACTTCAGAATACTTAGTGAGAAATTATTAGTTAAATTTTTTAATGAAGATAATTTACTTTCAATTAATGTTAGTCTAAATTTGACACTATTTATAAAAAAAAAATCCTTTTATCCTTTTTATGTATGTTTAAATTCTTTTCAGTGTAAAAAGCAAGTGTAAATTTTTTTTTTTGAAAAAAGAAAATTCCGATAAATGAAAAAATTCAACACTTTAAAAATTTCATCGACTATTTCACCAAATATATAAAGTATTAAATTTACGCAGAATTTTAAATATCAATGGTTTTATGAAACTCTCAAAATTCGGGTTTTTACAACGAATAAACAGAATTTAAAATTAAATAATAAAAAGGAAGTCATAATAATGCGAATCATCAGTACATTTTACTTATTCGGAGTGTCTCACAAAAAAAATCGTGAGGTAGAGTCGTTATAACGACATACCTATAGGTAGAGACAACTAATACAGACAACAACGGTAAAAGGACTTGTCATGGCGCATGACTTAAAGATCACTATGTACTATATATAATAACAAAGAACTAAATAATAATTTTCGAATAAACCTCTCAATATCTTGCACTGGTTTATACTTTTCTTATTGCATTTCTTAAGTGTTTCAGGGGTATGTTGTAACCCCCCGGGCCTGAACTTGGCTCTCTACGGGCCTGTAAACAAGACATGTCGTCGCTAGTGTCCTACCGAATATTATGTTTCGGACCTTTTTGCCATTTTGCCTCAATATGGACGAACCCCGAAAACGAAACTTTTGATAAACATTTCTTGCATCAGTCACTTTAATCAAATATACAAGTACGGTTCAATCAAAATATTTACAAAGCTTTATACAAAATTATGAATTCGTCTATAACTTAGTTTATTGTGTGAAAGCAAAACATGTTGATTCCTTTTATGAGTTCAATACTATCATTTTCGATTTTATCATATCTATTGCAATTAGTATTAAAGTTTTATAGGTACTATAGGAGTAAGCGTAAAATAGTCAAAAGAGTAGTAAATTTTTTGAAAGAGTATCACCAGGCAATGTTGGATCTTTCTGCTGATTTGACTTGCATTTCGATTATGATTTCTTTAAATGTTATGTTACAAACAAAACTTTATCCGAATTTAGATGATTCAGAATAAATCAAGGTGCTTAAAGAACGTTAAGTCAGATAAATTAATCAACGATTCGAAAACATAAAAACACTTTCTGAAGTTCTAGTTTCTACGATGCTCTATCCACGCTTTAAGATACTTTGTTTTGTAATTCTATACTAATGTACATTGTAGGTACATACTGTTTTGAGTGTGTACGAGAGATATAAAGTATGCAATAATTTTGTAATAAAAAATAAAATACAAAACTATCTCATTTGTTATCTATACTATATAACAAAGTCTATATATATATATACTATATAAAAGGCTTCTCACGTATCTGCGACGACGCTAAACTTAAAAACTACTGAACCGATTTTAGTACTTCTTTCACTAATATAGAGCTACATTTTTAACTTTAAATCTTGCATCATTAATTTTTTGAAAAGCACTTTTCAAAGGTATTCAAATTTAAGTTTATAAAGCAGCCAAAAAAACTAACAAAAAAATCATTGCTTCATTAAAATGTTAGAAGAAACACAAGCAGCATAAGGCTCTTTCTCTCTTTTCCTCTGATGTAGTGTTTCTCAATGTTTCTATTGCGGTGCCGGGCAAGGCTCATCTATAAGGTTGTGGCACTTGAGAGCGAGCAAGGAAGAACTAGACAAGGTAGTGTTAGGGCTGAATGTGCTCTCTTTCTTAGTGACCATAATTGCCAAACTCAGCCATTTTGGTATTTTTGCCAATTTTTGCTTTCATATATCATTCTCATTGGTTGCAGATTTTATATGAAATGACAACTTCGTTTTGACAGTTTCGGTCACCGGCTCTCCACCCTAACACTACCTTGTCTAATTTTGCCATGATACAGTGTTGATTAATTTTCTTTGCAAATATTTTGAGGGGAGTTGCCAGAATTCAGTTATAAGTATAAATTATTTTTTGCAGCCTTGCAAGCTAGTTTTCTCCATTTAAGATTGTGTTAGTCTATTTATCTATACTATCTACCTATACTAAAGCTGTACTAAAAATAGGTTTCCACGCCCCTTTTTATCGCCCACAAATCAATGAAAATGCTATATTTCAAACGGTTTTGGTCGTATAATACTACGTTAAAATTGGGCCAAATGACTCATTTGGAATGAGTCATTCAAAAGTTCATACATTGGTTTTTTTCGCGAAAGTATCCCATTTCGTTTGGCAACTGCTTCTTTTTGTTTTTACTGGTTGATATTGATGATGGTACACCATGATACAAAGAACTCCAGATAAAGTATTGCGCATGTCCGCCATCTTTGTTGTGACGTAGTTCGAGCTTGTCAAAGTGGCTAAATAAAAACGTAGTCACAATATATTTAAAGGGGATAATTTATTTATAGCGATGAAAAATATCGACATTTTCTTATTGAAACTTGGTTTATTGACATTAAATAAATTACATAATAAGTATTTTTCTAAATAAATTTAAGGAAATATATTTTTCAGTACTATTAATGAATATAAATTTATATGTAATAGGGGTATTTGCTCCCATTTGTTCTCCTACACAAAAAATATAGCTACGTTGCTTGATGTGTTTGACAGCACTTTGATTGCTTCTTTTTCATTTTGTTGTTCTTCTCGTTTGTTGACAAAAATTTGTGAATTCATTTTATGGCCCAAATTAAAATCGTTGTTAATCTCATCAAAACCATCTAAAACTTTAGTACTAATTTTAATTACATGCAAGATAATTGAAAATTATAATTTACACGTACTATAAGTGCACAATATTAGAAATTAAACTAAATGAATTCAATATTTCTTAAATGCTTGCAATTGTGCTGCTTGCTGCTTGTGTTTACTTTTTGCTTTTTCACATTTTCTTTTGTATGTATGCACCACGTGTTACAGCTGACAAGCTCGAGTGACGTAGTGCGCAGAAGATTTCAATTTTTGCGCACGGAGTAAGCTATCTGGATATCTTTGTTTCATGATGGTACACGTCTATACAATTATTTGTTGTTTGACGTTTTCCTTTCTTTTTAGTATGTTCAGTGTTTTTTTAACCATTCTCCATTGAATGCGTTCGAAATAGTTTGTAATAAGTTTAAAGAACGTATCCAATCTCATTCATTTGTTATAAATGAGTTGAATTGCAACTAAGAATATGTATGAGAAATGAGATGACTTCGTTTCTTATTTGGCTGAATGGGCTGAAATGAGTCATTTGGCAACTGTTCTAGAAATAGGCGTGTCCCACTTTAGTTACGCCCACTTTTCGGGGGATAAGCGTGAAGTGAAGACCGTTTGGATCGTATTAAACTAAAAATTTTTAATTTACTTTACATGATTACTCTCGGCAACTGAACTAAAAATGGGAGTGTTCCATTTTAGCTACGCCTACTTTTCAGGGGATAAGCGTGAAGTGAAGCAAAGGTTTAAGCTGAATGGAGCTGAAATTTTGGCAGTCGATTTCTTTCGAGTACAAGATGGTTTTAAAGAAAAAATGTTCAGTTAATATTGTTACTTTCGGCAACTATACTAAAAATGGTGAAAATATGTACAACATTTTTTAGAAAAGCATAAAAATTCATATATGGCCGTAAGACTGTCTGTGGTTCTTGCGTCAGCCGGAGAATACTATAAATTAAAAAAATGCTAAATAGATAATTAAATGGCTTAAAACAAAAAATTTATTATATACATAACTTTGAAATGGTTTGAAATATTTAGAAAAAAATTAACAGAAATTATTTTTTAAGCTGTAGATTGTAAAAAATACAATAACATTTTCAAAAAATAAAATTTTATTTTATGATTTTTAATCACAGAAACTGTTTATTGAATTTTGTGTCAAAATTAAGCAATTTTTGCAGATAAATGTATATGTCATATGAAAGAATGGGGAAAATGGCAGTTTACAACATAAATACTTTTGGCCTATTTGTTGAGCACATATTGAGTATCTTAGAGGTTTTGTGAAAACAATATAAAACATTGAATTGGTGAAGTAACGGTAAATCTTTTCTGATTTTAATTTACTTAATTGACATTTCAGACAAAGAAAATGTGATGAACATAGATTTGAAAATGGCGGAGATGTTTGCTGGCATATTCACACATTGAAATTTCAATCGGTTTTTCCTCATTCTAAGGCTAAAGAAAATGTGTTACATTGTAGTAAACTGTAGTTTTAGATATATCGCAATAATTTTTGTGTCATAATAACGGGAATTTTTTCATTATACTAGGTATACTTACAAAATATTTTCGAAAAATCTTTCGTTTACCGTTGTTTTTATTAATCAACGACTTTTCATAAAAAATTCGTTATATTGAGAAAATATATTGTTTTCAAGATATAGCCAAAAGTTTGATGTCATAACAATGGAAATTTTTCAAAACTTAAGAAGAATGTATTTATGTTCAGAATCTATATTTTTGAATAACTAATTTCAAAAATTTTTTACACAAATTTTTTATAGTCCTGTTATGCAGGATTATACGATTTATTTGTAAAAAACTTACATTTTCATAAGCAGTTTCAGTTTCGTTTTCGGGTTTGCCCGAATATTATAAAATGGCCGAATATTCGGTTTCGGTCGGACAGTAGTCGTCGCCTGAAAGCTATAATGTCGTATATGGGCATTTTCACAGAAAAGTCTACCGTGACCAAAAAATTAAAAATTATTATTTGATATTATCTAAGAAAAACATTTTAATATTATTACTTTAATCAATTCATACATAAATACATTCATCATGATAATCAAATCGTCTGCACTGTTTCACAAATGTAGTTTTTCTTTTTCGTAAATGTTTAGTAAATGTTTCGTAAGCTTTTTTGTTTTAGTAAAACTGGAAGGCATTGGCTAAGAATAATGGAAAATGGTTGAGGCAAGGAAAGGACAATATATTGAAGAAGTTTTTAGTAACTAAATTACGTAATTACTTAATTACTTAATAACGTAATTACCCTATTAAACTACAATGGTTATTTAAGTAACGTAACACCAGATCAAAAAAGCTAATAAAAAACTAGAGAGGATTTTTAAAGGTATTCACTTGGAAAAGAAACTCATATTATTTTAAACCCTTCTAAAAAAGGTTGCATACAAAAAGTCTTGCCCAATTCAGAGAGTTTTGCAAATTTTGTAATCCAAGTCAGAAATCACTTCCGTTTTTTTTAACGTTACGTCAGCACATATTTTTGCTTATATCTTTAAATCCTTAGGGTCGATTGTTGTCATTGTTTTAACTTAATATAGTGCTACTTAATTACTGCAAAAATAAAAAAAAAGCCTTTTTAAAAATAAGACATTTTCATTCCTATTTCTTTGTATAAATCGTCCGCAACGCCAGATTGGAAATGCCCATATCCAGAAAATCGACTTTAGGGAAATATAGCCGAAAAATTGGTCCTAATATTTTTATAAAGAAATAGTTCATTTATTATGCACAGTTAAGTATCAAAATTAAAAATTTCTTGCTAGAATTATTTTAAGTTAAAGGACTACATATGTTCAAAATTATTTTAGCGTTAAATTTTTGTTAAATTTCGAATATTTTACGTGCACGTACGGCAACAACTTTTATAAAATGTATGCCTAAGAAAATTTTATATGACGATCAAGCTGGGTTGTAATGATTCCTTTGGAATATAATTAGGAATTGGTAATTGGACACCTTAATTTTTTAGCAATTGAATTGGAAGAAACTAGTAAATTCTATTACAGTACTTTTTGACCCAGTTTTGATGACAATAAGTAGTCAATGCACGTATTTTTGCTTACATAAATTTTGTATTTTTTAGTAATAAATAAAGGTATGGTTTGATAAGGTTTTTTGAATTAATAACGATCAATTAAGGTATCATAAAAACCCAAGAATGATAGAAAAATAGATTGCGCATATCGTAAAAATAATTGTCTACGATCTGCGCATTTCGTCATGATAGCCTTTCGATATGAACTTACGATATGAGATTGTTGTCAATTCTTGTTCAGAATGTAAACAAATATGAAACTAGTCAGTGAGCAGTGCAATAAAATTGTTAATATAATAGACTAAACAAATTTTTCTACCGTTTTATATTAAAACATGAATAAAGAATTATGAAAGAGTGCTGCGCATATAATTTTCGTTCTAGTTTTTTAGTTTTTTTTTTTTTTGGTTTTAAAGCAAAAAAATATTTTTATCGTAGCTAGAAAAGTCAAAATAAAAAGAAAACAACATGACGGACCTGCGCAATACGTAATTCTTTTATCTATCATTCTTGATAAAAGCCCATATAAACTTTTTGTATCGGATACTTTTTCACATTTTCTTTTTTCCCTTTAATTCTTTAACACAATTCAAAAATATTTTCACAAGCCTTAAATTTCCTTTTCTGTATTTTTTTTTTTTTTTAACATGAAAATTTATATTTTTTTTTGACGTAGAATTACGTCTTACAGCGCGGTTTGTATGGGGGTCTTTTCACAATTCTTTCAAAGTGATATTTGACACTTTGGGGTATACCTACAGCCTTTAATATTCATCGTACAAAGAAAAAAAAAATGCCAAAATATCAGTTTTATTGGGAATAAAACGAATATCTAATAAAATAGCAAAATCTAAGAAGATGAAAAATTCATATATTCGTATGAGAAATGCACAAGCTGCTTAGCTGCAGTAGCTGCTTATGCTGTTTTTAAGGTTGTTGTTGTTGTTGTGTGTGTTCGTTTGGTTCGTAATCATGTCGTTTCTTGTTGTGCTGCTTTTGTTATTGTTGTTGTTGTTGTAAACATACATAGACCCCTTTTATATTGGTCAAGACTTGAAGTGAAGTTTCAGAGTTTGTAGGCAATTCGCCGCACATCGGAAGCGACGGAAGGGAAAAAGAAACTTGAAGCTGTACCGGCAATTTTTCGGGTTTTTTCGTGTTCCTTTTGCTATTTTCGCGTTGTTGACAGTGCTTTTTATTTTATTTTTCGCATATCAATGTGAGTTTGCTATACTTCGGTTGCATTAAATTTAATTTTGCATTAAATTTTTAAGCAAAAACGTTTTGTTAACTTCCATCGTGGTAAAAAAATAAAATTCAGTTTGCAAATTTCTATAAACTATAATTCATTTGCTTGCTACCTATCTCGTTTTATTTTTAGAAAACAAGGAAAGAAGACAAGAACTTGAATTCAAGTCTTGAACAATGTGAAAGCTTTCGTCAAGTTCAAAAGAGAACGTCAAAAAAACTTGACTTCAAGTCTTGATCAATGTAAAAGGGGTCATAGAATACTCGGCAATAATTGCTTTCGCCGCAAATAGTTTATTGACTACCCGGGTTTAAAGGGGACTTTCGTAAACCCCCTCATGCGTGCGAATAATCGACAAACTGCTTGCGGCAAAGACAATTATAGCCGAGTGAAAAGCGGGACAAAGAGATCTTGCTACCAGAGCAAGGGAATTATTGCTCTTCGGTATAACATTCCTTTACGAATTGTGTTTTTCGATTTTAATTCCTTGACGAATTTTATTTATATTCCTGTCAACTTTTCGTTAACGAAATTTTTTAAATATTTCGATATTGGGTTCGTGCATGATAAATCCCGACGTTTCTGCATTGCGTCTTGCACGAAATTGGAACATTTATATGAAATTTTCGTCAATGATATGTATGGCCAAATCAGCATGTTTCGTCAAGGATCAAGAAAAATCTTACATGATTAATTTGAGATTTCTTCAAGACTGGTACTACTGGGTTTATTTTCAGCAAGACAAATGCAATTGCGAATACAGCTGCGTGTAGCTACAGAGGCAGTATGTATGTATACTACTACGCAAATCTGCGCATGCGTTACTAGGCATGCGTTGTGCTTTAAAAACTCAATTTTTTTTAAAATACCATAATTAAAATTATTAATACTATGCGTTATATTTTTTCCATATTAAAAATGTATTTTGTTAACTAAAATTTTAATTTTAAATTACTTTTAAAATATACTCAAATGTATATGCTCTTTACTACAAGAAAAATAAATTATTCAAATTTACCCATATTTATTTCCATTAATTAAACATAAATTTTAATTACGTTTAGTTTTAACCAACAAAACAAATGAACAAGAACAACAAATTCATCACCAAAAATATCAAACGAAAACTTTTTATAAAACAAAACCAATTTTTACATGAGTTTAATTGTGAGCTTTTTAGATCAGGTAAGTTTGAAGAAGGACAACAACAACAAGTTTGTTTTTGAATAATTTTTATTTAAAAGATAAAACGCTTTAAAATAGTTTTGAAAAATATAAATAAAAAAAAACAGAATTTTTCTCTATTACTGTATAAAAAGGAATTCTACGTCTATACTTACGATGCTATCGAAACTGTGTCTTTTTTTTAAGCAGACGTTTTAAAGTTAATTTTGAAAATATCATCTTGGTCATAAAAGTTAATTTTTACTTGACTAAAAGAAACTGTATGGAAAATATTTTTTCCCCGATTTATCGGAATATATTTTGAAATCACTCTATATATCACAGTATGTTAAGTTTGCTTGTTTTGTTTTGCCACAAACAGTAGCAGTCATATTAAATACAGTAAATTTTTCTTTTATAATAAAACGTGGAGGCAAAACCTTGAGGCAGTGTAAAAACACTTTGCAAATCAAAGCATATGACAAGAGTTTTTTTTATTAATGTTATTTCTATATTTATCCCGCTCGATTTTTATTAAACTGTTTTCTTTTTGTGTGACTCATATTGATTTTAATCAATCTCTTTTAGAATATTTTCTGTTTCTTGTTTTAAAAAATATTGCATCGATCACATTGTTCTTATCAAGATTTAATGAATCCCAGATTGAAATCTCTATCAAATATATTCGTAAGTGGGATTCGATGGAACAGTGGGACTTCTTTATGTTCTGAAAAATTTTGCTATTACATTCTGCGGAGATTATATGCTTAGTATGTTTTTATCTGATTAAAGTTTTATTAGTTCAAGTTGCTTAGTAAAGCAGATTTTAAATTGGTATTAAATTCGTTTTTCGGATATTATTGTATACAAAAAAAAAATGTTTTGCGAATTGCGTTTTTAACCATTTTTTTTTTAATTGTGTTGTACTGTACGACAGATTAATCAGAAATGTTAAAAATTTATAGTTGTTTTTTAATATTATAAAAAAATTTCAGCGTATTTCATAATTTTTAACCTTTAACATGTGCGACGAGATATTTTTTACACAAAAATGTTTTTAGTTTTAATATCCTTAAATAAATTATTTAAGCGTTAACGGTAAACCCAATTTTTTGTTAATTTTTTCTCGAACCAAAACAAATTTACCACAACACTAAAATTTACTTTAATTTTGCACAACTATTGCCCAAAAAAAAATTTAAATTTAATTTTTAATTTAATTTTAAGAACTCGGAAACTTACCTTATTAGTAATTGGATCTGTGACACCATCAAAGCTTACTAGTGGTGCTTTCGCAGCCTCGGCGGGTTTAATAATATTACCATTGAACACCGGAGTCAAAGAATCATCAGACACTTCATACTAAAAAAGCAATTAAAATAATTAAAATTTACTCCATATTTTAATGCCAAGAGGCCAAACCTTTATATCTAGCGCTACGCGCGGAATAAAGAACGCACTGCCAAAGAGATCCTCGTATATCCCATAATGATCGGCAATTAAACGCATATCATACTGCCTAGCACACTTTTTATATTCAGCACGAACTTCATCCAAATCAATTAATACTAAACAAAAAAAATTGAGTTTGCTACTATAATCGGCACAGAGTTTGCTTGCTTACGTTTATTGCTCCGCGCCAGCTTCTCAAATTCCTTGTTTGAACGCTGTGTTCTCAGGTGTTCCAATCGCTCTTGCAACTGCTTTGAACGTGGTGGCCTCAAACGTGGAAAACCGATGTTAATGCGTCTTATCAATTCAGGATCCTGCACGTTTTCCTCTACAATACAATAATTTTGTATGGTTACGGCACTGTAGCATGTTAATTGGACGAAGATTTGCTTGCTTACCCTGCAGTCTTTGTTCGAGAGTTTTTGCCACACCTGGTGGCTTGCCACGCATTGTGTGTCCAAAACGTACTGCTGCACAGATAGGTGTAGCTTGGCGTAAGCTGTTATTTAGAGTATTCGGTAATAATAAGTTATAAAAAGACATTTTTATGAATTAAATTCAGCACACAAGAAAAACCGTCCGCCTTAAAATATTTTGACATTTATTCAACAGCTGTTGCATGTATTCACAATAGCATGCATATAAGCGGGTGAGTTCGTTTAAATAGTTCTAATAATATATTTTCGGGTTTTGTCATGCGAGCTTGTCATAAATGTTAACGAAACAAGTGATTGCCTCAAAAAGATTTTAAAGTTTTTAATTGTATCAATATAAGATAGCCTTTTTGGTCCATACATTTTGCAAAAGTATTTTGGATCCATATTTGGAAAACGAAGAAATTGTAAAAACTGAATGCGCTACTCATAGAAATGTGATTTTGGAGGGCATTTTTTCAATAGTTTCAAATCGGATTTTTTAAAACTATCTAAGCTACTTGAAAATTAACTTCAGTATTTTGTGTTTATGTAAAATTCGTCGCTGAATAAATGTGAAATTAAAGTCAAAAACACTTCCCAAACAATACATTTAGTACATTTTCATAATTTTTCAAATCCATTCGTTCCACCCACGTACAAAAGAAAGCACCTTTTTTAGAATTAAATAATCCAGGATTGTGGGTAATTTAATGAAGTTCATTAAAAAACAAAAATTAAAATCGGAACATGTTTGCTCAAGAAATCATTTTTGTTTTGTGAGGTCGGATATTTGATATTTTTTAATTTGGTTTCTGCAAATTTGTAATTAAGTCCTTTTTCGTTGCTCTGTAAGGAAACAGTTTTTGATGTGTGTTTACAACTTTGAAAACAATCTGTTTTCCGCTTTCTAATGTGGATACTTTTTCATTGAATCTTGTGATCAAATTTATTGCCCTTTCGGCGGCTATTAGGATCCGAAATACCTTTGCAAAAAATGTCATCTTATCAATATGTTAAAGTAGATTTCTTTAAAAAACTAGTTTTTAGTGACGGACATTTTTAAAAACATCTTTGAGAGAGTACACAGCTAACACATCAGCAAACTCGTGTTTTGTTATCAAGCGAAAAAAAATTTACTTGTGAGAGAGTGGAAATTAATAATTTTTGACTACAGGCCAACAACAACATTTCAAACGCGCTTAGAACTAAGCGTACCGATGTGATAATGATTTTATTGTGGGTAAACATAAGGAAAAGCCACACTTAATAATATTAAAATTATTAATAATGATATGGGAAATGTTTAGCTTTCGTTTACGTTAACATAAGCTGCTTTAAATTTTTACAGGTAAATCTTAATAGCAGGATTCACATGATCCTTCATGTTGTCACGCCTGGTGTAATGGGCTTGAATTGGAAGCATTTCAAATTCAAGACAACATGTTGTCAGTCGGCTGTATCGAGCGTTCAAACAGTCAAATACGAGGCTTGTCCTACTGTGCGTAACAAAATGTGGGACCATGTAAACCCCGCTAATAGTATATGTGGCACGATTACGATGACTGGGCACGGTTGCCACCTTTGTGGGAAAAATCCCATTTGTGGTTATTTTTAATTGCCGTGGGAAATGGGAATTCCCATGGGATTTTTTAAGTGAGTGTGGTTTTTTTTAATTCACGTGGGATTTTTTTGTTTTGAAAGAATTATTTTTATTTTTCAGTTAATATATGCATAAATATATATACATAAAAGCGTATATTTTTCATATTTTGTTCATTGTCAAAATAGTCTTAACCCATCTATATGATTTTCGCAAGGAATTCGTTAAGATTTCGGTAACTTTAGTTTTGTGGAAAGTTCTCTCACTCTTGACATATTTACATGCATTAGAAAATATGTTTCAGTGAATTTTTTTTTTCTTTTTCTATTAATATACAAAATTGGTATATCTTAAAATTTATTTGTGATTGTCCCTTATTACGAGTTGCTCCCGACGTAATGTTCGCTGGTTATCAAACAACGAGTATCGAACGTCAAACCCTGCCGAAATGTTCGTTGTTCGTCGAATTTTCAGTCGAATAAAAAGTCAAGCAATAATTGTTAAAAAAATAAGAACTTCGTGATTGTGTTTTGCTTTTTAAAGACTAAAAACTAATTTGGAACTCTTTTTGTAAACTTTATACAGGTTTAAGGTGGATTAAACAAATATTTTTTATTGCATACTAAAAGACTTATTAAAACACAGACGACGAAATATTCTAGTTCTTTTTAATATTTTGTTTCATTGTTGACAACTTGTTGTGACTGTTTTATTTACAGTGGTAATTTTTAATAGAAAAGAGATTTTTTGTGGTTTCTTTTAATACTAATGGGATTTATCGTGGTTTTTTTTTATATACAAATGGGATTTTTCGTGGTTTTTTTTATTTGCGTGGAATTTTTGTGGTTACTTTAAATGTCCGTGGGATTTTTGTGGTTTTTTTAATTGCTATGGGATTTTTTTCAATATTATACCATGGGAATTTTCGTGGTTATTAATTTGAGGTGGCAACCGTGTGACTGGCCACTGCGATTTGAAAGTGTTTTTTGTTCAGAACAAAAAAAAATATGTTTGGTCCAACAAAAAACCGATACCTTAACTAGTTATCGAGTTATCGATTTAAAAAAGTTTTTCTTTGGTACAAGATATGTTTAATAAAATATCTATATCCTTACCATTATCAAATAGATATAAAAGATTGACATGCCATTTTAAAGATAATTAAATTATCTATTAGAAAAAAACAAATCAAATACATTTTAGCAATATATTTAATTTTATGAGCAGTTTTATATTATTTTTGTTTTTAATTAGTAATAAAATCGTTTTTTTTTAAATATATTTTATTTTTAAAGCCTAAAGATTTATTTTTCATTTAATATACATAAGTCCTTATTTGCTTTTTTGAGCTTACTCTAACTTTAATAAATTTGTTGCGAAGATCAACCATTTGATTAAATAAAATAGAAGCTGTTGGCCAAAACTAATCAGCCAAAAGTTTTAAACTTTTTCTACTTACTGGAAAATCCTATGTACTCAAAGAAATATTGTAGCAAAAATGTTGCATTAAGCACATTGGTTGATCCGCAAAATTTACCAAAAAAAATTCGCTTAAATCCACTAATTAGTTTTTTAAAAATTGTATTAACATAATTTATAGCAGAATATTAATATAACTACATATTTTTAATAAGGTTAAAAAAATCACAAAAAATATCAATTCAAAATCAACTAAAAGTATATACTAACTAGCTAAAACCCGACGCGTTGCTGCCACGCATCCTTGTCAATTGGTCATAAAATGATTTTAGTGAAACTGCATGTGTAAATTGAGGTCGAATACTGAATTCCGATGCTGTGCGACCTATAACTCAAAGCTATACGATAGCAAAAACTTGGGTTGTATGGAAGGTGCCACTCCCCCTTTTCCTAAGCCCATAAAATGTAATCAATGAAATTGCATGTGTACATTGAGGTAGAATACTGAATTCTGACACTGTGCGACCTATAACTTCAAAGTTCCATACCTATAACTTCTAAGTAATTTGCTGATATCGCAAATTTAAGGTAAACGTAAGAAGTCACTCCCCCTAAAAAAGCCATAAAATGTTATCAGTAAAACTGCCACGCCCCCTTTCAAACGCCCATAAAATGTTAACAATGAAACTGCATGTGTACATTTAGATCGAATACTGAATTTCGACGCTGTGTGACAAATGTATGTCACAGCTATCACTTCAAAGCTATTCGATAGCACAAATTTGGGTTGTATGGAAGGTGTCACGCCCATTGACAAATGCCATAAATTGTTATCAGTAAAATTGCATTTGCAAATTGAGGTCGAATACTGAATTCTGACGATGTGCGACCTATAACTCCATAGTTATTCCATATCGCAAAATTCAGTTGTATGGGAGGTGCCACTCCCCCTTGTCCAACGCACATAAAATGTTACCAATTAAACTATAAGTGTAAATTTACGTCGAATACTGAACTCCGATGCTGTGCGACCTATAACTCGAAAACTTCGATATCGCAAGTTTTGGTTGTGTGGTAGGTGACACTCCCCATGTTTAACTCCCATAAAATGTCATCAGTGAAAGGACATGTGTAAATTGTGGTTGAATACCGAATTTCAAGGCTGTGCGACTGTGCAATTTAATATCGCAAACTTTTTATATATTTTTTTTGGGTGGTAAAATGGGGTGTGGCAAATTTTTTCTTAGACCATCTCGTACTTGAAACAAATCCACTGCCAAAGTTTCAGCTCAATCGGATCAGAAGTTTTGAAGTCTTTTTATGTTTTTTGAAAGTAGCCGTATCTATAGTGTGACCACGCCCATTTTTAAAAAAGTTACTGACAGTTATCATACGAACTTAATTACCAAATTTTAGTTTAATACGACAAAACCCGTCTTAAATATAGCATTTTGTTTGATTTGTAGGTGGTAAAAGGGGGTGTGGCAACATTTTCCTTTTTCCTAAACCTTCGCGAAG
This sequence comes from Dichetophora obliterata, assembly GCA_963920525.1. Lineage (NCBI taxonomy): Eukaryota > Metazoa > Arthropoda > Insecta > Diptera > Sciomyzidae > Dichetophora > Dichetophora obliterata. The sequence goes on along the minus strand of OY986439.1, from coordinate 109,463,733 downwards.
CAATTACGAAAAAATCCGCAGAAAAAAGTATCCAATTAGGTCCAGTCGTTTTCAAGTTTTAAGCATCCGAACAAATCACGATCCATTTTTACCAGACTACGGCGAAGCAAAAGGAGAGTTATGTATGTTCATCTGTTCCACTCTCACCTTTAAAGTACTTATTATAATTTGACAAATGAGGTATCGTTGGAAGCGTTTTGATAGTCTTCTGGTTAATGGCTATGTGACGTCACATTTAATTTAATATGGCACCTTTTAGCGGACATAAAGTCATGAGCAAAAAAAAATTTCGAGATATCGTTGGAAGCTTTTAGATCGTTCGCTGGCTAAAGGCCATGTGACGTCACATAAAATTTAATATGGCGCCCTCTGGAGCGTTTCGTTGGAAGCGTTTTCTTCGTCCGGTGGTTAAAAGCTATGTGACGTAAAATTGAATTTAATATGGTGCCCTCTAGAGTACAGAAAGTGAACTAAACCACTAAATTCTAAAATACTTATCATATTTTGACAAATGAGTTATCGTTGAAAGCGTTTTACACGGCCCCTGGTTGAAGGCTATGTGATGTCACATTAAATAGAATAAAGCGTTCTCTAGAGGACAGAAAATTAACTAAACCCCTATCTTCTAAACTACTTATCATAATTTGATAAATCAGGTATCGTTGGAAGCATTTGTTTTAGTTCGCTTCTTATAGGCTTTATGACGTCACATTTAATTGAATGTGGTGATAAAAGGCTTTTATAGGACATAAAGCCATGCACTAAACAAATTTTTAAGTGCCATAATAAACATCTTTGTTTATAAATTATCATAAAATAATTAATTAGTAGTTGTATAAAAATTGTATGCACAAAATAATTTAAATAAAAAATAAATTCAAAAAACTAAAACCCGACTGCTAAAAAGCGCTCTCTAAAAAGTATGAAACAAGAAAACATGCTCACCTGAAATTTTTATGTACAAACTATTAATTTTTTTTATCTATTAAATAAATATCTTACACATAATATATTTTTGCATTTAATACTAATTTATAGTGATGTTTAAAAGATATCCGTGGTCATATGCCACCTACCCTAACAAAACAATACATTTTAACAGTAGTAAGCGATCAAAAGCTTTAGGGCAAAGTGCATTACACATCTTGAGGGCGACATATGACAGTATATATGAGGTGGCATACTACCACGTATATCGATAAAAAATATAAGTCAAAATTTGACTTTTATTTGTTTTATTAAAAATAAAAGTTAAAATATGACTTTAATTTTTTCGATCAAATATATGAGATAAAAATTGATTTTAATTTATTTAATCAAAAATAAAAGTTACATTTTTACATTTAATTTTCGATCAAAACTAACAGATAAAATTTAATTTTTATTTTTTCGATCAAAAATAACAGATAAAATTTAACTTTTATTTTACGATCAAAAATTAAAGTTAAAATTTTATTTTTCCGATCAAAAATAGAGATCAAAAATTTGACTGATCTATTTCTAATTAACTATTATCATAGTTTAAATTTTCAAAACATTTAAAAGAGTACATGTTTTATTTTTTTATACCTATATTCGTAACATTTTTGCACAGAGATTAAAACATTGCTATTGATCTTCATATCTTTGCATTGCATCGCTTAGTTGCTTATCATTGCACATCTGGTGTTCATTTATTTCACAAACGACTGGAACAGCGACTGCAAGCGGATGATATAGGAATAAAAATATGACTTTCACTTTTGATCGAAAAAATAAAAGTCAAATTTTAACTGTAATATTCGATCGAGATTATGTTGATTATGCATATAATTTTGTTGTACTGTTAAAAGATCTCTTGTATCTTATTGTACTAATTAATATCAAATAAATATGATATATGAAATGAAATGAAATGAGAAAATAACAGTCAAATTTTGATCTTTATATAAGATCAAAAAAAAATTAAAGTCAAATTTTAACTTTTATATTTGATCGAAATAAAATTGGCCAAAAAATAACGATTATTTACTGACTTTTTTAAAAAAATCAGATAAACTAAAATCATTAAAGATAATTATTCCTCAGCTAACAAGCATCATACTGCTATATTCAAATATCGAATAGACTTATGCTAAATTCACACTGAGAGCTAAATGCGCGTTTAGAGCATTTAATATATATATTTGTCCCTGTTACTCCTACAACGAGTATAAGGCCGTACGTAAATGTGGATTTCGTAAATGTGCATTTAGCTCTCAGTGAGAACATAGCATTACTCTTTAAATTTGACTTTTTGAATAGAAATTTCGAAAATAACTGCTATTTTGGGTCCCGGCTTTTTTGAAAAAGAACATAACCGCTACGGTCCCTGGTTAAAACTACTTCATTTTCGGCTTATGCTTAACCTTATGTCATATTAGTGCATAGGTTTAAAGCAATTGCATATCCAAAATTTTCCTTAAATAATAATCCAACAAATATATTTAGGTTAATCTAGCAACAGCAAAATCAAAATATACCCTTTTATAGTTATGCCAAAAATGTAATGCAACATTAAAACGTCAGCCTACGAATGCGTATGACTTCATTGTATTCATATGTTTGCAATGACTTAACAGGAAATTCAAGCCATTTTATAAGGCATTAATTATGGTAACCTTAACTGAAGTGACATCAAATGCTTTTTTTAGTAACGATGGCGAATCATGAAAATCGACAAGCAAATCACGTATGCCGATTTGCTCTTATAGCCGAGAACTATGAAAGAGGGCTTAGTTATAATAATTTTGAATAAAGAGGATTTGAATTTAAAATTGTTTTTAATTTGTAATTGCGAAAGAAGAAGAATTGTTTTAAGTAACCATTATACATATTTAAACCCTTCGGCATAAAAAAAAATTATCAGTATTGAAATAAATTAAAGTGATGACGTCTAATTAAGCAATATCTAATTAAGCAAGTTAGTTACTTCGGCAAACAAAAAATTAATTAAAATTAAAATTGAACGAATTCTATATGGAGCGAAACATCGATGGCAGACATAAATCATCAGCCAGTTTTTTTTTTACCAATGAAGATATCTCATCAGCAGCAACACCAATTTTGGCGTTAAAATGATGAAAATATTTCTATGTTAAAGCATTTGCCATGCTCAAATCAATACTGAGGAAGGCAAACATGCAAACATGTCTACACATGTGCACACATCTCCATACGTAGGAATGTTTATCGTCGATGAACTTGTTACAATTTTTAATTAGCGTTTGTTTGCTGCCGTTAACTGAGCTTGTTTAAAATTTGCTATCTACATTTATATATGTAGCTGTATATACATACATATGTGACTGTAGAGGCTCAAATAAATTTATATACAATATACGTCCCAGTATTTGTATCTATTTATATTTCTATTTTTCCATTTCCTAACTCAGCTAAGCTTTGCACAAATGTGAAGCAAGTATTCGGTTAAAAAAGTTGCCTAACTCAAATGGCAAGAACTTACATTTTATTACGACTTATTTGTATCTTTTTTTAAGTACAAGATTTACTTACTTAAAAATATATATATTTTCTTTTTTCAAATAGTATAAATTTATTGTTGATAAGCATTGTTATATAAATACCAAACTCGTTTTTATAATTAAGACCTTATAAACAGACGTTTTAAAGCGAAAATGAATTTCTTATCAACATTTTTTTTTTCTAAAAACGAAAATAAGTTACTTTTTCACTTTGACCATAGCTGATTTTTATCGCTATTGTACTTGATAAACTTGCTTGTGTATTGGCCAAATAGTTTACTATTAAAGTTTGCTTAATCATGGCTATTTACAGCTCAAAATGGTAGCAGGTGCCTTTTATGACATTTTGTAAAAAAAGGTTAGTCATCCTTTTTTTTGTGTTAAATGCTGTTTTGACGTTTCATTGAAAAATATGGCAAAACATTTTTAAGTAGGTTCAAATGTCTGTATGTAAAATAATGTGTCCTGTGTGGGTGCAGAACTGGATTGTTGAGGTAAAGCAGCTCATAATAGTTGGAAAACTTTAAATTATAATTTTAAAATTTTTTAAATTAAGGCAGCATAAAAACATGGCTGCACAAGGTGTTTATGACTTGCCCTAGTAGTATGACGTAAATTAATGGTAAGCTGAGTAAAATATCACATATTTTATGATCGTGCCATGGATCGAACAACAAAAGTTATTTAAAACATTCGACACTGTTAAAATAGATCTTCTCTTCTTTGGGACTAAGAAAGAAAAATTTCAAGTTGTTGAAGTTTCAATTCTTTTATCTTATAAATATGTTCAAACTTTCGATAAGCTTTTTGCAAGGTGTTTGATAATGATTAAGCAATCTTCTGTACCAAATTGGTTCACTGTTTTTTAGATACGTCCAGTATTATTTCATAAGCTTAAAAACAAATAAAAAACTTTTAATTTAGTAGAAGTAGGAATATGTACATATTAGATATCGTTAATAGTGTCCGACCGAATATTCGGTTTCGGTTTCGGTTACAGCCAGTTTCGGCCATTTTTGTCAGTTTCGGCCAGTTTCGAATAACCGAAACTAGCCGAAACTTTTGGTAAAAAATTCTTGCATCAGTCATTTAATTAAAATATAAAAATATTTACAACGCATTGTACAAAAAATATTAATTCGTCTATAATTTGATTTCTCGTGTTAACTCAAAACATTTAGGTTAATTTTATGCATTCGATACTATCATTTTCAATTCGATCATCACTATTGCAATTACTATTAAAGTTTTATAGGTACTAAAGCCAAAATTTGATAATAAAACTTCCGAACGATTTCCTTGTGTATGTAATAAAGGAAAAGAAAACGAAATATTTTTATTTTTATAATACTAAACCTTTGAAAAAAAACAAAAATACTTTGTTTTGTAGTTCTATATGTATTCTAAATGTACATTTTAGGTGCATACTATTTTGTGTGTGTACTGAAGATATAAATTATGCAATGCTTTTGTAATAAGGTAAGTTACCCAAATAAGGCCAACCCAACGGTTTTTACCAGACAGAAGAGAAAGGAGTTTTTTTAAACTTATTTTTGCAATTTTGTATTTTTGTTTATTCAATTCGTTTTTCAAAAACATAAAAATAAAGCATGAAAAAGTAATAAATATATCCAGCTCAGAAGGTTTTAAAAAGGTCTGATTTTTGCCATATTAGGACCACCATGTCTAAATAAGGCCCAATATATAACGGTTTTAGAAACATAACAAAACAGTCAGAAAATAATAAAATAAAAACACATGTTGTTATTACAAATGCTGGTTTACATTTATACTAAACATAAATGCTATTTATAGCTTTTTTTTATAAAAACTTTTTCGAAAAAATACTTTTATTGCCAAAAGTTCATTTTGAAAATTGAAATAAAGTTACTCTGGCTTTTTAAAGAAAATTTTGGTAATTTGCTGACCTTTATAGTTGAGGGCTTTCTTTTTCGTAGTTTTTTCTGCCAGGTAGATTTAGGAGTGGACATGAGATCGGAAAAAGAAAGCCGGAAAGAAAAAATGTTTGGGCTTTTTAGGCGCTCTCAATATAATTTCATTAATCAAGGTTTTCTCGGAATACACCACAGTTAGATTTGATCAATTAACCTTTTTGTTTTCGTTAAAATACCTCTCTTGATTTTTAATTCAAAGCTGGACATAGGCAATAGTTAATTCGTAGAATAACGAACTTTTACTGCGAGCACAATATTACATCAACCACGTTGTTGACGCTACCACTGACTTCGTTCGACTGTCACTCGCTTCACAGATGCGCAATCGAAGTAATTTTTTTGCATCATGATGCAAAAAATCATTTTACAGGGAATGCAATAAATGTGCGTATTAGAAATCGGGCCTTATTTAGGCTTGGGCCTTATTTGGCGAAGAGATCTTAAAACATAACAAATTATCTCATTTATTATTATAGTAAACTTCAATTAATTATTATAAATTTTAATATTCAAATAATACTTTTTTTTATATTGAATTTTTTCATGTGTATGAAAGTACTTTTGTTTCCTTTTAATAAAAAAAAAAGTATAGCAGTTAGGGGACTGCCGACCGAAGCGAAAACCTATATATAAAATTTGAGTATTCCCTGGAAGACGTTGTCCTGCCACGGACCGCCTTACTGCTTTATAAGAATTTTCATGCTAATCGGAAAAAATTTTGTATTTTCACCCCCTCAGCCTTTGATTATTTCTTTCAAAATATTTTTTATTCAGAAAGCATTTTAATTTTATAATTACTTATAATTTTGTAGAGCTGTAGCTAAAATAAAATACATTTTCTTTTTTTTTATATATATGATATTTTGTTTAATGGGTCTTGAATTCTCTTTTAATGCTTACATTTGAGATCTTGCTACAAGGAAAACAGAAAACAAAGCAAGCAAAGTGCAGTTTATTTTCTGCCCCCAATTTGGTTCATCCGTACATCCGGTTCATCATTACTGCACATTATTTCCATCTTTTATCATTTCATTATATTTTAAATTATGGGTTTTAATATAAAAAACAAAGAAAGCATAAACAAAAATATAAATTAAACTAATTGAAATAATTAATATACACTTAAAATATGTATACCTACATAAAATTTTTATTTACATAAATTTCATTGAATTTCATTTACATTATTTTCACTGTTTGCGTCATTAATCATTGCATTATATTTTTAAAAAAGATACTATAGGCTTATGGTAGCAGAAATAAGAAACAAAAAATTTTTGGACGATGCAGTCCCACTCATGATAAAATTATTATTAGGTAGCCTTGACAACTACTTATTTTCTCACGAGCTGGGACCATCGAACTTCAAACAAAAGAAAACAATATAAAATGCGTGTGTCACACACATTGGCAGCTTTCAGCGGAGTCAATAGTTGGCAACTGTTTTTTTTTTAAATTTGAGTGAGAAACCTTTGCAATTAAATGATCCATTCACAACAGGTGACTCCTCTGAATGCGGCCAATGTGTGTGACACATGTTCTCTATTTTGTTTTCTTTTGTTTGACATTCGATGGTTGAAACACGAAATGTCACTCCTACCTATTACTTATTATACCATGGTTCCAGTCAGAGAATATTCTGGTGACATTTATAAAACTACAAATGTTTTTATATTGGTCATGAAACTCAAATACACGCTCTTGGATATGGGCTACCAGGCACTCAGCAAATGCAGCAATCATGGCAAAATTAGACAAGGTAGTGTTAGGGCATAGAGCCGGTGACCGAAACTGGCAAAACGAAGTTGACATTTCATACAAAATCTGCAACCAATGAGAATGCAATATGAAAGCAATAATTGGCAAATATATCAAAATGGATGAGTTTGACAGTTATGGTCACTTAGACAGAAAACACAATCAGCCCTAACACTACCTTATCTAGTTCTACTACCATCAATTAGTTTATCTGCTGACAAATCGTTCCTTCATAAAGAAATCATGAAGGATACCCTGCAGTTAATGGCACTAGTACAAAACTAGTGATTTCACTAGCCCCTTGGTAGCCAGTACTAGTTCCACTTAAATCTACCTTCTTTGTATTTAACTGGCGAATTTTACACGAGCATGTCATAGGAAGGGCTCAATTGCTACCTTTTACACACTCATTCCCTAGTTATTTCACTAGTCATGAAGTGCTAGCTTTTTTGCTAGTTGATATTGACACAATAAAAAAAAAACAAGACAGAGTGACTGATATTCTTTATTCAATATATTTATACCTTTTCATAACGATATTTTATTTATGTTGCTCAACGAAACTGAAAAGCTTTATATGTCATGTTTTCTCGATTAAGTCACTTCGAAGTATGAGCTCGTGAGAATAAATTTTATGAGTCAGTCCAGACTTTTAAAAATAAACAAGAAACAGTCGAGATTGAAGTTGATTGAACTGACCCTTTTATGCATTACCTTGGGTCAAAAAAGTAGCTAGTGCGTAAAGAACTATTGATGTACCTAGCGTGAATGAGCTAATTGATACTTTCGATACTGGCGGGTATTTACTGTTTTTCTGTCAATGTATATGTAGATCTGTAGCTGAACTAAAATACATTTACACCAACAATTACCAAGCAAATCTACTACAACGACGAACAGAGAAGAACAGTATCACATCGGTTGCGAAACTATGTTTTGCTATGTTTTTTGTTTGCCTGGTAGCAAGATCTCAAGTGTAGGCATTAAAAGAGACTTCACGGCCAGTCCATGGTGTAAGAAAACCAGGTAAGCTTTTGACAACACCATGAATTTCTTTGCTTCTCTCAAAAAATTGTGAGCGAAACAGCGGAACTGTTGATAGTTGTCAAATTGTGTTATTTGTTTGAGTTGCTAGATGATGTGCTTTAGATTTTATTGTGCGAATTAAATATAAATAAATATTAAATGCAATTAATTGTGCCGTGTTGTGTTGACAAAAAGTTATTGCAGTTGTCTTCGCCGATTTGCCAAGTTTGTCATTGAATGTTTTGGCCATTTTATCAGAAACGTGTGCTGGAAGGTGCCGCCGACATGAAGCTTTGGCCAGCATGCAAATTGTCTTGCATTCACATTGTTTTTTTTTTGCATAACGCACAGCATCTCATATATTTTTTACATTTTTCCATATCACTTTATTCTCGTTTTAATCTCAGTAAAAATCTTATAAACTTGCAGAAAGACACGAATTTAACAAAATTCGTTTTCATTGCAATTCACCATCAGCCGTTTTTGACAAGAGCGAGGAAACATAATTTTATCATTTTGAGAAAGAAGTGTCAAACTCACTAGCACCTCTATTTCTTACACCATGGGCCAGTCAAACAAAAAACAAATATCAAAAATTTTAAATTTATTTTATATAAGCTAGCTCGCGGCTCTATTTTATTCACAAAACAAAAACAAAAATTATGCACTGAACACATTCACGACTACACGACATTACGACTCGACATGAAGAAAGAGTCAACAATATGGAAAAATTATACAATTGTTTCATTCTTGCATACACGAACCCTTATATTTGCGCTGCTGTCGCCCGTCAGGTTAGAAATAATTCTATACCGGCGACAGCAACATTGCAATGTAGCTGCGACATTTTCACCAAATTCACTTCCATAAGATAAGCATGTAAAATAATCTTTTGTCGCGTTGTAAAGTCGTTGCCGTCTTGAATGTGTTGAGTGCATTAAAACCAGCTCGATTTTTAGCTCTATTTTTGATCTTAAAATGCTGCCAAGTTTCAAGCATTTTTTATCAAAACGAACATAGTTGGCAAATCTAAATAACTATTCATTTTCGTATTTTGACGTTTCACCGCTCAATGGGCGTTTTGGTATTGCTGTTTTCTTTTGTTATTGTTCTTAAAACAGCTGTTTTAACTGCTTTATTCTGTATAACGAAAATGCACACTAACGACAAGCAAGACACGAGAAGCAATAGAATTTCGTATAGAAAAAAGTATTGCTTCTCGTGTCTTGCTTGTCGTTGGTGTGCTACTTCGTGATACAGAATAATGCAGTAAGACTGTGGTGACAAATTGTTATAAAGTTGAACTATCGTTATTTTACTGAGATTTGGTCTGATCTAGTACCACGGGAATGCAGCTAATGTTTCGCAGCGGAGCAAAGGGAGGGGAAAGAACGATGCATCAGCAGAGGAACTTATTGATGGTTGCTTGCTACATTTGCTGAGCGCCTGGTAGTCAAGATCCAAGTGCGTCATTTAAAAACCTACTGCCTGTCTGTACTGATGACGAGAGTTAATCGGAAAATTACGATGACGCAAACCAAAGATTTACCCTCTACCAAAATCGTTCAACGCGCCTAAAGAAGTTTTCACTTCAAAAAACTATTTGTAAAAACTTAAATTTTCATATTAATAACCAGTTTCGGTTTCGGTTTCGGCCAAAATTCCGGTTTCGGTCGGACACTAATCGTTACACGCAGAAAAACCTTCTGATTAAAAAGTATCCGAAATTTCCCATTTAAGCAAGCCACGCTTGAGATATTAGCTCTGTTTGTTATTACTTCAAATAACTATAATAATGGCCCATATGAATAAAAAGTAGCATCTTCAGTAATTTGTAGTAACTACCAAAAAGTAAAGTACTACAAAAAAGCTAGCATTCGGTAGGAATAAAAACTTTCTTCGAAATTTAATGACTACTAATTTCGAAAGTAGCATATACTACAAAAATTTTACATTTGTTTGTCGCAGATGGTTAATTTTAATAAAGTGCGCGCAATTTCTTTGATATGGAAGCAGAATTTTTACAAATGAGCTTTGAGGATGATGACGGCTATGAGGAATCCAGATCTGTGCTCGAAGCATCTACTCGTAGCGTCAGCGATTTTCTATTTGCATCGGCAATAGAAAAATGTGGACGTGTGCTCCTAAAGAAGGACCAAACACCAGTAGTGAGATCCCAGAAGGCTCTGGCGCTAAAAGAAGTAGCGGACTTTATATTGCTTACAAAGGGCATTTCTACAACCGACCAGCAACTTTAAAAAAATTTAACATCATGAAGGCAAGAGTGAAGTCCAAAACAGATAGAAACAGAACAGAGAACCGCAAAAGTGATCTTAACGCTGGTGAAAAGTTGTTCTTGGATATCCTTGGAAATGAAGACAATCCCAGTGCTTTTAAAGTCAAACGTAAGTATTTGGTGGTCCTAAGTTGTAAGGGGCAAATAAACTAATAAAGTTTTCAAATTCAACCGAAAAAAACGAAGAAAAGGCAACGACAATTGATCTACAGCAGCTTGTTCTGAAGAGGCAGTTATAAGTTTTTGACGCACAAATGAATATGCTTACAAAATTGGTTGCAGTACTAACCAAAATTGATCGTCTTGTTGACTTAAAGACAAATGAAATTTAAAACTATGGAATGACTCAAAGAACATCACATGATTTCACTCACCAATTTTTTCACTTTGTTTTTAAGGTATGAACTGCGGTTCAAACCCACAAAAAGAACGTTTTTAAAAGTGCTGTAGCTCAGTCGTTTTTCAATATATCAACTTTGGGGTTTTTTTTACGTGAAAGTAGACGTAAATTTTTTAACTTTTTCCGTACTTGTTTGTGTTTCTATGTTTTTTTATTTCCCCTCTAAAATTTTTTTGAACCGCAGGTCATACCTTATCTGACATTTATTACTTCCAATCGGATTGTTGCATTTCTTGGAGTTTTGCATAGTTTTTATGGGCGTAAATATTGCAATATTTTTGTTATTTTTGTAAATTGTTTATTTACTTGTATAAAATGAGTATTTTAACGAATAAATAAAATACTTCTTCTAACTGTGAGATATAATTTATTTTAACCGTTGCAACCCCAAGGTCCCCTGTTCGCTGTAGGCAAGAAACGCTGTAATGCAAATTTAAAACGCGAACAGTTTCTGCACGAAGCTCGCATTCGAGAACAGGTTCTTCTCTGCCCCAAAGGGAGCAAACATTTTTGGTCATTTCATTTTGGACATCGTCATCGATTCCAGCTCTTTTAAAAGGTGACCAAATCTTCACTGTCTCGGCTGATAAAGCGAACCTATTGGCTAGATTGTTTGCACAAAATTCCACTCTCTCGGATAGAAATCAGCCACTGCCCTTTGTTGAGGGTGGATCTTCTGCAATGCAGGATATATGCTTTCGAACGGGTCCTAACAAATCTCAACGTAAACAAAGCCTCTGGTCCTGATGGCATACCGCCAATTGTGCTAAAAATGTGTGCTTCTTCGCTGGCTCGGTCTTTGCGCAACCTTTTCAACATCTCCTACAGAACAGGAATATTTCCATCTTGTTGGAAGGTGGCAAATGTCCAGCCGGTACCTAAAAAGGGTGATGCCACGAACCCTGCAAACTACCGACCCATTGCGATATGCTCTTCACTTTCCAAAGTTATGAAGAGCGTAATAAACTTCAACGTTGTGAACTATCTAGAGCACAACCAACTACTCAGTGACCGTCAATATAGTTTCCGTAGGACTCGCTCTACTGGTGATCTTATGGCGTTCTTAACCGAAGAATGGAATAAATGCGTTCACTTTTTCGGCGAGAGTAGGGTTGTTTCTCTGGATATTTCTAAAGCGTTCGACCAAGTGTGGCATAAAGCGCTCGTGTCAAAACTTATTGCATACGGTTTTGATGGTAGCTTTGCTCGATGGATTACGTGTTTCCTCAAGGACAGAACGATTCAAGTCGTAGTTGACGGTATTTCGTCCGAGGAGCACGCCATTAATGCAGGAGTACCGCAGGGTTCAGTTCTATCGCCAACCTTTTTTCTGGTTTTTATCAACGACCTTCTGTCGTTGACGCATAACCCAATACATTCGTTTGCGGACGACAGCAGCATTTGTCTGTCATATTCATTTAAAAAAGGCCCAAGCTCTATGGAGATTCAGAGAAAAAGGCAAAATATGAATGACACACTCCTAAACGATTTACAAAAAAAATCTCCGAGTGGGGTCTTGCTAATGGAGTAGAGTTCAATGCAAGCAAGACTCAGTGCTGCCTGTTAACCCACAAGCGGATAGATTTCCCCTTAGCACCCCTCAATATGAATGGTGTGGATCTTGTGGAATCGGCTGCTCTTGACGTTCTGGGCATATCGATCAGACAACGAGTATAAATTATACCAAGAGAATTCTTCATCCAGCCTTCCAACTTCGTTCCAGACTATCAGCCATCCACCGACAGAAAAACCAAAACAATGACAGCCAACGAGTTTTTGTACTCGTTACTGACGCTCAGCAATGAGAACAGATTACCAATCTATTCTTTGCTGTGAGTAATAAGAAGTAAACATGAAAATGAATACGACAAGTAACGAAAGAAGAAGAAAACAATATTATAAGTATGTATGTGAATGAAAATGCAACTTCTATTTGCCACAACTTTTACAGCTTATTTTTTTGTGTTAATTTTTGGGATCTTCTTGTGTTTGACGAATTGATGTTGTTTCTAGCTGGACATTGTTGTTGCGATTTTATTCTAGCTAGATTTTGGTTGCATCTGCAAATAATAATTTTTTCATTAGCCGAATAAAAAGACGGAATTCAGATTCGGCTAAAGAAATAATTATTCTTTAATAAGGAGTTGCAAATATGTTTTTTTTTCATGAAGAGAAGAAAATTGCTTGTTACCCATTTGCATTAATGTTGTTGAAATGGTTTTTATGTAGGTATTTTATTAAAAGATACCAAAGTTACAAGCAGTCATGATTTTATTTTAAGAAATTTATTTAAGAATATGATTTCATTTTTTATTAAAATGTCAATTTTATATATACATAGTATAGAATAGTATAGATATATATTAATATTATATTCATTATTATATACACATATACTTCTAATTTTATTAGTATTCTTATTAGGTTATATTAAACCACCAACAAAAATATACATACCTGCCCAATCAGAAAACCCTGCAAGCATAATCAAAAGTATATTTTGATTCAATTGCAATATATTTAAGAATTCCATTTCGTTATATTAAGACAAATGTCTTAATAGATTTTATGTTGAAATGTATATAACTATTCTTATATAATAAATTTTTATATTCTTTTTTTATCACGTAATTTCACATTTGTTAGAAGCATAATCAAAAGCCAATTTATAACATTCGATTTCATATTGAAGCAACGCACGTTGGAAGCACCCTGGTCAGCAATTATTGCTCTCAAATTGAATCCGCAATTCAATATTGAATTAACAACACCCAAAAGTGTAACTTTTAATTCCTCCGCTGGAAAAATAGAAAAAATTTCATGTTGAAGTTGAAAAGTTAATTAAAGTTAAGATCAATTCCAATTAAAATTTAATTTCAATCAAATTAATCAATCAATCAATTTCAATTTAAAGTTAAGATCAAAGGTTAAAGTAAAGTTTAGTTTACTTGAAACTTACCCTGCATTCCTCCTGCTGTACAATAAAAGCTGTGGACATATTTCCAATTGTCCATCAGCCCTTTCACCATGAACGTTAGCATTTTTGAAGCAAGATCTGGCATTCTCTTGCCGTGACCCAAATCTGCGAAGCCATCCACCTGGTCCTGCAGCAGATTATATTCAAGTTCCTTGCGTAGGATCACTTCGTCGAATAACAAAATGCAGTTTCGGGACTGCGCACTCATATTATTGGCCAATTTTTTCAAATGAAACTCCATTTGCTCAGTTATCCCGGGCATTATGGTTTTCACCGGCCGCCATCTCCATAGAGATGCAGGGCTTGGCAAATTAAATTTGAGTTGGGTTCTAAGAAATTTGAAGCATTTCGTTGATTGAAAGTTTATCGCTTGCAGAATCTCCCGCTCCACTTGAGAGTACTCTCCCACTTTCTCTTTATTTGTGATAATCCTGGCAAATATATTTGCATAGTCTTCGCTTTTCTCTACTTTTCTTATTTGTTCTGCAGAGTTCTGCAAAGCCAGTATTTGCTCCTCAAGAGACTTAATTTTGTTGAGAAGTTTCTCTTGTGTTTTTTCATGCAAAATGTCTTTTTGCATTTGTGATGTCTTGAGGGCTAGTTTCTCTTTTTGATAAAAGTGTGCATTTTTGCAAAACTTGTAGCAATTGTCGCAAAATTGCTTTTCAGGTTCAACATTTTCCACATTTGCATGATTTTCATTTAAAACATCAAAAGCATGTGGAATTCCATAAACTGGAAATGCTGTACTTTTTAATTTGATGTTTCCGACATCGGATGGACGGAAGTGCGCCTTGCAAATAAATAATTTTTTGCGTGGATCACCCACCAAGCCGCAAACTTCAATCCATTGCTGGCGTTTAATTGGGCACTTCGGGAATTGGTAAATTGAGGTTCTTCTGGAATCATTGGAACACTCAGCAATAGAACAATTGTTCCATTTTTCAATCATATTGCATTTTAGCTGCGGTAAATGCAAATCTTCACCATTGTGACCTTTATTTTAAATGAAATAATATAACAAAGAAATATTATAATTCTGCCAATAACCTACTTATCTATAGTAACAAAACAAATTTTCTGTTTGTTTCCTTGGCCTTTAATAAATTTTTCGACTAACTGTAATTTTGCTATTATA
This sequence comes from Dichetophora obliterata, assembly GCA_963920525.1. Lineage (NCBI taxonomy): Eukaryota > Metazoa > Arthropoda > Insecta > Diptera > Sciomyzidae > Dichetophora > Dichetophora obliterata. Next base: position 109,448,677 of record OY986439.1, on the reverse strand, counting down.
ATAATTTTAATTTTTATTTTAATTATAATGACAGTAATTTAATTAATTTTAATAACGACGATATTCAAAATTGTAGAAATTTCTTTTTTACAAAGCCGAATTATCCAGGTAGTGTTGATAGTTTTTGTTACAAACGAGCTTTCAATCGCCCATTGTCAATAAGTGAAAACAACATCACGAACTGAAAAGCTTCTGAAAAGCACAAATCACATAGGATTTTTTTACATCTTGCATGATTTTAAATTTTTATTTGTTTATTTAAACGCACAAAAATTCTTAATAGATTTTTATGATTTTAGTTTTCGACGCTTGCTTTCTTTTTCGCGTTATTTCACTAACAGCTGTTATTGACAGGCTATGTTTTCTTTTAGAGAGAAAATAAGCAGTTATCAACAAGACCTGGATAATTCTGTCATGTGTTTTTCACACAGCTTTTTAATAAAAGTTCAATAAAAGCACTTCACAAACATAGTTTTAACTGTACCGTTGGGCTAGTATATATATATTGGTATTTTTTTTTTTTTTTAAAAAGGCCCAAGTTATATTTACTCAAAAAATTACTCAAAAATTATTTTCTCAGTTTTATGTAAATTACTCAACATTTTTAACTCACAATTTCACTTTTTAACTCTTTAAATTTTTAGTTCACATATTTTAGTTCACATATTAAATATAATAAAAAACTTTAAAACACTTACCAAGATTTTCTGTTGGAATAGCACCGATTTTCAAGCGCATTTGTCCAATGCAGGAACGATCGAAATGTCGGCTGCATAATTTCAAATATTCATCTATAGATGTTTCCTTAATTTTGAGGTTATTGCACCATTTTTTTAGCATCAAAGTATCACTCGGAAAGATATACAGATGTATATCTGTCGAGGTTTTACCTTTGCAGTCCGTTACAATGCAATTGTAAGACACGTTTGCCATAATGTTTTTGATACAAAAGTTAGTGGTTTTTAAAATTTTAAATACAGAAATTTTCTGGGTTGTTTTGAAAAAAACAGATGGGGGGTAAGACTAGTTTTAATAAAAACACTTGGTTGAAAAAATACTATTTTAAAATAAAACACTGTAGGCATAAAATGCTCGGAATTAAGATCAAAAACACAAAAAACACAAAGGGCACGAAAGACACAAAGGACACTTGGACGACGTTATCTCGATAGTACTAGGACGTAAAGAGACCGAAAAAGCATAATGCAAGCGCATAAATAGGAAAATAGTTAATTTTTTTACAAAATTCCCCGAATTCATGAAGCTCACTTCAATAAACTCCCACCCTACAGTGTGCATATGTAACTTCGAAATCGAATGTTATAAATTGGCTTTTGATTATGCTTCTAACAAATGTGAAATTACGTGATAAAAAAAGAATATAAAAATTTATTATATAAGAATAGTTATATACATTTCAACATAAAATCTATTAAGACATTTGTCTTAATATAACGAAATGGAATTCTTAAATATATTGCAATTGAATCAAAATATACTTTTGATTATGCTTGCAGGGTTTTCTGATTGGGCAGGTATGTATATTTTTGTTGGTGGTTTAATATAACCTAATAAGAATACTAATAAAATTAGAAGTATATGTGTATATAATAATGAATATAATATTAATATATATCTATACTATTCTATACTATGTATATATAAAATTGACATTTTAATAAAAAATGAAATCATATTCTTAAATAAATTTCTTAAAATAAAATCATGACTGCTTGTAACTTTGGTATCTTTTAATAAAATACCTACATAAAAACCATTTCAACAACATTAATGCAAATGGGTAACAAGCAATTTTCTTCTCTTCATGAAAAAAAAACATATTTGCAACTCCTTATTAAAGAATAATTATTTCTTTAGCCGAATCTGAATTCCGTCTTTTTATTCGGCTAATGAAAAAATTATTATTTGCAGATGCAACCAAAATCTAGCTAGAATAAAATCGCAACAACAATGTCCAGCTAGAAACAACATCAATTCGTCAAACACAAGAAGATCCCAAAAATTAACACAAAAAAATAAGCTGTAAAAGTTGTGGCAAATAGAAGTTGCATTTTCATTCACATACATACTTATAATATTGTTTTCTTCTTCTTTCGTTACTTGTCGTATTCATTTTCATGTTTACTTCTTATTACTCACAGCAAAGAATAGATTGGTAATCTGTTCTCATTGCTGAGCGTCAGTAACGAGTACAAAAACTCGTTGGCTGTCATTGTTTTGGTTTTTCTGTCGGTGGATGGCTGATAGTCTGGAACGAAGTTGGAAGGCTGGATGAAGAATTCTCTTGGTATAATTTATACTCGTTGCATCAATTGTATTTTAAATTTTTGCTACATACTTTTGTTAATCGCTGTATACTTTTAGGAACTTTTAGTACAGGGTGGTTACAAAGAAACAGCGGTTTTTATCATGCTGGTTATGTGATAATACTGTTTATACCAAATGTGTAGGCGTGACAGGCCGAGTTGCGGATTGTATTGAGGAAGGTAAAGGGTTGCGTTGGTCTTGAGAGAAATGTAGATTGGCTGACATCAACTTCTACAAGCTTTTTAAGCAGACAAAGCAATGCTTCTCTGAAATAAGTAAGGAAGTTTCTTCGCTTTCTGCGAAATTTTTTAAGTACCAGTCTCTTTTCAACGATTTTAAATATATTGAAGAGTCAATTTCTTCACCCAAAAGGCAAAAAAAACACATGTCTTTGCGTAGTAAGCAAAAAACTGATTCAACTCCAACTCTACATTCTTCTGTACATGACATTGCTGATGACATGGACATTGGTGGTATAACAGCCCCTCCACCTATTTCAACTTCTACTTCGAATACAGCAAACATATCGATTTCTGCTCCTTTGCCAGTGCTGGCACCTCCACCTTCATTGCCAGTCAGCATGTCTTATACCCAAACTGTTTCTCTTTCACCAACTTTGGTTGATTCCCAGGTTGTTCCTCTTACTTCTCAGGTTTCTGTTCCACCTAAGCCAATCATTGCATTTCCACCAACTAAATCAATCTTTGTTTCTCGCTTAGCTGCGGATACAACAGAGGTTGATATAGATTTTTTCATTAAATCAAAGTTGAATTGTTCCTTGCATCTTTCGGTTCATAAATTCAAATATTCAAATGTAAGATCGATTACTCCTTTTAGATTAACAGTTCCTGAAAATTTATTTAATTCTAGAGTTGATGTAAACTTTTGGCCGCCAAGCACAATTGTACGCGAATTTGAATTTAAAAGCAATCCAAGACCGGTAAATGTTGGACATTTGCCACGTCCCCGAAATAGCCCTGAATCTCATCCAAAAAACGATTAATAAACCGCAAGTCTAAATTAGAGCTTGTGTGCCAAAATGTCAGGGGTCTTAACTCCAAACTTTCCGATATTTTCATAAACAGTTTTGATTTTGAATATATTATTATAATTTTTACAGAGACTTGGCTTCGCTCTAATATCTTAAATTCTGAAATAATGTGCAATAAATATCAAATTTTTCGTAAAGATCGTCATGATAAGATCGGTGGTGGTGTTTTGATAGCTGTTCAAAACTCGCTTGTATCTGAAGAATTGACAATTCTTGACACCAGTGACATTGAGTTTATTTGTGTTGCAGTTAAATTAAATAATAGCATTATTTATGTTACCTGCTCTTACATTCCTCCTAAATGTGACTTAACAATGTATTTAAAACACTTACACGCCATCGAAAAAGTTCACAATTTGTTAAAAAATAAAGAAGTTCTTATTGTGCTGGGTGATTTTAACCTACCTTTTGTGACTTGGAGATCGTCTGACGATTCTTCATTTCTTACTCCTGTTTCCAACAGTGATTGGATAAGTAATTTCTTAGATAAGCTGTCTGATCTGTGTCTTCAACAAGTCAATGATATTTTAAATATAAACCACAGAACCCTAGACCTTGTATTTGTAGATAGATGCACTACTGTTAATCTCCATTGTTCGAATACCGTATCTCTTCCGGAAGATGTACATCATCCAACTCTTGAAATAACTGTTTTACTCCCCCACGAAAAAGAAGATAAAGTAACTGCTGATGCGCGAAATACAAAAGTTTATAATTTTAAGAAAACGGACTATGTAAAACTTAATTCCTTACTTTCGCAGACTGATTGGTCTCCAATTTTAACTAGCGGAACATCATATTCATATTATGACGTCATATCTTCTGTACAATTTTTCAATGATACTCTGCAAAGGTGTTTCTTATTGTCCGTCCCAAAAAAAAGGTGTTTCTCCAATCCTTTAAGTCCACCCTGGCTAACAAATGATCTAAAGGCACTTAAAAATGTAAAAAATCGTTTTTTTTTTTAAATATAAAATATCTGGTTCTAGTTTAGACTTTGCTTCCTATTTTTCTTGTCGTTATAGATATCAATTATTAAATAAACAATGCTATTCTGCTTATATAATTAACATAAAATCTCAATTCAAAGATGATCCAAAACTTTTCTATAGTTTTGTTAACTCAAAACGTAAAGCCTCCAGCTTTCCACCCCTTATAAAATTCAATCAGGAAGAATCAACTTGTGACATTGTGATTTCTAACATATTTGCAAACTTCTTTAAATCAACCTTCTCCGATATACCATTTAATACTAGCACGGTGTATCCTTTTCTCCCGCCAGTTAACTCTTTTGAAACTCCTGTAATGGACCCAAATATTGTTATGTGTTATCTTCGACAAGTAAAATCTTCTTTTACGACAGGCCCTGATAAAATTCCAAGCTGTATTTTAAAGCAATGTGCTGCAAGCCTGTGTACTCCTCTAGCAAACATTTTTAATATTTCCTTGCATAGTGGTTATTTTCCTATTATATGGAAGGATTATTATATTATACCCCTTCATAAATCTGGCTCCAAGATAGATGTTTCTAACTATCGAGGAATTGCAAAATTAAGTGCAATCCCTAAGTTATTTGAGAAAATCATAACTGATCAATTAACCCACTCCGTGTCTTCCACCATTTCTGTCTTTCAACATGGTTTTCTGAAGGGTAAGTCCACTACAACAAACCTCTTAGAGTTTACTACGCGTGTTATAAATGGTTTTACCTTGGGACTGCAGACTGATGTTACTTTTACGGACTTTAGCAAAGCTTTCGACAGTGTTAATCATAATCTTCTTTTGAAAAAACTCCCCTTTTTGGGTTTCCTCTCACATTATTAAATTGGATAAATTCGTATTTATCTAGACGTGCTCAAAAGGTTTTTCATAAGAATTCTCTTTCAAAAAGTATTTCGGTCACTTCTGGCGTTCCTCAGGGCAGTCATCTTGGACCGGTTTTGTTTTTACTATTCATTAATGATCTTCCTTCGGTAATAAAACACTGTAACGTCTTAATGTACGCTGACGACGTGAAACTTTTTCTTTGTTACAAATCACCCGAAGAACGACATCTTTTACAATCTGATCTAAATAGACTTGTGGACTGGTGTAGCTAAAATATATTAAATCTCAACTTAAAAAAATGTAAGCAAATGACATTCTCGCGAAGATCTGCTTATAACATAAATTACACTACAAATAATACTAATTTAGAAATAGTTTCCAGTTTTCTCGATCTTAGTGTTAGTATGGATTCAAAACTTCGCTTCAATCTCCACGTTAATATGGTGATAAATAAGGCAAGAGGAGTCCTTGGTTTCATTAAAAGATGGGCTAAAGAATTCAGTGATCCCTTTACTACTAAATTTTTATATACCTCTCTCGTAAGGCCAATTCTTGAATATGCATCAGTTATATGGAACCCACAATATAATGTCTACATCGATGCCATAGAATCCGTTCAAAAACAGTTTTTACTTTTTGCTTTACGTCATAGTCGTTGGAACCCCAATACTATGCTTCCATCGTATGAAATACGCCTTAAAATTATTTTACTACCTTCCCTAAGAAGCAGAAGAATGATGCTTAATGTCATGTTTCTATATAAATCACTTCGTGGCGAGATTAATTCGGAATATCTCATCTCAGCTCTAAATTTTAACATCCCAAGGAGAGGAACTAGACATTTTCTGTTTTTCAAGTTGAGTCAGTGCAGTTCTAATTACGCTCTTCATGAACCTTTACGATGTATGTGCAGTGATTTCAATGATAACTTCAACATGATTAATTTTTCTGATTCGGTAGACGTCTTAAAACGGAAAATTATATTACATTTAAATAATTAAATCAATTTAATTTCATCCTATTATACCTAACGCAGTTTTATAACAATATAATATTGGTAATTGAGATTGTTCTGTTTCTCTTTTTTGTCTCGATATTATGTTTTATAAAGTAAGCACCATCAAATATGAATCGTTTTTAAAACTTACTTTTTAATTATTCAATAAGTTAATTTTTAATCGAATTGGGATTTACGTGCTCACGTTGTTTCCTGATTTGAAATTAGACTGAACTCACACTATCACTTGGATTGGTGTGCCAGAGTATATCTCTTGTCCACACAAGTTTATGCCTGCGTTGGCCCAAATACATATCCAAATAATTGGGATTTTGATTTGGCGGGTATGAGATTTATCTCATTTCCACGTAGGGCCTTGGGTTGGACAATGGCCGCAAACCAGTTAAAATAAGTTTAGTGTTTTGGATTATTTTTGAAATCAGGATTGTTTTCGGGTACCTTAAATTGATAATCACTATCACTTAATTCGATGTTGCTTATTTATATGGAATAAATATATTTAAGTATATTTACGCTTTTTATATATATTACATTTTTAAATTCCGCTGAAAAGCCAATTAATGTGCTTAGTGGAAAATCCTAATTGCCAATAGGGGGTATGTTTTAGTACGTAGGTACATTCTGTCTGTCCCGGCTGATTCGGGCAGGATCTAGAATGTAAATCGTGCATGCGTATAGGACGGGTATACGTATCTTTGGAAGATTTCATACCTCCGGGCGAATCAAAAAAAAAAAAAAAATGCCGCAACAACAATAGAAAGCTTACGATCTAGTAATAAAAGACTGCAACAAGTTCATTTATAAATGAGACTTAGACTACAAAACGAAATGGATAAAATAAAGAACGATGGGAGACTACGATTTCCGGGGTGCCGCGATTTGACAGTCGATCCGTAAAATGAATCGAGTAAAATCGATTTATCGTTTTGTTTTCAAGCTATCGAGTTTTTAAGAAATCAAATTTTTTATAATGGCGTTTTCGTTTCTCGAAAAATGTTTGCATTTTTTCTGCCCTCTTTCTGCCATCTTTGAGAATTTTGAATTTTTTTCTTCTTTTATGGTTAACATTTTTGAGGAAAGAACACGATTCACTTTTAGAGGTCACTAATTTTTTTCTCAAGAGGTCAGAGTTTCCAAAAAGGCAGAAAAAATTTCGCATTTTTTCGAGAAACGAAAACGCCATAAGATCTTTTAAGAAAACTGGCTATATACAGTGTTGCGTAAAATAATAGCAACAAAATAAGTGCGTTGCAACAAAATCGTGTATCTTTTTTAATATTGGGGACACACAGAAATGATTATAGGAATCAAAGCATATATTCATACATCATATTTAAAACAAATCAAATTCAAATTTGGTTTTGTTTTTTTTATTAAATTTAAAATTAATGTGGCTACATTCAATTTGTCTGAGAGCTAAACAAAAGCAACAAAACTTGAAAAATGTAAAAAGAGAACAGATGTTCCAAGAATTACCGGTTAAAGTTCCGTTATTGTAAAGCACGTGTTGTTTGTAAGTCATAAACATTTAAGTTTAGTTTTGTTTTTGCGCTAGTTGTGACACTGACTGTTCCATTTATAATGGCACGTTTTAAATACTGTGAAGCTCTAAAATTGCGAATTATTTCCGAATATAAAAACGAAAATTCACAAACATCTAACGTGAAACAGTTTGATATTAATCAGTCAATAGTTTGCAGATTAATAAAGAAATATACCATCACAAAAGACGTAACAGTGGTACATTAAAGAGGGCGGCCGCGGAAGACATCGCTGCGTGATGACAGGAACATTTGTGGCGTGTTCAAACGAAATGCATTTGTCACATCCAAAGAGGTTGTTCGAACACTTGACATCCATCACAGTACTGTTCAAAGACGAGCCGTTGAGAACGATTTAAGAAGTTACAGACCGGAAAATAAACCTTTGCTTACAGCTAAGCATAAAAAATTGGCACCTAAATTGGACCGTTCAAAAATTGAAAACCGTTTTTTTAGCGATGGATCAAAGTTCAACTTGATTAATTCAGATGGGATGTGCACGGCACGGCGCCACCCAGGAACATGACTTGAAGCCCGAAACTGCAAAATAAATTTTAAGCACGGAGGCGGTGGCATTATGGTCTGCACTTGTTTTTCCTATAATGAAGTTGAACCATTTCAAAAAATCGATGGAATTATGGATTGATTTGTATATAATGACATTTCAGAAAGCAAGATGCAACCACATTCAGAGTGGAATATGTCGCTTCAGTGAACGTTTCAGCCCGACAACGACTCGAAGCACACTTCAAAGCTCATCAAAGATTACATTAGAGGCAATGGGATTCAAGTCCTTGATTGGCCGGCACAGTCACAATGACTTGAATCCCATTGAAAATCTTTTTGGGATTTTGAAGGTAAAAGTTTCTGGTCAAAGCTTTTCCAATAAGACGGCACTGTATGAAGGCCTGAAAGTTAATTGGGAACATATACCTAATACCAACATATCTAATTTAATAGAGTCGATGTCGCTCAGATGTGCAGCGGTTATCAAGAATAATGAATCTTACACCAAATATTAATTGTGTTGCTTTTGTTTTGCTCTCAGACAAACTGAATGAAATCACATTCATTTTAAATTTAATAAAGAAAACAAAACCAAATTTGAATAGGATTTGTTTTTAATGTGATGTATGAATATATGCTTTGGTTCCTTTAATCATTTTTGTGTGTACCTAAAATTTAAAAAGATACACAATTTTGTAGCAGCGTACTGATTTTGTTGCTATTGTTTTGCGCAACACTGTATATGTTAAGGAGTGTTCCTTAATGTTCAATACTGGGACCCTTATTGTTTTCTATGTACATCAACGACATAGTAAAAACTCCACAATACTGCAATATTCATTTGTACGCTGATGACGTTCAATTGTATATAAACTCTAAACCCTCAGATTGTGAAGAGTGCATTAACAAGCTCTGTCTTGGCTTAAAGAATATTTACAATTGGGCATCGAAGTATGGGCTTTGCCTCAATCCAGCTAAGTCAAAAAGCATTGTCATTCATAAAATTCGATTTGACCTAAGCTCTATTCCCAGCATTAAAATAAACGGTACAGAAATACAATTTGTCGACCATGCAAAAAACTTAGGGATTACGTTCAACCGATGTTTAACGTGGAATAGTCATATAAATAAATCCATTAGTAAAGTATATGGTATGCTTCGTAGTTTGTGGACAGTACAATACTTCACGCCTCTTAATATTAGAATACAGTTAGCAAAAACTTACTTAATTCCAACTCTACTGTAACGTTGCATATAATAACATCGCTCGATTTATTTTTGGAATTAGGCGTACGGATCACGTTTCGCGACATGCGTGCAAAATTTTTCACATGCCTCTAGATTCATTTTTAAATTTTAGAACAATTCTGATGTTACATAAAATTATAAATACTAAGTCACCACCAGAGTTGTTTCAAATATTACGTTTTTCGCGTTCTGTTCGTAGCAATAATCTTATACCAATACTTCATACTTGCCTAACGTCTGAACGGCAAGAAGAAATCTCTTCCTCCGTGGTGGAGCAAAGATCTATCCGACCTTAGGAAAAGGGTTAGAAAAATGTTCAACTCGTGTCATAGACAGTGTCTTTGGCAACCATACAGAGACATCCTCAAAACCTACAAGAAAGCAATTTGAGACGCGAAAAAGCATTCTTGGCAGAAATACACCCAATCGATCGACAATATAAAAGAATCGGCAAGACTAAGCAAAATTCTGTCCAAAGAAAGCACCAGTCCATCTATCATTCGGAAAGACGATGGAACGTGGACAGAATCTACCAATGAATCACTGGAACACTTACTCAACACACACTTCCCCGGCTTCAGGAGCAACTGCAATGAGAACTTAGGTTTAGAATCACCTGAGGCAACTGCGGCGGTTCCGGCTGGCTCCTTTATCTCAATGGAAAGGTTTATCTGGGACTTAAGCAGCTTCTCTCCATACAAATCCCCAGGTCCCGACGGCATACTTCCAATAATGTTGCAGAAACTACAAGATGTAGTTGCACCTCTCCTACTCTCTATCTTCACTAAATGCCTCTGCCTTAACTACACTCCAAGGAGCTGGAGAAGAGTTAAGGTAATATTTATACCCAAAGCTGGGAGGAGAGGCCGTGAATCAGCCAAGTATTTCAGACTAATAAGCCTCACATCATTCGCACTGAAAACCCTAGAGCGTGTACTGGATATTTATCTCAGGGACGTTCTAAAGGGTGCTAACATATCCAGCGCCCAACACGCATACCTCAAGGGCAGATCCACGGATACCGCCCTACACGAGGTTATTACCACTATTGAAAGATCAATCTACTTTAAACAATACACTCTTGCGGCCTTCTTAGACATAGAAGGGACTTTTAACAATATTCATACTAGGGCCATTTTTGATTCTCTTACCAACCTTGGTATACAAGCACCGGTGAGAAACTGGATAGTCTCAATGCTCAGTAACAGAATAATCCAGGCAGACCTGGGTGGCTGCCAACTCACGAGATTTATCAGTAGGGGTACTCCGCAAGGAGGAGTGATCTCCCACCTACTCTGGCTCATCGCCATGAATGAATTTCTTAATACACTAAATTGCAATGGGGTCAAAGTGGTGGCTTATGCGGATGACGTGGTTGTTATGGTGTCAGGACTGTTCCCCTCTACGCGCAGTGAGCTAATGGAGGTTGCTTTGGGAAAACTCAGTGTCTGGGCTGCCAGGTGCGGCCAGGTGCATAGCCTTCTACGCCTGCAAAAAAACCTTTGGTAGAAAATGGGGTCTTCAACCAAAAATGCTCTTATGGCTATACACAGCGGTAGTGCGACCTATCTTGGCGTATGGTGCACTAGTATGGTGGCCTGCACTGAATAAAGCATACAACACAACAAAACTAGCTCGGATCCAGCGATCCGCATGCATAGGTATCACAGGGGGTATCCGCTCATGCCCCACTGATGCACTTAATGTCCTGACACATTTACTTCCCATAGATCTACACATTAAGCTTACTGCAACAAACAGTGCAGTCAGACTCAGAGAGTCGTACAACTGGCGAAATAGACCATATGGACACAGCAACATTCTTAATCCGCTACCTCGGGAACTGATTCCTGGAAAAACGAACTATGACACTCCCAAACTCGACTTCACGAAATCCTTTACAACCAAGTTTCCCACCAGGGTAGAATGGCGCAACGGGGGAGTTGATCTAGCCTTCGATGTGTTCTTTTACACGGATGGCTCCAAGATGGAGTGCGGAGTGGGAGCGGGCATATACTCTGAGAAACTGGGGGTGGCGGACTTTTTTCGTCTACCAAACTTAGCCAGCGTCTTTCAGGCCGAGCTTTTTGCGATAAGAGAAGCTTGTCGCACCTTAAGGAGAGCTAACACCAACCACCTTAATGCAGCTATTCTGACGGATAGCCAAGCTGCCGTTAAATCTTTAGCTGCGATTAGTACCAACTCCATACTGGTAGGGCTGTGTAAGGATGAACTGGCCCGGCTAAGTCACCAACTTAGCATTACTATAATCTAGGTTCCTGGCCATAAGAACATTTATGGTAATGAAAAGATGGATGAATTGGCTAGGCGGGGTTCTTCGCTTGACGTTTCCAGAACCAGTCGAAGTTCCACTGAACACAGTCAAGGGAGGAATTCGTTCTTACTACTTAACCTTAGCCGGTCGTAGATGGAGAGAACTACCAACCTGCAACACATCAAGAAAAATATGGCCCCTTTACATAGGCAGAACTCAACAGATGCTCTCAAAACCCCGGAACGACATAGCCAGATTAACGGCTATTATTACGGGTCACTGGTGCATCGGAGTTCATGCCGAGAGAATTGGACTACCTTTCAACACCCACTGTCGCAGCTGCGATGACCCAAATGAAAAAGAAACACTAACACACTTTCTGTGCACCTGCCCGGCCCTGGCCAGGTCCAGACTAACAACGCTTGACAGGACCTTCCTCAGCAACCTAGAGGAACTTTCAACAACAAAAATCAACAATCTCCTAACGTTCATCAATCGCACCGGATGGTTATAACCTAGCAGTGCGCTACCCAGTCATCCAACAGAAACACGAGGCGAGGTTATGGTATCAAAACGGCTCACTAGAGCTACTTGGATCCTACTTGCATGTAGAATCACCTTCTAAACCAACCAACCAACCAACGTCTGAACGACAATTCTTTGTCCACGCAATTCGGCTTTGGAACTCACTTCCCAGAGATAAACAAATTACCGGCAATGCATCAAAATTCAGAAAGAAACTTTATAATTACCTTGCAGTTTAAATAACGTATCTACCTACGATTATCTTTATTTTTTTTATTTTTTTTTTGCTTGTCCCTCTAGTTCCTCTAGTGAAGTGCCCTGGATACATGACTATTAATTTTCTCTTTTTTATAATAATTTAATTTTGTCTTTTAAAAAACATGTAATGCTTAACAATGTTTGATGTTTAGATAATAAGTTGCTATATACACGTGCTATTTAAATATTGTGTAGCTAGTACTTTAAACATAAGATATTTATCTTGTTGTACTAGCATATATCTCAAACATATATAAATAAAATAAATAACAATTAAAGATAACAACCTAATCTTTGGTACACATACAGTCACACAGATGACAGTCTGACCAAAGTATAAGCTTTCCTTACAAATAAATTACATAGGATAAATCTGTTCTTAAAATAAATTAAAACGATAAGTAGAAATTTCAGAAACAAACGATTTATTAAAAAAAAAACAGATTTTCATTTTTCGCAACACAGAAAAGTATACATACTTCTTACAAAATGTTTAATGGAAACAAAAATAAAGAAAAATGTAGTATTTCGTTGGTCCGCCATTGCTCACTAAAACTGCGCTCAATCTGTTTTTCATCGAAAATACTTGTTTTGTTGTTGTTTGCATTGTAATTTTCGACCATTCTTTCATAAGTGCATTTTTTAAACATTATGTTTGTTTTTTATTTTCCTATTTCGAACATGGCGGTCCAACTCATCCCACAAATTTTCGATGGGGTTCAAGTCCGGCGACGGGAGGAGAATGAAGCTGCTTTGGTACATTGTACAGTAACCACTCCTTAACAACAACCGCTGTGTGCTTGGGGTCGTTGTCTTGTTGGAAGTATCAGCTTTCCGTAAGACCCATTTTATGCACCGATTCCATCAAACTTTGTTGGAGTAAGTTCAAATATTCCAATCGATCCATGGTTATGTCAATAAACACTAAGTTTCCTAACCCAGTTGCCGACATGCAACCCCATACCAATACCGATCCTCCTAAATGCTTTATTGTCGGAATTAAATTTTTCGGAAGGAGCGCCTCGTACTTTTTGCGCCATACCTTCTGCTTGCACAATCACAACCAAATAGGTTGAATTTGCTCTCATCGCTGAACACAACGTTTTTTCCAAAACGTTTCATCTATATCAAAATGCAGCTTTGCAAAGTTAATACGTTTTTTCATATTAATAGCACTACTAAACGGTTTTTTCGCGGAATGCGGCTATGAAATCCACTTTTCCTTAACACACTTCGCATTGTTTCCGGGTGTACAATAATTTCGTCATTTTCCATATCTTTAGCTATGTCTATTGCTGTTTTTTTTTATTTTTTTCGGATTTAATTTAGTATATGTCTTTTTACACGTGTGTCAATTTTTGGTGGGTGACCGCATCTGGGTTTGTTTTTCAGTGATTTGGTGTCATTATAATTTTTAATCACAGTTTGTACACTCGACTTTAGACGTCCAACTATATTTGCGATTTCCCGTAAAGATTTTCCATTTTTTTTATGCTTAAAAATTAGTTCACGCACGTCAAAACATATTTCCTTAACTTTTGGACCCATTTGCAAAAAACTAATTAGCACTTGATCTGAAAGCGGTTAATATAAGACTAGAAGTCATAACTGTTCGTATAAAAATATACATTCATCATGCGATCGCTTTCTCTTTAAATAACAGTTAAATGAAACTCTCGTATGTATACTTTTCTGTGTTTCAAAAAATTATGTTATTTAAATTTAAATAGTAAATGACTTACAAAAAACTATTTTCCAATACCTTTTATTCAAGTTTTTTGCAAAAACTATTCCTGTAATTTTTTTTTTAAAGGAAGTTTAAACTTTCGTCAGAAATGAGATTTCGAGGGTGGTACGTATATTTATCTGTGTGACTCTATAAAAAAGGTCGCTGATATTTTTTTGCACACAAAACTCAATATTGATTTCAGTGTGGTCTAGCACCTTTTTGACCCGACCCCTTCAATTGTTATCGCAGAGAAAAACTTCTGTTGAAAATAAGTAACTATTACCTATAGATGAACATTTTTTTCTTTTACTATATACGAGTTATGGCCCAATTTTAAAAAATATTTCTTATAAGAGTTATGCCTCTGCTTAAATTACATTTTACATAAAATCTTCTTCGTACCTAATATCGATCCACTATTTTTTCCAACGAAAAAAAAACTTATTCTTAAATTGAACAAACATTTTAAAGCATCCCCTGATTATTTACCGAGCATCCGGGAATCTCACAAATTAATCTCGCTACGTACTTTTGAGCTCTTAATAAAGTAAACAATATCTGTCCCAGCAGTAGGCATCCATTCAACTACCACCACCACCGGCTAGTTACCTTTACCAAAGCATAGCGCATAGTGAGCACTTTTTTGAGCGTGACCTAGGGTGAGAAAACTGCATTTGCAGCCTTCTTAGCGAATATTTCCCCTTTTCGAAATTAAATTCGATTTATATTCGGTGTGAACATAAACAGTCGTCATATGGTAGAAAATTTTCACAACCCGCACATAACCATAAAATTTTTACAAAGGGTATCTTTCTTTCGCACTCAACTAGAGCGCATGTGCCGGGAACCCGGTCTTTTTGGAAAGAGACCGGCAATGTTGCCGAATTTCAACTACATGTGCGCGATACCCGGCTCGAATCGTTGCCGCATTGTGAGAAGAGGTACTAATACATGAAATGATATACAAAATGTTTGAATGTTTAAAATAGCAGAAAATAAATTAACTTTAAAAAACAGCAAAATGTTGCATATCCAAGGAGCGGCAGGCTTGTCAGCAATACATCCGAACATTTTACGTAGATATCTGAGTGCACTTTTGTTCTCATATCACAATATTTGCTGAATTTATACGAATTCGTGCGCAATTTTAAGTTATGGCTCTGTTTTTATTTTAATTTTTTTACAAAATTAAGATATATCCGGTCGCCCATGCTTTGCTTATGAATTTAAAAAGAATAATATACAATCTTAAGGGCGTAATTCTAGCGCCATGTGAGTGCATGCTGAGTAAATAAGCACACCTTACAAACATACCTATAGGTATATACAGGGAGTATGAAGTATCTCGAAGTCGGGGTTTTCAACAAAGTCATACAAACAAGTGCTAGTGTGAGTTTGCTTGCTTTTTTTTTTTGTTAAGTGAATAAAATTGAGTTTTCTGTTTGAGTAACGAGACCCGGAAAGGAGGAACAACCACACATACACAGCTATATAAATAATCGTAAAGAAAAAACATTTGAACTTGAACTTCCGCTCTGTGCCTTTTGTTCGGTGCGGAACTTTGGCAACGTGCAGCACCATTGTATTAAACCATGTTTGAGCTCGTGCCATGCCGGCCGGTAGGTAGGAGGACACATTTTTGACGTCTTGTTATTGTTACCAGCGCCATTTATGGTTACTCAACTCAAATACACCATAAATTTTGTTTGTTTTTTTGCCTGAGATATGAAGACACTTGCTGCATATAAAATACTTTAAATATGCTTACCTTTATGTTTTGCACCTATCTATTTGTAGAATTGAATGACTATTGTGTGTAAAAATTTTTATCACGTTTATTAAAAATTTAATAAACGTAATTGAATTGCTTGCATCTGATGGTTTCTTCCTATGTTGAAGGAGAGTCCGTTTGTTTTTGGCTCCTATTCAACTTTGAGCATAGTCATAGCTTGGTTTTCAATAACTTTCAAAGGTCTTACCATAGCATCTCGTGATACGCATTAGTGGTGGAAGGCTATCGAAAGTCCGAACCGTCTGTCTTAAAAGATTCTGGAATAAATTTATTAATTAAAATAAAAAGTAATAAAATGAATACAAAATCTTAAAAACCATGTTCTATCTCTCTCTCTCTCTTAATCCAGCGTATACGCTAAGCGGAAAATTTTTTAGATTTTTTAAGTGAAAACTTCTTTAGATGCGTTGAGTTGTTTTTGGTAGAAGAAAATATTTGCTTTGGCGACATCCTTACTCACGACACATAGTGGTCATTTTTGGTAGAGAAAAATATTTGCTTTGGTGACATCCTTACTCACGACACAACCCCCTTACTCACGACACGACACACAGTGGTAATTTTTGGTAGAGGAAAATATTTGCTTTGGCGACATCCTTACTCACGACACGACACACAGTGGTAGTTTTAGTTAGAGGAAAATATTTGCTTTGGCGGAATCCTTACTCACGACACAACACCCTTACTCACGACACGACACACAGTGGTAATTTTTGGTAGAGGAAAATTTTTGCTTTGGCGACATCCTTACTCACGACATAACCCCCTTACTCACGACACGACACACAGTGACTGAGCCCCATACAAGAAGTGTCAATAAATAGAAGGATTCATCGCAGACCAATATAATTTGACACATAAGTTGAAATTAACTAGTATGCTTGGTTTTCACTATGTCATTTTCAGTGGTCAGTTGTTTTCAATCAAATTGAAAATAGCAATATTTTGACATTTTTTTCGAACTTTAGCAATCTGGAAAAATTAAAAACAAATAAATTATTCAATGCAGCTATGCAGAAAATGTTCAAGAGTTTTATTAAGGTGATATTTCACGTGATAAACTTTTGTGTCGTCATAAAAATGACATAGTGAAAACCAAGCATTACAGATCACTTAAAAAATATTCTGCAAACCGGCCACAACCATGCCTACCTCCCATATAAGGCAAAAGTTTAAAACTCTCTATTATTTTCGTCTATATAAAAATTACTTCCTCAAAACTCTAAAATATATGTGTAGAATAAAATATCTATTTTTATGCCACGCCCACCTCTCATGAGAAATGTTTAGTGCATGTGGTTTTTGAAATTTCAATTTTTATGAGGCATCGCATTCAAAGGGCTGAATCTAGTGGTTTATTTTATTCAAAGATATTATTTGTGTGGTTTTTATAAAAATAATCATAAGAAAAGAGCTTTGTTGAAGAGACCATTTTCTTATTTTATTAAAAAATTAGTGAACTTCTGGCATTTTGCAGCAAACTATTTTTCTGATTGCAAAAGTAATACTAGCAAAATCTTACAAGGTTAAGAAAGGCCATACTTTTTGGAAGTGTGATAAAACGGGCGCCAGCCGTGAAGCCTGTACATGGCTTGTATATTGTAAAGCAATAAAATTGTTAATGTACTGGTATAACTGCATTATTCTGTATCACGAAGAAGCACACCAATGATGAGAAAATCTTACCACACTAAAAATACTCTGAAAATTTTACTACAAAAAATACCTTTTTCCCACAACAAAAATTAAAAATTACCACACAAAATCCGACAGTTTTGAATAAAAAAATACCAGAGCAATTAAAAAATACCAAAAATTCTCACAGTCATTAAAAAATAACACGCCGAATTAAAAAATACCATGGGAGTTCCCTTTCCCACAGCAATTCCAAAATACCACAAAAGGTATTTTTCCCACAAAGTTGGAAACTATGTACTCAAAACGCATTAAGTTTTAAGCATACGTGCAAATGTGCTCATTTTTGTTATTTGAAACATTTAAGTTAAGGACAAAAGAGCTGCACAAGCACTATACAAATGACTTGCAAGCCATAAGCTCTGCTGCCCAATACTTCCAGTCTTCTACTCTCTCATTTCAAAATAAGCACTGCATTGAAGAGAGTTTTTGATATATACACAAATGCTGCAGAAATAGACAGTAGAACATTCAATCTATAGAACAATAGAACCAAACTGAAGTAGAACTAAACTGGTATAAAACAGGTGTAAAATATGATTGCTTTTTTTTATTTGTTTTTATCAGAATTTACCAACTCCAAAATTTATTTGACAATAGGGCTGCCACCTTTATTTTTGCGATTTCGATGGTGGGGCAACACTAGCTAAAAGTGGTTTGCTGAATCCGAATCCGTTGTCAGAATTTCAAAATGATAAAATTTTGGATTAATAGGGTTGCCACCCAATAATATGTATTTTAAAAATTTTGAAACATCATTTATCAGTGTTAGGGGGTCGCTGATCTTGAATCTGAAGTCAAATTTTTAAAATTCAAGAAGGTGGATAGGGTTGCAGCCTTAATTTTTTTATTTTTACGAATTCGGGGCTGGCGCGAACTGAAGGGTAAAAATGGGTCGCTGAATCCGAATCCGTTGTCAGAATATCAAAATTATAAAATTTTGAAATAATAGGGGTGCCATCTATTAATATGTATTTTTAAGATTTTTAAACATAATTTATCAGTATTAGGGAGTAGCTGATTTCAAATCTGAAGTCAGAATTTTAAATTTCAAGATGGTGGATAGGGTTGCCACCTTAATTTTTTATTTTTACGAATTCGGGGATGGCGTGAATTAAAGGGTTAAAATGGGTCGCTACATCTGAATCTGTTGTCAGAATTTCAAAATTATAAAACTTTGTAATAATAGGGTTGCCACCTAATAATATTTGTTTTTATTTTAAAATTCCATATGGTTAATAGGGCTGCCGCCTAAATTCTTTTATATATTTGCGAATTATTGTAATTTTAAAATTCTGAACACGGATTCGGAGTCAGCGACCCATTTTTATCTAGTGCTCGCGCCAGCACCGAATTCGTTAAAATAAAAAAAAATTAGGGTGGCAACCCTATCATCCATCTTGAATTTTAATATTCTGACATCAGATTCAAAATCAGCGACCCCCTTACACTGTTAAATGATGTTCAAAACTTTTAAAAATACATATTATTAGATGGCAACCCTATTATAAAAAATTACATAATTATGAAATTCTCACTACGGATTCGGATTCAGCAACCCATTTTTATTTAGTGTTCGCACCAGCTCCGAATTCGTAAGAATTAAAAAAATTAAGGTGGCAACCCTATCACCCATCTTGAATTTTAAAATTCTGACTTTAGATTCGAAATCAGCGACCCCCTAACACTAATAAATTATGTTTAAAAATCTTAAAAATACATATTATTAGGTGGCAATACTGTGGTAAAAATTTAGGAGGCAACCCTAACTTCCATCTTAAATTTTAAAACTGTTACATTACATTCGAAATCAAATCGGTTGTCAGAAATTCAAAATTAAAAGACTTCACAAAAGTACAAAAAAAATCTAGGTGGCAACTCTATCCGCCATCTTTCTAAATTCAAAAATTTATTTAAATATAGTTCTACCACCTTTATTTTTGCGATTTCGAAACTGGGGCAAACACTAGGTAAAAATGGGTCGCTGATGCCAAATCCGTTGTCAGAATTTACAAATTCCTAAATTTATTTCACAATAGGGTTGCCACTTTAAATTTTTTTTTATTTTTGCGATTTTGAAGCTGGGACAAACAATACTACAGGTAAAAATGGATCGCTGATTCTAATTAAGCGACCAGCGCATCAACAAAGAATGAATAAGATTGCTTCTAGCTGATCGGCACTGAAGCAAGCACTCGCTGTGCATGCTATGATTTCCCGTTACTTTGCTGTATTTTCGCATTATGTTTTGATATTCTGTTTCACAACATAACATAATTGCTGTTATTACGGTACCGAAAATCATTTTAAATGATGAAGTGTTTGTTTCGTTGCGGAGCTTTACCATAGAACATGTGTATTTTATGTCAACGCTACACTGAAATGCAGTGCATTGAAGTACTATACAGTAGTGAAGTGGCACAAATAGAATGTTTTGTGCAGCTCTATATTAAGGACCAAATAAAGCTATCTATATATGAAATAGAAGTGCTGCGATGTGCGATATTTTGTTAAAAAGAAAAATTTTTCTCTTGTTCTTTACATCGACTTGCATAAAGAATTTATTATAAAAATTAAAACTAAAAATAATTTTCGAGTATGCAGAAAAGTTTTCTAATAATACTTTTAATATATTTAAAAAAACAGTGTGCAATATTTTTCTTCGATTGTCTGTAACAACTTTTAAAAATAACTAAATTTTTAAGACATTATTTTTAGCGTTTTTACATTAATCGACTTTTAAGACATCTGCAGAAAAAAACCTGTGAATTTTTCTCCAAAAATGTTTTTGAATCATGTTAGTTAGACTATTTTTAAACAACGTAAAGAAATAAATTCATCAAAGGAAGTCATGAATTTTGGTATTTCAACCAACTTTTCAACCACTGTGCGACACCCACAAATTAGGAAAAGTGCCCTATTTAAGTCGGTTTTAGTCGTATTAGATTAAAATTTTACAGAATAGTTTGTATGGTTACTTTTTTTTAAAAAAAATTATCAAAGAACCAAGGCATGCACCTTATATTTATTTATTTATTCATTCATCTACTGGGACGTTGCCCTTACAGATATAGTTCTTAGTCTAACTTAATCTAACATATTCCATAAAAATTAACAAATCGAGTAATAAATTCTTAAATATTTCTCTATTTATACTGAAATCTAAATGACTAGCAACAGAATTACACAGGTATAAGCATTTAGAGATAACCTTATTCTGGCTAAAATTAGATTTATGGGGAAAAATGTAAAATAAAGGTCTTTCCCTGAGTCCTCTTATAGGTGCATACAAAGGTATGAGTCCCAACAGATCAGGACTTTGGATTTTACCATCTAAAATGTCTTTAATAAATAAAATACAACAACTTTTTCTTCTTAGCTCTAACGATTGGAGACCAAGAAGCTTGCAGCGAACATCATATGTAGGCATTTCTTGATATGTGTACATATTACGCAAAGCGAATCTAGAGAACCTTTTTTGAACTCGCTCGACTCTGTGAACATCTACAGCATAAGAAGGGCTCCAAATAATGCAAGAATATTCCAAAATTGATCTGACCAAGCTCGAAAAAATAGATTTTACCGTATAAGGGTCAGAGAACTCTTTACAATTTCTTTTGATAAAACCTAGCTGTGAGTTAGCCTTGGAAGTTACATGATCTCTATGAGTTTTGAATGAGAGTTTGGGATCAAAGTAAATGCCCAGATCTTTCACAACGGATGATCTTTGGAAAAAACTGACGGTATTATATGAATAATCGTACAAAATGACGTCATTTTTGCGACAAATAGTTAAAATATGACACTTGGAGAAATTCAGCTTTAAGCCATTGACCTCACACCATAAAAGGAGGAAGTTAATATCTGTTTGAAATTTATAGCAATCCAAAGTATTTTCTATGACTATAAACAATTTCAAGTCATCAGCATATAGCAAACTTTTACAAAATTTAAAACTCTTAGGAATGTCGTTTATGTATATTATGAATAAGAGTGGTCCTAAGTGGCTTCCCTGTGGAACACCAGAGATAGCTTGAACCATGCTGGAGTAACAGGTATCAATCTTGACGAATAGTTTTCTATTTGTAAGGTAAGAACTCATCCATTTTAAAAAGTTGGAGTGAATTCCTAGCTTACTCAGTTTAGAAATCAGAAACTTGTGACTCAAACTATCAAAAGCTTTAACAAAATCAGTGTAAAGAACGTCCACTTGGAAGCCCTTTGCAATGGCGTGCATGCAAAAGTTTGAAAAAATAGCAAGGTTAGTGCAAGTGGATCTACCAGCAAAAAAACCATGTTGCTCCGGTGTGATAAAGTTTTTTACTTCCGAAAAAAGTTTATTGGCAATTAGCTTGACTAGCAGTTTTGGAATGGCTGAAAGCTTAACTATAGGCCTGTAGTTTTCAATAAGAAACTTTTGGCCAGATTTAAAAATTGGGGATATAAAGGCTAATTTCCACTCATCTAAAAAGATTCCGCTGGAGAGAGACTTATTGAAAATTAATGTTAAAGCAGCGCAAAGAGAGCTTGCGCACGATTTCAGAATTAAAGGTGGCAATAAATCGTATCCACAGCCCTTAGTGCTATCTAAGCAATTAAGAACTTTAAAAACTTCATTTTCAGTAATCTCCATATTACCAATATTTAAAATTTCGGTAATATGAGAGCAATTATTAGAGCCAGAAATCTCGTTGCTGTTATCGAAAACTGATCCAAAAAATTTTGCAAATAATTCACAAATTTCTTGGTTATTATTCGCGATAGCACCTTTGAATTCCATAGATTTAGGAAATCCAGAGCTTTTTCGTTTTTCGTTTAAAAAGATCCAAAAGGACTTAGGGTTGTATTTTATATTTTTTTCCATTAAACTGATATATTTTTTATATAGAAAGTTTGCTAAAAAGTCGAACTCACGCCTACGTTGCATAAATGTAAGTCTATCAACATCAGCATTAGTATTTTTAAATCTTTTGTGAGCCTTGTTTCTCAAGTTCTTGAGTTGAGACAATCTGTGATTGTACCAAGGTAATTTATAAGTTTTTTTATAAGATTTCAATGGAACATACAAATCAAAAGCTTCTTGCAGAATATTCTTAAATACTTTATACATATTTCTTAAGTTTAATGAACCGATTACAGTGCTCCAGTCAATGGAATTAAAATAATTATTTAATTAGTTAATATATGCTTTATGAAAATTATATGCAGTACTGACATATAATATATACTGACTACTGAGTTGTTCGTAAATTCATAAGTATAAAAAGTTAGCATAACTGCTTTGTGATGAACAGATTCGGAAGTTAAAGGAATGTCACATTTAAAAATTCGTATTTGGTATCATGATTAATAAAAAGCAAGTCTAAGATTCGATTAATATCATTTTTTTAGGAAATTAATTTGGAAGAGACCAAGTGCATAAATTGAATCGCAGAGACTCAGCACAATCTCGGTTTTTAAATTAAAAGGAATTAAAATTTGATTGTTATCGCACGATTTCCATTCGATATTTCCCAAATTGAAAGCCCCTAAAATACATGGCGTTTGATAAGGAAGAAGCGAATTTACAATAAAATTAATATTAATAAATAAGTGATCGTTATACAAGTTAATATCACTAGTTGGCGGTATATAGCTTAAAATAAAAACGATTTCTGTGATATTCTGTAGGCAATCCACGTTGAGCGATACAGCAACACAGATTTGTTCGATGTTTTCAAAGTTTTTCGGCAGAAGAATTTCTCTGCTTTTAAGTGCTGAGGCAACTGCAATTAGAACGCCAAACAAGGTTTGGTTTTTGACCTGAAAGGAAAGGGATAGATTTATTTAGATGAATTGATTGGATCCATACGTGAATTATTGATTAAGCGAAACAACCGTGAAAGACAATTTGAATTGCTTTTAACCGAGGCTAGTGTTATGCCTTAAACTCGGCAAGCATTTCCAGCCATTAGTTCTTCCTGTCCTTTAGTTCCACATTTTCCACAATTTTAGCTGTGGATTTTTAGTTTTCCATAATTCTTAAATGTAGGAAAGAACAAAGAAAGTGAAAAGAACCATGCCCGAACCTAGATTCGGACCAGGGACCTCTGGGTTGATAGACTAGCGCACTCTCCACTAGACTACAAAGGTAAACTGTCGGAAACTGAATTTAAAACAGGCGTGGTCACTCACTTTTTAGAAATCATTTTAATTCTTGAGTTATGCGTGATTTGATAGTTTAATTTGGTATGTAGTTGCTATGAGTTCACCAGTTAAACAACAATACTATTTGTTTGCTTGGTTCATCCTTTTGATTTGATTGATTTTATTTACCAAAATTTTACATTACATTACATTAACATTTAAATTACATTTCATTTAAAAAAAATTGGTTAATGATATCTACATTCTATAGCTCCGAAGAACTAGAGGCGAATGCAGATTGCTTAAGACTATTAATACTAATATTAGGTACATGGGGTCATAACACACAATTAAGAAATAATAAAAATAAATGTATAAAAATATGAAAACATAAAAATATGAAAACATTAATATTTTAATAAAGAATATAAAGAACATTATGCAATAATATTAAGAAGCGAATAAATTTGATTGTAATTAAGTTGAAAAAGCCACGATTTCACAGTAGTAAGAAACACATGATTATTACGAATACAACATATTGATTCTTAAGTTATAATATGTCGAGTTTCTGTTTAATAAGTGACCACAAATTTTGAAAAAATTTTGAAGTACTTTGTAGAAATATAAATGTTTGAGGGGTAGGATTTTAAGATTTTTAAATAAATCCAAACTGGCAGTAGTACGATTTTTGTTACAGATGAGTCGAATATTGTGTTTTTGTGAAAAAAGCAATGGGTCGATTTTATTTTTATGTGTGCCCCCCAGCAAACTAAACCATATTGCAATTTTGAGTCAAGAAGTCCGTAATAAATGCAAGTTAGTAATTTTTTTAGAACAAAAGGGCTTCAACAGGTATATCTGCCTAGTGACAGTCAGCGAATAGCGTTTGAGCGCACTTGTATGCTCATCCCAATTTAGTCTCCAATCCACTATCAAAATTCTTTACACATTCTACATTAAAACATTTTGATGAGCATGGTAAGTGGTCGTTATAGGTATTGCAATGAGTCGATGCAGAAAATATATCTCTACTCAACATGATTCTGTCACAACCTGTACTATGAAAAGTGAAGTGCTTCTCAAAATGAATATCTGTTCCAGCAAAACTAAAAAACATAATTTTAGTTTTATCACTCATAACTAACTTATGCGCGGAAAACCAATGGTTTATGATACTTAAATCGTGATTGATGTTAGCTGTTAAGTCTAGCATTGAATCGGCTGCAAATGTACATGCCATGTCATCTGCAAATGCGACCGTTTTACTTATAAACTTTTGAGAGAATAGAGATTCAATATATATCAAGAAAAGGACGGGACCCAAAACTGACCCTTGTGGAACACCTGAATTAACTACAACAAAAGAACTATAATCTTTATTGATTTTTACCCTCTATTTTCTATTCATCAAGTAAGAAGTAAACTATTTATGTACAGAGCCCCTTAATCCGCACTTAAACAATTAGTCTAACAGAATGTTGTGGTCTACTGTGTCAAACGCTTTGGTAGTGTCCACAAAGATAGCAGCGGATAGTTTTTTATTGTTTATGCTTTGATATATGTTCGTGCAGAATGATAATAAGGCATCTTCTGTTGACAACCCTGCTCGAAAACCGACAAATTCACTGAAAAAATTTGGTTTTATTTAAAAAAGCTATTATCCTTGTCTTTATAGTTTTTTCATAAATTTTAGAGAACACTGGTAGAATAGATATTGGTCTATAGTTATTAAGTTCTTTTTTGTCACCCTTTAGCAGCCGTATCTTTTAAAATTTCTTTGCACATTTTTTTGTATAGTGTCTTGAGGACCTCGTTGGAAGGATATTTTATCGTTTTCTTATAAAGTTTATTTTCTTTTTAATGTTCCTAATTAACTCTGACGTTATCCAAGGTTTTAATTTTTTGGATTTGGAATTAGTTTTCTTTAAAGTTGTAGAGCACATGTTCACATGGTTAGCACATGTTCCTACAAAAATGTCGTACGCTTTGGATGGATCAAGTTCGTTATGCACTTCATCCCAAAACTTGCAATATAAGTTCAGTGCAATATAATTAATTTTGGTGTATAATTCAGTCGATGTTTCAGACTCTGTATAAATAATAACATTTTCAAAACACAAACATGTTAAACAATGATCAGAGATTTCAAGATTATGCACAGAACTACTAATAGACAGCCCTCTAGAGCGTACAAACATATGATCTATACATGTTTGAGAAGTGTTGTTTATACGGGTGGGTTGGTTAATACAATAATAACATTTTCAAAACACAAACATGTTAAACAATGATCAGAGATTTCAAGATTATGCACAGAACTACTAATAGACAGCCCTCTAGAGCGTACAAACATATGATCTATACATGTTTGAGAAGTGTTGTTTATACGGGTGGGTTGGTTAATACATGATTCTAAGCCGTAAGATGATAGTAAAATGAGATATTTATCAACCATGTTAGAGTTTTGCAGAAGATTAAGATTAATGTCGCCTAATACAACTAAATTTTCTGCATTATCATTAGCTAATATTTCGTCCAAATTATTCAAAGATACATCATTCATTACACTAGTATGGAATCTATATATGCATATAATAAAGGTATACTTTTGGTCATTTATTACACATTTTACTTGCACCACATCAGAACTTGTAAATTTAAATGAAAGAAATTCGCAATATATTTCGTTCTTAGCAAACACTGCAACACCACCTGCTGCATATTCATTATTACAATTGACAAAAAAACTATAACCCGGAATGTTGAAGAGAGGCGCATCTTCATCGTATATCCAAGTTTCCGTTAAAAATATGATATCAGGCTTCATTTTAAAAGAGTTTAAGTGAATGAGAAATGTATCGAAATTTTTACGCATACTTCTTATATTTTGTTTTCATTTCAGATGATAAAAAAACTTGAGTTGTTTGGATTGTCTACAATTGAATTAAAATTGACATTTTTACAGTTTGCAAGAGGAATATTGTATAAATTAGTTTGAGAATTCTCATTTAAGTTATTCATTTATAAAAAGATATAAGCAAAGATATACATTATTTTATTTACGTTTATCTAAATCCTCAAACGAATTTATAACTCATATTTTATCCCCTTCAAGCTTACGCATCAAAACTTTACCATTTCCAATCCAAATAATCTTAAAATTTAAATCTTTTTTCACTGCTAGAGCTGCTTTGTAGAGTTGTCTAGTAGCGTGCTACAGTTTATCATTTATATATATACTTTTGTTTTTTTACATCCAAATAAAATTTTTTACTTTATGCGCTGCGGTATCGTTCATCCGATTGCGATAAAACTTTTTCAACTAATTGCTTGCACTTGCGCGAAGAATAAAGCATAGTCACACTATAGCTACGCCTACTTTTAAGAAAAGATCAAAAGACTTCGAAACTATTTTTCCGGTTGAACTCAAATTTTGGCAATGGATTTATTTCGAGTACAAGATGGTTAAAATTTTTAATTAAATTTTTCGATATCGAATAGCTTTACATTTATGGGTCGCACAGTCTCGAAATTCGGGATTCGACCACAATTTACCCGTGCCATTTCACTGATAACATTTTATTGGTTTTGTTGAGGGGACATTGCATCTCCCATACAACCAAAATTTTTGCTATCGTATTGCTTTGGAGTTATAGGTCGCACATCGTCGCAATTCAGTATTCACCCTCACTTTACTCATGCAGTTTCATTGCTTTAATTATATGGGCTTTGGACAGGGAAGCGTGGCAGCAACGCGCCGGGTTTGAGCCACTTCAAGTATAAATTTTGAATTCAAAACTAAAGTTAAATTAATCATTAAAGAAGAACTGTCTCGTATTTCTTTTTTCTATTCGAGAAACTATCAACTTTTAACTTTAAAGAGTAAGCACTTGAAAATCTGAATATAATTCTAACATTAGTAATGTCTTGGGTTTTAGATATGGCATTTTCACAGTTCATTAAGTGTCTATCGAATGTCAATAAATGCTGATAACGTGCTGGAGGAGGTAAATGTCGGCGTTGGAAAAAGCAAACTAAAACCGATAAGAAAGTTAAAATGAAACTCACACGCCTATAAATCAGCGTGAACTGTGTAACTAATGTGTATGATTAAAGTTGAGACCAGTTCAGAAAATAAAAATAATAAAACCAAAATCCAAACCAACTCATTATGTTCCAAATATATGAGAAAATTATATAAATTATAATATTTTTTACGTTATTACAAACATACAACTATACTATCAAGAAAGGATGTCGTTGAAATTGTTATCGTCGCTACAGTATACCACAGCCTCGCACTGCGATAAATAATGAGTATATCTAAAAATACCATTTTTATTGGGATTGTGCATTTTTAAGATATGCTTAAAGCGTATAACGAGGAGCAAAAATTAACTGCAGGGTGGCTCGAGTTATGTTAGAAAAAAAAAACCAAAAAAAAACTGCAAAGAAGAATGTCTGATAATATGACGAAGGGAGTGCTTAAAAAAAATTGAAAAAAAGTCGTAAAAAATTTTTCCTTCTAAAATAAACATTCAAGCACTAAGACAACTTTATGAAATTGCAAAACAAAATATCCACCAAATTTAACTCTATTTCGAGCACTGCTGATAGTGAAAAATAAAAAAAGCAAGCAACATGATGTTGTATAGCTCGTGTAGGGTGTGTCAAGCGGCGAATGTTTGCAAATCAGTGCGTCGAGCGTCTATCGAAAATTATTTTGGAAAAAAAAAAAATAATACGGAAGCAACCCTTATTTATTCGACTACCCGCAATTAGTCATGAAATATCAGACAAGAGTGCATTTTATTATGTTTCTTAAAACTTTTTTCACATTAGGTAAGTCAGGCGAAGTTTATCACCCCCACATAAAAGTGGTCTTGATAAAAAAATTGAAATTAAATATGGTTTAAATTATTTGTTACTCAGAGCAACAACATCGAAAATTTACAGCACATACAGCAGGTTTTTTTGGCAACAATAACGAGGGTCTAATACAGCTCCAGCTGACCAGCACAAGAAATTGTCAAAATTGACGTTTAATATTAAGAAAAAGCAGAATTGATATCAAAAACAAGCAGAAGAAAAAAACCCTCATCAAATTTACACCCTTAACGTTATTGCCCAGGGCTGGGCTTCGATTGACCATAATAGTGGACAACGGCAATTGTTCCCATGCGATTTAGTATTCAGTCGAAATAGAGGATTTGTGTTTTATAGTTTTCGCTGCTGACGACTAAGCTTAGTGTTAAGACCAATATGCTTGTGTTATGTGCTACATAAAACCAGAAAACCTTAGCAACTTTTATCCCACCCTTAATTTTATTAGAGTTTTTTTGTTTGCCAATTTATACCACCCCCAAAAATGGTGATAATGACCTTAGTTTTAATACTTTCAATCAAGGCAACAACAAGAGGATATTTGCCTCATCAGTCGTATAGAGAATTTCCACAGTAATGGTTATATTTATTCAAAATCAATAAAAGCAACTGCGTTGAACTTGAGTTGGATAGTTTCAAGTTTAGGGTTGGCTGTATACACAGTGCACTAAAAGTACCCTTTTATAGCCCCACGCGTACTGCGTAAGGGGTATATTAAAGTTGGCACTCCGTTTTTAACGCCGATAAAAAGACGTGGTAGGTCCAAATCGGAAAAGCCACACCTACCTCCTATATAAAGTGATTTATTACCAAAACCGTGAAATCTCTTAAAAGTCTGCAATAACTAATCTAAGGCCGCATTTATAGTGAATGCTTTTTGCTGAGCCGAGACGAAAAGCACATTGCAGCAATAGGAACGTGAGTCATGCATCTCTTTTGCCCCAATGCATTTTTGACATTCAGTTCAGCTCTGCTCAGCAAAAAGTGTTCACTATGAATGCGGCCTAATGCAATTTTGCACATAAGCTTTTATATGCACTCTGAGTAGTAAATTTGTACAGACTTATGAAAACCACGCCTGTCTCCCACACAAAGTGACTTTATAAAACGGTAAAATCTCCTTAACCCTTTCAGTGGATTTTACCACTATATTGAACACGTCAGAAAGTCATTTTTATTTTTATTTTGCAAATCTTTTTTTCTAAATCAAATCTTTTGGTTCAATAAAAAAAAAAGATGAACCAACATGATAAAAATAAATTTAGAGAGATATTTGACATAAAAGTCAGTTGGATTTTCGATTTTGTGCCGAAGAATAGCAAACAAATTTTGTTTGGCCTATTTTATAAGAAAAAATCGACCGGACAGAAATCAAATTTATGTTATTTTTATGGCTTTAATGATGATAATATTAAGAGGGTTTAAAAACATAGATATAAAGGGTTGAAAAACCTTCAAGGGTTTAAAAGAAATTTTGTTCCGAACAGGAGCAAAACAATTTTTTCTTTGTAAAAGCTTGCAAAACATAAGTAGCGCAGGTAAAAATCAAAGGTATTTTATCATCGTTTTATGACCTACATGGTAGGAATATCACCTCAAAAAAATTTTTTTGTTCTAAATTTAGCCTAGCCATTGAAAGGGTTAAATTCCACAAAAAAAGAGTACAATGACTTCAAATTTTGCAAATAAGTTTTAATCTTAACTAGGCACTCGATGTTTGGAATTTGGTAAAAAAAAAACTGAACACTCCGCCCAATTCCTACACAAAGTGACATCATCAGAATAGTAAGACCTTCTTAAGTTCCAAAAAATTTACTGTTTAAACTTAATATTTTACACATAAGCATTGATAATTAAAAATAACTCTGAATTTTAAACTTGAAATATTTTGATAAAAAACCACTCCCTATAAAAGTAACGTCATCAAAATAATACAACATTAAAGACTTCGAATATACTAAAAAAGGCTGTGGGAGCATTTTAACTTCGAAGATAATTTCTTGCTAGTTTTTGATTGAAATCTGTTATTTTGGAAAAATCAAGTTAAAAAATATATAAAAATTTATAATAATAACTATAATATAATAAAATATAAAAATAATATTATTATAATAATAATTATAATAATAACTTAAGTTATAGCTTTACTCACAAAATAACTCTAAAATGACAAAAAAAACACAGTTTCGAAAGTATCGTAAGTGAAGAGGTTCTGTAATATTTAATTTAATTCTGTAATATTTATGTCTATCTATAACATTAATTTCAAAAAAGTTTGAATAAAAAACATTAAAAAATTAATGCAAAAGTTGGTAGTTATAAAAAATTTAATATAATTTACATTAAAACAATTACTGCAAAAGTAGCTTATTTTAAGTTAATTTATTAAGGGATTTATTTATTAATTAAGTTAAGAGAACTTTAGCTTTTAAAATTGTTTGTATTGGCTTATGGTTCGAAAAATATGATATATAATTTTCACACAAGTAATTTGGTATGTATCGTGTAAAAACCATATCAATACAGGATACTCCAAATACCTTGGAAGATAATTTAAAAGACAATTCTAAATCAAAAGAATTTTTTCCTTTTAGTTTTACTACCTATTATTTTTGGGTGCCTTAAATTTTATTGTGTTAATTTAAATAAACTTTTAAAACAAAAAATAATTTCTAAAACTGCATTGCATTTTACTCCCACTCTTTACAACAAGTGTCAACTTCGATAAGAATTGATCGTAAGACACAGTTTCCATTACATTTACATTAAGGGTATTCATGCAAAGTGGTAATCTTATAGTTTGAGCAATTAAATATTTTTATCAGCAGGTTGTTTGATCAGCCCTTAAAGTTGGTTGTTAATTTGCAGCATATAAGTCAGCTGCAATTAATTTGCATATGTTGCCAATAAGTTTTTAAGTTGTAATTCTCAATTATATATTTGTTACTTTTGCTGCAATTCTCAAATTCTTACCTCTCGCATTACTTTTTTGCCAGCTTCTGCTAAGCAATTAATTAACTTTCGGAAAACGAAAACAGCTGATTGATCATATAAGTTTGCTACCTCGTTTGCTCACCTTATTCGAAAAGTAAATATATCTGGTTTGTGCAAAGGCTTCTCCATACAAATTTGACAGTTCATTTATAAGGCTCATACGCTTATACAGCTTATACCATTTATAAGGGTATTCCCCACATGCATGAATACCCTTATTATTGTTATTATTTCTTAAGAATAAACAGTTTTATTTGTACTTTTATTTTAATGCGAGCTTACATTGCCTGAGCTTGTGTCAACAACGCTCAAAACTTGTAAGGAGTTGGATTATTTATTGTATGTATTAATCTTGCTGAAGATTAACAAAAACAATTACAAACGACAAAAACGAAAACAACCCAGTAAAAAAATATGTGATCGCTCCCATGAGGAGCAACAAGGGAGCGCTCTGTTGCGGTTTTATCTGATAAAAAGTTTTATCCTTGAGCTCCCTTACTGCTTTATAAGATCAATAGGCGAGCAATTAATGAAAAAAGCGAAAACAAAATGAAGCATGTGCTTTTTAGAAAACTCTATCACTATTTTCTGCGAAAAACTATTTAAAATGTTTCTTTACTGATCCATTTAGATCATTCATTTATCGCTTCTTTTCAGCTCCTCTGGGATGTTATAGGGAACGCTACCCTTCTTAGGACAAAAAATGTTAATGAGAATACAAAATACACCTAGCTTTGATCAATAAGGAGCAATCCACTGCTCCTCAGGGAGCACTTCCAGATCGCTCATAGGATGAACCAATTTTGTACTGGGAACTGATATGTATTTATATGTGTAAATTTTACATATATATATTAATAAAACATGCCCTCTCCAAATCTCTCATTTACGTCCATTTATCCTTCGCTCTCCCTGATTGTCCTTATAGCCTTTAAGAATAATATATATACATCGTATCTTAGGTATGTATATAGTCCAGGGTTCAGAAATTTTCACTCATGTAACAGAAATCTCCAACATAAATGTAAATAAACACTATTTGAAGCACACAACACACAATTTTATTTTCATTTCATTTTTGTGTGTAACGTAGTTATCGTGTTGTTGATCATCCAACATGAATTCTTCGTTTTAATATTTGCTTGTGCGTCACAAACTCAAACAATGATCGATCTCAACAATTCTCTGTGTTTCAGTTTCACACTTATGTTTGCGTCAAAATGTTCATGTTGGAGAATTCAGGCCTTTGTCAAAACCAAAACAAAGACAATTTTTCCAACATGAACAAGGGGTGTTTGCAAAATT
Source organism: Dichetophora obliterata (assembly GCA_963920525.1). NCBI lineage: Eukaryota > Metazoa > Arthropoda > Insecta > Diptera > Sciomyzidae > Dichetophora > Dichetophora obliterata. Next base: position 109,415,571 of record OY986439.1, on the reverse strand, counting down.
TTCTTTGTTTGTGTCGGTCATTAAGATCGATCACTACCCAGTAGTCCAAGTCTGAAAGAAATCTTGAATGAATCCTGCACGATTTTTCTTCTTCTTTAACGAAACATGCTGATCCGCTTATACATTTCGTTGACGAAAATCTCATATAAAAGTTCTAAATTCGTGCACTGTTTGAAAACTTTCTGTTTTCAATGAACGAAAAAAGACCGATGTGTTAAAGAATTATCGACAAATGTATCTCATGCAGTAAGTTTCTTAAACAAATCATCATGAAATATTCGTGCACGATGCCTTGAACTGCTGGGTACCGCCGTGTGGCGTAAAAAACAAATGCTGTTCTGGTTGCTGTGCAGCGTATTGAACTGGTTTTTGGCCAAGTGTAGCAAATTTAAAAAAAGAATCGTAAAAAGACATATTATTATGTTATTATTTTAATATTTTAAAATACTTTCTAATTGACGCCGAAATTTGCTACACTTGGCCAAAAACCAGTTCAATACGCTGCACAGCAACCAGAACAGCATTTGTTTTTTACGCCACACGACGGTAGTGATCGATCTAAATGACCGACACAAACAAAGAAAATTTTGCAAACACCACTTGTTCATGTTGCAAAAATTGTCTTTGTTTTGGTTTTGACAAAGGCCTGAATTCTCCAACATGAACATTTTGACGCAAACATAAGTGTAAAACTGAAACACAGATAATTGTTGAATTTAAATAAAAGCGTTATTTAATATATTAGTGTATAGTACAAACAGAGTTCTTAAAACTGTCCCTTTTTTCGTCTTTTGGCAACTTATATTTAAAAAAAATTTTGTTTTTTTTTTTTTTTGCAAATTGTTATTTTTAGCCCCGGGTGAGCACAGTCTGTTTCTTCTGATTAAAATCCAATAAAATTTTAGAGTTCATATCAATAGAAATGTTGGCTTAACCTTCGTTTGTGGTTCAGTGGTGGTTCAGGATGCGCTTTTTTCCTCTATAGGATCGCTTAAAGTAGGGCCGGCCAGAATTCTTGCCCGTGCGTCGACAGAGGGCAGGCAGTGCACTTTGTCGTCTGCTGGATGAATTCAGGGGGTAAAGCGGAAAGAGCCTAGATGTACAGAACACGTGAGAGTGAGAACATGCTGTAATGAAAAAGCAGTGTTGCACATTCTGCATATTTTTCCTTAAAAGGGTTTTTATTATTTGACATAACTACAAAAAGCGATGTTGCTTTGACGTATAATTACGTCTTACAGCGCAAATTTGTTTGTTTGTTTTTCTTTAAACTTTGGGGTAAACGTACAGCCCTTAATATTTCACCTTTCGAGGTCAAATTATTTGCCTCTAGTTATTCGTTATAATTGAAACATTAGTCTCTCATGGCACAGCAGCGCAAGCATCGTAAATAAGCGGCTAGCACATAGAATAAACGTCGAGCATGCAAAACTTTGTCATATAGTCAAAATAAAGCAATCAAAGGAATTCTTGGTCAAAGAATTATACAATTTCACATTTGTTTTGCCAAATCGTCAAATGCATTGAAGAATACGCTGAAATCAACATTAAACAGAACTTCTATGTTTATCTATCTAGAGATGCATTTCTGTTTTTATCTGAACATTGCCATGCATTGCCATGTTGTGCATAATCAGATACACGCAAATCCCAATAAACATATTTCTATGTTACACTTGTTAAGCCATGGCTAATTGGACCATTACAAAAGTAATTGAATGATGCTAATGCACACTGATGCTAATGCACACAATTGAATGATGCTAATGCACACAAAAGTAATTGAATGATGTAATAATTGCATATTATGACTAAAACCCCATTGCCATGTTCAAATTTCTTGTCAAATGGCTAGTCAAATACAATAGAACAATATTGAATGTTCCGTTAAAATTACAACGAGAAATTCGACCATGTCCACCGGGCTAAATCTAAATTCACAGTGTTGAGAATAATGAGATGAGTTCTTGTAACCACAAACACGTCCACATAAAAAGTTTTTCTATTGATTGAGAAACAAATCACACGTTTATAGTAAATAATATAACATGATTACTAACGTGGATGTAAACCACCCGAAATTCTTATTCCTCCATTACTAACGTGGGTGTAAAACACCCAGACACTTTTTGAAATGAGTAATTTTTATAATTTAGTTTAAAAACCAGTACTAAATTTTGTTTTAAAATATAGCAAAATATACAAAAAGAGATTACATTTGATATAATGTTCGCACCATTAAACTATCAAAAAATGTTTTACATATTTCATAACTTATGGGTGTAATCCACCCTGCGTTAGTAACGGAGGGTTAATAACTATAATTCTATAAACAGTTTTAATTATAATCTCTGTGACTTTAATATCCTAAACAATCTTTTTAAAAATATTGATTGGTTTTCTATGCTTAATGGTTCTGATGTAACGTCATGCTTTAATGATTTTAATGCCAAAATCTATTGTTATCAAAACATACCTTTAAACTCACACAATTCATATAAACTTCCCTGGCTTACCAAAGGCTTAAAAAACAAAAAGAAACAAATGATTCTAGTGCTTTTGATAAGTACCAGCACTATATGAGGGAGTTTAACCTTCTAAGCAGATATCTTTATAATAAGTGTATCCTAGGCTTTGAATAGAACATAATTTATAATGCTTGGTTTTCACTATGTTACACAAAAGTTTATCACCTGAAATATCACCTTAATAAAAATCTACAACATTTAATGCATAGCTATATTTAATAATTTATTTGTTTTTAATTTTCCAAAATTTCCAAAGTTAGAAAAAATGTCAACATGTTGGTATTTTCAATTTGATTGACAACAACTGACCACTGAAAATGACAAAGTGAAAACCAAGCATAACCCTTAAGCGTTCTGGAGATATGTAAAATAAAAAAAAAAACTGCTCTAACATTCCATCTTCTGTTTCTTACAACGATAAAACAGCTAGTTGCGCAAATGCTGCTGCTGACCTCTTTGCTGAGTTTTTTCAGTCTAATTTTGTGACGATGCTGCTGACTGTAGTTTTCCCCAGATTCAAACTTCTATTGATTTTGTATCACTTTTAATTTCATGTTTTAATATAATTAATGGAATTTCTGATCTGAAGCCATCGATGCAAACTGATATTGACGGAATTGGTCTTCTATATTGTTAAAAAGATGTTTGTCATTGGTTGACCCTATTATGAGAATTTACAATAAATCGCTTTCTTCAGGTTTATTTATTTCTGATTGGAAAATGGCTTTAGTAACACCAATATTTAAAAGTGGTAATAAAAATGATGTATCTAATTATAGACCAATCTCAAAACTTTCTTCTATTTCGAAACTGTTTGAGAGCATAATAAAAAACAAAATGTATTTTCAAGTTAAAAGGTTAAATTCTCCTAGCCAACATGGGTTTGTATCGGGACGCTCAACAGTATCTAATCTTGCAGTATTCACTGAAGATTGCATCTTTGCTTGCAGTAGGGGATATCAGGTAGATGCTTCATATGAGGTAGATTTATACAGATTTTTCTAAAGCCTTTGATAAGGTATTTCATAAATTCTTGGTATCAAAACTATCAAACATGGGTTTTCACACCATTTTTTTTTTTTGAAATGGTTAAGGTCTTATTTAACTGGAAGAGTTAGCTATGTTGTAATTGACAATGTAAGATCGGCCCCATTTGTTGCCTCTTCTGGTGTTCCGCAAGGCAGCATTCTTGGCCCTTTACACTGAGCTAAAAAACAACGTAAAATCAAAGGTAACCACTTCAATTCAAATATTTTTTCGGAATGATTTGGCACCAAACACGAAAATATTCAATTCAAGGTGGAAACACCTACATTCAGTTTTATGTTGTTTCATCTTTTAACTAAAGTGCTATACATTTTATAAACATAAGTATTCGACTGTAACTTAACGTAGATTCAGATTTAATTCAATGAGGAAGCATATTCAATTGGAATACTAACGTAATTATTTTATATGCGTTATAACTTTGAAGTAAGATATTTTATACTTTGATTGCACGTCCTTGCATTAATGAATCAAAGTGATTTTCACTTTAAATGAAATACTTAACATTTTTGATATTGAATGGTTACAGGGTCCGTGAAACAAAATCAAATAAATAAAACAAAATTATTTTTTATAGAAATGTTCTGTCATTAAAATATTAGAATAAATGTGGTAAATTTTTTAAAAAAATTATATGATAAGCAATATAAATATTACATTTATATAAGAGAATTATGATATTAAAAATGTAGTTATAAAAATTTATTTCTCACATAAGTTTTACCATTATTCATTTGGTATAAACGCAAAGGAGTACTTGTGAATTAAGAAATAGTTGTAATTAACACACTTGCGTCTTTTAGACCCACTTCATATGATTAAAAATGTTTACAAAATCTTTTGATGTTTATTGGGTTACAAATAACATAAACATTTTGCTCCACATTAAAAAACAAAAGAGTCTTAAAAAGATGAAATAATAATGTACTCCAAAATGCTAAATAGTAATTACATTTCGTCTTCTTCCAATTTTGTAACTTCGTGTTGATACACTGTTGACAAGTGTTGTGTCCAAGTTAAGAACTTGGCCAAATTGATTAATATATTAAATATTTTCCAATTTTTTTGATCTTGTTATAAAAAATGTTATTAAAACGATTGCAACGAAATTATGCTGAACACATATACACAAAAATATGCATCCAACTTCAAATTGAAGTGTCTTCCACTTTAAAATATATATTTTCTTCTTCGTTTTCACTACTGACAACTTCAATATAAACCATGTTATTTATCAACTTTATTTCGAAGTGGATGCACTGTAAAGATTATAATAACTATAGTGGATCAATACTATTTTTAAGTTTTTCCACTTCTTATTGGAGATCAAATATTTTCATATTTGATTTAAAGGATTTCAATGTGAATTTAAAGATGATTTCTTAAAAATGGAGCAACGTAAAATTAACATTATTTAATTTTACGTTGCGATTTTTTCCTGAGTGTACTATTAATTTTATTCATCAATGATATTGGTAGCTGTTTTTCAAATGCCAGCTACTTACTATATGCGGATGATCTAAAATTGTATTCTATCATTAAAAATATATCTGATGCACATGATCTACAAATAAAACAATTGTCAAATGTATCTGCATGGTGTTCTAAAAACCGTGTTTCATGAAATATAAAAAAGTGTTTTCATATTTCGTTTTCAAAAACTCAAAATCTCATTATCACCTCATATTCTATTGATAGCCACATTTTAAAATCTGTCAATGAAATTTCTGATTTGGGTGTGATTTTTGAGATTAAGTTTTCTTTTGTTAGCCATATCAATATTATTATATCTAAAGCGTATGTCATGTATGCTTTTGTTCGTCGCAATAGTTCAGCTTTTATTAATCCATATACGCATAAAGCACTCTTTTGTGCTTTTGTGAGATCTAAGCTTGAATATGCATCGTTTATTTGGAGCCTTTACTATAGCTCCCATATTAATCGTATTGAACGTAATCAAAAATCATTTGCACGATACGCTCTTAAGTCCTTAAATTTGGATCCAACCCCCTCATATAGTGCTAGGTGCTTATAAATTGGTTTGAAATCGCTACAAAGTAGAAGAACTATAATATCACTTATATTTGTATCAGATGTAATTAAATGGACAGTTGATTGTCTTCGATTATTGGAAAAAATAACTTTTAATATTCCTACAAGAAGTCTTAGAAATTATGATATATTTTTATTAAAATGCTCAGAACCAACTATGCGATTAATGCTCCTTTGAATAGGGCACCATATACTCTCTAACAATATTGCTATTGACTTAACCATGGCGAAGCAGGCTTTAAGAGTCCTAATAGATAGTTCCTATCGATGAACATACTATATTATTATATATTATACATAGAATATTATTTTCTAATCTTAAATTATTATCAAATATTTTTAATTTTAATTTTATATAAGTGGTTTTCCCAAATGTTTTGTAGTTTTCATAACTTAAGTGGCTTAGCCAAATATTTTTTAGTCAATAAGGAACCTGTTCCATTGATAAATAAATACATAAATAAATTAAAACATTTTTAAAAGCGCGAAAAGCTATTAATTCGGAAATGATTGCAAAATTCTCACTAACTCAAAAAATCGTAAAATCTTTTCTTTTGGTTCAGTAAAATATATAGTGGAATTATAGTAAAACTTTTAAATTTATTAAATTAAAATTAGGAAAATTGTTCTGTATTTTTGCATGGACGCAACAACTGAAGCATAATCGCGAATAACGTTGTAAGCGACATTTTTTTAAAAGCGTTTTTTTCGCGGATACCCGTTAGAATTACTATCTTATGCTTTATAAAAATTGAGTAAAAAAATGCAGGTGCGGGCATTTTTAATGCATTTTAAAATGCCAGTCAGTGAAAGAACGTTGCACGTGCTTGTAAAATGAATAAAAGTGAGCAATCGAACTTGATGTGCAAGTGCAATCGAGGCTCAAAACGCAAAATAAATTTCGGAAATTGGAAAGATTTCAACAATAAAAGACTAAGAGATAGTGGTCAGTCTTATATTTCGAGAAATGGAAAGACCATAGAAAATAAAAATGCTCCTGTGAAGGTAATTTGGAAGAACGTTGTAAGTGCAGTGTTGTTTAATATTTTTTTATTTGGCTTATAGACTTGCGACTGCTCATGTAATTTTTGCTGTGCGAAATTTAATTTAGAGCAAATTCAACTGTACTTCTTCGCCTTCTATAAACGTCATTACAATGAACAGTCAGTTTATCTAGCCAATTTAATAGAAGTTAAAGATCCTCAAAGGAGACGAGTAGAAGAGGGTACATCTTGCCGCAATACAACAGTGAACTACTTTTTGTTCGGTTCGAATGGAAAAAAGAGAGCGGGTATGTAAAAAAATGTTTGGCTACACGTTCCAGATAACTCAACGCAGAATTCAAATATTAGTTGAAAAATTAAAAAATGGGAACAATATTTCCGATCTGCGAGGAAAACATACAAACCGTCCACACAAAATTATCGACGCTGAGAAATAGAGTGTCATGGAACACACGCTTTCCGAGCCAAGAAAGTCACTACGGTCGTTCAACATCGAAAAAAAGTTGTTTAAATCCTGATTTAAATCTACTCAAAATGTTTAACTTGTAAAATATCAAATATCCCGATTCTTCGATAAGCTACAATACGTACAGACATATTTTTCGAGCAGCCGAAAATACAGAAAAAATGCAGTCTATACAAAAGTTACGAACTTCATCACAAAAAGGCAGAAAAGGCTTATTTGCAACTTCAAGATGATTCTAATTCAGCCAAAAATACTAATAATACTGTAGTTATTTGTATTGACCTGCAGAAAGTAATTTTCACCCTTAATCTAACACACTTTGACGTTTACTACCAGCGTCAATATTCAAATTACAACTTTGCAGTTCATAATATGGGACAGAACGCTGCCGAAATGTACGTTTGGCATGAAAGTGTTGCAAAAAGAGGTACTGCTGCAATTGCGTCATGTTTATTAAAATACATTTCGTCTAACTATAACATTCTACAACTTGGAGAAGTAAGAAAACTAGTTCTTTGGTCTGATAGATGTGTTGGTCAAAACAACAACTGGACAATGATTGGTCTGTGCCAACATTTTATAAAACTAAGATATTTAACTGAAGTTAATCAGAAGTTCTTAACTTCAGGACACAGTTTTTTGCCATGCGATCGTGATTTTGCCCTTATCGAGAACAAAAAGAAGACAGCCCAACTATGCGTGCCTGAAGATGTATGCCTGAAGATGTTTACTTCAATCTGCGAGGCCATCATCAAATCCATTCAAGGTGTATCAAATGCTTCAGCAGGATTTTAAAAATATGTATGTTCTCGCTAAAAATTTCAATAAGAATAAGTGCAAAATAACTGAAAGTCGATGGCTGCAAATTACTAGCGATGATCGAGAAGCATTAAGACTAAGGCAGAGTCTTAGTATCTCAGAAGCTTGGGTTTGTTACAGCCTGCAACCCAAGAAACGTGGCCGACAAACAAAACCCAGTCCATCGGCATCATTCGAGTTGCAGCTTCTTCGAAACGAGTTAATAGAACTTAGTAACGAAAAGAAGAAATATCTTCTAGCAATGGCATTTTTTCTGCCCGAAGATTACGCCGAATTTTATAAAACCTTGTGCTGTTAGAAAGGTCGATACTTGTTTTTATGGAGATAATTTTTGTTTCATCTTTTTTTAATTGATTTCAAGTTAATTTTTATGAAACGTACACATTCGGAGTAAATAAAGTTATTTTTTATTTAAATATTTGCACTTAGTTCCTTTTCCACAGTATTATGTAAGAAAAGTAAAATTATAATTTAAATATATGAATGTTAGAGATTTTCTTTTATATTGTTTTTCAATTAAACACAAAAGAGTTTTTTGTTTTAGCTGTCGTTTTTAGTAGTGGAAAAACGTTTTAAGCCTCATCTGTCAATATGCTATGCTCAGTGGAAAAACGTTTTATCATCCATTCAGTGTTGGATATATTCAACTGTAATAACTTTTAAACAGTAAGTTTAGAAGTAGTTAAATCTTTTATTTAAATTTTTTTTATATTTTATGTTTAGTTAAGTTTTATTAAATCAAAGTATTTAACAAGAAAAGCAATAAATAAACGCCTACAATGTTTTAAACGTTTTTTTAACTCTAGTGGAAAGTTACAATTTTGTCGTTTACAACGTTATTCGCAATTATGCTTCAACTACAATCCACTAATTGCCGTTAAATGAAATTCAAATTGAATTAATCAAAATTAATGTAGCTTAAACAAACTTCAACTAAATGAAGTGAAGTCTTTCTTTAACTTAAATAAAGCGTAACAAAACGTTGTTAGTTTTAAGCAAAATTAGTTGGTCATGCATGACAATAGGATGCGCTTCAGTATAAAAAAAAACTATAACAAAAGTGCAGAAACACTCAACGCACCATATTTATTATATAGACATACAATGTGAACATTCAGTACACATGTCAATCAACATTGTAAAATCATCATCTACTACATTGTTAAGATTTTTAAGTTATTCTATATATTTTTTGTGTTAATTTCCAATCAAATATTTATAAGTTGCCACACTCACAAACAAAAACTAATGAGTCAACTAACGAAATTCACAAAAATTTTTGAAAAAATTTTTTTCCGCTCTGTTTACGGACAGAAAGCGTGCCAGTGTGTCTTATATCAGCTTGGTACGAGAAAAAAGCAGTTCTTTTTAAAATATATACGTTGTAAAAAATAACAATTGTGTGACGAATTTTGTTCAAATCTTAAGACGCAAAAGTAGATATCATATCAAACAAACGACATTTTAGATAAAGTTGACCAACAACGAACTCCAGACAAAGAAAAAAAGTCAATATCATATAAAAGTCACCCTTTAAAAAACCTATAATACGTTGTTAGAGTGTATAAATATAGACGATGAGCACAAGCATAGTGATATAAATATTTTATTAACAATTTAAAAAAATTGATAACTATTATCGTTAAACTTAGAGAAGAATGTGTGTTATTCATAAAGCAAGTTGTTTATACAAAATAATTCGCACATGACTCATTTATTGGTCTGGACATAACAAAAATACATACAACTCAATGTGAGCAGCATATTCTAAAAACATCATGACTCAACGGCAGGAAATTTATATCGTAGGCAAAATCAATAACGATTTACATGTTATAGAAGAAATGTTTAATTATTGCCTGTGCGCTTAAGTGCAATACTTGCTACTTATGACTTATTTTGCTGAAGGTATTTATAAAGTTTCACAAACTACATAAAAAATAAAGTAACATTTTATTCTAGAGGAGACACTTAAAAAAAATTAAATTTGCATTTAACAGACAAACTTGACCCATTAAGACCACGTATGACATATCATACGCGATGAAAACATTTTTCAAAAACTGCTCAAAAATCCTCAGCCACCGTAAAGCTTTTGCTTCCTTCCAACAGGCTGAGAAAGCCAAAAGTATGCTTTTTCCAAAAAAAGTTCTTAAATTGACATTTAAATACTTTTTGTTTATTTTTTCATTAGGTAGCAGAAAAAAGTGCATTACGTTAAAGTTGAACGACTACATTTTTTTAATTTTTTTTTTTTGTCTTATTTCTCTACTTACAGACTTCTTAAACGTTTATGATCAAACGCTTCGCCACTCACAAGAACTTTGAATTTTTTTAAACTTGAGATTTTTTCGTCTTATATTAATACAAATTTATGCTGAAAACTTAAAAAACTAAACTCAACGGGTTCCGGCGGTAAGCATTAAAGGGTTAAGGGAGCACAACTAGTTGGGAGAAAATATTTATTTTTCTTATTACAAAATATTGGATTAATTAGTGGGATAGAGCAAATTTTGCGAGGGATCCAAAAAAAGTGTCTTGCCGTGATCACTGCTGTTAGTCACTGGATCATCCGAAAAAAATGGAATCGTTAGTTAATGAAATATTGCTCCTGATGAACGAAGGCATTTGAAAAATTTAGATTCAAAGTTGCTTATTTGACTAAAATTTCACTCATATTTTCGGCAAAAAAAATATCGTACAAAAAATAATTCGTTTACCAGCAGGACAATTATTTATAGAATAAGTGAGAAAAATTCCAAACTGATCGGTAAAGCTGTCCTAAAGTTATAGTGATCACCGACTTCAAAAACATGGTTTTGAGAAAAACGCGTTTAAAATTTTGACTATGATGTGCATGCCGATAAAAAAGTTATATTAAAATTTATTTGTCTCCATAAATAATAATCCGATCAGTCTGAAATGTTTAGAGAATACTTTGGAAATATTCTACTTTTAGAAAATGAAAAAATATTTGTTTTCTAAAAATTCTAACTAGCAAAAGCCGAATTTCGTTGTAAAAATACATAAATTTCACCTCTATTAGCCTAATGAAAAAAATTTTTTAGTTGATTTGAGTAGTAAATAAAAGAAGGATTTCATGTCTCCTTCAAGTTCTGGAGAATGGCCAACTAGAGCTATGCAAAATTAAAAAGTTCATACCTCACGTTATTAAACAAAAAAAAAATTCTCTTAAATCCTTTGTCAGAATTTTTTGCTTCTTAAAAACGAATTAAAGCACCAAGGCCGTGCGAAGAATCTCCGAAAATGGTATTATTTTGAGACATTTACTTCAGATTTTTAAACACCACTCATTTAAATGCACCAACGCCTAAATTGTTGAATTTTTATTTATGTTTTTGTCAAAATCGCTGAAAAAAGGGTAAAATATCACTCAAAAAATTTATGTGTAAGACAAAACACATTAGGGCTATTCCCGATAACGGGCAAATAGCGTGGCATCGTGGCATTTGCAAAATATGATGGCAAATATTTCCAACACAACAACAAAATGTACAGATTTGCATTTGCCCGACTGTGTCAAATTTGCAACACTAAAATCGCATTGCAAACAGTCGAGCATGGGCAAAACTTGTTTGCCAATCAATCAGCTGTCACATTTTAACCAAACGCCGCTAATAAAACAAAATTAACAGACTCTGATATGGAACTCACTTTGATAAATAATACACTTTGATAAATAAAAATCAAAAACACCACAAATACTGTTCGTGTTGTTTTTTTTTTTTCTCCAAAACAGCTGTGAGTTTTGCTTGCAACAGTGTTCTTAAAAGTGTGCTCACAGTTGATGGCAAATATTTGGTAGGGCATACATTTGCAAAGCTATTTGCCCGTAACTGGGAATAGCCCTATTGAATAACTAACTGAATAATGGATCAGTCTAAGCGAAAGATTATCCAAAACCAAATCCAAAAGAAAAATTAAAATTCAGAAAAGATCAATTGAAATTCACAAAAGATTATTTACCATTACCATTACCATTACCATTACCATTACCATTACCATTACCATTACCAATACCATTACCATTACCATTACCATTACCATTACCATTACCATTACCATTACCATTACCATTACCATTACCAATACCATTACCATTACCATTACCATTACCATTACCATTACCATTACCATTACCATTACCATTACCATTACCATTACCATTACCATTACCATTACCATTACCATTACCATTACCATTACCATTACCATTACCATTACCATTACCATTACCATTACCATTACCATTACCATTACCATTACCATTACCATTACCATTACCATTACCATTGCCATTGCCATTACCATTACCATTACCATTCCCATTCCCATTACCATTACCATTACCAGTACCAATACCATTGCCATTACCTTTGCCATTGACATTACCTTTATCAATACATTACCAAATTTATCATTTCAAAATTTCAATTATTTTTCGTCTGAATTGCAAATGAAATATCTGAGTTTTGATTGATCTTTTAGGCGGCCTCGATAGTGGTAGCGCGCTTGACTGTCATCCAGGGGTCCCAGATTCGAATCCTGGCCAGGCATGGTCCTACGCTTTAACTTTTCTTTCTTATTTCTAATCAAAATGACTTTAACCCGAATCACATTGAGTAATTTTTTTTCAATTTTCAGAATCACCAATTAACGCAAATTAAATAAAATAAAATAAAATGGTTTAAACTTAAATAAGCACATTTTAAGTGTTTGTGTTTGCGTTGCCATATGGCAACGACAGGGTGTTTCGGGTTAAAACATCAATTTACGACAAAAAGTTGTAGTGGTTGTTGTTGTAGTGGTAGGAAAGTTTGTGGAGAAGAACGCGTAGTAACTTGATTTGACTGAGGTCAAGGCATAACACTTGCTTCAGATTCAAGGGCAAGTTTTTCAGCACGAGTTTAAAGTCTAGTCAAATTAAACCGATCTTAACTCACCAAAATTGGACGTTTAAACTCGATTTTGCCCAAAAAGAAACACACTATATGATAATTTAAGTCAATTTAACTTCAAAGAATACTTAAATATCTAGTAAAACCGAGCTTACACATCCAATTTTGGTGATTCAAGCTAGGTTTAATTTGACTAAAGTTTAAACTCATACTGAAAAACTGGCCCTAAGAACATCCTTCACAAAAGATTCACAAAGTTTCAAATTTGACTTAAGTTTAAACTCATACTGAAAAACTGGCCCTAAGAACATCCTTCACAAAAGTTTCACTTGATTACTCCCTTCTTTTATTCTGTGGTATCAGAACGGACCAATTTGGTTTCTTCTTAATATTAAATGGAGTACCTGAATTGATCACTTTTGAATTTAAAATTTAATTTCTCAATTTTAATTCATATATTCCCAATTTCAAATTAATCAAATCCCAATTCTCAATTTCAAATTAATTGTATTAATCTTTTTCGAGTTAAAAATGTTTTTTTGGAATTACTAATGATTTATTCTCCCTCCCTAGGCTTAAAATAGGTTGTGCGTCGGGTTTGAAGCCCACCCGTAAAAACCCATTTCAATGAAAACAAAAAGGAAAAGAAGAAAAATTATCCCCAAATCTGATGACGACTACCGCAAACGAAAAACTGATAATGATTTACGGATATGCACCTGGAATGTCCGAACGCTTAATTGGGAAGGTGCCTCTATCCAACTGACTGCTGTTTTGGAAAGATACAAAGCTGATATCATTACTATCCAAGAAATGCGATGGAAAGGACATGGTTGCATTCGGCATGCACCCTGTGATATCTACTACAGCGGCCATGCGGAGAAGCACGAGTTTGGATGCGGATTTGTAGTTGGCAAGAGACTACGGCCCACGTCCTGCGATTCACACCTGTGAACGAACGACTTGTCATAATCCTCATCAAGGTTAGATTTTTCAATATAAGCCTAATATGTGCGCACGCTCCGACAGAAGACAAGGACGATGAGATCAAGGAAATTTTCTACGAGCGCCTTGAAAATGCTTACGACGCTGCCCCCGTCACGACGTAAAAATCGTGCTTGGTGACTTCAACGCTAAGGTGGGCAAGGAAAATATTTTTGGTCCAACAGTCGGAAAGTTCAGCCTCCGCGACAACCTCAGTTCAGCCTCCGATAACGAAATGAGGCTGATTGACTTCGCCGCAGCACGAAACATGGTCGTAAGTAGCACTAGATTCAAGCATCTTAATATTCATAAAGCCATCTGGATGTCCCCTGATCAAAAAATCAAGAACCAAATTGATCACGTTTTGATCGACGGAAGGCACTCTTCCAGTGTATAAGATGTACGCACGATTCGTGGTGCAAACATTGACTCGGATCACTATCTTGTTGCAGCCAAGATCCGTACACGTCTGTGCGCAGCTAAGAATAGACGCAACCCTACACCGAGAAGCTAGACGTCGACAAGCTGCAATCGAAACAGACAGCCGATGCTTTCGCCACTCGACTCTCACTCCTGCTTCAAAGCAGTCCTCCAATCGATGATATATGCGCGCAGTGGACACACATTTCCAGCTCCATGCGTGCGGCTGCTGAAGAGGTGATTGGCTACGACCGCCCTCGCCGAAACCAGTGGTACGACCAGGAGTGTCGCGACGCCACTGCAGAGAAAAACGCCGCCTACAAAGCCACCCTGCAGTCGGTTGTAACGCGCGCTGCTAAGGGGCGATACAAAGAAAAGAGGAGGGAAGAGAGACGTATTTTCAGGCAGCAAAAAAGAGAGGCAGAAAAGCGCGAGCAGAAGAAGATTGAGATGTATGGTGACAGGAATGAGGCCCGAAAATTTTTCCAAAAAATAAGACGCCTTGCCAATGGTTTTAAAACCGGGACCTCTTCCTGCAAGGATGAAAACGGGAATCTAGTGACAGATGTTCAGAGTACAGTGACGTTATGGAGAAAACACTTTTCTAAGCTTCTAAATGGCGACGATGACAACAATCCCGTCAATAGAGATGATATTCCGGAAAACCCAATTTTGGATGACAGCGTCGAGGTTCCGCTGCCCGACTATGATGAAGTTCTGACAGCTATAGCTCGGCTTAAAAATAACAAAGGCGCGGGAGCTAATGGCTTACCTACTGAGCTGTTTAAGAACGGAGGCGAAGCTTTACTTAAATGCATATACGAGCTTCTATGCAGAATATGGTAGGAAGAATGCATTCCGAACGATTGGAATCTCAGTGTACTCTGCCCAATCTACAAGAAAGGCGATCTCACTATCTGTGCCAATTACCGTGGGATAAGACTTCTTAATATCGCATATAAGGTAAGATTGAAGCCCATTGTAAACGAACTGATCGGACCTTATCAGTGTGGCTTCAGACCTGGAAAGTCCACCATCGACCAGATTTTCACGCTACGACAAATCTTGGAGAAGACTCAAGAAAAACAAGTCGACACCCACCATCTTTTTGTCGACTACAAAGCCGCCTTCGACAGCCCAATAAGGAAGCACCTGTACTCCACCATGTCTGAATTTGGTATTCCTGCAAAACTAATACGACTTTGCAGGATGACACTGAGCAATACCAGCAGCGCAGCTAAAATCGGGAAGGACCTCTCCCCACCATTTATTACCAAACGAGGTTTCAGACAAGGTGATTCCTTATCGTGCGACTTTTTCAACCTAATGATGGAAAAGATCATCCGAGCTGATGATCTGAGACGTAGTGGCACAATATTCTACAAGATGCTGATGATATCGATATCATTGGCCATAATACGCGCGAAGTCAGTGCAGCATTTTCCAGATTAGAAAGAGAGTCAAGTCGAATCGGTCTGGCAGTGAATGCAGATAAGACGAAATACTTAGTGTCAACAAACAAACAGTCCCAGCATCTTGAAACCCACGTTACCGTTGACAATACCTCCTTCGAGGTTGTGAAGAACTTCGTTTATCTGGGATCCATCATTAACTCAACCAACGACATCAGCATTGAGATCAAACGAAGAATAACTCTTGCCAACAGGTGTTACTTTGGGCTCAGTAGGCAATTGAGTAGCAGAGCCCTCTCTCGACGAACGAAAATCACGCTCTATAAATCGCTCATCATGCCCGTCCTACTTATGCATCACAAACATGGACGCTGAGCAGTTCAGATGAAAAGACTTTAGGAGCATTCGAGAGAAAGATTCTTCATAAGATCTACGGACCAATCTGCGTCAATGGCGAGTGCCGAATACGGTGAAATGATGAACTGTATGAGCTGTACGCTGACATCGACATAGTCAAGCGCATTGAAATCGGGCGGCTTCGCTGGCTTGGTCATGTTCAACGCATGAAAGACGATGCTCCAGTGAAGAAAACATTTGATTCGGTACCCAGCGGCGGTCAATGTAGAAGAGGTCGTCCTCGCATCTTTGTTGGAAAGACCAAGTAGAGGACAACCTGACGAAGCTTGGAATTTGCAACTGGCGCCAGCAAGCGAAAGACAGAAATGGGTGGCACAAATTCTTAGATGAGGCCAAGATCGACATACGGTTGTAGCGCCAACTAAGTAAGTAAGTAATGATTTATTATAATTTTTATTGATCTATTCCTAATATCAATTGATCTACTAGGAATTTCAAATGAATTTTCAGAGTTTCAATAGCTTTGCTCTGAATTTTAACTGATATATTCTGAATTTCAATTTATCTTTTCTAAATTTCAATTGATCTTTTTAGAATTTAATTTTTTCTATTCCAAACTTCATTTACTCTTTTCTGAATTTCGATTCAATACTTCGAAATTAAGCATTAAATTTCATGAGTTTGCGAATTTCCTTTGATGTTTTTGGAACTTCAAATGAATTTTCTTAATCTTAATTGATCCATTCTGATAATTTGATCCTAATCTAAAATTTAATTTCTGAATTTTAATTTCATGTATTAAAATTAAAATTTCAAATAAAATTCCTAACTTCAATTTAACTTTTTTGAATTTCAAGTGATCTTTTCCGAATTCCATTTGATCTTTTGTAAATTTCCAGTGATTTTTTCTGAATTTCAATGATATTTTCTGAATTTCAGATGTAATTTCATAATATTAATTAATCTTTCGTCAATTTATTGATCTTTTCTGAATCCCAATTATTTTTTTTTTCAAATTCTCTATTTTAAACTTCAACTGATCTTTTATGAATTTTAATTCATGTTTTCGGAATTTCAAATGGTTATTTTCGGTATTTTAAGTAGAATTCATTATTTTGAATTAATCTATTCTGAACATTAATTGATCTTTTCTGAAATTCAATTGCTGTTTTCTGAAGTGCAATTGATCTTTTCGTAATCAGTGATCTTTTCTACAAATCATTCGAGAAGTACTCGAATGAAAATGACGTAAGTCATTCTCGAACGGACGAACTCGTCGAGTTTCTGCTCTGCAAACAGAGCAGACGAGAATAACGTCATTGTGACGTCAGTTCGAGAAAAGCAAACGAGAAAATCATTCGAGAAGAGTTATAGAAACGAGCTACTGGTAAAAAGATTTTACTTTAAAAAATTTCTTCTATCTACATACATTCACTTGAATGAGGTGTTTCAGAGCAGAGCAATTTAAATTTGGTGGATCACTTTTTCCTCATAAAACATGCCACAAAATCACCTAAATTTCCCTTGATGGTCCCACCGAAAACCAAGTCGACCACTTCATCGTGCAACAAAAATGGAGGAAATCTCTCTGCGACGTACGCAACCAGATCTATGCGGATGCAGGAAGCGACCACCACTTGCTTTTAGAAAGTATCCAGATTAAAGCATCTACTGTCAAACGCAACTCAACGGATCCAGCAAAAACTAAGAGTTTCAACACTAATGCTCTTAAAGATTCTGTTGAAATTGGGACGGAAACCACACCCCACCACATCCACCATTAGGCAAAGACCCTTGAATTTCAGAAAACAAATGGAAAAAAATTGAGCTCCGGAATTCTTTAAGGAGCTGCGCATAAAACGGTACTTGAGTGCGTGCGTAGAGACAAGAGAAGGGAAATGGAAAGTTTTGCTGAGGATTCTGCACTCGCAGCAAGAAGAGGTGATTTGAAACAAATTTACAAAATAACAGAAGACATCTCTGGTCACAATAAAAATATTGACTACCCAGTGTTGGATACTGATGAAAGGCTTCTGGCATCAGTGGACGATCAGCTGAGGAGATGGCTAGATAATTTTTGCTCATCGCTCTATTACGAGTTCTCGGTACAGTTAACAATGTCGAGCCCCCCTGTACCTGAGGCACTGAAAACGACCCACCATCACTTGCAGAAATTGCAAATGCTATCACAGGCCTTAAAAACAACAAATCGCCTGGATAAGACGGTATACCTGCCAAGCTTTTGAAAGCAGATCCAGAATTAACATCAGAGATATTGCTGCTCTTAGTGCATATCATGTGAGAGCGTGAGACTTACCCCGCCCAGTGAAAAGATTAGTGATGGGAACTATCGAAATTAAATATTCGAATTATTCGATAGTTCAAAATTATTCATTCATTCGATAGTTTTTTTTATTCAATAGTTTTTCATTTACCTTTGGTTTGCTTACCTTCATGAATCATGAGTACTGCAAATTTAACTGGAAAAGTACGTTTAACAACAATGCTTGATTAAATACAAAAGGAAATTATAAAGAAATCACCCCAGTTAATAGATATGTATAGGCTTTTTAAGTCGAATGAATGAATACTTGAATTGATAGCAAAAATCATTTGATCTTTGAACTAGCTACTATCTCTATAATTCGAATGAGTGAATAATTTATTCGATATTAAAATTCGTACGATTGTTTTTGTTACTACCCAGTAGCGGATGGAATATATTCCGAATATATGAAGCATCAATTACCTTGTAATGACCACTACTTCCGACTATATTACCTTACTATGCATGTACTAAGTTATTCGAATGTACTCTTTGGAAGCAACTATGAAATGAATTACTAGTAACAGCAATTAGCAATGAGAAAGAAAAAACCAGTTCTGCAAGGCACTACAAGTAATGAATTCAGAAATTTGTTCTATTTTTCAGTTAATAATAAATTGCTTTATTATGAAAAAAATAGCCACGTAACAAGTTTAAAGCATCTGATTCTTAGCACAATACAAGTAATGAATTATTTGAGCACTTCTTGGTAGTGCAGAAAGCAGGCACTCACTTTATTTGTATCTCATTGAAAGGAAAGTGTAAAGGCGGAATAACTGACCACGTTCAGCAAGTTCTATAAGTATTTTATTGTAAGTTTTTGAGCTTTATCCCTCTCCACACTCAATGAGAGAGTAACAAAAAATTGCTACATGCTCTTTGATTGGACTAGAATAATTAAAATTTTTGCAGAAAACTTTCTGAAGGTGATATGTAAATTCCGCTTAAGACATTTTAAATTTGAATTTCATTTATTTATGTTTGTAAATGTTTGTTTATAAATATGTATGTTACATATGTTATACTATACAATACAATACAATAATATACAATACATATACAAATGATTTTTTTTTTTTATATAAAAATGTTTGATTCAATTTGTTGCTTTCAGGGTTTTTCCAACTCCATGGACTGGTGCTTAGCTTTGTTTGTGATGCAAACTTTTTTGAAATGTGCGTTTTTGAACAACTTAAATGAATGACGCACTTCTTTAATGAAACGTCTTTTCATCACGACAATTTGATTTGATTTGATATTTGCAAAATCACTGCATTACTTTTCCTTGTATGCTACATTACAGGTAATGAGGTATGATTTAATTACTTTTGCTATATGCAGACGCATTACTTTTTGAAAAAAGTAATGCTTCCTTACCTGGTAATTTATTCTGTATTAGTTCTATGGTAGCCACTGGCAAATCCGCTGCTGGGTAGTTACTATTTTTTTATTCGAATTAATGAATTGTCCGATAATTGAAATCATTCGATAGTGCCCATCACTAGAAAAGATGAAGTTATAGTTAAAATGTCAAGGAAGGTAAAAAATTGAAACGAAGTATTACCGTCCTGTCCGTGTTTTCTAAAATAATGGCTTCCATTTGTTTAGAACGTATTAAAAGCAGAATCGAATCTACGCTTAAAAGGCATCAAACGAGCTTCCGAAGCGGAAGGTCGTGTGTCAACCATATTAACACAATTCGTATCATCCTCGAACAAACAGACGAGTTTAATGTTAATGTTAATGTTAATGTTGTGTGGTGGAGATGCGTACTGCGACCTAAATGAGATCTATTGTACCTCCTTCTCAAAGCTCCGCTGGGTTTGCGGATTACAGAATTTCATCCAGCCCTATTTCTCTAATGAATTTGAGAATGTTCTTAGGTTCAAGGGATGAAACCTGCTCTAGACTCAGCTCATAATTCCCCAGTGCTAGTTTACGTCTGCGAGCCACGGCGTCGCAGTTTGTAAGTAGGTGTATTGGAGTCTCCTCTGCTTCTTCACAGAAACGGCAGTTACTATCGGTCTCTATGCCCAATTTCATCAGGTGGTATTTGAGTTTACAGTGTCCTGTAAGGAACCCCGTTAGAATCCTAAGATTCGGTTTGCCTAAGCTTATGCACAATTTTGCTCTCCGAGTGTTAAAATCTCTGAGGAGCAATTTGGATTGTCTTAGCTTTGGGAGGCTTTTCCAAAGGTTTGATCGTTTATGCCTCTCCTCCCTTCTTAGTTCTTCTTTTATAGAGTGTGTGCCCAATCCGCAGAATGGTTCTGGCCCTATAAATTTTGTGGCTGCACCCTGTCGTGCTAGTCCATCGGCTTCTTCGTTACCCTGTATTCCTTTGTGTCCTGGGACCCAAAGTATAGTAACAGTGTTATTCTTGCCTAGTTCGTTGAGTTTTGTTAGGCATTCCCATGTTATTCTCGATGATATCTCACAGGAAACTAATGCTTTGATTGCTGCTTGGCTGTCTGACATCACAACTATATCCTGACCTTTGTATTTACGGTCCAGATTGAATTGTGCACACAGCTGTATTGCTAGGATCTCCGCTTGGAAGATACTGGGTGTTGTCCCCATAGGTTCAAAGTGCTTGGTTCTTGGCCCGTACACCCCTGCGCCTATACCTTCCAATGTCTTGGACCCATCTGTGTACCATGCTATACTGTGTGGTTTCTTGACCTGCGATATCATCTCGCTGTCCCACTCTTTCTTGGTACTAAGCTTAATTCCGAAGTGTTTTTCGAAGTTATACCTTTTTACTATATCGTCTCTTGGTAGATCGATGTAGGGAGTGTGCTTTGCAATATCCTCCTTCTCTCTACTGCTGATAGTTTTACCTGAACCTGTCCCCTCTTTTGCAATGCACAACAGAGTTCGCTTGGCTACTCCCTCTATGACAAGGTGTAAGGGTGTTAGGTCCAGAATTACTTCTAGTGCTGCTGTAGGGCATGTTCTCATGGCCCCTGTGATGCATACACAGGCCAGTCTCTGCACCCTTGTTAGCATATTCCTCATTGTGGTTAGCTTGGTTCTCTCAGCCCATGCTATTGCACCATAGGTGAGGATGGGTCTCACCATCATGGTATACATCCAGCGGAGAATTGTTGGGTTACAACCCCAGCTTTTCCCCGCCAGGCTCCTACATACCATGAGTGCTCGCGTTGCTTTGTTTATAGTTACCTCTGCATGTCTTCTCCAGAGAAGCTTTGAATCTAGTGTAAGTCCCAGATACTTTACTTCTCCTTTGAAGGGAATTTCAGTGCCATCCATTCTCATTGTTCGGAGGTTTGGCAGGCTTCTTTTGTTAGTGAAAGGTACTATGGTGGTTTTCGCTGGGTTGATACTTAATCCCACTGTGTTGCACCACTCCTTTGTTACTGACAGTCCTCTCTGTATCAGGTTACAGAGTGTATCCTCGAACTTCCCTCTCGCTATTAAGGCGATGTCGTCTGCGTAACCCTGACATTTTATGCCATTCTCGGTTAGCATCGTTAATAATTCGTCCACAACAAGACTCCACAGCAGTGGAGAAAGGACTCCGCCTTGTGGGCAGCCTTTTGTTGTTTTGATTCTTATAGTGGTGTTGCCCACTTTTGTTTCTGCAGTTCTAGTGCTAAGCATTTGGCATATCCATCTGCTGAGCGTATCATTTACTCCTTTTTTGTGTAAAGACTTCTTCACAGCCTCGTGAGAAGTATTATCAAAGGCTCCCTCTATGTCTAGAAAGGCACAGAGTACGGTTTCTTTGTTTTTGAAAGCTGACTGGATGTTGCTAGCCAACTGGTATAGAGCAGATTCTGTAGACCTGCCTGCCCTATACGCGTGTTGACAGGGGTGCATTGGTGCCTTCTCCAGAATCTCAGTTCTTATATAGTTATCTATTACCTTTTCCATTGTTTTAAGTACAAATGAGGTAAGGCTAATGGGTCTAAACGACTTTGGTAGCGTGTAGTCTATTTTCCCTACTTTTGGAATGAAGGTGACTATCGCCCTTCTCCATTTCCTTGGGATATAGCCCAGCGCAAGGCTGCTTCTAGTTATTTTGACTAGGTGAGGCAATATAGTTTCTGCACCTTTTTGTAGAAGTGCAGGAAAGATGCCGTCTACACCTGCTGATTTGAATGGTTGAAAGGTTCTGAGTGCCCAATCTAGACGAGCCTTAGTACAAATGCTCGTTGCAAGTTTCCATTCTTCTTGATTTGGAGTGATCTGCCTGTCTGCTGTCTCATACTCAGTTACCGGTGTACTGCCCGGGAAATGAGTTTCTAGAAGGTGACTGGCTCGTTGCTCTTCTCTAAGCGTATAGCTTCCGTCTGGCAATAGAAGTGACATTTTTGTCTCCACTCTGCCTTTAGCCATTGCTTTGTGTATCCTGGCTGCTGCTGGCGTGGAAGAAATGTCTTCACAGAAGGTTCTAAAGCTCTGTCTTTTGGCTTTCCTGATTTCTTTATTATACTCCGTCAGAGTCGCCGTGTAGTTGTGCCATTCTCCGTTGCGCTTTGCGGCATTAAAGCTGCATCGCACCTTCTTCCGGAGTCTGGTCAGCTCAGCGCTCCACCAAGGAGTATGTTTTGTTCTTGCCTTGTGCCCTGTTGGACAGCTAGATTCGTAGGCATTATATACTGCATTGTTTACTTGCTCTACATAGCATTCAAGTTCTAGGATGTTACTAATTCTACTCCTAGCTTTTACGTTCTGTAGGTTTTCTTTCAGGTTGTTGGTGTATGTGTCCCAACTGGTATTTCTTGGGTTTCTTTTGGGTTCTGTCTCTTGACATTTCGCCCCAAATCTAAACTCTATTATTCTATGGTCAGACATTGAAGGTTCCATTGATACCCTCCATTCCCTAATCATATCCCCCACATCTGGGCTTCCTATGGTGAGATCTAAGACCTCTTCTCTAGCCCTAGTTACAAAGGTAGGTGTTACCCCCACATTGAAGAAGTCTAGATTACTACTTAAAAGAAATTCTAAAAGGTACTCACCTCTGGTGTTGACGTTGGTGCTTCCCCAAATTGTGTGGTGCGCGTTGGCGTCACAGCCGATGATTAGTGGAAGGTGCTCTTTCCTGCAATGCTCCACGAGTCTTTTTATCTCCGCTGGGGGAATGTTGACATCGTCCCCAGGAAAGTAAGCGGATGCGATCACTATGGCGCGGTGCTTGCCATCAGTTTCGATGTGAGTCTCGATAACTGAAAGGTCCCGCGTCATAAATTCTGAAAGACAAATATAATTAATATTTTTCTGCATTAGAATACATGCTCTGGGATTGATTGTTCTCTGGTCCCAAGTTACCTGACCCTCTTTGCAGTAGAGGCCACTTACTTTTCCCCTGTAGCACCAGGGTTCTTGGATCAGCACGAAGCCCAGTTGTTCTGTGGTAAACCTCCGAGCAATAACTGCCGAAGCAGCTTTTGCATGGTGGAGGTTTACTTGGGCAAATTTCGTGCTGGTTACTGTGCCGATCGTCATAGCACTGGACTGCTGCCCCGGTCTTCTTCAGGCAGCGTTGCTACTACCTCAGTCGGAGGTTCGCTTTTACAACCTTCAATCGTGAGAGCGGCGAGGTTCATGCCCTCTGCTTGATCTTCGATTGAAGGTGTTGCGGTGATGACCGAGACGGAGGCGAACTTCTCCGTAACAACTTCACCAGTTGGTTGTATTGGTGGCGTTGCGTCTTTTCCTTCATTTGGAGTCGCAGATGTGGCTTCTGTGGACGATACCACTGTTGACGTTACAGCTGTGGGCGCTGCAGCTGTGGATGTTGCTGCTTTGACCGGTTTGGTTGGTGGCGATTTTGTGCCCAACACCGGAATGGTTCCAAAGCGGAAGCTGATAGTGGAGCCCCTTGACTTGATAGTCTCAAGTGACTCCCTATCTATCGAGAACGTGAGCATATGCCCACATCCCTCATCCTTGGAGCTCAATATCTTCCAATACTTAGTATTGAGACCATCGTTCTGGGCGGCAATTAGTCCCATCGATCTATTGATCTCCGTGCTTGAACTTCTTGGCAAGAACATTCTAACGGTATGCCCTTTTGGGACCTCCTCCCCTAGGCAAGCCATAAGTTCTAGCCCTTTCCATTGCTCGAGCTTTGGTGCTGCTGCTCGCAGCCATTCTGCTGTTGAGGGATTCGAACAGTCGACCAGTAACATGCCCGGACGAAAGTGAATTCCCTCAAACTGTAGCTTGGTGGACCAGCCCTTCACTACTTCGCTCAATATGGCTTCTTCTAGCTCCGATAGCTCATCCGGACTTAGCATTTGCCGGGGGTATTCTTTGGGCAGAACCGCTATTTGTATGCCCTTAGTTATGCTTGCATAGCTTTTTCTATTTTTCTGAGGTTCTGGCTCGGGTACCTTAGCCCCTGGCACTGACCTACTGTTGCTTCCAGGAGCTATTCTGGCCTTCTTGCTCTCTGGACGTTGAGGAGGCGTTATCTCGCTGCAGCTCCTCTTCGTTGCCTCTGGTACCGGTGCTTTACCCCGATGCTCTACCGCTCTTTCATGAGCTACTTCGGGTGCCATGCCCTGTTCCAGATAGCGCAGATACCATCTTACGCCTGCTCCACTAAGGCCGACTCTTAGTGGGTCGTCTAGCCCTCCTGGCTCCCCGCGCTGAGGGAGGTGGACACGGCGACGTCTACTGTGGAAGGGCTTGTGTTTTTGCCCTTCTTCTGATTCCCTTTTCTGTGCCGCATCCTTGGATGTTGACGCAGTTTCCGAGATTGGGATACTTTTTGGAGCCGACGTCGTATCATCCCGGTGTTCTTCCGGGGGAATTTTTACAGGATGTGATCTCCTGGGGCTCGCAGTTTTTCTTTGGTGGCTGGTACTAGGCCTTTGACCGCTGTGGATGGTATGCTCCACTCGATCTTTGCCGTACGGGTGCCTCCTCATCTGTGTGCTGCAGTGTCTGTGATCATTATGGATTCTATGCTCCACCTGATCATTGCTGCGTACAGTCCTATTGACTTGTGTTCTGGCTGGCGGAGGAGGATTTCTCCTAGGTTTGGTGCCTTGCCGTTGACCTTCCTCTTGGAATCTCTGTTCCATGAGGTCTGCTGCTCTGCTTGCGGTGACTCCCCGCAAGTCTTCCTGTTTGTTGTGTTTTGTTTTTTTTGTGCTCATATTTAAGATTCGACCGGTAGCTCGTGTCCGAGGACAAAAGCGTCGCAGTCTATGTTTTATGGCTGGGAAAGGGTGGTCAACCATGCCAGAGCCCGCATACCATGGTAAGGCCACAGTTACTTCATGAGGCGGCCTGTTATCATGAAGGCTCCGTTCCAATACAGTCGGTATACCCCCTGACTGCAAACCATCCAATGGGCACGGTGCGCATGACACCCTGGATTAGGGGGGAGTAACTTTTAGTTGTCGCTTCACAAAAGATGCAGGCTCTGCTGAGCTGTAGGGTTATGCCCTACAGGGAGGAACTACTCCAACCGGCAGTATTGTGTCATTGCAACTTAAGCCCCTACATCGCGTCAAGATTGTTACTCGGAGTAGGGGTAAAAGACGAGTTTACATCACCCCTCTATTTTATGTTCGTGGTCTTTGAAAAATCGTTCGATCATGTAAAACGTGTTTGTATATGGAAGTGCCTGACTCGAAGAGGAATACCCATAAAAACCGTTGCAACATCAAGGAATCCTACGAACGTGCTCATTCCTTTTTTTTGCACAAAGGAAAGTACTCCGACGCTTTTGAAGCATTGCCAAAAGTTTGGCAGGGATGCATTCTATCGCCTATCTTATTCCTGGTGGTAACTGATGATGTTATGCTCTCCACCGTAGGTTCAGCGAAGAAATACGGAATACAGTGGCGCCCTTTTGATGGCTTGAGTCACTTGGACTATGCCGGGTTTGTCATTTTGACAGGGTTCAAATCAAATAACAGACTTGAATAAAAACTACTTAACGAAAAAAATAATTTTGGCCTAATTCAGTCAAATACCCCAATTTGCGCTGCTTAAAGAATTTTGTCTGAAATGAGACCTAGTAAGATCGATTTTTCGCCCCCGTAAACACCTATATTTTAAATTTCATCAAAATCGCTTGGGCCGCTTTCGAAAACTCATTTACAAACAAACAAACCAATATTGCTCGTTTAATAGTACAATACCTATAAGATTTATTAGCTATCGAAATTTGTCATTCGCCGTTATACAAAACTTCAATAAGGGTATTCATGCAAATGGGCAATACCTTTATAAATGGTATAAACTGTATAAGTTTATCAGCCTTACAGTCAAACCTAAATCAGCGCGTTGAGCGGAGCGTTGATAGCCGCTTTACGTTAACGCGTAAGTACCATACCTAAATAAAAGCGGTAGGCGGCAAGCAAATGTCAATCTTTAGATAAAAGAAATATTTTGCAATTATAAATTTTATAGTATATTAAGCGAATTGTTATGCTACCCGGCAGATTTAATTCTTTGCCAATTTCTTCCCAAATTTTTTCTTTAAATGTAACATCTTTGTATTTAGGTTCCTTCTTAATATAAAGACATGGGTTTCTTTGCACTAATTCTATTAGGTGCTATAATTTTCACAAGCATTAAAACTATACTCAAACTATAATTATCAACAAAATTCTTACCTCCATATTGCAAATTCAATAAACGTTCGAAAAAGAGTAAAAAATAAACAATTGTTGTCACTTTAAAATTACTTTGCTTTCACTTTTGCTTTTGATGTATGCAACTTCACTTCTTAACGCTCTGTCAAAATTGGATTTTCCAACCGCTCAGCGTTGCCGCCGCGTTATTATGGTTTGCTACATATAAATCGTATGGGCATGAGAAATTTTTGACAGATAAAAAACGCTAACGCGCTGATTTAGGTTTGACTGTTATAAATGAACTGTCTAATTTGTATGGAGAAGCCTTTGCACAAACCAGATATACCTCTTTGCTCTTCGACTTAGGTGAGCAAACGAGGTGGCAAACTTATATGATCAATCAGCTGTTTTCGTCTTTCGAAAGTTAATTTATTTTTTTATTAGAAGCCGACAAAAAAAGCAATGAAGTAAGTAGAGGTAAGAATTTGTGAATTGGAGCTAAGTAACAAATATTTAATTGAAAATTACAACTTAAAAATTTATTGGTTACATATGCAGCTGGCAAACATATATGCTGCAAGTTAACAATCGAATTTAGGGGCTGTTCATACAACCTGATGATAAAAATAACTAATCGCTCAAATTATAAGATTGTCACTTGGCATGAATACCCTTAATAATTTTTATCTTGAGGAGTGACACGTAAATTTGAGCATGCCATTGTCAGAGAATGTTACTTAATGTGCAGAAACAAGAAAAACTATAAGGTATTCAGAGGTAGTCTGAACGGTGTTAGATTGATGAAAATTTGATGTACGTGTGAACACACTCATTAAATTATTTTGCTACACCTAAACTTCTGTCAAAACTAGATTCTTAACGGACAACAAAAATATTAAACACCGTACCAGCACTAATAACAATAGGGTCAAGGTATTGTTAGAGTGTTGAGTTGTTGAAATATGACATGACGTGCATTTTGTTGTTGTGTTGTTGAAATAATCAATACTTCCGCAATCTAACACCGTAACAAGACTACTTCTGAATACCCTTTATATTTTGTTTGTAAAAACAAATGAGACAAAAATAACGGTTTCGCAAACATTCGTTCTTTGTTTGTTTATTAATTTACTGTAAAAAATTTCAAAAATAAAAAGTTGATTTTTTAATGTTTTTGTTTTTTTTAACTGTTATGAATTAGAACTAAATTTTTGTTGTTGCTGAAAGTGACTCGAAACATAATTAAAGGGCCCATTAAAGTTTTTCGGCGACCTAAAACGAAATTTATTTTTTTATATTTTTCGAATGCATAACATCGTAAAAATATTCACCGAAAGCTTTAACACAATTGAATAAAAATTGTTGTAGTTGTAAGCACAAACGTCCGAAGAGAAGACAGTAAAACGTATACATGAAAAAACTTTAAACACGTTTTTCTCGAAAAGTGCTGCTTGAAATCGGTGGACAGCATTACTCGAAAACTATGCCAAGGATCACTACCAAATTGTATGCACTTGTTAAGCAAATACAAGTGATACTTTTAATCGTTCGATTTGTATTTTGGTAAATACTTTTTTTTTATAACCTAATATATATGACTTTTTATTCAAAATTCAGTTTTTCAACTACCATTTTTGTAAAAATCAAAATTTTTCAAATTTCTTTGATTAAAAGCTCAAAAAACCTCAGCAGAATCTTCATTCATTTATTTTTTTTTTTACTGATCAAGCTCCGAAAAATCGTGTCCACCGCATATTTTAGGTGCTTTACTCAACTACGGATTCCTACTATATAAATTAATTCACTTTAATGGAAATAATTGCTTAGATTTTGCACCATACTGTATGTAAATTCCGTGATTCCAAATGGAAAAGTTATGATTCCACGTAATAAATGTTAAACGAAATTGTGCTGCCAATTCTAATAAACCATCAAATCCTCCATCAAATACAAATACCTCTTCTATTGTATAACGGACAGCCACTTATAGACCCTTTGTTAATATTTTATTTATTTTTCTTTTATCCAAAAACTGCTAACTCACTTTGTTTACCAGCATCTACCTCAAATTTAAATTGTTTTATGTGTTTGCCACCAGCAAGTGCCAACAGAGCGTCAGTGACTAGTGATCGTGACTTTGAACCTGTACAGACCGTTACATAGCTAGTTTAAGTATAATTTAAAAGTTATTTTAATGATACCGGTTTGAGGCTAGAAATAAAAATAAAAAATATAAATAGTTAATTAAACATTGAATCATACACACATTTTTATGCAGTCGGAGTATGTTTGAACGAAGGTATAACAAGTATACAAACAAATATTTAACGTTTGCAATCATGATGTTGTTAAATAATTATG
Organism: Dichetophora obliterata; assembly: GCA_963920525.1. Classification (NCBI taxonomy): domain Eukaryota; kingdom Metazoa; phylum Arthropoda; class Insecta; order Diptera; family Sciomyzidae; genus Dichetophora; species Dichetophora obliterata. The sequence continues at coordinate 109,386,309 of OY986439.1, read as the reverse complement.
AATGGATAAAAAAAATTAATGACACTGAATCTGTTATAAATATTTAACTAACAAAAATATGGTTATCTTTGTTAAACGAACAAAATCAAAGAGATTTTTATCAGCATAACAATGGCGCAAACTTAACGGTAGGTCTCAAAATGATTCTAACAAATATTTCTATGTTGCTGTCAAATATAGCGAATATTTAAGCAGATGTGCAGTTTTCTAAAAGAGAAACGTTTAACTTTTATACTGTTTACTAGCAGATATACCCGGTGTTACTTAGAAGTAATTTATATAAACATTTTATTATACACTTTTCGATTAAATGTTTTTTTAAATTCTGGAATAACGAAAAACATGTTGAATTTTAAGTTTGAGCTACTGTTAGAAAGGTAATTGAACGGACTTTAATCCAAAAATAGTTTTGGGAAATTTTGGTGGTTGGGAGTTCCATCCGAATTCGAAGAAGGGGTACAAAAAACATATTTCAAAAATTCAAAATAATTTAAATATTAATTAAATCTTAAATCCAACAAAATTACCTTTTCAACAATATAAAAATTATGGTGGGACTCAATGGGTTCTTGAAATATGGACAATTTAACATCTTAACAAAAATTATATTAAAAAATATATTGAACTTTTTAACAAAAAAAATTTGAATGAAATATATTTAAAAACAGCGGAGATATTTTTTTATCGAAAGTCAAAACTTTGATTTTCATATAATTTTTTTTCTCATTCTTAGGTATCGATGTTTTATGAAAAAGTTGTACTAAGACTTACTGTACTAAAATATATATCGAGTCAGCCAAACGTGTGAAGTTAAATTTGAAGAAAAATGTTGTAGATATCATTCGGCTTTTTACAAAATTGATGTGGTAGACATCATTCGTCAAAAATATAAGTAGATGTACTAATATTAGGAAGATATTTATATAAACCAAAATGTTTGTAATTACTCCAGACACACAACTGCATTCTTAGAGAAAAATAAGTAAAAAATGGAAAACAAATGATAGAAAATTTAATACAAAAATCAGTTTTATTAGTAAAGTCTGATACATAGAGAAAACTGTTTGAATTTGTATTGTGGTTAAGTAAAAGTTGCGCTTGAATCTCAGCCACTTCAAAATTATGCTAAATTTCAGCAAAAACTGATCAAAATTTGCTATTCCTGTTTATAATATGCTTATATTATGCTAAGTTACTATAAACTTCAAAAGGGCATTTCCAAACTTGCGTTACGGAAGATTTGTACGAAGAAGTATTAACAAAAAAGAATGAAAATGTCTAATTTTTAAAAAGGATTTCTTATATTTGCGTAGTAGTTAAGTAGCACTATATTAAGTAAAAACAATGACAACATTCGACTTTAAGGATTTTAAGATATAAGCAAAAATATGTGCGAGCGTTAAGTTACAAAAAACGGAAGTGATTTTTGACTTAGATTACAAAATTTGCAAAACTCTCTGAATTGGGCAAGACCTTTTGTATACAACATTTTTTAGAAGGGTTTAAAATAACATAAGTTTATTTTCCAAGTGATCAAATTGAAAAATCTTCTCTGGTTTTTTTTTTATTAGTTTTTTTTTATCTGGCGTTACGTTACTAAAATCTCCATTGTAGTTTAATTGGGTAACTAAGTAAATAGGTAGTTATATAATTATGGAATTTAGTAATTAAAAAACAACTTTAATATATTGCCCTTTCCTTGCCTCAAACATTTTTTCATTATCCTTATCCAATGCCTTCCATTTTTACTATAACAAAAACGTTTACGAAACTTTTAATAAACATTTACGAAAATGAAAAACTTAATTTGTGAAACAGTGCAGACGATTTGATCATCATGGTTAATATTTTTATGTAGAAATTGCTTAAATTAATAAAATTAAAATGCTTCTCTTAGATAATATCATCAAATAATAAGTTTTTAATAAGTTTTAGTTTTTTGATCACGTTTGACTTTTCTGTGGAATTGCCCAAAAGCAAATTTCTACGAAGTGAAATAATTGTTAACATTAAATTAAATTGAAAAATCACCATTATCCGGAGACTTGAACGTCGGCCGCGTGAGAGTAAGTGCATGGGCTTATCCATGGGACCATCGCAGTTGATAACTAATCGTCGGCTAATTTTATTCATTAAGAATTTTTTGCTATTTGAGTTTATATTAACTTAGCAAATATTTGCTTGAGTTTAGTAAAAATGTGTTATTTGAGTTTATAATAACTTTGCAAATATTTGCTTGAGTTTAATAAAAATGTCATATAATATTTTTAGTGAAACTGCATGTGTAAATTGAGGTCGAATACTGAATTCCTAGGCTGTGTGACCTATAAATCAAAAGTTGATCGATATTACAAATTTAGGTTGTCTGGAAGGTGCCACGCCCCCTTTTCCTACACCCATACAATGTAGTCAATGAAATTGCATGTGTACATTGAGGTAGAATACTGAATTCTGACACTGTGTGACCTATAACTTCAAGGCTATTAGATATCGCAAAATTTAAGTTAAACGGAAGGTGCCCTTAAAAAAACGCCATAAAATGTTATCAGTAAAACTGCATGTGTGAATTGAGGTAGAATTTTGGATTCCGCAGCAGTTCGATATCAAAAATTAAGGTTGCATGGGAAAATCCACGCAATGAAATTGCATGTGTACATTGAGGTCGAATACTTAATTCCTACGCTGTGCAACAAATAACTCAAAAGCTGTTCGATATCGCAAATTTGGGTTGTATGGGAGGTGCCACTCTCCCTTGTCCAACGCTCAAAATATGTAATCAATGAAACTCCATGTATAAAGTGAGGTTGAATACTGAATTCCGACTCTGTGCGACTTGTAACAAGACGTTACAATTAGGCTTACGATCAATTATAGCCCAAACAGAATAGGCATAGCCAACACGTAGCGAGCTGTCGAAAACGTAGCCAACGAAATGCTGTGCACAGAATAGAATTTGTGTTGATAACGCAGATAGAGCTTTGTGCTTACAATATTTTGTTATTTTTTACTAAATTAAAGTATACAGCCATTTGCATACAATAATTTGTTTGTTTTTTTACTAATTTGGACTAATGTTTTAGTCAATTTTAAGTTTTCTAATTTGAACTATGTATTTTGACATTTCGCTACCGTTGGCTGCGGCAAAAGTTAAAAGTTCGTCAACATTTTTGTGTCGGCTGCGTTCGCTACGTGTTGGTTATTTTCATTATGTTCATTTCATAGGGTTGCAAGGCAACCAACTTCTATGTTGACATTTTTTCTGTTGGCTGCGTGTTGGCTATGCTTATTCTGTTTGGGCTATTAAGTATATTTTTTTATATATGCAGCAAAGGGTAGACAACTTTGACAACTTGAACAACAACAACGTGACCTACATAAATTACCAGCTACAACAACAAGACTCACCGTCTAGTGGCCATAGAACAGCCGCGAAACATTCTTTTCATACGCCATACAACAGGCGACGTATATAATTCCTAAGTAGTTATTTCCGGAAGCACTTAAATAGAAACGATAAATCCAGCTAAGGTAGCATTCCATTTTAGGTGAGCTCAAACCAAGTAGCTACTGCCTCAGCTGACCGTCAGGTCTATCGTCCGGGGAGGGTGGCGAACGGTAATTTTTTTGTTATCTTTAAGTGTAGTTAGTTATTTCTTTTTTGTTTATTGTTTGTTTTCGAAAGCCACGTCGCTACCTCTACCTATCATCGGGACTGCGACGCAGGTTTCTCTGCTACGCCACCATGGCGTCTACGGTTGTCGTATTAGAAATAAGGGAGCATTCCTTTTTAGCGATTGTCAACCGATTACCGAAACGATTATCAACAGACTACCGATTTCCAAAGTGATTACCAACCGATTACCGAAGCGATTACCAACTAATTACAAATGCCCGAAGCGATTACAAACCGATTTCCCATTACTGAATTGATTACCAACCGATTACCGAAGCGATTACCAACCAATTGCCAATTACCAAAGCGATTACCAACTGATTACCGATTACCGCAGTGATTACCAGCCGATTACCGAAGCGATTACCAACTGATTACCGGCTTTTAAAGCAATTACCAACTGATGACCGAGTACTAAAGCGATTACCAACAGATTATTATGCCCGCTAGCGACTACCCGAAGCTGCATAGCTAAAAGGTTATAATAAGGATAACATATTCAATAAAGTAACTTTGTGAATTGCTAAAAACCCTGCGTCTTTTATTTTTAAAATAATATGTGAGAGTTAGTGGACCTTTTCACAGGACCCTGGAGCGTCTGAGTTTTACCTCCACCTTTGATAAAACCACGTCACAGACTTATAACTCCAAAGCTATTCGATAGCACAATTTAAGGTCGTACGGCAGGTGCCACGCCCTCTTGACATATGTCATAAAATGTCATCAGTAAAACAGCATGTATAAATTGAGGTCGAATACTGAATTCCAAAGCTGTGCGGCCTATAACTCCAAAGCTATTCGATATCTCAAATGTCAGTTGTATGGGAGGTGCCACGCTCCTTGATAGCAGAAATTTGGGTTAGATAAAATGTTATCAGTAAACCTTCATGTGTAAATTGTGGTCGAATATTGAATTCCGACGTTCTGCGATCTACAACTCCAATGCTATTTGATATCGCAAATTTGGGTTGCATAATAGGTGACACACCCCCTTTCAAACGCCCATAAAATGTTGACAATGAAACTGCATGTGTGAATTTAGGTCAAATACTAAATTTCAACGCTGTGTGACATATATATGTATGTCACAGCTCTAACTTCAAAGCTATTCGATAGCACCAATTTGGTTTGTATGAAAGGTTTCACGCCCCTTGACAAACGCCATAAAATGTTATCAGTAAATTTGCATTTGTAAATTGAGGTCGATACTGAATTCTGACGATGTGCGTCCTATAACTCCATAGTTATTCGATATCGCAAAATTCAGTTCTATGGGAGGTGCCACTCCCCCTTGTCCAAGAACCATTAAGGTGCCCCCAGACTATATGTTTCATACATATGACATGTCAAATAAAATTACATTCCGAATTTCATCTGTGTGTCAGAATTAAGTTTTTGTCAGACAGATTTTTTCTTTTGTCTCCACACTATCGATACGTCGTTTGAAAATAAAAAACAGCTTTTGATATTTTTGTAAACCTTAAAGCTCTTAAGTGTCCTCCTGCAGCCATTCAAACTAAGAATAAATTAATTTAAATCATTTTATTGAATATATAGCTTAAAATTTGCCTTTTCTTTCATTTTCAAATAATAAATTTATCAAACTGACATTTCGTACAGATGGAAAAACATACGAAATTAGAGACGGTCCTAATTTAAAAATTTACAGACGCAAATACAAACGACATTTCAAAACCACATTTTTATATGTTCCACACTATCTATAGCTAAAAACCATTTGAAATCTTTTGACGTGTCATATGTATGAAACATATAGTGTAGAGGCACTTTTAAATGTTACCAATTAAACTATAAGTGTAAATTTACGTCGAATACTGAATTCCGATGCTGTGCGATCTATAACTCCAAAACTATTCGATATCCCAAGTTTTGATTGTATGGTAGGTGATACTCCCCCTTGTTTAACTTCCATAAAATGTCATGGATGTCAGTGAAATGACATGTGTAAATTGTGGTGGAGTACCGAGTTTCAAGGCTGTGCGACTGAGCAATTTAATATCGTAAACTTTTTACATATTTGTGGGCGGTAAAAGAGCTGTGCAATTTTTTCCTTAAACTATCTCGTACTTGAAAAAATCCACTGCCAAAGTTTGAGATCAATCGGACCAGTAGATTCGAAGTCTTTATATTGCGACTAAACCTGTCATAAATATAGCATTTTGTTTATTTTGTGGGTGGTAAAAGGGGGTGTGGCAACATTCTCTTTTTTCCTAAACCTTCGCAAAGCAATTACGAACAAATCCGCCGAAAAAGATCCAATTTGGTCCAGTCGTTTTCAAGTTTTAAGCATCCGAACAAATCACGATCCATTTTTATATATACAGATTATAATAAGCAAATATTTGCTTGAACTTAATATTATTTTGATTTTTCCTAAATATATGAGCAGTAATTTCACTTTAGCAATCTTTTTCTAAAATCACACCGTGATTGAGCAAATTTTAGCTGATTTGCTTTTAAGCAAAACATTTGCTTGATTCAAGTGAAATAATTATCTCCGTGCATGAAAAAATAGATTTTTAGCCATAACTTTTGATTGGAAAAAAATATTGGGGTAATTGTTTCACATAAATTATTTTTGAAACTTGGCCTTTTGTAAAAAATATAAAAACAACATTTTGGAAAAGATAAATTTCGCGAAAAAATCAAAGTGGATAGGGTCCCTTGTTGCTTTGATGCCAAAAACAGTAAAATAATTTTTGTGCTTAGCTGGAAGAATTTTGCAAATAAATGCTATGTCATATGTAAGGTAGCCAGATGTGCAATTTTTAATTGATTTAATTTTTACAACAAAAACAATAGAATAGAGTAGAAAGTCAATATTTTGGACATTTTTTGACATAATCATTAAACATATATACACTGACTTAACAGTACAGTTCGACCTATTTTTGTAAAGTGATTTTATTGAACTTTTGAACAAAAAAAATTTGAATGAAATATGTTAATGGGCAGCGGAGATATTTGCATCGAAAGTCTTTGTACTGAAAATTTCTCCAATTTTGAATTAATGTAAGTGTTTTTGATGTCAAAATAACAAAAAATTTGTAAAATTAAAAACACAAAAATCTCCGATGGTAAAAAGTTTTATAATAACAAAATTACCGTTAGTTGAACCATTTCGGAGGGGGCGTGGCAAAAACTAAGTATGTAACATTTTAAGTTAGAGTGCACTTAATATGTTTACCTAGTTTGAGCGAAATTCGTTCAGCCCTTTAGATGTGTATAAAGGCCAAACAAACAAACAGAAAATGAGTTTTATTACTAAAGATAGATAAAAAAATAGATTTTTAGCCATAACTTTTGATTGGAAAGAGTTATTGGGGTAATTTTTTCACGTAAATTATTTTAGAGACTTGAATTTTTTGTAAAAAATATAAAAACAACATTTTGGAAAAAATAAATTTCGCGAAAAAATTTATGAAAGAGTCTTTGTACTGAAAATTTCGACAATTTTTAATTTATTTGTGTCAGTGTTTTTGATGTCAAAATAACAAAAATTTTTTAATATTAAATACACAAGAAACTCCGATGGTAAGAAGTATTACAATAACAAAATTACTATTACTTGAAAAATTTCAGAGAGGGCGTAGCAAAATTTAAGTATGTAACATTTTGATCCAGTATGTACTTAAGATGTGCACCTAGTTTGAGCAAAAACCGTTGAGCCGTTGAAGACCAAACAAACAAACAAACAAACAAACAGAAAATTAATTTTAGTACTCCAGATAAGGTATTTGACTTACAATGTAGATTTTTAACTATAAATTACTTATTAAACGCTAAGGCTAAGCTTTCTTTACAACAAGAGTGGCAAAAAAATTTGATTGACAGTATTTTGAAAATGTTCGCCTTAGAAAAAAAAATTCCGCATATGCTCATTGCTCAACTTCTGCCAGTTTAATCTGATGTTCACTCATTTTGACTGACTTTTTTGGTCACAAACTCAAAATAAACAGTTTCAATGGAACTCATAAGATTTTCAAAGCCACACCATTTTCAGACACACCGTTTCAATGTCAAACGTGGTTTTTAAACCATAAATGTACATAAAATTAAAGCAAATTTAAAAATATTTATTATTTTCACTGAAATGCAAAATGAACTTGCTTCGTTTTGTGCCATACAAATATGGTGTTCTACACAAACGTGATCTTATATGATAGTTTTGAGTTATTTTTCGCATTTTATATTATGTTCTTCTTTTAATTTTCGGTTATTTTCGCAAATATTTAAAAAAAAAATAATAAAAAGATGTTTGCAGAGATCGTTTGAGTTAGGCTGATAATTTGGCAATCTTTTATAAAAGCAAAAGTGATGTCATACTTTGCATGATATGAGTGCAAAATATTTGCTTTGAGAAGCAAAACATATGTATGTATAAAAATTAATCTACATTTTGCTTGATTAACAGCAGCGACTTCTTACTCTTGGGTAACGCTACTTCTTGGTGAGGCGTTGACAACGCAATAAAAAATCATGAGCACAAATTACTCATACATTTTTTATCTTTAAATTATTCAACGTATTTACGGTAAATAACACATAAATAGCATTTAATAATAGTGCTTTTTTTGAGAATCTTGCAAAATAACTGTCAATATTCATATGTTGATCATTATTAAATTAAACTAATGAACACTGGTGCTATTATCTCTCTACCAAGCTCTATCTTGATGCCTAGCATCAAAACACACATGTTATCTCAGTTCTCATGTGAACATTTCGAACAACGAAGCATGTAATGGAAGTGCAAATAATGGAGGGGAAAATAGGCCATAGTAAGAAGAATCGTTTTTACGCCCTTATCTTGAATACACAGACAGACAGTTCAAACATTTATTCAAGTATCCATTCATTCATTAATAAATTCAGAATATAGTATTTATTAATCATTCATTATTTTATAGCAAGCTATTTTTAAAAGTGTTCGCATAACGTTGCTTTTAATTTGATTTATTCATTCAACCAGTTACACCGTTTTCTACACTGTATCTAGAGAAAATTGCGGATTCTTGAGAATTCTTGTTGTTCACCAGACTGTAACAAGTAGAATCAAAGTCGCTTCGAATTTGATACATATCTTTTTGCAAACTTGTTTATATTATTAATATATTATGTAAATTATGCAATTAATAATAATTTACTGGAAATAAAAGAAAACTAAAAACAATGTTCTACTTAACTTTATTATATCATTGATTTTATTCTTATATTTGATCAATCGATTCCATTTAATTCGATTGATAGCTATGGAATAATATGCTATCTATATTATGGTGGCACCCCATACATGTACATATGTGTGTATGGAACAAAAATTTCAGCTCAAATTGTTGACGGCATTAGCTAAAAAATATTCGATTTGATGTAAAATCTAAAACCTAGAAAGTTTCATGCCATTCGATGCATTTTTAGAACTCTCTCAAGAGCCCAATAGTTGGAGGAGCGTTTTACAAGAGCCTTTCTCTGTATTTAATCAAAGAAGTAATAAAAACAATGCTTAATGTATATTTTTTTAAAAAGCACCAGAGTTGTGATTTTTTACTTTTTGACAAAAATTAATAAAAAAATGTATTAATTTTTCTGAATAGCGAATATGAATAATTGAAATGAATAATTAATCATTTTTTTTAAAATGAGTGTGAGTTAAAAATTTTATTTATAAATCAATGTTGCATTCATTGAATGCATTTTTATGGCGTTATTCAGTTGTACTTAAAATTCTGAATATGAGTGCCGATTTTACAGCTCTGATAGTCTAAAGCTATTTTGTGCAAGAAATTACAAAAACCAAATTCGGATAAAAAAGTTATAGCTGTTGAAAGATGAGTTTTTTTCCAAAAATCCTCAAAATGCCTGTTTCTGTCGTTTCGAACACAAAAAAAATTATAAAAAATCGACAAAACTATGTCAGAGAGTATAAATTATATAGAGGTCCCAATTCGACTTCGAATGCTACTTCACTCAAGTTTCGTTGTACAAGCGTCCGGAGAATAGAAAAACAAAACGAAAATAATTATGCTTTGCCTCAGCGTTCGTTTTGACGCTGCCTTGAACTTCGAACTGAAATCTCTACATAATTTATACTCTCTGACTATGTATTTTATATAAAACGACTTCGATAGTTAAAAAAAATAATTCCCATTTTAGTGATTTTTACTGATTTATACTTACTTACTTACTAAGTTGGCGCTACAACCGTATGTCGGTCTTGGCCTCATCTAAGAATTTGCTCCAGCCATTTCTGTCTTTTGCTTGCTGGCGCCAGTTGGAAATTCCAAGCTTCGTCAGGTTGTCCTCTACTTGGTCTTTCCAACGAAGATGTGGTCGTCCTCTTCTGCGTTGACCGCCGCTGGGTACCGAATCGAATGTTTTCTTCACTGGAGCATCGTCTTTCATGCGCTGAACATGACCAAGCCAGCGAAGCCGCTCGATTTTAATGCGCTTGACTATGTCGATGTCAGCGTACAGCTCATACAGTTCATCATTCCACCGTATTCGGTACTCGCCATTGACGCAGATTGGTCCGTAGATCTTACGAAGAATCTTTCTCTCGAATGCTCCTAAAGTCTTTTCATCTAAACTGCTCAGCATCCAGGTTTGTGATGCATAAAGTAGGACGGGCATGATGAGCGATTTATAGAGCGTGATTTTCGTTCGTCGAGAGAGGGCTCTGCTTCTCAATTGCCTACTGAGCCCAAAGAAACACCTGTTGGCAAGAGTTAATCTTCGTTTGATCTCAATGCTGATGTCGTTGGTTGAGTTTATGCTGGGTCCCAGATAAACGAAATCCTTCACAACTTCGAAGGAGGTATTGTCAACTGTAACGTGGGTTCCAAGACGCTGGGACTGTTTGTTTGCTGACACCAAGTATTTCGTCTTAACTGCATTCACTGCCAGGCCCATTCGACTCGACTCTCTTTCTTATCTGGAAAATGCTGCACTGATAAATGGTGGGGAGAGGTCCTTCCCGATTTTAACTGCGCTGCTGGTGTTGCTCAGTGTCATCCTGCAAAGTCGTATTAGTTTTGCAGGAATACCAAATTCAGACATGGTGGAGTACAGGTGCTTCCTTATTGGGCTGTCGAAGGCGGCTTTGTAGTCGACAAGAAGATGGTGGGTGTCAACTTTTTTTTCTTGAGTCTTCTCCAAGATTTGTCGTAGCGTGAAGCCAGAACTTCATTATAGTCGGGCAGCGGAACCTCGACGCTGTCATCCGTAATTGGGGTTTCCGGAATATCTTCTCTATTGGCGGGATTGTAGTCAGCGTCATCATTTAGAAGCTTAGAGTAGTGTTCCCTATATGACGTAAGTGTACTGTGGGTATCTGTCACTAGATTCCCGTTTTCATCCTTGCAGGAAGAGGCCCCGGTTTTAAAACTATCGGCAAGGCGTCTTATTTTTTCGAAAAATTTTCGGGCCTCATTCCTGTCACCATACATCTCAATCTTCTCCTGCTCGCGCTTTTCTGCCTCTCTTTTTTTCCGCCTGAAAATACGTCTCTCTTTCCTCCTCTTTTCTTTGTATCGCTCCTTAGCAGCGCGCGTTACAACCGACTGCAGGGTGGCTTCGTAGGCGGCGTCTTTCTCTGCAGTGGCGTCGCGACACTCCTGGTCGTACCACTGGTTTCGGCGAGGGCGGTGGTAGTCAATCACCTCTTCAGTAGCCGCACGCATGGAGTTGGAAATGTGTGTACACAGCGCGCATATATCATCGATTGGAGGAGTGCTTTGAAGCAGGAGTGAGAGTCGAGTGGCGAAAGCATCGGCTGTCTGTTTCGATTGCAACTTGTCGACGTCTAGCTTTCTCTGTGTAAGGTTGCGTGTATTCTTAGCTACGCACAGACGTGTACGGATCTTGGCTGCAACAAGATAGTGATCCGAGTCAATGTTTGCACCACGGATCGTGCGTACATCCAATACACTGAAAGAGTGCCTTCCGTCGATCAAAACGTTATCAATTTTATTCTTGGTTTTTTGATCAGGGGACATCCAGGTGGCTTTATGAATATTGAGATGCTTGAATCTAGTGCTACTTACGACCATGTTTCGTGTTGCGGCGAAGTCAATCAGCCTCATTCCGTTATCGGAGGTGTTGTCGTGGAGGCTGAACTTTCCGACTGTTAGACCAAAAATACTTTCCTTGCCCACCTTAGCGTTGAAGTCATCAAGCATGGTTTTTACGTCGTGACGGGGGCAGCGCTCGTAAGCATTTTCAAGGCGCTCGTAGAAAATTTCCTTGATCTCATCGTCCTTGTCTTCTGTCGGAGCGTGCGCACATATTAGGCTTATGTTGAAAAATTTAACCTTGATGCGGATTATGGCAAGCCGTTCGTTCACAGGTGCGAATAGCAGGACGTGGGGCCGTAGTCTCTTGCCAACTACAAATCCGCATCCAAACTCGTGCTTCTCCGCATGGCCGCTGTAGTAGATATCACAGAGTGCATGCCGAATGCAACCCTGTCCCTTCCATCGCATTTCTTGGATAGCAGTGATATCAGCTTTGTATCTTTCCAAGACATCAGTCAGTTGGATAGAGGCACCTTCCCAATTAAGGGTTCGGACATTCCAGGTGCATATCCGTAAATCATTATCAGTTTTTCGTTTGTGGTAGTCGTCATCAGATTTGGGGATCATTTTTCTTCTTTTCTTATTTGTTTTCATTGAAATGGGTTTTTACGGGTGGACTTCAAGCCCGACGCACAACCTATTTTAGCCCTAGGGGGCCCGCCGCTCAGATTAGCCGCCAAACTAACGGTTGTCAGTTTTGACGTTGCCCAGGAAACCCCACGTGGAGGTTTGAGTCGACTTGAGGCGATTTCACAAAGATTATGCTGGCCTCGCCAGGTTGAGACAGTCAGACATGTTACATTGGAAAGGTTCACCCCCAGTTTCCCAATGGTGATTTACTGATTTATGGGCGGCACAATTAGGCGTGGCAACATTCACATATATTAGGGCATAAACTTTTTTTGTAAAAATTTGGAGCGGCTGAAGCGGAATTCGAAAGTTCGATACTAAATAAAATTTAGAGAATTTTTCAGATATTTTGAAAAAGGTTTAAAGGTCGCTCAAGGTCAAGCAAGGAAGATTTCGTCGTTCGCTATGATCGGTCGGCGCTTGAACATTTTGGGCGAATCCGGTGTTTCTTTGTGAATAGAGTAGTAGATTTGTTGAAATGGTAGTTAATAACGTAGAAAAAAAAACAAAAAAGGAACAAAATAAATTAAAAACTTAAGACAAAAGAACACTGTTTTATTTGTGTCAAGTTTTCTTACTATTTAAGTTTTCAATATCGCAAACATTGAATTTAACTTCATTATTCTGTATCACTAAGAAGCACACCAACGATGAGAGAAACACGAGAAGCAATACTTTCTTCCATACAAAATTGTATTGCTTCTCGTGTCTTTCTCATCGTTGGTGTGCTTCTTCGCGATACAGAATAATACAGTTAGTGTTTCCACTGCACGAACGAACAAGATAGCGACTTACCAATGTTCGCCACTTGTGTTCGGATGTATATCTTCCTTCTTGTAAGAAAACGTCAAATGAATGGACAACCTATAGTAATTAATTCATGATATAGTCTTAGGAATATTTTGTAAAAATTTCAAGCAAATCTACCGAGTATTTTTTTTTTTGCCAAATTTTTTTGTGTAGACAAGTCAGGCACAAGAACATTGTCATACGCACATATTTGATGATCAATCTTTTTTTATATATGGGCAGAATCACAGAAAAGTCTACCGTGACCAAAAAATTTAAACTTATTAATTACTTTTTATTTTATGATATTATCTAAGACAAACATTTTAATTTTATTCATTTAAGAAATTTCTAAATAAATTCATTAATCATGATGATCAAATAGTCTGGACTGTTTCACAAATGTCGTTCTCTTTTTAGTAAATGTTTAGTAAAGGTTTCGAAAACTTTTGTTTAAGTAAAAATGGAAGGCATTGGCTAAAGATAATAAAAAATGTTTGAGGCAAGAAAAGGACAATGTATTAAAGTTGTTTGTTAATTACTAAATTACATAATTACTTTACTATCTAATTACTTAATTACCCAATTTAATTTTAAAGACATTTTGTCGCGTGGGTTATGTCGCGTGAGTTACGGCAAATATTTTTTGGAAACTCAATACATTTTATATAAGCAAAGTCCATAGGTAATGTGGATTTATTATGAAACATCTCTGTTTTCACATTATTTAAAAATTAAAAACAAAAACAAATTATATAGAAAAATTCGCTGAGTTTTTACAATCTAAACTGGCTTGTAAAACACACTTCCTTTTTTTGTCGCGTGAGTTACGCCCATATTTACCACTACCATTTTTAATTAGTTACAGGAACAACAATTTTGGTATCATATCATTGGAATTCCTCTTAAGAAATTTTATGTACATCATAAGAAAAATATGTACATCAGAGAAAACGAAGCTTTAAGTTGTACACATGTCACGTGAGTTACGATGGAAATGCCCATATTGATTACTTATTCTTGTGAGAATACTAATATTTTTGTGTGTTGCTTTATATATATACATAAAAATATTCCACAGTTATTGCTTTTATACACTGAACCAAAAAGGTACATTATATTAATGAAAAGGTGCATTAACTTCAATGAATTATTCATTGATTTTGGTCCAATGAACTGTGGTCATTGATTTCAATGAATTTTCTTCATACTTTAATGAATAGTTCATTAAACTTAGTTCATTAAACTTTTCAATGAATGGTTCCTTGAATATCAATGTGCACTTCATTGAATTCAATGAACACGTTCATTAAAAAATGCCAAAATTAATGCTTTTTTCATTGAATTTAATGAAAAGTTCATTGAATTCATGAAAAGTTCATTGAATTTAATGTAAAGTTTATTGAATTCAATGTAAGGTTCATTGAATTCAATGTATAGTTCATTGAATTCAATGTATAGTTCATTGAATTCAATGTATAGTTCAATGAACCTTACATTGTATTCAATGTATAGTTCATTGAATTCAATGTTTATTTCATTGAATTTAATGTATTAAGTTCATTGAATTTAATGTATTTAGTTTATTGGATTCAATGTACAGTTAATTAAATTTGATGTATTCAGTTCATTGAATTCCATGTATATTTCATTAAATGTAATGTATTTAGTTCATCGGAATGAATGATCTGTACATTAAATTCAGCGAATTATTTGTTAATCCCACTCTTAACATTTCTAAAATAAGGAAATAATTACAATATCAACAATATTTTTTTATTTTAAAGAATCAATTAATATAAAAATTTTCGAAGATTTTGAATAGTTTTTAAATTTATAAAAATACACGGCAATAAACTGCCACAGGAGAGTGCATGCCGCAGGATATTTTAATTGAAATAATTGAAAAATTTTAAAGCACACACCTAGGGCTCTAATAAAACTAGCAAATTAAAATTTTACACCATCCATGACTGAGGAATGAGGAGAAGTTCTTCTCTCCAACAGCAAGGATTAATGATTGATTATTTTCGCCTTTATTTTTGGTTGAATATTTTCGCCTGGTTGAATATTTTCAACTTCCTGGATGCTGCTTCCAACAAAAACGAATGCCTCTTGAGAACTGGTAATTGTATGCTTTAGGAAAGTGTTTCTTCCAAAGTTGTCCTTACTGCATACTTTTTGAGTGGGCACCAAATACCCATGAAGGCTCCAAAAAAGATTCATAGCAGTACTGTCTGGAAAGATATTAACTGAGAAAAATAACTATTTATTTATATATCCTCGAGAAATATTAAGCTTACCACTGTAATTAGTGAAATCTTCAATTTCTGCCAACTTTGCCCGCACAGCTTTATCTTTTATGTGGTTTTCATCCTTTAAAAATCTAAACATTTTTTGAAAATGATGGCGGCAGTCACTTAAAATGCCAGGTATATTTCCTATTATTTACTAATACTAATAGTAATTCAACATATTCTTCACTTTTAATTTAATTTATTATCACCTTTTATCTAAAATTTACTCAAACAATTGCCACACGTCTTCACAACTTCGCGTTTCACTTCAAACAAAATTGGGAAGGGAATAAATAAGTATACATTGAACTTAATGAACTGAATACATTGAATTTAATGAACTATGCATTGAATTTAATGAACTATACATTGAATTATGTATACATTTGTTTATGTATACATTGAATTATGTATGCATACATTGAACTATGCATTGAATTTAATGAACTATACATTGAATTCAATGAACTATACATTGAATTCAATGAACTATACATTGAATTAAATGAATTATACATTGAATTTAATGAACTATACATTGAATTTAATGAACTATACATTGAAATCAATGAACAATACATTAAATTCAATGAACTATACATTAAATTCAATGAACCTTTCATTGAATTCAATGACCTATACATTGAATTTAATGAACTATACATTGCATTTAATGACCTAAGCATTGAATTCAATGAACTGTTCATTAAAAATCAATGTATGGTTCGTTAAAATTTGGTTTACAACTGGAATCAATGTACTTTTAATTGAGATCAATGAAAAGTCCATTAAAATAATGAAAACAAATCATTGATATTTATTTCGACATTTTTAATGAATATAACTTCATTGATTTCAATGAACAGTACTTTAAAAACTTTGAGTAATTCATTAAAATTCAATGATTTTTTCATTAAAATCAATGAATTAATTTTAACATATGCTGTTCATCAAATTTGTTTTTTCTGTGTATTTTAAAATTTCAACACATTCCCATTAGATTTAGACCCACTCTCGTATTTAAAATTTTTTTTCTTTTAAAATTAACCTTAATAAAAAATAGTAAAATATTTTTAATTTCTCCAGATATAAGCTTGTTTTAAATAATCTTATCTAATTATATTGTTATGCCTTTTTTGAAAACCACGTCTTTAATCACTTTCCGCCTAATTTCTCGAAAACCAATCATCCGAGTTAAATGAAATTTTTCTTCGTGATAGTCAACACATGAGTGCATCGGAAAAGCAATCATTATTAAATTTAATTATGCCGAAAACACTGACCAAAATTTGTAATGCTTTTATCTCGAAACCATTTCTACGCAATTAGTTAGGATAAAAATTTCTCGAAAAAATGTTCCGATTTGAAGTTTTGCACTACACACTTTAAACATCAGTCATTTTCCTTGGAAGTAGAATCATGAGGATAGGAACAATGGAGCTGAACCCATTTTAATTCCTATAAATAAATATAAATGACTTAATTGTGTTAAATAACACTGCCCAGGGTGATTTTAAGGCAGTGTTTTAAGCTCCAAAAACATTTAAAAGGGAATAACACTCTTTGCCGTGTCTAAAATTTTAGTGTGAATATTTTCAAAAGATTGCTAAGTGTGATTTTAGACATTAATTTTTGTGTCATTTTTTTCGCTTTCGTCGCTTGCGTTTCCCTTTCTTATGAATAGAAAATATAAGAGAGAAATTGTCGCGATTCTTTGTTCAGATACATAAGTAATATCTTTCTTCTTATTTTTGGAGAATCACTGAAATATAATCAATGAAATAGTAATAACTTTTAAATACTTAATATATATTAAAACGGCTGGCATAAAACTGTTAGATCGAAAAGTTTAAAGACTTTTACTTTCGTTGAACTTTCTGTAGCTCAGGAATGGAACTGTTTTACAAGCTTTACATAGATCTAATGTTAGAGTGAAGCATGCAATACAATAGCTAAGCTTCTTTCAATTCTGTCTTTTTTTTCTTGCTTCCTAGACAATTCTTCATTCGAAGAGATTATTTTTTTTATACAACAGTTATTCATTCACAAAACACTTAACAAAATCTGTATGTTAAACTAACTGAAACGGGGAAAAACTTTCCCCAAACTGGCCAAATAAATAAACATACATATTAAGTATTCCAACAAGTTTTATTGTCAAAATCAATCGTGTTTGAAAGTCATTTCTTTGAACGAAAAAAGTGTTGCAGATTTCGAAAAAAACTGAACCAACACAAATACAACGAAATAAATTCTTAAGAGGCAACTTTTAATACAACTCCGCAAAGTAGAGTAAGAGTATAAAAGATACAACTTGTATCTATTAGATATGCAGGTCAACAATCTTTGGTGTTACAGTAGTTTAAATTAACAACGTATACAAATGCATTAAATAAGTATTGGATAGTAGAGCAGCAACTTTACCAAGTGCCAAAAGAGGAATGGTAACATAAAAAAATGTATAGAGTGGAGAGAAAAGAAAAAAGCTGATTGGAACAATGCAGAAAACCCACGGCTAAGATATAATTAATTGTGTCTTATTTAGTCGGTGTCTCTATAAAACCAGATGCTAAACATAAAATGCAAAACGTTGGCATATGTGCGAAATTCAATGTGCGAAATTCAATGTGCGGTGCGAATAAAACCGTTAAAATAGCAACAGTCTAGTTGGTTGGACCGATGAAAGTAGAGTAAAGACTACTTTTTTGAAGACTACGAAAGACTACTTTTTTTTTGATTTGAAGGCGTCAAATTCACAAGATTTAATTAAAGTAGAATTGAAATTAAAGTTTTAGTTTATGTTTATTAACACATTTTGTGGGCCAAAAAATGTAAAAATTATTTTCGTTTTTTTATATAGAGTAAGTGCGGTAAATATGGCCCACCCTTAACTTTATCTATACTATTATATAAAAGCAGACTCACGTATATTAGTCAGCTCAGAGCTTGAGAACGGCTATTTCAATAATTATTTTTGAATTTTTTAGCAAACACAATTTTTTTATGTTTTGCATTTGAAGATACAACAAAAATACTTTAGATTAAAGATTTCAAATTTTGAAGTGGTATCTAATAATTTTATCGCAGGCGAAGCAGAGGGTATTTACTAATATCAAATAAATGCATAGTTCACGGAGATTATCATTTTGCTTGAATCAAGCAAATGTTTTGCTTGAAAGCAAATCAGCACAACCTTGCTCAATCACGGTGTGATTTAAAAAAAAAATTGCTACATTGAAACCACTTCTCATGTATTTAGAAAAAATTAAATTAAATTAAATTAATATATGAATTAAGATTGTGAGCTTTAGATCAAGTGAGTTTTCAAGAAGGCAACAACAACAACAACAACTCTGTATAGAGTCAATCACTTAGCTGACTAGACAGTCTGTTTCGGAAATCGCTACATATTCCTCTTCAGTAGTCTTTGAGTGATTAAGCTGTGATCAACTCACTGTTTAAACTAGCATATGAATGTGCAAATCCTCTAATTCATTCTTATGAATTGTATGGCTGCTAATCATATGACACTTCAAAGCAGTAGGCCATTTTAGATCACCACCATCAACTCTATCAAGGGTTGCCATCTGTTCTAGTTGCTTCTTCATTTATTTCAATATTCATTAGTGTTCGATTTTTTGTCGAAATGCACCATAGAAATGAAACGAGTTTTTGCTTCGCCAGAAGCTAGTGTTCTAACTGATTTGTTGCCTTCTTGAAAACTCACTTGATCTAAAGCTCACAATCTTAATTCATGTAATTATTCAATAGATCATAAAAACTAATTAACTTAACTATGGCAGAGCACGGCCAAATAAGTTTAATTAATGTCAAATTAATTAAATAATCTAATAATTGATCGATTTTTCGGTCAAAGTCATGTGTAATTGAACATTTGGTTGTGAAAATAGCCACATTTCAGTTAGAACACTAGCTTCTGTCGAAGCAAAAACTCGTTTCATTTCTATGGTGCATTTCGACAAAAAATCGAACACTAATGAATATTGAAATAAATGAAGAAGCAACTAGAACAGATGGCAACCCTTGATAGAGTTGATGGTGGTGATCTAAAATAGCCTACTGCTTTGAAGTGTCATATGATTAGCAGCCATACAATTCATAAGAATGAATTAGAGGATTTGCACGTTCATATGCTAGTTTAGACAGTGAGTTGATCACAGCTTAATCACTCAAAGACTACTGAAGAGTAATATGTAGCGATTTCCGAAACAGACTGTCTAGTCAGCTAAGTGATTGACTCTATACAGAGTTGTTGTTGTTGTTGTTGTTGTTGCCTTCTTGAAAACTCACTTGATCTAAAGCTCACAGTCTTAATTCATGTAATTATTCAATAGATCATTAAATTAATATAATTATATTAAATTCAAGCAAATATTTCTTAAATAAACTAATAAACATGGTGATAAACTGAAAACAAATTTATACTACACTCAAGCAAATATTTGCTAAGTTATTATAAGCTCAAACAGCCAATTTTTACTAAACTCAAGCAAATATTTGCTAAGTTATTATAAACTCAAATAGCCACTTTTTACTAAATTCAAGCAAATTTCTTTCAAAAAATACACGAGCACACGTTTATTCTTAATGAAGAAAATTAGATGACGATTAGTTAACAACTGCGATGGTCGAATGGATACGCCCATGCACTTACTCTCACGCGTCCGAAGTTCAAGTCTCCGGATAGTGGTAATTTTTTAATTTTCTTTAATGTTAATAATTATTTCACTTCAAAAATATACCAGATTTCAGCAAAAACTAATCAAAATTTGCTAATTCAGTTTATAATAACTTAACAAAATTTTGATTAAATTCAAGCAAAATTATTATAAACTGGAATAGCAAATTTTGATTAGTTTTTGCTGAAATCTAGCAGAATTTTGAAGAGGCTGGATTCAAGCGCAAATTTTGCTTAACCACAATACAAATTTAGCAAATATTTTTCTCTGTGTAGGCTATCTAGGCTTTCTCAGTTAGAAAATGCTATTGAGGTAAATATTATTTTAGTAAATTTTATCTTTTCATACCCCACGCGTACTTCATAAGGGGTATATTAACTTGGTCAATTCGTTTTTAAAGTCGATGTGGAGGGGTGGCAGGTATATCATAGTACTTTTATAAATATTCTTGATAAGCATAATATCCTGAGTCGATTTTTTCATGTCCGTCTGTCTGTCTGTTAAACCCGCCAGATGACCTTAGGGTAATCTGCCTGTCCAAAGCCAGGTTTTAAGGGTGAAGGTTTTTTATAAGGTGAACAATTCATGGGGTACGGCCCATGAATTGATCTCAAAATGAGTTCATTCTTGAGGCGTGGCTCTTGAATGTTCATCTAATTTCTGTAAAATAATAAGGTTTACCTTGAGCTTTGGTTGTTGGCGCCAAATCTTGGAGAAAGCATGGTTTTGATATTAAGCTATAATAACATTATTATTGTTATATGCTTTCGATGGACGATCAATCCAATATAACTTCTCAATCAAAGATGAGGAGACCTGATTTATCGTTGTTCTGCAGACCTTGTTTTAGAATGAAGGTTTTATATAAGAAGCATAGAATCTTTCGACCGAGTATAAGCCAATTGGTAAACTACGGCTCACGCTTCCTAGTTTTCCGAAAAAGGCTTTTAATTAAGACTTAATTAAGTTAACGAAGTTGCGTAAGTAGGATTGTGGTTCTCTCGGTATTTTACTGGGAAACCAATGGTTATTTTTAACCTAGTCATGTACAATTCTAGTGGCTGAAGGTGTCACAATCAAATATAACTGTTCTAAGAACTTTTGGTCTGTAGAAGGGATGTTGAAGAGCCTTGTCTGGTGGAACCTTGAGCCCGGATATTGGCTGTCGTGGGCATGGTCCTTCGGGGTTTCATACGCTCTGGCTGTGGTTAGACCAGGAAGGTCGGTGTGAATTACACTTAAGTTGAACTCGGGTCAGGCCCGTAGCCAGAAAATAAGAGCCGGGCAGGCTGAGCCTCCAGTAAAAAAATACAAATTTTTTTCATACATTTGTATATAAATATATATATGCATATTAACATATTTTCAAATGAATTTTTTATATTTTTACATGTTATTTAATGATTTTGTTTTTCAAATGTATATTTTGGTAAAAAAAAAAGTTAAGTATATTAACATATAAAGCCTAGTACTCTGTTCGCTTGCGTGAAACTTCGCTGGCAACATCTATTTCTTTGTTGCGTGAAATTTCTGACTTAAAGTTTGTTGCGAGGAATTTCTATGGCAACGTTTCTCAGAGAGACTCAGAAAATAAGTTGGAAGATTACATATGATATCTCTCTTTTCACTTCAAAATAAATAGGCAGTACAATTAAATTGTCGTGAAAAAATGTTGCTAAGAAACATGTTGCGATAATTTCACGCAGCGGAACAGAGTACTGCTCTGACGAACATGTTGTGAAAATTTCCACACTTGTTTCGCAGCTGTCACTTTTTGTATGGAGATTTGAGTGGAATTTCACATGAAACTGAACAGAGTACTATGCTTTAAATATAACATAAATGAGTTCAATGTTTGAAAGCAAATTTCGAATGTATTATATTGATTTCCACTACAGTCACAGCTCTGCTGTTTAATACAAAGGCAATCGTCTTAGTTTCTCATTAAATTTGCGAAGATAATCTTTGAACTTTGTTGATTTGGTTTACACGGGAAAATGATGCTTCCGCCGTACCGCCAGAATACTGCCTAAAAACCGCCGTACTGTTGCCGAATGATTCGATTGCACAAAACAAATTATAAGTATCAGGAAACGCATCGCGCATTAGATACAATTCATTAAACGTATCAAAACTGATTGAATTTGGTGATGTTTTCTGATGCTCATCCCTTTTTTTGCCCAGATATTTCTTTGCGACAGACATCTCGGCATCAGAGGGTATTTTTAAGCCTACAGAACATAATATTTTCAAACAAGCCGGCTTCATTTCATAAACTTATGACAATGCCAACAATATACGATCATTTTTGGTGAAACGCTTTTTTAATTTGAATATAATATTATCAACGATATCAAAGTAAGCCGGCTTAATTTCAATAGATTATTCAATTCTCTCACCAAGTGATTGTTCTACTACTGAGTTTCGCGTGATATAAAACCTTGTTATTTTAATTGTTTTTGAGAAAAAGTACCTCATTCAATCGTAAGCTATGTCTGCAACATCCATTATTTTCCTTTCAGCTTTTCCAAATTTGTATGCTCCCAATTAGTAGTTTTAGTTAGACTAATTAGACTAATTATTATTAGTAGATTGGGGAAAGTATGTATAACTATTTGAGAATGAATGCAAAGTATTTAGATTACAGGAATAAGTGAAGACTGCTGACCTGGTACAGCCGCTTAAAGTTGAAAAATCCTAAATGCAGTCAGCTGGCGCTTGAATCATGATATAATTTCGAAATCCTCCCCATTCATCCTCTAGTAGTTGCAAGTGTTTTTCCTAATCAGAACAGCAAACTGGGAGACACAAAAGCTGGAAAAAGACTGCAATTTTTTTTGGTGTATATTTAGTTTAAAACACTTAAAATAATAAATTATCTAAAAACCTCGCTCAAAAAATCTTGAAAACAATTAAAATAACAACATTCTATTAATTTTCACCAAAAATTAACTTTCTTTACAATTTTTTGCCAGCTGTTATTGGCAATGACTGACAAAAGAGGGCAGTTGTAAAAGCATACGGAAATTTGGCTAGGGCAGGCTCGACGGATTCTAGGGCAGGCTAAGCCTGCCCTAGCACCATACTAGCTACGGGCCTGACTCGGGTTGGTAACTCTCTTAAATTACTAAGAGAATGATGGTAGATTAAACTCTCTTTATTTCAAACAGTAAATGTTAGCAAGGTAAGCAACTACCGGATCAATATACTGTTACCTTAGGAATTTGAGAACAGGCAACGGGGAAACCTAAATAGTCTGAGTTGTGTCCACAAATGATTGAGGAACCTGATGTTCCTCACTTCCACTGATGTTGCTCGCTTCCTAGTTTTTCGTGTCAAAGCTCCCCATTTGAGGGTTATATTATCGGTATTGATACCGATATGACCCAGGGTTATTTAAATAACCTAGTCATGTTTAAATTTAAGTGAATGAATGAGTCACGGTCATGAATATAGTCAATCTGACAGTTCAATGTTGGTCAGTGCTATAGAATTAGGGGAACCTTTCTGGTGGATCTTTTGAATTCCGAAGGGGCGTTGGCCGACGCTTCATATTTGTCCCAAGCTTTGGAGCACCGTAGAATTAAGGGGTCTACGCTGCAGGGGTCTACGTTAAAGACACAGAGGATTTCAGTCTGTCTGTTTTCTGAAATTCAGTATATAGGTTTTTATTTAAAAATAGAGAACATGTTCGAAATTTAGCCCATCGGATGAAAACCACGCCTCCCATAGAAAGTAACTTTACCAAAATGGTTAAATCTCTTTAAATTCTACAAAAGTTAATATAATTACTTTAAATTTTGCACATGAGCTTTCATATACACTCTTGGAATATGAAATTTGTCTACCTCCTATATAAAGTGACTTTGCCATAACGGTAAAATCTCCTTAAATTCCAAAAAATAAATACAATGGCTTCAAACTTTGCAAATAAGTTTTAATTGTAACTAGGGGAGAGTCGTCCTCGTTGTCTCAATTACTAGTTGTCACAAAGCCGATATTTTCTAATGGAACATGTTATCAAGTTGGATATCAATGCCATCTCGAAGCTATTGGAATTTCTACCATCCCAAGAAAAATCAAGTGCCGTTAGTTTCCTTTTGCAAAAACTATAAGTGGATTAAGAAATTAAGTTGGACTTGTGCGTTTTTATAGTTTTTTGATATTTGTATTAAGGCAAAGAGAAGTGAGTAGTGTTCAAGTTTTAATAAATTTCTATTAAAATTGATATTGTATTTTGTAAATATCTATGAGTTTTTAAATAAAATTTTATATTCCTATGACAACTTACCCCACCTAACATGTAATTTCAAGAAAGCATTCTTAAGGTTTGTTATATTTTTTTAAAGAAACATGCCAAAAAATCGCAAACGACTTACAAAACGAGGTCGGACATCTTTCGAAGTCATGATGCAAGCTGTAAACGCAGTAGGGTCAGGTCAGGAGCTTCAATCCGCAGCGTAGCGAAAATTTATGATATAAACGATCGAACTCTTACTCGATATTGCAAAAAAAAAATAAATACAATAAGTCAGATAACTTATTTTTTGGATATGTGAAAACACGACAAATTTTTACAAGGGAGCACGAACAACAACTGTCAAAATACTTGCAGACGGCATCCGATATATATTTTGGATTGAGTCCTGTAGAGGTCCGAAAGCTTGCTTTTGAATATGCTGTGGCTCTTAATAGAAAACTTCCAGAAGCTTGGTCCGTAAATTATATGGCGGGCAAAGAATGGTTTAGGGGGTTTATGGGTCGAAATAAAGAACTTAGTGTAAGAAAACCAGAGGCAACCAGTCTTGCTCGAGCTACAAGTTTTAACGTTCACAACGTCAATATGTTTTTTTAATAATTTGACAAGTGTTCTAGAGCGGTATAAAATTTACTGGAAGTGATATTTGGAACATTAACGAGACAGGTATCACCACTGTGCAAAAGCCACAACAAATAGTTTCGCGAAGAGGATTGAAGCGTTATTACTTCGGCTGAGCGGGGTACACTTGTTACTTTAGTTCTTGCAATATCAGCTACAGGAAACTCAATTAAACCATTTTTTGTATTTCCGCGCAAAAAATTTAAAGAGGATTTTGTTTCTAATGGACCAACTGGATCACTTGGCGTTACGAATCCTTCAGGTTAGATGAATGGAGGCTGTTTTTATATATTTATGCAACATTTTGTTCGGCAAACTAGGTGGAACCTTGAGCACCTACTACTCCTCTTATTAGACAACCATGATTCCCACCTATCAATTAAGACTTAAGACTATTGCAAGGATAACGGCGTTGTAGTATTGTCGTTTCCTCCGCACTGCTCGCACAAGCAACAACCATTGGATCGTAGTGTCTACAGTCCTTTAAAGCGATATGTAAATATTGTTTGCGACGATTGGATGAGAAATAATCCAGGTAAAACCATGTCAATTTATGACATACCAGCTATTGTTAAGACCAGTTTGCCAGGAGCTATCTCTCCTCAGAACATAATGTCCGGATTTTCAACGACAGGCATTTTTCCTTTAAATCGACTGATTTTTACGGATATCGATTTGTGTAAAACACCATCACCAACTCCTGGAACTAGTTCCCAATTTTTAAAATCAGTTCAAACTCTTCGTCCGACTATTGACGAACCAACACCCGAAACTCTTTGACCATTTTCTAAAGGTCTGCAACGGAAGACAACTAAAAATCCAAGAAAAAAGTGTAATGCAGTTTTGACTCCGGTCAGGAATAGTTTATAACAACTGCAAAAGTGCAAGAAGCCAAAAATAAACGGTAACAAAGAAAAAAAATGACGAAATGTCAGAGTTAAGCCGAAAACAGCTAGCAGCGATGAAGGTAACGAGGATTCAATATGTGTAGTATGTTGTCAAGCATTTTCGAACGTCAAATCCAATAGCAATTATCGTCTATGCATAAATGCAAACGCTGTGCACATTATGAATGCACTGAAAGTGATAGTTTTATATATTGCTGCTTAAATTGTGCATCTTAGTATGGCAACGCTGTCAGTTAAGAAGTGTGACAACAAGGACTACGCGTTGAGACAAGTTGCCCCAGTCGTGGGGAAAGTTGTCTCAGAGAAGTTAAATTTTGTATGAAGGATATTTTTTATTTTAATTTTAAATTATGTACGTTATTAATATCAGGAATGAAGAATAAAAGATTGAATTTATGTTTAAAAATCTAACAGTGTCATTATTTCTTGATTCGTAGGTGCTACAGCGGTTCACTCAAATTTTGTGACAACTAGTACCACTCTCCCCTATGCACTCGATGTTTAAAATTTAGTAAACAAAAAACAATGAAAACTCCAACCACCTCCTATACAAAGGGACGTCATCATAATTGTTATATCTTCATAAATTACAAAAAAATATGATGTTTAAACTTGATATTTTACACATAAGCTTTAACGACTAAATGTACTCTGAGTTTCACATTTGAAATGTTTGGATAGAAACTACGCCATATAAAAGTGAAAAGTACAGTAGTTGGCATAATTATTTTGTTAGACAAAAAATGCAAATATTTTCAGTATTTAAAATATCTTAAGAAAACCCGAATTAATATATTTGTACTTGCTTAAATTAGCCAGAAATGTGTACATTTTTTTAAAAATAACTTACGACTATAACATATTAAAAAAAAACTTCATTTTAAAGAAGGCATAATTATTTTGCCAGTTCAATTTTATGCAAAACTAAGCTTAAAGATAAAACCAATTATAACAAAAACTTAACAATTTGATAAAAAATATATCCGCTATTAGCTGCAATTACTTTTTGAATACGTTTATGGACCGATTCTACAAGATTTTTCAAAATATCTGACAGAATTCGTTCGCAAAGACTTTTTATTACAGAAGTAGTCTCACTCCTAGTCCAAGTCATGCAAAAGCTTCGCTTTCCTTCAATATAGGCCCACAAATTTTTTTATAACGTTTGAATCAGGGCTCTGTGGTGGCCAGTTTAAAACATCTACGCCAGTTCGATTCAAAAAGTTCGTCATGAACTTACTATTGTGTCATGGTGCATTATCTTGATGTAAAATAAATGACTCACCAATAAGTTTGTCACTAGATGGAAATGCATAATCATTTAAGACAGCCAAATATTTTTATTGATACATCGTTCCATCAATTAGAACCAAATCACCATGGCCACAAGAGTAAATGCATCCCCAGAACATTACCTAGCCACCGCCATGGCGATTTGCTTGTCCAACTGGAACTACTTCTTTTCGGGTTTTCTTTGAAATTCGGAAAAATCTCTCTTAAAGTGAGCCGTGATACTAAAACGTACTTTCATCAGTCCACAAAACACTGTTCCAAAAGTTCATAGTCTTGCAGAGAAATTTGGCAAATTTGAGTCGTTTGATTTTATTTGCCGGCGTTATATACGGTGTTTTCCTAACGGAATATGTACCGAATTGAAATCCTTTTAAGCGTCTGCGAATTGTGCGTTTGTTAACTGGATTCTGACAAAAAATGTTCATCTGTAATTCATGGCTTTTTGGATTTAAACCAGTGATCTTTGAGAACTCCCGTACAATAAGCTAGTCTTATTTACGTGTTGTTTTACGTTTTCTGCCAGAACATGTGCAAATTTTCACTGAATTTGTTTTTTTCGTGCTTAGTTATTTGATACTGAACGGTTTGCCTTGACAAATGTAACTCGGAGCATATTTCTCCCAAGTAACAATATTAGCCATATATTCATTCTTGCAGAGCTTATAGTGCTATCTTATATAGCAGCAAGCTTCAACTATAGCTTTAGTCGCGCTACTAAAGCTCTTGCAGAGAATATATAAGGCTACTTTCTTGAGTTTAAAAGCACTATTTTTACTTCATATGAGGAGTAGAAGTAGCTGTAAACTTTTAAAAGAGTCCCTGTCAAACTGAAATAAGAGCTCTTGCAAAGCTCTTTTTTATTATTCGTTTAAGTATGTATGTGTTAAAAATAAACTCAATAAATATATAAAATTTGACAAGTGTTTGTGATGATAAGAATGACAAATAAATTAAAGAAATAATAAAGTGATTATTATATCAGACTCATGTTCGTGTATTCGTTATATGCTGCGAATTTCGGTGCGCTTTTGAATTTATCGGAAACGTGAATGTAAAGGGTGATTTTTTTGAGGTTATGATTTTCATGCATTAGTATTTGACAGATCACGTGGGATTTCAGACATGGTGTCAAAGAGAAAGATGCTCAGTATGCTTTGACATTTCATCATGAATAGACTTACTAACGAGCAACGCTTGCAAATCATTGAATTTTATTACCAAAATCAAGTTGGCAGAAAATCCGCTTTTTTATCGACAAATTTTGTTCAGCGATGAGGCTCATTTCTGGTTGAATGGCTACGTAAATAAGCAAAATTGCCGCATTTGGAGTGAAGAGCAACCAGAAGCCGTTCAAGAACTGGCCATGCATCCCGAAAAATGCACTGTTTGGTGTGGTTTGTACGCTGGTGGAATCATTGGACCGTATTTTTTCAAAGATGCTGTTGGACGCAACGTTACGGTGAATGGCGATCGCTATCGTTCGATGCTAACAAACTTTTTGTTGCCAAAAATGGAAGAACTGAACTTGGTTGACATGTGGTTTCAACAAGATGGCGCTACATGCCACACAGCTCGCGATTCTATGGCCATTTTGAGGGAAAACTTCGGAGAACAATTAATCTCAAGAAATGGACCGGTAAGTTGGCCACCAAGATCATGCGATTTGACGCCTTTAGACTATTTTTTGTGGGGCTACGTCAAGTCTAAAGTCTACAGAAATAAGCCAGCAACTATTCCAGCTTTGGAAGACAACATTTCCGAAGAAATTCGGGCTATTCCGGCCGAAATGCTCGAAAAAGTTGCCCAAAATTGGACTTTCCGAATGGACCACCTAAGACGCAGCCGCGGTCAACATTTAAATGAAATTATCTTCAAAAAGTAAATGTCATGGACCAATCTAACGTTTCAAATAAAGAACCGATGAGATTTTGCAAATTTTATGCGTTTTTTTTAAAAAAAAAATTATCAAGCTCTTAAAAGATCACCCTTTAGTACTTCGAAAAACTACAACGGGCTTAACAAATTATTAAAATTAAGAAGTGTTAATTATTTAAAAATAGTTGGAAAATTTTTAACATTCTTTAAGATCAACTAAAAATGATTTAAGTACTTTATTCTTAAATATATGTATCATAGAAATCATCAATTTCGTTTTAAATATTATTGTAAACACTAATATTTAGCTTGCTTCAACTCCGAAGATTTTCTATTTTTTATAAGATCGCCATTTTTTTCAAAGACGCTCTTTATCAGATTTTTTAGTCACTTGTTATTCCCAAAAAATTTATTGCATTAATTTACAGTATTTTATATCTATTCGCTTTAAAAATGCAATACAAAAATACACATTAAAGCAAATATTATACTCAATCTACGAGTTTTAAAACTGCTGTATAGTAATTTTTATTACTTTAAAAGATCCTTTACAGAGCAAGTAGTAAATTTTAGAGTTCTGCTCTTTTGCAGATTTGATAAAATCCTTTACAGAGCTGTATAAAGTATTAAAGCTCAAAATGGTAAAAAAATCATTTTTAGAGCATTTTCTTTTAAATTAAAAGCAACTAGCAGCAAACAAAGCTGCGGCAAAGCTTTAACCGCATATTATACACCTATAGAACACTTTTAGGACTCACTCGCACCTAGTTGCTCCAACAATGTTACTTGGGCTTTGACAGAAATACAACAAATATGCTTCTGTACGATTGCACAGCTCATTTCAACACTTAGTTCCGACTTTTTCCCATTTTTTTTTAAGAATAACTAAAATATACAAATATATTTGAATAAAGTCGAATAATTATTAAATACTTTGATATTAATAACCAAATCGTAAAGTGCATAAACGTCAAAATACTTTTGCCGCCAAGAAATTATTTCTTTTTGCAATTAACGACTTACTACCTCGAAGAGCGCAGCTTAAATTACTTCTTTTATTCAGATTTAAATTCCTCACACCATGTTTTTACAATAATTTATCACAATAAGATAAAATCATTCACCGTTAGATTTTATTCAGAAAGCACATGTGATGCCAACTTTGTCAAAATATTTATGCAGACCACTGTATTTCAATTCATCTTTTTTGTTTTAAATTTATCGTTTTGGAATTAAAATTGAAAACGTTGAACGGAACATTGAGATGAAAAGACTTACGCATTTCCCACGAGTACGCAATTATTTAAGAGTAGGTATATCAAATTTAAAAATAATTAACATACTTTTGTTTAATGACCTTCACAAAGAGTCATAACAAAAGAAAATTTCATTTACATGGGAGTTCCCAAACAGAGATAAAATAACGAATGTTCAATTTTAAGTTAATTCTATTCAAATTGAATATAAAAACTATTTTCCTGGTTCAACAAATACAACAATATAATAGTTTGAAGCCCAAAATGATTTCGCTTTTATTTTATTATTTCAAAGTCTTAAGCCCAAATTTGGTCATCGAATTCGTCTGGCACACGCTCTGCCACACCCTAGTGAGTGGTGTTAGCTGAGAATCACAGTCACCATAGTCGTCATGAACGTCATCATCATCGACGATATCAACACTTTGTCAAAGCAGTTGTCGGTCGACGCCATGTTGAGCGCCCATTTATTAAATCAGTCAATAATATAATACATTGTTTGTTTTAGGTTTTCTTTTGTTTTTTCTGAGCAACAGAAGCAGACTTTTAAGCCCAGCATGTTTTGTATAGATCGGGGTGGGGACTACAACAAAACAACAAAAATACAAAACGCAAATAAACGCATAATAGTATATAAGGCTTGAGAGTATTTTCACATTCTGTAGACGAGACATCATTCATGCTGGGTATCATGTTCCGTATCAAAAATTTTCTTTTCATTTTGATATAATCTGCTCAAGTTTATTTATCATGTTTTCTTGTGGGAGAAGGAAGAGGTGCGTCAGAAATATTGATTGCATATTTTTTTCAGAATTGACATATATACGTAATACCAATGTAAGCAAGTACATTTTTTTGATAAGAATAACTCACATTTCACTCAAGGTGGAGAAACACTATGTGATGAAGTCAAATTTCAAGATGAACATGCGGGTTGATTAAACATAAAACATGTTCTGCACACATTATTGCATATACCATAAAACACTTTATGAAAATTCATCTTTAGGCCTTGAACTCTGACTGATGTCCTAATTGAGATGATTTGACGTATTAAATGTTGTTGGAAATTAAACTATATTTTGGGAGTGGATTTGAGTTCGATTGAAAATTGAATTGAAGTAGGTCGTGTTTTTTCTCGACCGAAAAATTTTCCTCATACAATTTTCTTCAATTTTAAAAAAAAAATTTTTTTACTTGAATTCATTAATTCAAACTTTAATTTTTACGTTACTGTTGCTGCTGCTTCATCCACTTGTAGAGATGGGAATGGAAATCTGGTTACAGATACGCAGTGCGCACTGAGATTGTGGAGACAGCATTTTTCCAATCTGCTTACGGGCGATGATCCCACCAACTCCGCCCATGGAGAATGCAGTTCGCCACAACAAATCGACGATGACGAAGTAGAAGTTCTACCACCTAGCCATGACGAGGTTCGAGTTGCTATCCAGCGGCTCAAAAACAACAAAGCAGCGGGTGCTGACGGCCTGCCAGCTGAACTGTTTAAAGCCGGCGGCGATGAATTGATAGGGTGCATGCATCAACTCATCAGCAAAATATGGCTAGCGGAATGCATGCCCGACGATTGGAATCTCAGCGTGCTTTGTCCCTTACTTAAGAAAGGAGACCCGACAATTTGCGCCAACTACCGAGGTATCAGTCTTATTTCCATCGCATATAAGGTCCTCTCGAGCGTACTATGTGAAAGACTTAAGCCGTATACAAAAACACTGATTGGACCTTATCAGTGTGGCTTTCGAACTGGTAAATCCACCATAGACCAGATTTTTACACTGCGCCAAATCCTGGAGAAAACCAACGAAAAGCAAATCGACACGCATCATCTCTTTGTCGATTATAAAGCTGCGTTCGATAGCCCGAGGCGGGATTGCCTATACGCAACAATGTCTGAGTTCGGTATACCTGCAAAGTTGATAAGACTATGCAGGATGACGTTGAGCAATACTTGCAGCTCCGTCAAGGTAGGAAATGACCTCTCCGAAACCTTCCATACTGAACGAGGTTTCAGACAAGGCGACCCGCTATCTTGCGATCTCTTCAACATCATCATGGAGGGGATCCTACGAAAGGCCGGTGTGCATCGCAATGGCACCATTTTTTACAAAGGTGTTCAGCTCCTTGCGTATGCTGATGATATTGATATCATCGGTAGAACCAAGAGAGATGTCACTGCTGCTTTCACCGCTATCGAAAAAGAATCAGCCAAGGTGGGTTTGACGGTAAACGAGGGTAAAACGAAGTATATGCTGCCTGCTCGCAGGGGAGCGGGGCGGCTAGGCTCTCACGTTTCAACAGGCAACTATAACTTTGAAGTGGTCAAGGAATTTACCTACCTTGGCACCGCCATTAACAGCAATAATGATGTCAGCCTGGAGATAAAGCGAAGAATAACAATTGCTAATAGGTGCTACTACGGGCTTAGTAAGCAATTACGTTGCAGAGCCCTCTCTCGATCGACAAAACTGACACTCTACAAGACGCTCATTATACCTGTGCTTCTTTATGGCGCTGAGGCATGGGTTGTCTCGCAAGCAGACGCAGCCGCTCTTGGGGTGTTTGAGAGAAAAGTTCTTCGCAAAATCTTCGGCCCTATTCGAGTTGGCGACGACTATCGCATACGAATGAACCACGAGCTGTATGAGCTATACGACGACATTGAAGTAGTTCAGCGTATCGCAATCCAGCGATTACGCTGGCTAGGTCATGTCCATCGTATGAATGACGATGCTCCAGCGAAAAAGGTGTTCGAGGCGAAGGCCGAAGGCCGACGACGAAGAGGGAGACCATGCCTCCGATGGATTGACCAGGTCGAGGAAGCCCTAAACGCGCTTGGTGAAACCAATTGGAGAAGGCGCGCGCGAAGCAGAGGCGCCTGGCGAGAGCTGATGAGATCGGCCGAAACCCGACGACGGGTTGCTATGGCCACCTAAGTAAGTAAGTAAGTTGCTGCTGCTTATTGTTGATTACTGCCCATCTATTCCTGCTCGCTGTTTCATAAAAACCTTGCCACATCTGCTGCTCCATAAGGACCATTAGGCCATAACGCTCAACCGCATGGAGTCAAATTCCATGCAAAATGAGCCTGAGCAGAAAGCTAAGAAGCCTCCTGACAAAAAACCGAAATTTGATGCCAACCTCGGATC
The DNA here is from genome assembly GCA_963920525.1 of Dichetophora obliterata. Taxonomy (NCBI): domain Eukaryota; kingdom Metazoa; phylum Arthropoda; class Insecta; order Diptera; family Sciomyzidae; genus Dichetophora; species Dichetophora obliterata. The sequence goes on along the minus strand of OY986439.1, from coordinate 109,352,749 downwards.
TTCTACCGACCTCTTTCTTTCGGAGACTCAGTACACTGTTAACAAAGACGATGGATTCTTTTGCTCCTCTAGTTCCATCGATTCGAATTTTTCACTCAACACCAATAATAAAGAACCAGATTCTGCATCCAATCATACAACTAATCCTGTTATTTATGTTCCTTTGAATACTGCATCATCCAATTATTCTCCACAAAGTCTAGAAGACTTACAACTTCCGACTGGAGTCTCACACACTCATCAATCAAACACTGGAACTAAAACACAATCAATTGCCGAACATCAAGATCCTTTGAACACATCAAGAGACAACATCATGGCATTCGAGTCTGCATCTCCGCCAAATACGCATGTTGCAGCAAAAAATATGATGCTACTTAGCCGAAACAGTGGTATGAAAAGAACAAGAGAGTTTGATAAAAAGCAATCTAAAAGTAAGCTTCTTAGTAATAATCACCTTAAAAGTAATAATAATTCAAATAGATTTGCCATTTTAGGCAACCTAGACAATGACAACAATATTAAAATTCCTAACAATAATACAAATACTAATAAAAATAATGTTAATTTATTAAATTCTAATATTGCTCCTAAGAATCCCATTGGTAGCAGTGGAATATCTTCAAAAAAGTCAACATATCCTCCCATTTTTCTTCGCAATCTAAATATAAAAAACTTGATAAACAAGCTTAATAATTTGGAACCAAAAATCTCTTTTAAAATCAAAAACATAAACAAATCTAAAAGCAAGCTCTTATTAGAAGATTTTACAGCTTACACAGAAATGATGGCTTTCCTTAGCGAAAATACTATCGACTCTTACTACAAAAAACTTAAGACAAATAACCTTAGTATTACGGGGTATCTTCTACTCAACCGATTTATCAGAGATAAAAAATGCTCTCGATGAGAGAGTCCCTGATACAGTGAAAAGAGTCACAAAACTTTCAACTCAATTGTCAATAAAAAACAATACTGATACTGGTCTTTTCCTCATTTCTCTTCAACCGCGAAAAAAACTTAATGACATCAGTCGCATACGGTACCTACTGAGTCAGGGAGGCGCCGAAAAATAAGAACAAAGAAATGCAATGTAAACGATGTCAACATTGGGGGCATACCTTAAAAAATTGCAACACAATTTGTCTGTATAAAGTGCAGGGATAGACATGAACCTGGGGAATGCCCTCTGAACGAAGTAGAAAATCCAATCCCTTTCTGCAACAATTGCAAAAAGTCTGGTCACCCCGCGAACTGGAAAGGCTGTGAAGTCTATCAGAAGTTCATTTCTTTCAAAAACAAAAAACTGAAATATGCAGCTAAATTAAAAAGAGCCGCAAATTTTAATACTATCAAAACCGTCACTGAAACAGACTTCATTAATCCAATAAAATCCTTCGCAGGTCTTTTCAAATCGCAGGGCGACCAAACCTTTTCTAATCATCCCACAATTCAACCAAACTTCAGGCCACCAATAATTGATGAGTTTCTCAAACTTTCTCAATATTTCTTAATCCCCGAGCCGTTATCTTTAGAACAACAAATTCAAAATTTTATGAATAACTATAAAAATTTACCTATTGATCAGGCGAAATCCCAATTTATGGAATTGTTAACACAAATAAAAAAATCTTATGGTGCGTAAAGACACTAATTTACTCACTTTTAGTGTTAGATCGCTGATCGATACGAGTCGAAAAATTGATCTATTAAAATTACTTTAAACGCACAAAATGGATATTGGCTTCATACAAGAATGTCACTTATGAAGTCCTAAAGTATTCCTAGAAAATTTTAACTTCATATACGATAATTCTTCTACAGGGGTGGCTATTGTTTTAAAAAGCAACTTCACCTATTCCCACATCATTATTCAAGGCTTTTCTTTTCCACATTGCTTTATAAAATTAAAACTAACCGGTTCTTCTAAATTTTATCTTTTGGGTTCCATCTACATTCCATGTAATTTTCCATCCGCACTTTTGTATTCAAGTTTGAATGAAATTCTCAATTACTCGAAAAATTTTGAAGGTACAATTATTGGTTTCAATGCCAGAAACCCGGACTGGGGCGATAATTTTGAAAACTTAAACGGTAAATGTTTCCTTAGTTAATTGCAGAATCACACTTTAGACTTTATACGAATTTCCGATAGCAGACCCTCTTTTCCTTCTTCTAGTTCCTTTCTTGATCACTTCCTGGTATCTGCAAATCTCATCAACTCATGATCTTAATAACAAAAATTTTAGTATAAAAAGCCCTCGTTTTGCTTCCTCATTCAAAAACACAAATTGAACGAATTTTAACAGAGATTTAGAAGCTTCTCTCTCCGATAACATGCCTCCAAACAAGGTCAATCTTCAAAATTCTGATAAAGATTTTTATATAGACCAGTTGACATCAACTGACGAGCACACCGTCTCCTTACACTCTGAAAAAATTGAATGCAAGAGGAACAAATATTTTCTTTCCGATAATATTCTCAAACTTTACAAAATTAAACATTCCTGGCAGAAAGAACTGAAAAAATTATTTCATAGACATTTCTACATATCTAACGATATATACAAACTGCTATCGAATAAAATCAATATCCTCAAAATTATCATTAAAGAACAGGTCCAACTAGAACAGGCTTATGAATTTAAATCAAAATTAAAACGTATTAAATCTGGTCCGACAGCATATAAACAAATTTTCCAAATTATTAGTAATAAAAAAAATCAATTTGTTCGGAAACTTCTGTCAATCACACTATTATTAATGATGAAAATGACATATTAGAGACTTTTCGTCAACATTATGAAAAAATCTACTCAGAAATAATTCCTGATAGAAGCGATTCAGTGGATATAAAACATACAGTTTTACACAGATTAACTGATTTACCCTCTTCAATATATAACTTTGATGACAGCTTCAATTCTCTTGAAAATGAGGATAGTTTTCATTTCATATACACAAATTCTGTCAATATCCTCTTAAGAAACCTAAACAATAAAAAATCTTCCGGCTTAGACAAAATTTCTAATTTTATCATTAAAAATTCCCGCCTTTGGCGCTTAACTTTTTGACAATTTTGTCTAATAACTGCCCCAGCAAACCAAAGTTTCCGAATTTGTCTGAATTCCGATTAGTTCGTAACTATTTCGAGCATTCTTAATGAATTCGTAACTATTTCGCAACAGTAATTTCGGAACATTTCCGAATAATTCAAAAGAGTTCCGAAATCAAATTTTCAAATTTAAAATGTGAAGTGTTTTAAATATTTCGAGTTGAAAAAATTGGTAGGCCATGAGCCTAGCGGCATTTTAAATAATTTGCCATTTGTAAAATAATTTAGTTTTAAACAACTTTTTCTTTAAAACAGATGATACTAGAGATGGTTCTAATTTTAATTTTTACAAATGCAAATACAAACGATATAAACGAAACAACTTCACATTTATATATGTTTCACAATAGTAGCTGCAAAGGAACTGTAATTTTTGGCATGTCATTTTTACGAAACATATAGTCTGGGGCATCTTAAGCGGATTGATAAACTAAACTTTGATTCGAATTGTTATTTAATTTTGTGTTACATACGGTACAAAAATTATTAAGAGACCGTTGCGAATTTGATGATTCATTTCGTTACGAATTCGGTGCTACAATTCGTTAAGAAACTGTTACGAATTTGTTACGAATTCGGTACGTCAATTCTTTACGAATTTGTTACGAATTCGTTACAAATACGACACTCTAATTCTTTACGAATTTGTTACTAATTCGTTACTAAAATTCCTCCTGAATTCGTTACGACAATTCGTTACGAATTCGTGTCAACCCTTCCATACGATTTTTGTTACGAAATCGGAACCAATTCGGATGCCGAACTCGGAATAATTTCGAAAAATTCGTAAGGAATTCGGAAACTTTGGTTTGCTGGGGCAAAAACAACGGATACTTCCCGACCAAATGGAAAATTTCTGGTAAAATACCTATTAAAAAAACCTAATATCATTGATTTAAATAATTTTCATCCCATTTCAATGCTATCGAATAAAGGAAAACTTTTAGAACACATCCTTAAACAAAAAACGGAAATTAATTAATTCGATGACTACATTTCCCCTTACCAATTTGGCTTTAAAAAATCACACTCTACGGTTCATGCATTATTACTTTTTCATGACAACATTACCCGAAATTTACGTCAAAAAAAATGCACGATCGCAGAATCCTTGGATATAGAAAAAGCTTTCGATAGAGCTTTTCAATATGGCATACTTTTTAAACTCATAAATTTAGGTTTTGATCCATTTTTGTTAAAATTATTTCATAGCTTTTTTCTGATAGAAAATTCTGTGTTCAGATTAATAATATAACTTCTAATCTTGGATCAGTTAAGAGAGGAGTTCCCCAAGGCTCAGTGCTAGCTCCCTACTTCTTTAACATTTTTCTGTACGATTTTCCACACGCATTATCTGATTCAAAAGCTATCTTATACGCTGATGACTGCCTCATCTTCGCTCATCACGAATCTGCCAAATCTGCTTTAAACGAAGTCACTAGGCATCTTGAAATTATAAACGATTTCTACAAAGAATGGGGCATACGAATCAATTTATCCAAATCTGAGGCTTTTTGCGTAAGAAATGCGTCTGGCAAATGCAGACGATCACTTATCCCAGAAAGCAAAAACCTAAAACTCTTGCTAAACGGTTCGGAGATAGCTTTCAAAAATAATATTAAATATCTAGGCGTACAATTTAATAACTTACTTAAGTTTAATAAACACGCAAGATTAAACTTAAAGAAAGCCCAAAAATTAACCGGCATGTTTTCTATTCTTCTCAACAATAAATACTTAAGCCAAGAAACAAAACTCCTTATACACAAAGTCAGTATTCGCTCAGTTTTGCTATACGCATTTCCAATCTGGTTTTCCATCTCGCCTACGGTAGCCAAAGAATTGGAAATATTGGAACGAAATGTGGAAAGACGCTGTTTCAATAAGAATTTTGAATCCTTTGTTAAACGTTTCTCGAATAATTTTATCTACAGGAAAGCCATGGCTAATCCATTATGTCGCTATGCTCTTTCGCTACAATAAAAGTTTATAAATAGATGAAAAGTTAATGATGACATATATTAATTACAATATTGTTTTTAATAATTCTAAAAAAATAATATTCTTTAGAATTATGTATAAGCTTAATGCCAATTAAGTTCATGAAGCAACAGGTTGCAACAACAATAAGTTCTTTGCAGAACAAACCACCAAGCAGACTAGACAGCTGTTTCGTTGATAGCTACATCAACTCATCAGTAGTCTTCTGTGGCTTCTGCAGTACCATCCACTTTGATAAGCTTATACTAACACCTTCTGTTTAATTAAAACAGAATTATGTGCTGTATGTCGCCTTTCAAAGCAATGTTTTTCTACTACTTTGCAAAAGCAAAGGTTCAAAAAAGCGACTGCATTGATTCTGCAAAGACTTGTTTGTTGTGCTCTTTGTTTACTTCTTGATCACGAATCAATCTAGGCTCCAACAGTTCGCTGGTATAAACCATAGAAGGCGTGAAGAAGGTTTTTTGAAAAAAGTTGTTGTATGTGTAGAGACATAATAACATACTTGTTTTCATAGGTCGGGCTCGCACCAGTGTTTACATGAAAAGTTAATGATGGCATATATTAATTACAATATTGTTTTTAATAATTCTAAAAAAAAATAATATTTTTTAGAATTATGTAGCTTAATGCCAATTAAGTTCATGAAGCAACAGGTTGCAACAACAATAAGTTCTTTGCAGACTTCCTTCTGTTCTTTATAAATAGACTTCCTTTCCATGAGAACGACTTATTGAAAGATATTTTCGATGTCCAAAAACAGTTTAATTGGTCTTCTACTAACTATCTCTCCCCAATTGGCATCCTTAACGAACACATTATTTTTGTGTTTAATTTCAAAAAAATTGTTGTTATAAAGTTCATTTCAATTAAATTTAGTAGTTATAAAGTAAGTTTTAATTATTTCAAAATTAAAAAAGTCTTACACAGCTTCAAGTAAGCAACTAAAGCATGTATACTCTGATTTCGAATGTTATAGGCATACCGGATTCGAGCACTTGGAACAAAAAAAACGAGTTAGTCGGCGGATTTTTTCATCTCCCAAAGTACAAAGCTGACAACTTTTTCTCTTTTGTAGAGTATCAGCACCACTTGAGCTAGGAACTACTACTGGAATCTGAAATGAAAAAGAAAAACGAGGAAAATCTTGACTTCGATACTCCACTGCTACCGGAATTTTATAATAAATCTACTCCTGGAACACACAGGGGCTAAACTACATAAAATGTTCTACTATCACTCATACATAACTTTAACCCTCCGTTATGCACATGTTCCGATAGTCACGTACGTAGTGCATGTGTCTGGCCAGATACACTATGTATTTCAGTACATTTATATGAAAAATATGCTATTTTAGTGATAATATTACATTGTTATATTGTTATCACGCCAGGCAGATATATATTTTCTATTTTTTTTTTTTTTGTTCTTAGTACATGCTAAACCACCTACCCGTGCAAAAAAATTTTAATGAGAAATAAAACAGGAAAAATTTTATTTTTGTGTTTAATTTCAAAAAAATAGTTGTTATAAAGTTCATTTCAATTAAATTTAGTAGTTATAAAGTAAGTTTTAATTATTTCTAAATTAAAAAAGTCTTACACAGCTTCAAGTAAGCAACTAAAGCATGTACATATACTCTGATTTCGAATGTTATAGGCATACCGGATTCGAGCACTTGGAACAAAAAAAAACGAGTTAGTCGGCGAATTTTTTCATCTCCCAATGTACAAAGCTGACAACTTTTTCTCTTTTGTAGAGTATCAGCACCACTTGAGCTAGGAACTACTACTGGAATCTGAAATGAAAAAGAAAAACGAGGAAAATTAAATGTAATGAAGGGCAAATATTATATCAATCAAATTTGATTCACTTCCCGTTCTTCTCCTTCTTGTCGACCGGTATAGAGCTTTCCTTTCAGTGGATATTTAGATTTGGAATCGCAAGCCCACCAAATTTTGATGCCATATTTCGCTGGTTTTGATGGTATGTACTGAGTAAATTTAGTTTTTCCACGATATGGGAACAGTTGTTCATCAATTGTTATGCTGCCATGTGGACTATAGCTTTTGGCAAGATTTTCATTTAAAAAATTCCAAACGTCACGAATGGGTGCTGCTTTGTCATCGCGCAATCGTTGAGCGCGTGTTCTACCATCATCAAAACGAATGTATCGTGCCAGTGCAGAGAATCGATTAAAAGACATGGCTGCTCTGAATATTAGATTATTTGACTGCCACAAAGCTTTTGTGGTTTGCATATTATTGTGGGAATAACCAGCTGCCAAAAGAATGCCGACGAATGCGTCTAATTCAGTTGCGGTCAAATCTGTCCAAACTTTTTGTTTTTTACTGGGATTAGCTGCATTCCAATTCTCGACTACAGCTTTTCCATGGCGATTCTTTTAAGAAATGATAATAAATGTTATATTTGGTGTGAAAAATTTTTTGAACACCTCAATTGGAACACTGTTTTGTTCCTTCGGGCCAAGTTCGAAAACGCATGATATTGTGTTGACGTAAACGAACTCCAATATTCGGTTCATTTTTTAACCATATAGTACCGTCCTTACCAAGAAAAGAATCTTCGGTAGCATTCTGTTCTTCAATTTCTTCATCGTCGTCGCTATCAAACACTTCATCTGCTTCGACAACCCAATCATTTTCGACATCTGAGGCATCGCCATCGTCTGGCATATAATTTAGATCCATATCGTCGTCAACTCCTGGGAAGTCATCAATCTCATCATTTGCAACCACTTCTTCAGCGGCTCTTTCACGCTCTAACTCATTGGCCAATGCTTCTGCTAGTCGTGTATGGAAATTCACATTACCACTACTAAATCGCGTATTATAAACAAACTGTACTTCTTCACCCATTTTTTTTTTTCGAATAAATAAAAATTCTTCCGTAAATTATTGCCTGTACCTTTCAAAGTTCACTGTGCAACTGAAGCGAAAAAATATAAAAACCAAAAAAACCCTTGTTTGTGTTTGCCTCCATTGCTGTGAGAGTGATTTGAGTAAACAAACGCAGAGAAAAATAAAAAATACCAATAAAGTACAGTAGTCTTCATACAAAATGTGTGTATCTGGCCAGATACATGTGCTACGTATACGATGTATAGATGAATAAATCCACATAAATTTTGTTTGTTGTTTTTTTTTAATGTGTTTTTTCATAAAACGATACCTAACAATATTTGTAGAGGGTACCTGGAGACTCAAGCCCCTAGCTAAATTAGAAATATATTTAAATCACAGTTAAATTCGTAAAATATCTGGCCAGATACATGTGCATGACGGAGGGTTAAGTAATATTATGCTATACATAAATTAATGTAAAATACTTATATCATATTCCAACTAAATCACAAAAATTAATCTCATTCTTAAAAACATTTATCAACTGATTATAATTTTAAGTATAGTTTTAATTATTTTAGGTTTTAAGTTTAGCTTGTAAGTACAGGGTTGCCCATATTCGACGGACCCATGTTTTTTTTAAAAAAATCAAAGAAAAAAATAAAAATTTGGTGGTTGGCAATCTTAATCATTTAATTTGTTCCAAGTAGATTTGTTTACATCAATTTTTGAATATGATATCTCTCAAATGGCAGCCTCTGGCGTTGATGGCGTATTGTGCCCTTTTTGCAGCATTTTCCATCGTTGTCGCCAACATTTCGGCCGGAATGGCGGCTATTTCTTCACGAATGTTGTCCTTGAGCTCTTCTACGGTCCTTGGCTTGTTAACGTAAACCTTTGACTTCAAATATCCCCACAAGAAGAAGTCAGGCGGCGTCAAATCGGGCGAACGCGGTGGCCAGTCCAAATCACCACTTTTCAACATCAAACGGCCCGGAAACAAATTCTTCAGAAAATCGATTGTTATGCGACTTGTGTGCGGTGGAGCGCCGTCTTGTTGAAACCAGAACTGCCTCATACGCTTTCGACGAATAATTGGCATCACAAAATTGGTCATCATGTCGCGATAACGCTCCTGGTTGATGGTAACAGCATGGCCATTTTCATTTTGGAAGAAAAACGGCCCAATGACCGTTTTCGCACTAACGCCGCACCAAACTGTGACTTTTTCGTCATGAAGAGGCACTTCTTGAATCTCCTGAGGATTTTCAGTGGCGTAAATACGGCAATTTTGCTTATTTACGGTCCCATTCAATGTGCACTTCTCACATTTTTTAATCTTTTAAAAGCACGTTGAGTTTTCACAATTGACTTCTTATGTTGAATATAAATTTCAACTATTTCAGAGCGCTCGCGTGGCGTGTATTGTTCCATGGTAAAAATCTGCTTGGACTGACGCTTCAAACGCGGTATGTCATTAAGCGATCTGACATCTCTGTCAAAAGTTATGGCGTTGCCAGATGGGTCCGTCGAATATGGGCAGCCCTGTATATCACCAGAGACAACACATCTCCTCGTTTATACCTTATGTCGGGAGCAAGCATTGTATTCATCCCATGGAAAAAAAATACAATCATATATATCCTCTTCTATCAAGCAAGTTGCTTTTACTTCTACACCACCTTAGAACAACACACTCATAGTCCTAAGTTATCTATCCAAAAATGTTACTAATACAAGGTGGCGCAAAAGTAATTCTCCTATCAGAAAATGCTATAAATTTTGCGATTGGCCCCTAATGTCAGTTCTGTTTTGACATTTGTGTAGTAAACACATGCGAAATACACGTTAATAAACAATTTTACGCTACACTGCTCCAGAACGCGGAATATTGGTGACTATTTATTTGACCAATAATCGGTCGGTGACTTTGGCACAACGTGAATTTCGTCGCAGATTTCCTGGCCGTCCAACGCCTACTGGTGAAAGACTGCGACGTTTAGCCACTCGCCTCGAAGAGACTGGCACAACACGAGATGCTGCCAGGCGTGGCAGACCCCGGAGTAGCCGTTCTGCAGAGAATATTGCTGCTGTAGCCGAGGATGTCATGGAAGCGCCGTGCTATGCAAATGGGTATCAGTCGACGGTCTTTACAGCGAATTTTGGTACAGGATTTGAAGATGTTTCCGTACAAAGTCCAGACGGTGCATCAGCTGTTAGCTGCTGACCGCCAATCGCGTCTAACATACGCTCAAGCCATACTTAATCATTACCAAGAGGAAGATGATTTTTCATCAAAAATAATCATGAGTGATGAGGCCCATTTCCATCTTAGCGGGTACGTAAATAAGCAAAATTTACGCTTCTGGGGCACTGAAAATCCGCGTGTAACCCACGAAGAGCCATTACACCTGCTCAAAGTCACTGTATAGTGTGCTGTTTTCGCTGGAGGAGTCATCGGACCTTTTTTCTTCGAAGACGTAGCGGGCCAAACGGTTACTGTGAATGGTGAGCACTACAGAGCAATGATCAACGAGTTCTTTTTGCCGCAACTTGATGAATTGGGATTGGAAAACATGTGGTTCCAACAGGACGGTGCAACGGCACACACTGCACGTGCCACAACCGATATGCTGAAGGATGCATTTCCCGGGCGCCTAATCTCCCGTTTTGGCGATTCGCACTGGCCAGCAAGATCGCCTGATTTGACCGCTCCAGACTTCTTTTTGTGGGGCTTTTTGAAGTTACGGGTTTATGTCAACAAGCCTCAGACTCTTGCAGCTCTTAAAGACAATATCCGTCAAGAATTAGAGGACCCATCGCCGGAAGTTTTGGCCGAAGTGATGAAAAATGCCATAAAAAGGGCTCAAATGACAATCAGCTATGGCGGCGGCCATTTACATGACATCATATTCTCGACTTGATGTAAAAAAAATTAAAAGACCAAATAAAAATAATCCACAAGAAGAATCAAAGTTTTTCATTTTTTTTTTTTAAATTACAGCCAAAAAACATCGCAAGGTTACTTTTGCGCCACCTTGTATTATATACTTTGTAACTGAAAAAAAAAGTCTCAATAAAATGAATTGAATTGAAATTGGCTGTGGATTTATTTTTTTATGAATCACTTCAAAATTTATAGTCTCTTTTACAAAATTTATTTTTCCAGCTGATAAAATTTTATTGAAAATTTTTCATTTAAAGTTTTTAAGTTTTCTTTTTACTGACAATTAACATAGTATTTTTTAAAGCATAAGTTACAATATTTTCAACATTCTTCCCCTCATTAAAATGTCACGTGTTTTAACCATCTTTTTCATCATCAGATTTCCTGACATCCAACTTCGCTACTTTTGTCACTAGCCGGTCTACCTCTAGTTAAAACTGTTGCACTTCTAACATTACCATCTTTTGCTTTGCCTGTGAACTTAACTACTCCCATGGGCCAATTATTTATTGGTAGGTTTAGATCAATAAAAATTACCACATCACCAATTTGCTGGGGGCTGCATTTCTGATGCCTTTTGATAAGAGTTGGGAGATATTCTGGAACCCAGCGTTTCCAAAACATATCAACAAAAGTACTGTATCATTCCCCAAGTTTTCCTTAGCAAGCAATCGTTGTTTGTAAATTACCCTAATGGCTTATCACCATTGGAAGAACCAAATAGAAAATGATTTGGTGTGAGTACTTCATCCTTTGTTGAATCCAAATCGACATATGTAAGAGATCTAGAGTTTACAACACGTTCACATTCCAGTAATGCGTTATATAATGTGTCATCTCTAAAGGTAAATTTTTGAGATATTTGATGAAGAACCTTTTTCACGGATTGCACCAATCGCATCCAGCTACCACCTATGTATGGTGCAGCTGGTGGTGCAAAAAATGCAATTGGAGTACCGCGCCGAGCTATAAAATTATATAAAACAGCTGTTATGCAGCAGTCAGTTGTCATATTTCGTACAACTTCTAAATGTATTGCGCGAATTGTCAAACATGTAAAAAGAACTCCCCCAACATTTTTCTTCATTTCGAGCTATTTTAACATGTATTGGGCCAAAGCAGTCAAGACCCACGTACGAAACCGGACGAGTGAAGGGTGCAAGTTGAGCTTTTAGTAGTATTTCCATTTCTGGTACAACAGGTTTCGCGTTATTGTTTTTACAAAGTTGACATGTTTTACGTATCTTTTTTACTTCAACTCTTAGGCGAGGTAGGAAATTTCTCACACAACTCGTTAAGATATGTTTCGTGATGAACGTGATGGAATTGTTCATGAAATTCTTGGATTAAGAGTTTTGTGCAATAGTGTTCTCTCAGAAGTATTATTGGCCTTTTAATATGTTCAGATATTCCAACTGCTAAGCTAATTCTTTCATGCATACGAACGACGCGACTTTCATCGATGTACGGAGAACATTTGTGGAGAACGATGTAAAGGACGCTTGATTTGGAGATTTCACCACTATTGGAGTTTTCTAATATAGCAATTTCATCGTTGAAGAATTCGTTTTGCATATGACGATAAATTAAGTTTTCTGATATTGCTATCAACTTTGAGTTTTCAGGAAACAAAAAAGGAAGTGATTTTTTTGTAAGAACTTTTTGACGGACTTTATGTAAAAATGTATAAAGCTTGGAAATAGTATTAAGCAATCTTTTCCACGAAGAAAATCTATGAAATTCAATTAAAGTTGAATTGGGTAACTGATTAGAGTGAACCATGATTAAATGTGGTGTTAGTTCTTTTGATGATTTTAGTATCTCCGAATATTTTGGAGGTCACGAAGATTCAAGCTGCTTCAATTGTTATTTGGGACCACTAAACCACCTACTCTACATGTCAAATTTAAAGGAATTTCCCATTTGGTAGCATCATCTGCAACGTTTTCTTTAGTGGAAATATATCTCCATTTAGAGTTTTTACTGTGGTCAAGTACTTCACCAAGTCGGAACATTACAAATGGCTTATACAGTATAATTCGCTTAGCTGGCTACTCGTTTAAGAGACTATGTATGGTAACAGCACAAAATCAATGTTCTGCTGCATTTTTTAGCGTTATTGTAAGAAAAAGTCATTTTTAGCTACCTCCCGCTTAAGGGCACATTTGCTTTAACATCATTAGATTCTTGGTTATTTATATTAATTTTTCATGCTAAAAGCATCGCTTAGCAGCCTTTGTTAAAAATGCAACACTTCAGATTTTTAATCAGTTTATTATCGTCCCTAATTTGTATGTTGTTTTTTTCTGATAAAGTACACGGTATTTTTTTGTTGAAACTAAATCTTTTTTAGTGCACAAGTGCTTGATAGGTGCATTTATTTATTACTTTTATGGGCCTCACTTAGGTGCTTCTGCGAATTTAAATATCTGCCTCTATAAGGCCGTTAAAAATTTGCTTAAGCGCCTTTTTTGCTTAAAGTTTAGTATGCTGTAGGAACGAAAAAAAAATTTCCATAAGAAATACATTGAGATTTTTGACAACGAACAGACAACGAAATTTTTTTCGCCAGCTAGTACGCTGTAGAAGCAAAAATTATTGTTATGTTGCCAAATTTCCATTCGTGAGTGGAGAGTTGAAATGTCAAAATTTCGCTATTGATTACACTATGCGACAATTCAAGGGTCATGGAATCTAACGAAAAAGTGAGCAAGCATGGAATCTAACATACACTTTTAAAAGATATAGGCATTGAAAGTTTGCCTCTTGCAAAGTATTTTTTAAAATGAAGTGCTCATAAGGGCGTATCGACTTAAAAGTTCTTTTTTTAATTTCTCATTCTAAAAGGTCTCCAAATTTCCATAGGGTGGTCTCCCAAAAAATGGATGTCTCCCTCTCCCGCAAGGACAAAGTTGTTTTTGAGAAAAACTGTAAAAATTAACGATCTATAAATGCCTAGATTTTTGTAAGAAAAACTAAATATGTCTTAAAGCAAAAGTAAATATAGACTTTAACTAACAATATCTCGCCAAATAAGATGCCACTCTTGAATTTTACTTATAGTGTCCTGTGTGAAGGTTATTCAAATCTTGAGGTACACTCAGGGCCGTAGCTAGGGGGGCATCATGTGGCAATACCCTACCTTCAAATACCATTGCCCTACCTTAAGGGAGGTTTTAACCAAACAATTTTTTGAAAATATATTTTTTTTAATTTTAAGTTAAGAATATATAAAAAAATGTTCAATTAAATCCCGCTTATGATACAGATACTACAGAGCTTAAAACCCGGTATGCCAAAGTAACTTTAATTAACCAGAGTAACTAAAAACATGTTTTTCTCGAAACTTACTTTTTTCAAAACGGGCCACTCTACTGCAAACAAACTAATAGACCGATTAAAAATATTTTTTTTTAATATGTTTGTATAATTTAAAAGCAAATTGCGCTTTTGCTCAATAAAATTTAATGTTAAGTCTAACTGTGCTAAAAAATTGTTGGAAAGAATATAGTATAAAGTGTGTTTATCGCAATGGAGAAATCAATTTTTCATAAATTTTGCACAAATGTTAGTGGTTCTCTATTTTTTTTTAAATAGTAACCAATAAATACACTTAACTATTTTTACAGGAATAGTTAAAACTATAAAACAACTTTCTAAGAAATTTAAGATTACTGAAATCGGTTGTAAGTTGAAAATATGGCAGCTGTTTTAGGGTGTTTTTTTAATCGATAATGATCGAGTTTTCTTTTAAATTTAACCAAATGATAACGGATTTTGGTCTTGTTAGAATGCACAAATTACGATTATAATTTTTGTAGAAAATAAAAAAGGCGATACATAATGACTGCGAATAATAAAAGTTTTATTAATTTTTTGGGATAAATGTTCAATTTTTGTTTGAATATATAATCGTGTGTGTGTGTTGTGAATTGTGTTTATGTTGGTACTCTTCACAACGCCTCATCCGCTGCCAAAAACCAACTTAAATAAGCAATAAAAGATTGCAAACTTTTATTCTTGTACTGCTCCTCCATTGATTTTGTCGTTTAATGGAAGCTCGAATATATACAAGATGGTGCAGAAAGTTTATTTTAAGCGACATTCTAACATTGAGTTTGTTGAATACTTCCATCAAATCGGCGATAAGATTTCGGTAATTCTGATCGCGGTGCTTCCCCAATTTTTATAATATGAAGAATCGAAAAAATCAATTGTTTTAACCCATTCAATGGCTAGGCTAAATTAAGAACAAAATAATTTTTTTGAGGTACTATTTCTATCATTTAGGTCTTAAAAAGCTGAAAAAACATACCTTTGATTTTTACCATTTCTACTTACGTTTTGCAAGCTTGTACAATGAAAAAATTGTTTTGCTCCTGTTCGGCACAAAATTTTTATTTTTGTAATCCCTTGAAGGTTTTTCAACCCTTTAGATATTTGTTTTTTTTTTAAACCCTCTTAATATTATTTTCATTAAAATAATAAAAAGATAAAAAACATAAATTTGATTTTTTCTTATAAAATAGGCCAACAAAAACTTTTTTGCCTTTCTTCGTTACAAAATCGAAAATCCAACTGACTTTAATGTCAAATATCTCTTTAAATTTATATTTGTCATGTTGGTTCATTTTTTTTCATAGAACCAAACGATTTGATTAAAAAAAAGCGTTGCAAAATAAATTTAAAAATAACTTTCTGACGTGTCCAATATATAGAGCAAATCCACTGAAAAGGTTAAGGAAAGACTTCTTATTATTATAAATTATTTTTTTATTCTGTAATTAATGTAGAAAAAATTTTACGAATTTAAGTGAGAAAAAGTGGCAGCACTAGTTATTTGTCGGTGATAAATGTCAAATTTATTCAGTTTAAATTTAAATGCAAAATGGTTTGAACGGTATCAAAGTGCAGCTAAATAATGGCAAATAGTAAGTTATAATCAATTAAATATTTAGGGTATTCACAAGGTGTGCTATCATGTCATATTGTCATATTGTCCTAAAATTTTACAACTACAATTTACAAAATAAATAAATGCAAATAAGAAACAGCTGTTTGATTACGACACTTCAATAAACATAGCTTTCAGAGTTGTAATATATTAGTACTTTTTTATATGGAAGGCAACAATAAAATGTTTAAACTAGTGTAAAATCTTAGGACAATACGACATTATGACATGATAGCACACCTTGTGAATACCCTAATTGTGTTTGCAGGTTTAGTGTTAATTACATTTACCCTGTAGGACTGGCGCTGGTGGTGATATGCAATTATTTTAAGCATTGAAAGCGGGCCAGAAATATGTTGCTTGTCAAAGAATTCAAGACAATTCAATATTTCCTTTTGTAAATAACATTTGGATGCATGTTTCTGAAGAAACTAATAAAATGCAGATTTTCGTCAAGACCCTCACCGGTAAGACCATCACTCTTGAGGATAGCCATCAAACAACATCGAAAATGTCATGGCTAAGATCCAAGACAAAGAAGGAATACCCCAGATCAGCAACGTTAAATCTGACGTTAAGATGGCCGAATTTTATCTGACTACAATATTCAGAGGGAATCCAAACTTCATTTGATGCTCCGTCTGCATGGTGGTATCATTGATCCCTCATTGCGTATCTTGGCACAAAAGTATAACTGCGACACGATGATTTGCCGCAAGTGATATGCTCGTCTGCAACCAAGCGCCACCAATTGCCACAAGAAGAAGTGCGGACACACCAACAATCTCAGCTCCAAAAAGAAGTTTAAGTAGACTACTGGAATCTGTCCAGTGTTGTCTGTTGTGACCATAATGGAAAAATATGCAGGCTCATTCTTGATGTCGAAACTTCATTTTTTCGCTTTCAATAAGAAATTTTTCAGTTAAAATGTAAACTTTTTCCAAATAAAAAAGAAGTATGCAAATTTTTGTAACATACAAAAAAAAAGATTGTTTCAAATTTGTTTGTTCAGCAAAGTTGTTGGCCAGTATAAAAAAAAACTACTTTTCTAAAGAAACCAAAATGAAAAGCATAATGGTTCAAGAGTTATCAATATGAAAATAAGTATATATCTTGAATAATTTTTGATTTTGATCAATAAATCATTTAAAAAATTTGCTCTAAAGTGTTTGGTAAAGTGGCGAAACGAATGTCACCACGAGAATCCTCATGCTAAACTAAGTGAAAAACGTTGAAACTATAATAAACACAAAACGTGCCTCTCAGTGTTTATACGTTACTTGAAGATTTACATTTAATGCTAACTTTTTTAAAGAACTAAACAAATTGATCAACAAGATTCCGTGTGGTATGAGTAATTTTAATTTAATATTAATTTCCATATTCAACATTTGTTCATAAATGTTTTTAAGTGAACGTTGCTGAAATAATAAAGGATATCTAGGCAATTTTTAAACTTGCAAAGGGCTTGAATATATCCAAAAGACTTCGATATAATTATAAATAAAACTTTCGCAAATCTTTATGCCGGTTCGGAAGTTCAAACCTATTACTAAAGTTCTATAATCCAAATTTTCAAATGACCTTCTAATTACATTGCGAATTGCAGAAGATCAACAAATATACGAGCCATGTTTCGTATCATAGCAAAGGAGAATCAACATATCGTTCCAATTTTTTAATGAACATGATCTTCAGTCGCTTGGGGCGTAGCATCTATTTCCAAATAACTAAAAGCCATTTAAAGCTAACAAAAAAAACGAGAGATTTAAATTTGCTCGATGCAGTTTAATTTAAATAATTTTAATTTAAAAAAAACTTGCAGATGTTTTCGGTTCAGTTTTCGTCAACAAAATATTCGTCGCAAGTTATGCGATTCATTTCCGACAAACTTCCGATAATTTCACCGAAAAAATCGGAAAAAAGTATTTACTGAATACCAGTTTCCGAAAATTATCGCATATAGAACTTTGCGACACCGAATATCGGCCGAAATATGCTACAGAATTCTACTACTATTAATTATTATTGATCAATGGAGCTTAAATCGATGTTTTGATCATTCCCCTTCTAACAATTAAGTACTGAATGTGTACATGTACGGCGAAAATTTTTTCACCAGATCAGATAAAGTTAAATTTTTACTTGTGCCCTACCTGTTATTACCACTGCCCTATCTTAAATTCAACTCTGGCTACGGCCCTGGGTACACCACAAATAGCACAGAACTTTTGATTGTTATCTAATTGTGCTAATTTTAGTGGTTGTTACATTTTAAACAAAGTGTTGGTTAATATTAAAAATTAAAGTGTTTACGTTTTCCTTATATTTGGTGTATTTGAAATTTGCTGTTTTTTGAGAAAAGCATACTTGAACGCAATTTTTCAACTTTTTGAGAAAAATTAATATAAAGCTTTATATCTCAGGCATCAAAAGTGTTAAAATAATTTTCGCTTTTTGAATTCTTGAGATATCTCCTTTAAGGTTATTATTTTTTTTTAAACACATCTTAAAAGCAATTGTTAAATCAATTGAGACTCATCGAATGGCAGGCTCAGAAACTCAAAATTTTAGTTTAACATTTTGGTAAATGATGAGCTGAGGTGTAAAATAATAATAAATTTCATGTTAAGCAGAAAATTTTTTTTTAAAAATCGAAATACAAAAAAGAATCGCGGTCTTAACCTGGTGTTTTAAAAAAATACTTTCAGACAGTGTTTCGTTCAGAAATATTTTAAGAATCCAAATTCACAAAATTATCTTCGGTACTACTTCTGATGCCAAAAATGTATAAAACCGTATCTGAAATTTTTTGAAAAACTTATAAAATTGCATTCAAAATACATTTCTCGAAAGAAAATAAAATATGCAAATATTTAATAATAAGAAAGCGTAAACACTTCAATCAATAATATTTAGACAATCAGATAACAATCAAAAGTTCTTTGCTGTTTCGAGTGTACCTTTGGATTCGAGTATTTCTCACACATGACAATGAAGGTAAAAATCCAGAATTGCATTTTGTTTGGCGAGATATTCTTACTTAAAGACTGTATTTCATTTTGCTTTAAGGCATATGTAGTTTTTCTTACAAAAATCAAAGCATTAACAGATTGTTATTTTTTACTATTTTTAAAAAAAAACAACTTTTTTCTCCTTGTGTAAGAGGAAGACATCTTTTTGTTCTCTCTTAATTTTTTTTTTTTTAGATCTTTACCACCATGCCACTTTTGAGACCTCTTAGAATGTGAAGTTCGAAAAAATTGTAATTCGATACGCCTTAATGAGCACTTTATTTTTAAGAAATACTCTGCAAGAGGCAAACTTTTAATGCCTATATCTTTTAAAAGCGAGCTAACTTTGCAAATTCCTTTAAGAGTTTTCTTACTATACACTAGTACTATCATTCTATGCTATTCGCTTTTTAGTTAGAAAAATGTGTTGCACAGTGTTATATGCACGTACATTAAATTGGCGCTGAAATTTGCCATTCAACAATAAAAAAAAGCAGTAAGTATATTTAACAACAAATTCATTGTTGCATTTATATA
This sequence comes from Dichetophora obliterata, assembly GCA_963920525.1. Lineage (NCBI taxonomy): Eukaryota > Metazoa > Arthropoda > Insecta > Diptera > Sciomyzidae > Dichetophora > Dichetophora obliterata. The sequence continues at coordinate 109,333,314 of OY986439.1, read as the reverse complement.
GTTTATTAATGTGTAGTCTTGCCTTTTATAGGATATAAAATTGCAGCAATAAAAATATGAATCTGTCAACCAGAACAGCAAGTGCTTTTTCTCCACACAAAAATTTGGACTGTACACCAAAATTTCGCGTGTGGAGTTATATATATTTTTTTTTAATATTAATATTTGTATTTATTTGTATTTATTTTTTTGTATTTTTTTGTATTTATTTGATATATCAGTGCAACAAGGTAATAACCTTATGATTAAAGCACTGGCGTCGTAGAAATTAAGCATTTAGTAATTAAACATTTGTATTAAACTTAAAAATTATTCAATCTTAATTAATTTTTCATAAAAAATACATGGGAAGAGAAGAATGAAAATAAATATATCTTAAACTAGTATTACTAACTAAATATTGGAATCATTGTCCTGATATTTTTATCATTTCAAGTAATTGTAGTACAACTTATAACAATGATATAATTTAATTTGAAAACTAATTAGAAAAATTAAATATATTTTAGAAAAAGTTTTCATGTTACACAAAAATAATTTGATAGTTAAAAATTGAAAATTATTGCAACGTAGAAAGATATGCAAGTAGATTGTTTTTGAACTGCACAGCGTTTTGAATAGATCGTAAGAAAGGGGGCAACGAGTTCCAAAGACGAATTGCATAAATAAAGAATTGCCTTTCAGATGTTAGACAGAAATGACGAAATTGTATTAATGAATTGGACCGATTAGATCTCGAGACAGTAAGACGGTTATGCAAGTAAGAAGGTTCCTTAGTATATAACAATTTATGGAGCAATAATAAAGTTCGCAATTTAAGAATGCTTTCCAGGGTCATATTGTATATTTGTATTGCATAGTGAGATACATGATCAGAACGTTTTAAACCATAAACGTATCTAGCTATGTTGTTAAAAGCTACTTTTAGTTTTTGCTTACTTGCTCAATCACAATTAGCGAAAATTTCACAACCATATAGAAGGGTAGGGAGAATGTAAACTTTTGCGATTATAAGTCTAATATAAAGTGGTGTGAATGATTGTGCAATCATTAATACCCTAAGCATACCATAAGCCCAGCCAATTGTATTTCCAATGTGTGAGTTCCAAGTCAAAGTCCTGTTGAAGATTATTCCGAGATTTTTTGCTGAGTCAACAAAATCAATTGCCGAATTGTTGAGCGTAATTTTTGGAAATTCTGAAACATCGATTATTTTTTTGGAAATAATTAAACACTTCGACTTCCTTGGGTTGCGACACAAGCCATTTTCACTTGCCCATGTTGTTACGCGCACAAGTTCTTTATTGATGGCAGATAGACAATTTGAAATATTATTGCGTGAGCAACTAACAAACAGTTGTACATCATCAGCGTACATATGGACGTTACAATATTGGAGAACTTTTGGTAAATCATTTACATAGAGTGAAAACAGAAGGGGTCCAAATATAGAGCCCTGAGGAACACCCCTATTGAGGGTCAAAAATTCTGACGTCTTGTTATTGGCAAAAACAGCTTGAGATCGATCTGATAGGTATGACTGCAATAAGTTACTTGCTGAAGAAGAGAAATTAAATATTTGAGATAATTTACTCTTAAGAATAACATGATCAACTGTATCGAATGCCTTTGAATGGTCTAGAAGAATTAAGAAACTTACTTTACTATCATCCAATCCTGCTCTTATTTCTTCAACTACGTCTATTAGTGCAGTGACGCAACTCCTCTTTGCCCTAAACCCAGACTGCCTTTCGGATAGCAAGTTATTGTCGCAAATAAATTTGCTAGTTTGCTGGTGTATGTACAATCAATTCAAACGCTTTTGCTATGTATGATAATATGGCCACAGGTCGATATTCATTGCGTGTTTTTGGTATTGGAATGATTTTGGCTTGCTTCCAATATTTTGGAAAGACAGAAGTAGTGAGAATTGTGTTAAATATGTGGGTTATATAAGGTAGTACTAATGGAAGAAGGATTTTTAGAAAGTGTGGATGAATTTCATCGAAACCTACTGCGTTGGACTTTATTGACAGGAGACTAGTCAGTGCCTCACTTTGGTCTACGCAACGGAAAGAAAAAGCCATATCTGCACCAAGGGTAATAGACAGAGAACCATTTCTACAAGTAGTAACATTATTAATAACGGAAGCCAAGGTAATGTTTGCAAAATTTTTGTTAAGGTCATTTACATCAATATTCTCATCTACAACGGCCAGGTTTTTACCAACTCCAATATCACGGATTTCTTTCCAAATCTTTCTTGATTCAACTGCGTGTTTCTATTTGTTGCTGTAGAATTTTTTCTTTAATGCAGCTATTTCATTGTTTACTTTTTTTCTCATTTCTTTAAATTCATTATACAATTCTGGAGTTTTGAATCGCTTCCACCGGTTGTATAAAGCGTTTCGTATTTAGTTACAATATGTTGACATTTAAGACTAAATCTTTTACATGCCTCATTTATAGCATACATAACAACTTATATGCCCAAAAATGTTCGTTCCTACAGCATACTAAGCTTAAGGGCACAATATTTGGTGGAATTTAATTGAAGGACGCTAATAGCTTTGACACATTGGCATAGGTAATCTTGGTTATCTTTTGTAGTTTAAAATATAACCATTGGGTATGACACACTCAATATTTTTCTTAACTAGTTTAAAAAAATAACGAAAAATAAAGAAGCAATGTGCGAGCGAACAATACTATAATCGTAAAATTTCAGCGTGTGTGCTTGAGTGAGAGAACAGTAGTTATCAACGAAAGTGTAGAAAGAAGAATATCAAAATCAGCTGTTAAAACTCGTTTAGCTGCGATAAACGACTTTCGGAAACTAGTTTTGACTAAACGAATTCTAAACATAGTTTAGCAGAAAATTAAACCAGAAAAGCGATTTAAACAAGTTTAAGTCTACCAATGTGTCACAGGTATAAGCGAATTATACTGTAGTTTCTTGGATCTGCACACAACCATGCCAAAACGGTGTTTGAGTCAGACCAAAACCAATGCTTTTCTAATGGCAAATTATGACTGCTGCAAATCGTGTTAGCTTAACGAACGCCTAACACAGCTGCCATGAGTTCCATGCGTGGAATAGATACAGGTTGCTCGGAGCTACTTTAACTTTAGCACTTACCAGAGTACACTGGTATCTGAAGAAGTAATTACAAAATATGCAACCGCTGCATATGGCCTTTTCACTTGCATCGACATTTTTGTTTCTCCTGATGGAAGCGAAAAAGGACAAACATAGTAATTTTTTTTTTAAGTATAAGTAACAATATTTTCAACAAATGTATTGCTTTTTCTTACTCAGCATGAACTTAGAATTTAGCCTAAAGGCAGATTCTCGACTCTTTACCAACCTTAAAATGATAACTAGCAGCATTTTTCTACATATGGGTATTTCCACAGGAAAGTCTACCGTGACCAAAAAATTAAAACTTATTAAAAACTTATTATTTTATGATATTATCTAAGAGAAACATTTTAATTTTATTAATTTAAGCAATTTGTACATAAAATTATTAACCATGATGATCACATCGTCTGCACTGTTTCACAAATGTAGTTTTTCTTTTTCGTAAGTGTTTAGTAAATGTTTCATAAACATTTTTGTTTTATTAAAAATGGAAGGCATTGGCTAAAGATAATGAAAAAATGGTTGATGCAATTAAAGGAAAATATATTGAATTTGTTTTTAATTACCTAATTACATAATTACTTAACTACCTAATTACTTAATTACCCAATTAAATTGCAATGGAAAAAACTGTCCCGTGCGACCTGTCCCGTGCGACCGAGCTTAATATTAAATTAAAAAATAAGTGTTAAATATTATTGGGTAAAATAAAAGCAATTTAAAAGAAACACCAATGCACAATATCCATAAAATAAACTCTTTGAAATATTCCTTCAGACTTCGCTGAATTCGGCGCTTGAGTTGTTGTCCTCGAAAAAAACTTCCGTTTTTGTCCCGTGCGAACCCCGTTGTTTTTGGCAATTATTTTGAAAAGGAAAAATTACCGATAATCAACCTTAGCACCACTTATAGAGCTTACTATGAGTTATAAGTTAAGACCATTATCAAAATATAAATCCGTGTTATTACTACTTTTTTTCAATTTAACTGCGTACGACTGTCCCGTGCGACACCATGGAAATGCCCATATCTTAAATAAAAAACTACAGTGTAAACATTTGAACGTTCAAAAAATTTGTATTCGATACAAAAATATTTGTTTGGTAAAGTCAATATCATAAGTTGGCCAATAGCCCGAGCAACAAAAGGTAACCAATATGACTTACATTCAAGTTCATGATAAGCTTTGTCAGCAGCTTTAATTTTATTTTTTGGAATTTTTTACGGTTTTCTTTTTTGCTTAAATAATTTTTTTTCTCTGTCGTTGCCAAGTTCAAGTTAATAATAACGTAGAGTGTTTTTTAAGAAGTGCTAAATGAGCAAATAATGATCATTAAATCTGCTTTAAAGTTAAAATAATCATGACTTTCATTAATTCTTGACACACAACTAAAAGTGTGTTAGTGATCAATTGACCGTTGACTCTATTAAAAATAAATGGGATAAAAAAAATGTATTTTCCCCTAGTAACACTAATCTACAAGGTTTTTTATCCAGAGACCTGAAATACTTTTCTAGAAGAACTTTTTGTGCTGATTCTACGCCTATACTCAGTTTTTCCCTTAAAGGTCGAATTTTTGGGATACAGGGTGATTTTCATTTTTGAGACTCTGATCCAGTTTTTTTAGTCTAGAAACTAAGCTTTCCTCATGTAAAGCAATAATTGGTATGTCATCTGACCAGTGCTGTGGAATTGGAGTCGGAGTCGGAGTTGTGGAGTCGGGGTCGCGGTGTTTTTACCGGAGTCGGAGTCGCGAGTATTTTAAAAAAAATTCTTCAAATATTTTCCAATATAAAAATTGATTCAAATTTTTTTTTTCAATATTTTCAATTTTCAAATATTTGCCTTTTTTTACAGAAGTTGATTAAATCTTTTGTAAGGAATTGTTTTTTAATTTATTTAATTTGAATAATTTATTTTGTTGATTTTTGTTGTGTTTTTGATTGAATAAAAACGTTAAAAATTTAAAATAGACTTTTACCAAGCATTAAAGGAGGTGCAGAAATTTGACCGTTCTTCAAATTTAGCAATAAAAGATGCAATGCCAAAGTACCCTGAGATTATCCAAGATGCTGCTATGATCGCCACGGCATTACCACCGACACAAGTCTCCGTAGAAAGACTATTTTCTGCACTCAGAATCATCATTTCCGATTTGAGAGCATCAATGAAGCCAGATATTATTGAGGCTATCCTATTTTTAAAAACAAATGCTGAATATTTTTTTATTTTAGATTAACTACTTGAAGTTTTGTTATTTTATTTAAAGTTTTGTTATTTTAAGTTTTCGTTATTATATTATTTTGTTTAGTATTAAAAGAATTAGTAAAAATAAATAAAACATTTAAAAAATAAAATGTTATGTTGATTTATTTTTGTCTTTGATCGTAAGCAGAGTCGGAGTCGTACTTTAAAAATTTCGGCGGTTGGAGTCGGAGTCGCAACTATTTTTTGACGACTCCACAGCCCTGCATCTGACAGATAATTAGATAAGCTATCCAATACTGAATTAACCATTTGCATGTCATGTTTCTTCTCTGAAAAATTTAAGTCAAGAGTTCAAAGTTTAAGTTTCTGGTTAAAAATTTAGAACTTTGATCGTATTTTGCATAATGCTTCAAATAGTGTCCGACCGAATATTCGGTTTCGGTTACGGCTAGTTTCAGCCCTTTTTGTCAGTTTTGGTTTCGGTTTCGGCCGAATATTATAAAATGGCCGATTTCGGTTTCGGCCAAAATTCCGGTTTCGGTCGGTCACTAGTCTTCATAGTTAATTTTTTGGCAATCTCTTTTCGAGTTCCATCCATTTCTGCTTCTACTGGACCATTTTGACCAAACTCTCCTCGCTGGGTGCGCTTTCACTTTGGGATGCCAAAGTCCTTTAATTCGGAGAAGTCTTCGTTCTCGTTCTCAAAATGGATTTCCACCTAACCGGCGAATTCTTGCTCTACAAGTGCGTCAACAGCTACAGATGGAACATATACAATGTCGGGAACACCGGACCGGAATGCATTGTTTTGTTGTACCTCGTAGCCACTCGAACCACTTTATTCAAAGACTGCCAATATTTCTGCCATAGTCAAGGCCTTGCTGCGTAGCCATAATTATATTATCATACACAATACAAATAAATCGCATATTTGGGAGAAAAACCATATGTCACTTATCGGCCAATTTTGCGTTTACGCAACGACATGACGAAAGTGGCCACAGAGAAAGTCATTGATTTGCGGCCATTATGGAGTGCGTTTGTTTAAGATTTTTGAATTTAGAATTTCTGAGTTTCAATTGATCATTTCTGAATTGATCTGTTCTGAATTCAATTAATATTTTCTAAATTTAAATGGAATTTCTAAATTTCAATTGATCTGTTCTGAATTTTATTGACCTTTTCTTAATTTCAATTGGATTTTTTTTTATTTTAGTTGATTTTTTTTTTAATTCAAATGGAATTTCTGAACTTTAATTCATCTTTTCTTATTTATTCTGATCTTTTCTGAATAATAAATGAAGTTTCTGAATTTCAATTGATTATTTCAAAATTTCTTATCAAATTGCTAATAAAACAATAGATGTTTTCAAAATTACAATTAGAAAGTCTGTAGAAAAAAAAAGTATTCAGAAATGAAATTCTTATCCTGGAGCCTCCATTGATAAAAATAAATACTTTGTATCAATGACTCTTTTATCCTCAAAACTCTGCTGAAACTTATTTGTAAGATATTTAGGTTTCTCATCTAAGCATGTAAACATGTAAAAAATGTAATCTTTTGATGAGCGATAAAGAGTAAAAAGCGTAAATGCCAACAAAATGACAGCTGCTGGTTGAGGAATCACCTTTATTCAATTTGAAATCTATTAAAAACCTTTATTAACATAGAAAAATTAAAAAGGGTTCTCATCTAAGCATGTAACTGACCCGTAAACATTGTAAACCTTGTGAACTTACATGCGCGTAAGCTATCTGTCAAAATTTGTATGGGCGTGAGTTTACATCATTTCCGAGCCTATTTTGTAGTGTAAACTAGCAAGTAAATCTACGTGTGTGAATGAGGGTTGCCTTTGGCGTTAATCATTACATATTTAAAGTAGTTGGAGTAAATATAAACACGTTTTATTTATTTTTCTATGTTAATGAAGGATTTTAAAAGACTTAAAATTTAAAAAAGTCATAATGTTGTCGTAGCCGCAGCCACCATTTTGTCGACATTTGCGCTATTTACACTTTATCGCTCATCAAAAGTTTAAATGCTATACATGTTTACATGTTTACATGCTTAGATGACAACCCTTTAAAAATTTGTATTTACTTCAACTACTTTGAGTATGTCATGGTTAGAGCCAAAGGCAACCCCTTATTCACACACGTAGATTTGCATGCTAGTTTACACTAAAAAATAGGCTCGGAAATGATTTGAACTCACGCCCTTATACAAGGCTTACAATATTTACGCGTCAGTTACATGCTTAGATGAGAACCCTTATTATCTTAAACTTGGTACTTACCTTAGCTATTACTTAAATAGTTAGTGTTATTTAAATACTGATATAGTTGTCCTAAAAAATCTTCATATTTCCACAAAATAATTAAATACCACTCGAAACAGAGTATTCACTATCGTTTTATTGTCTGTTTTCATTATTATATAAGTAACATCATTTTTTTTTGTCAACTAAAATATTGTGTTACTGTTGTAAATAGTTAGTATAAATGTATGTTTATAAGCACACGATTCTTATCACATGAAGCACTTGAAAATGGACCCTGAAAAATTAGTGTTAAATTTTCATCACGTTCTGCGAAATTAAAAACTTGGCATGCCTTAAAATAAGTTTGTCTATCTGTACAAAGAAACGTTATATTTAAAGTAATTGATAGTTGATCACACAAAAACGCGCTCTACATCATAAAAATTATTTAACTCGATGCCTGCGATAATTTAAAATTATTCCAGTTTCATTCTATTCACTTTTTCTTGCATCTGCAGATTTAAACATTGTTTTGTTGTACCTCGTAGCCACTCGAACCACTTTATTCAAAGACGCGCTGATCTAAATGCTGATATATAATAACACTAATCTACAAGGTTTTTTATCCAGAGACCTTAAATACTTTCCGTTTAAAGTTTAATCAATGGTTTCTTTATCAAATATCCATTAAGAATGACATTCTGTAACTGAAAAATTTGTAAAAAATTGCAATTTTATTTAAGCTTTAACTTGACCTGATTTGAGGTTTGTAGTAAAATATATTTTAGCTCCACAGTAGACATGGGCACAGTGAAATAAGTAAAAGAATAAAATTAATCTCGAAAAAGTTAAATACTATTTTCAACTTATTTCATAATCAAACCAAGACGTTGGTACTTATTTCATTTGTTTTGAGGCATATTTCGTGTTTTCTGTTCAGTTTTTGAAAAAATTTGGACTTCACGATCTTTTGTTTTGATGAATTTTTATTTCTTACTTATTTTATTTACATATTTATTCATTTATTTATTTATTTATTTATTTATTTATTTATTTATTTATTTATTTATTTATTTATTTATTTATTTATTTATTTATTTATTTTGTAACGAACCCTTTTGCTCGTTACTGATTTTTGCTGAGGTAGGCTCAGTGAGTAAACCAGGGGTTCTTACAAAATATTTTATTTACCAATGATTCCGTTGTTTTAAATAAGAAAGCCAGCGTTTTAGTTTTAAACTGTAGAGTAATTCTTTATTATTTTCATTTGTTAATTTATTGCTTAATGAGTACGTTACTTAGTTATTATTAATTTTTAAGCATTATATAAATTAAAGTGATATAATTAATCTTTGCTTATTCATATTTATGCCGTTACTTGCTATAATTCCTTTCGCTGTGAGTGACTACGATAGAACTCCGATTAAAACTATGTTCGAAGGGTGGAGGTACCTTCGCTTACGATAACTACGCCTGTCTTAGAGTAAACAACGTTCGAAGGGTGAGTACACCTTCGCTTACGATAACTACGCTTGAGCTTAGAGTAAAACTATGTTCGAAGGGTGAGTACACCTTCGCTTACGATAACTACGCCTGAGCTTAGAGTAAAACTATGTTCGAAGGGTGAGTACACCTTCGCTTACGATAACTACGCCTGAGCTTAGAGTAAAACTATGTTCGAAGGGTGAGTACACCTTCGCTTAGGATAACTACGCCTGAGCTTAGAGTAAAACTATGTTCGAAGGGTGAGTACACCTTCGCTTATGATAACTACGCCTGACTTAGAGTAAACAACGTTCGAAGAGTGAGGACACCTTCGCTTAAGATAACTACGTTTTGAACTTAGAGTAAGCAACGTTCAAAGGGTGAGTACACCTTCGCTTAAGATAACTACGTTTTGAACTTAAAGTAAGCAACGTTCGAAGGGTGAGTACACCTTCGCTTAAGATAACTACGCCTGACTTAGAGTAAACACTATGTTCGAAGGGTGAGTACACCTTCGCTTACGATAACTACGTTTTGAACTTAGAGTAAGCAACGTTCGAAGGGTGAGTACACCTTCGCTTAAGATAACTACGCCTGACTTAGATTAAACACTATGTTCGAAGGGTGAGTACACCTTCGCTTAAGATAACTACGTTTTGAACTTAGAGTAAGCAACGTTCGAAGGGTGAGTACACCTTCGCTTAAGATAACTACGCCTGACTTAGAGTAAACACTATGTTCGAAGGGTGAGTACACCTTCGCTTACGATAACTACGTTTTGAACTTAGAGTAAGCAACGTTCGAAGGGTGAGTACACCTTCGCTTAGGATAACTACGCCTGACTTAGAGTAAACAACGTTCGAAGGGTGAGTACACCTTCGCTTAAGATAACTACGTTTTGAACTTAGAGTAAGCAACGTTCGAAGGGTGAGTACACCTTCGCTTAGGATAACTACGCCTGACTTAGAGTAAACAACGTTCGAAGGGTGAGGACACCTTCGCTTAAGATAACTACGATTGAACTAACTACTCAGTCTCAAAGCATGTGCATGCTACTGCGCCTGCGACAAGACTGCCTGTCCTAAGCAAACGCGACTGCTTTATACTCTCCCATTGCCTTTCTGTTCCGTGTTCACTTGTTTTGTTTTCCCTGCCTGTGTATATGTGACTGTGTGCATGGCTCTGCATGTTTGTATGTTTGTATTTATTATTTGTTTGCTTATTTGTTATTCAGTACATTATTATTTCCTCAACAGAATATTTATAACATTAATATATATTTTAGCTAATAAGATATAATATAATATAATATAATATAATGATTTATATATATCTTATTCATAATATATAATAAATCTTCAAATTTAATTGAGATAGTTTAATTTACATTTCATGTTTTGGTTGTTTACATTTTCCATATTTAAAATTCAGTTAACAATTCATTTATATAATTTGTGAGGCCCAAATTGTGCAACAATTTGAGTCCTCACACCCCCCCTTTTCTTTCCCCTTCAGTGGTGACCTTCACTTGTCCGTTCTTGCCAATTCGAACATGGTATCGTCTGCCTTCGATAATTCTGCATTAGAAATGGAAGCCGCTGCCGCCTCGTCTTCTTCGTTACTGCAGCCTCGATTTCGGAAACCAGTGTCGGTGGTAGTGGTCTGCCTGTCTCGTTGGTGCGGTTGTGAACGCTGCACTCTGGCTCAGACGGTGCAACTGTTTGACGACCCTGTCAATTGCGTTTATTGATGGTGCTATGGATAACGTATGCTGTTACGCCGCTGTTGACACCTGATGTTGCTGATAATGCAGCTGATACTTCACTGCTTTGATTAGGCAGCTGCTGCTGTGCTGCCTTGTTGATTTTGTTGACGTTGCTCTTACAGTGTGGCTGTGCTGCTTTTGATGACGCAGCTGCTGTGATGCTTTCGATGACGCAGCTGCTACTGCAATGCTGTGATGCTTTTGATGACGCAGCTGCTACTGCGTTGCTGTGCTGCTTTTGGTGGCGCAGCTGCTACTGCCATGCTGTGCTGCTTTTGATGACGCAGTTGCTACTGCACTGCTGTGCTGCTTTTGATGATGCAGCTGCTACTGCGATGCTGTGATGCTTTTGATGACGCAGCTGCTACTGCGATGCTGTGATGCTTTTGATGACGCAGCTGCTACTGCGCTTCTGTGCTGCTTTTGATGATGCAGCTGCTACTGTGGTGCCGTGATGCTTCTGATGACGCAGCTGATACTGCGCTCTTGTGTTGCTTTTGATGTTGCAGCTGCTACTGCGATCCTGTGATGCTTTTGATGACGCAGCTGCTACTGCGCTGCTGTTGATTATTCAGTGGTGGCTGCTGTGACAGTTGGTTACGCAGATGCTGCTGCGATGGCAGTTGGTGACGCAGGTGCTGCTGCGATGGCCGTTGAGTATGCAGTGGCGGCTGCTGTGGCAGTTGGTTACGCAGATGCTGCTGCGGTGGCAGTTGGTGACGCAGGTGCTGCTGCGATGGCCGTTGAGTATGCAGTGGCGGCTGCTGTGGCAGTTGGTTACGCAGATGCTGCTGCGATGGCAGTTGGTGACGCAAATGCGGCTGCGATGGCAGTTGGTGACGCAGGTGCTGCTGCGATGGCCGTTGATTATGCAGTGGCGGCTGCTGTGGCAGTTGGTTACGCAGATGCTGCTGCGATGGCCGTTGATTATGCAGTGGCGGCTGCCGTGGCAGTTGGTTACGCAGATGCTGCTGCGATGGCAATTGATGACGCTGGTGCTGCTGCGATGGCCGTTGATTATGCAGTGGCGGCTGCCGTGGCAGTTGGTTACGCAGATGCTGCTGCGATGGCCGTTGATTATGCAGTGGCGGCTGCTGTGGCAGTTGGTTACGCAGATGCTGCTGCGATGGCAGTTGGTGACGCAGGTGCTGCTGCGATTGCTTCTGGTTGCTCTTCCTCCTCGCCGCGATATTCTTTCAGATCGCTTATATGACTGGTGCGGATTTTTGCTGCTGTAGGACTTCGGACCTGTACGATGACTGGTGAAATGAAGCCTACTACGGTGTATGGCCCGTGATATTTTGGAGCAAGCTTGGCTGCAAAGTTGTCGACGGCCTTCGAAAGGTGGTGTTCTTTCACCAGAACTTGGTCGCCAATTTGCGGGCTCCATGTGCGTCTGCGTAAATTGTAATATCTGGCCTGATCCTGAGCTGCGCGTTCCATGTTTCGGCGTACAATTTTAAAGATTTCTTGCAGATGGGATGCTTTCTCGGCCGGTGTCTGACTGATTTGTCCAGTGCCTAGGGTATGTTGATCGTAGAGGGCGTTGGGGAGCCTAGGCTCTCTTCCTTGGATCAAGAAAGCGGGACTGTATCCTGTGGAATCAGATACGCTTGTGTTGATAGCGAGCGTGACTTCTGGAAGTAACTCATCCCATGTCCGGTGGTCGCTGCCTGTAAGTTGTGCTATCACTCTTTTGATGTTACGGTTTGCTCGCTCGGTAGGATTTTCTTGCGGCGTATATGGCGCAGTGAACTGGTGTCTGATGCCCATCTCGCTTAAGAACTTCTTGAAATTTCTAGACGTGAATTGCGTTCCATTATCCGTTATAAAAACCTTCGGAACTCCAAAGCGTGCTAAAATACGTTCTCTAAAAGCTTTCTTGAGGGTGTCTGTGGTGGCTTTTCGAAGTGGTATTAGCTCGGCCCATTTTGAAAATTTGTCAAAGAAGACTAATAGCATGGAGTTGCCATGTTTTGACCTGGGCAATGGCCCGACGAAATCGGCACATAACATGCCCCATGGTTCTTCGGCGATCTGAGTGAGCATTTTCCCTGCTGCCTGCTGCTGGTTTGGCTTATACTGCTGACATGAGGAGCATCTCCGTACGTACCGGCTTATGTCGCGAAACATGCCTGGCCAGTAGTACCGGTTGGCTACTCTTGCGATGGTCTTGCGGATGCCCATGTGGCCGGCAGTTGGATCATCGTGATTTTGTTTGATTACCTGTTCTCGTTGGAAACTAGGTACACACATTTTCCACGGTGCACAGTCGTCGTCATTGGCACTGGGTATATGGCGGTATAGTACGCAATTTTCTCTGATGTAGTCCGGATACTTCTCTGGATTCTGTTGGACTTCTGCTTCCCGCTTTGATAGCCATTTGCATATAGGGGCGTTTTCTGCAGAGTCGTCTGACGTTCGAAGCAGTTTCTCTCGTGGTTGTCGTGATAGTGCATCGGCTATGACGTTTAACTTTCCCTTCCGGTATTGTATGTCAAATTTATGTTGTTGCAGCTCAAGCGCCCACCTGGCTATTCGTCCTGATGGGCTCTCAATTGAATTTAACCATTTCAGAGAAAGGTGGTCAGTGATGACCGTGAATTGGTACCCCTCTAGGTAGGGTCGCATCTTACGAATAGCCCACACTATGGCCAAACATTCTTTCTCCGTGGCTGAATAATTTTTCTCTGCATTGTTTAGGTGCCGGCTGGCGTATGCGATGACACGTTCTTGGTCATCATGGTCCTGCGTGAGAACCGCACCTAGACCGTAATCACTGGCATCTGTTTGTAACTTGAACTTCTTGGTGAAATCTGGACATGCTAGCACTGGAGCTTCGGTTAGTCTGGTTTTTAATGTTTCGAATGCTTGCTGTTGGTCATCTCCCCATTTCCAGTGCTTACCCTTCTTTAGCAATCCTGTGAGTGGGTGCACTACGTCGGAAAATTCCGCTACAAAACGTCTATACCATGAGGCTATTCCAAGGCACCTGCGTAGCTGCTTTACATTAGTTGGTGGTTCGAGTTCTTGAATGGCGGCTACCTTGTCCGGGTCGGTGTGAATACCTTGGTCGCTGACGACGTGTCCTAGATACTTCAGCTTGTTTTTAAAGAATTCGCATTTCTCCACGTTTATTTTTAAATTCGCCGCCTGTAGTCGCCGGAATACTTCCTGAAGATGTCGCATGTGTTCCTCTAGCGAGGTCCCGATCACTATTATGTCGTCGAGATAAGCAAATGCATGCGGCTCCATGTCGGGTCCTATGACCTGGTCTAGTGCACGTTGAAACGTCGCTGGTGCTGAGTGTAGCCCAAATGGCATAACGCGCCATTGATAGAGCCCTCTTCCTGGGACGGTAAATGCTGTGTACGGTTTACTGCTCTCCTCCATAGGAATCTGCCAGTATCCATTCTTCAGGTCGAGTGTACTTATATATTTGGCGCTTTTGAGCCTATCCAATATATGGTGGATTCGCGGTAATGGGTACGCGTCGGGAATAGATTTGGCATTGAGTTGCCTGTAGTCCACACAAAGTCTCCACTTTCCATTTTTCTTTTTAACTAGGACAATGGGCGCACTATGTGGGCTGTGCGATGGCTCGATACATCCTTTGTTTATCAATTCATCGATTTCTTGGTTAATAATTCCTTGTACTGCGGGGTTTCTGGGGAAGTACCTTTGCTTGATCGGGTGTCCATCTTTCATGATAATTCGATGCGTGGTGATATGGGACACTCCGGTAAGACCTTCGAATTTGTTCAGCTCTGCCTTTAAAAACTCTTCGATTTTTGATTCGTCGGTTGGACCTGACTCGATTTTCTTGGTGCGTAGTAACCTCCTTGCTGCTTCTTGTGGATCACCTGTACTTGATTCCACTTCTGTTCGTATGACCTCAGTTGCTTTCTGTGGACCACCCGTTTTTGATCCGATTACCTCTGTTCGTACAACCGTACAGCATGCCGTTTCTTGTTCTTTTCCATCGTTCGTGTTTTCCTTGAGGATAATTGAGTAGTCTCCGCACTGCAATCTTGTTTCTATTTTGACCAGAAAGTCTATGCCTAGAATAAGGTCGTCGATCACGTCGTGCAGGATGATTAATTCTATGTTGCATTGTTTTCCTCCGAGTTTTATGTTTACTACGAGTTGCTGATTAACCTCCTTCGTGGTCCCGTCAGCCAATCGTATGCGAGTCGATATGTTTTCGAGTTTGCTTGTTTCCTTTATTTTACTTGCTAGGGATCTGCTGATAAAACTCCGTGTTGCCCCAGTGTCGATCGTCGCCTTGGTCGTGTGGTTGCCTATCGTGACTATAGCGACCACGTGGTTCCCGTTTTGCGTGATGGTGTTTAATTGCGAGGACGCTGGTTCTGGGTATCCGTTTGTACTCGCCTTGGACGGTACCCTTGGTGGTTTCCCGATGATTGTCTGCAGCAGTTTATTGTCAAAATACCTCTTTTCCCACATTCCCAGCAGAAAGTTATAGCGGGGTTTCTGCATTCGTATTTGTAGTGCCCATCCTGCCCACAACGTCGACATGCCGTCCGTGGGTTAATTGGAAACTCGGTTTCTTGCGTAATTCTGCGGTGATGCTCTTCTCGCTGTCGTGGTATGGCTGGTCTGGTCGGCGGAGCTTCTTTTTGCAGACTTTCAAAATCTTCGGCTAGACTAATCAGCTCCTCGAGGTCCCTGAAGTCTTTTCGCTTTATATAAAGCTGATAGTCGTGGAGACTGTTGCGGTATATGCGCTCTAGTTTGCCTTGCTCTGAGAAACCTGCATGTCGCATTAAATTCTGCAGCTCGATGAGGTAGTCTTTGAATTTTTCTCTTTGCCGCTGGTGCCTTTGTCGGATCTCATCTTCCAGATGCTCGAAGTATTTGGATGGCAGGAAGAACCGTAGGAAATCCCTCTTATATGCATTCCATTCTTGCCACTGCCGATTATTGTTCCGGAACCATTTCAGCGCGTTATCTTTCAACAGTTCGGGCATTGTTCGGGGTAAGAGGTCCTTGTTTAACCCGTATACTTCGGCTAGCTCCTCTACTCTTTCTATGAAGGCCAGTGGTTCTTTTCCACCATCATATTTAAAAGACCACTTCCTGACCTGGTCTATTACCGTGGAATATGGTATTTGATGCGCTCCTGCGTGTTCTACGTATCCTGTATATCCTGCGTGCGC